>CM053580.1:312462611-312533401 GCA_028627135.1 Pseudochirops cupreus | reverse complement strand
TATATATATATATCTGTCTTTGTCTGCCTCTCTATGTCTCTCTGTCTCTGTATTTTTCTGTTTCTGTGTCTCATATATATGCAGATAGATAGATAGATAGATAGATCAAGGATATCAAAAGCAGATCTACCAAAATGTTATTAGTAACACTGTTTGCAGTAGCAAAAACTGCAAGCAGGAGAACTACTGATTAGTTGAGGAATAGCTGGATAAATTAAGGCTTGTGAATATGATGGAATATTATTGTGACATAAGAAAGGATGGATATGAAAACTTTGGAGAGACTTGTATAAATTGGCATAGCATGGAGTAAGCAGAAATAAACAATCTGTATAAGAACTTCAGTAACCTTAAGAGACAAAATCCTTTGAAGAATAGCAGAACTCTGATACAATGACTAATCTTGGTTTCAGATGACAATGGCAAATTGAAACCTACAGAGAAAACCAGTGTGATGGTTTGTTTTTGTAATAATTCCTTTGTTTCAAAGGAGAATTTTGAGCATGTGTGTGTGGTCACTGGAAAATGACAGAGATGTTTTAAAAAATCAAATAGGCTTTATTTTTGAAAATGACTAAATTCAGCATATGAAGAAGAGAATACAAAAGGAGATGGGAAAATGAACGATCATGTTTTTTTAACAATTCCAGACTTTGGTAGCATTCAGCAATTCCCTAGTCTCAGAAGAAAAATTGGCCAGATTGAGATTTTGATTTGTTATGGTGTTTTCTTATGTGGTTTTATAGCAGTCTACAGATCTTTCTAGTGGTGTCAAAAGGAAATCTTAGATTTTTTTTAAAACTAGCTGGGAGAACCTTAAGTGGTACCATTTCCCAAACACTAAAAACTGTTCAATAGTTATTGCTTCTAGTGCCTTACTTCTTTAAGACACAATGATTTAGTTGAAAAGACATATTGTATTAATAACACTTCTTGACTTGTTTATTTGGTTTGGTTTGGGTTTTCCCTGCCCCAAGGCAATGTTCACAGATGCCAAAATAACCCCGAAGAGCTTCCCTAGATCAGCAGTTGAGCCCCTACCATATCCACCATTCAGTCTTGATCTTGTGTCTTCAGACTTTTACGTGTTTGGGCCACTTAAAGATATGCTAAGGGGAAACTATCCCAAGAGCATGACTAATGGGACTCACAATTTATTACTGTCCTTATTAAAAACTTTGTTCTCTGATGAAATCTAAAAGCTTGTCGGCAGTTGGAATACATGTGCTGAAACTGGCATCTTGATTCTATACTGAAATTCACCTCATTTAGTAAATTCCCTTCCCTATTAATCTACTTTTCTAATGCTTTGTATACTCCCTGTCTAGCATATGGTACAGCGCCTGACATAGAATAGGGTTAGGGCTTGAATTTCATTGATACAGCTAATTCCCAGACAGGTAAACTTCCTCTACCCAGCACCAATTCTACGTTATATTTGTAGAGTTGGTGGAAACCCTGAGAGATTGTGACTTGTCCAGGGTTAGAGAGCCAGTATGAGTCAGAGGCAAAGCTTGAACTCCGGTCTTTTAGGGCATAGGAATTCTAGTCTCAGAATATTTGTTCCCTCTGTCTCAGTCATCTTCCTATTTTGCTCCACCCTTCACGAACCACCCAAGTGATTTTCCTCAAGGATCACATCATCCTTCTGCTCAATAAGCCCCAGCAGCTCAATATTGCCTCTGTGATCAAACAGAAACTTCTTGGACAAGCTGGGCCCTTTCTGGTCTTCCTACATATTGTTGTCCTCCCTGTGCTATACACTCCAGCCACACTATGCACCCCTCTCCCATCTCTGTTCTGGCTGCAATGCCTTCCTTTTCAGCCACATCACATCATGTCCATCACTTTCTCTAAGACACAGCTCAAGCAACATCTTTTGTCTGATACCTTTCTTGATCACCTCTTTCCCTAAATCCCTTGTATTTAATGATGATGACAATGATGATGTGTATATAAACGCATATACATAAATACACACATATATGAAATACATATACCTCATACAAACACATCAAGTATATATGTATACATATGTATGTATATATATATAATATTTATATAGGTATATAGTATATAATATGCTGTATAATATATGCTATATATTCAATGTATAATATTTGCTGAAATATAGAACTTACTATCTGTGTGACCCTGGGCAAGTCATTGAACCATGTCTGCCTCAGTTTCCTCATCTGTAAAATGAGTTTGGGAAGGAAATGGCAGCCCATTCCAGTATCTGTGACAAAAACATGGGGTCACAGAAAGTTAATCAGGACTTAAAAATTACTAAACAAAATATATACGTTTATATGTGTTATATAGATGTTTGCTGAGGAAACTTTCCAGTTCTCAAATCCATGATCCTATGCTATCCAGACCTTTGAGTTGTATTTAGTGTACATCAAGTCTATTCTTCCCCCATTTTGCAGATAAAGAAACTGTGGCAGAGAGTCCAAACACAAACGGTAAACATCCAAGGTGATATTTGAACACAGGTCCTCTTGATTCCAAGACCACTGCTCTTTTCACTCTGTAATTCTACATCTCTCATCTTCCCCCTTTAAGGGTACCACTATCCTGCCATTTACCCAGGTCCTCAATTTCAAAGTCATTCTTAAATCATCTTTCTTCTTTGCCTCCATAGCCAATCAATAGCCTACTCCTGTTGGCACCATTGCCATGATATCCTCCATTTCAGCAGACTCATGCAGACATCACTCTAGTGTAAAACTTAACTTCTCACAAGGGCTATTACAATAGCTTCCTAATTGATCTTTCAGTCTTCAGCATCTCTTTCTCTAATCCTAACTCCAATTGGCTGTCAAAATGAAATCCATAAAGTATAGCTCTGACCAGTCACTCCCATGAGAAGCTTCCATGACTCTCCATTATTTCTAGGATAAAATATAAACTCTATCATTTATCATTTAAATTCCCTGAATTTCTGGCTACACCCTACTTTTTCAGAAAAACTCTCCTTCTCCTCAACTCCTACCATGCTATGTTATAACCATATTGACTTATTTGCTATTCTATATACATGATATCACATGTTCTGAATGCCTTTTCATAGTTTGTTCTTCATGCCTGGAATGCACCTCTGCTATGAAGAAGCCTTAGCTTGAGGTCAGGTGCCATCTCCTACATAAGGACTTTCTAGATTCTTTCCCCCCTCCCCCCACCTCAGTGGTTAATTTCTTCCCTTTCTTCCTAAAAATGATTTTGTATTTACTTTGGACACATTTTAAAACTTGTTAATCTCTGTACATATTATTTTCCTCTAGTTGAATGTAAAGTCTTTTTGGTCAGTGACTTTCTTTCTCTTTCCTCCTTTGTCTTTCCCTCCCTTCATTTCTTTCTTCTTTCTTTTCTTTCTTCTTTCTTTGTTTATTTTTCTTTATTTTTCATTCTTTCTCTTCATTTCCTGTTCTTCCTCTTTTTTCTTTTTCTTCCTTTCTTCTCTCTCTCTCTCTTTGTCTCTCTCTCCATCTTTCTCCCTCTCTGTCTCTGTCTGTCTGTCTGTCTCTTCCCCCTCCATCTCTCTCTATATATATCTATATCTATCTATCTATCTATCTATCTATCTATCTATCTATCTATCTATCTATGTAGGATATATACATATATATCCTTTGGTCTCTCTCCCCCCTCTGTCTCTGTCTCTCTCTGTGTCTCTGTCTCTGTCTCTCTCTCTCCATCTTTCTGTCTCTCGGTCTCTCTGTTTCTCTTTCTCTCTTCTCCACCACCTAGTATTGTCTGACATGTAGTAGAAACTCAATAAATCAATAAACTTGAACTGAATTTAATTGCATTGCAGCCAATCTAAACACAGGGAGGAGCTGGGTCAAGTGTAAAAGGACAGCTGATGTTATTCTCTTCATCACGCTACGCTTTGGGCTTCCTACTTCTGAGCTCACAAGCCATCCTCACCTCTGGAGTCTTCAATTTCCTGGTGACTTCCTCATTCTTAGCCTTGCTATGGTGACAGTTAAGTCCACCTTCCCAGGGCACAGTGAAAATATGCAAAACTGGATGTTGATGTCGTTGTGGGAGGGAGTAATCTTGTAGCTAAATATATACTGCATGCATTTACAGGGTGTCAGTCTTTAGTATTAGGATTTAGACTTAAGCCTGGAGTGGCTGGTAGTTCCACCATTTCAAAAGCAAAGACTTTCAGGACAACACCCTAACAAGTTCCCAGATTGTTCATGCTTCTTCACAAGATGCTATTTTCTCCACTTAATTAAGAACTGACAGGCTTAATTCAAATTGATGGGTGTATTGTATCTACTTTGTGCAAAGCAGAGGACTGGATGTTAGGCAAAGATGAATATCCTGGGGAATAAGTATAATATCAGCTGGCAGAAATAAAGTAGGCATTACAATAGAAAAAAGAAAAGACTAGAGACCACCACTAGGGAAATTAGGTGGCTATGAAAATAGTCCAGATGAGAGGTAATAAGTACCAAAAATCAGGTGCTTCTTTAGCAGGTCCAATAGAAAGAAAGTGGCAAATGAGAGAGTCAATGTCAAGTTAGTTAGTTTCAAACAAGTTATGCCAGTACCCCAGGGATTAAGTGTTACCATTTCATACCATTGACTTGGAGCACACTAAAACCCCAAGGTCTTTTTTCCATAAATTCTCATATTGCCATGAATGTAAATATAAGACCTTACATTTATCTCATTATCTCTAAATGGCAGAGCAGGCACCAATCTTTACTTTGAAGAGAGGTTTCCTCATCAGGAATATTCTTTGCCCATGAAATCTGAGGTCCCATAAAAAAATGTCAATCTCATTATATTTAACCCTTTTTTCCAGCCTGTTTAGATTTTTATTTGGATCCTCATTCACAATACAGTATTTTAGTTATTTCTCTTTTGTTGTTCAGTCATTTCAGTTGTGTCCAGCTCTTTATGACTCCATTTTGGGTTTTCTTGGCACAACTCCTGGAGTGGTTTGCCACTTCCTTCTCCAACTCATTTTACAGATGAGGAAACTGAGGCAAATGGGGTTAAATGACTTGTCCAGGGTCACATGGTTGGTAAGTGTTTGAGACCAGATTTGAATTCAGGAAAATGGGTCTTCCTGACTCCAGGAATAGTGCTACACCCATTGTGCCACCTAGTTGCCCTTAGTTATCTCCCTTAGCTTTGTGTCACCTGTAAAGTTGATGTCCTAGGCTACTTCTCTAAAAAAATGTCCTTCTGGGTTGCCTTCAAGTCATTCATCACTACTCTTGTTTAACCAGTTTGGAATCTACCTAAGTGCCTTCATTCACACCACACCTCTCCTTTCCTGATAAGAAGATTGTGAAAAAGTACCAAAGCCTTTGTGGAAGACAGTTATATTATATCTATAGCAATCTCTCAGTTATCACTCTAGTAATCCTGACCAAAAGCAAAGAAAGAGTGGGGGGAGGAGGACCGGGAACCAAGTCAGGGTGGTTTAACTATTCTGACTCAGAGTCTTCCCAACAGGGAGGAGTTGGTCCCCGGAGTTGAAATGATAAGAAACTGCTACACCCTAGACCTAGATAGAGGAGAAGAAAGCCAGACAGTATACTATGTACTTTTGATTTGGGAAGAGTGAATTTCAAAGGATTCATAGGAAAAATAGTTGGAAAACTTCTGATTGTTGTTTTGTTGAGAGAGGTCTCATGGAGAACTACCCTGTTCACAGGAACTTGGGGGTACTACAAAGAATGTTTTATATTTTAAAACGTGGTTGAGTGACAGGTTACATTTCCTTACTGTTGAACTAATCTGGTAACACTTCCCTAAACTTAGCCATTTTAACAGTAAGTAAATTTTTTTCTTAAAGGTGATTAAAATAAATTGAAAAAATAAAAAAAATAGTTGGGATCTGAGAGAATAAAATGCTATAGGAGAAGTTGGTCAAAGGAGCAATTGAAAACTCTCAAGAATGAAATTCTGAAGATAAGAAGGGAAACAATTTAAATGAGCAAACAGCAGAGTTGTCTGAAAAGACTAATATGGATGCACCTCCAGCTGAGATACTAAAGGTCGTGGACAGAAGATGGGGAAAGGGCAATGAACAGAATGGATACAAAAATGTAGCACAGAGAGATGAAATGAATGTCAGGAGTACTAAAACTCAGGATGGGCTGAAACTGGCAAAGAAAGCTCATGGAGAATAAAAAGAGGTGTTTTCTTAACTATGTTGGGGGAAGGAAAGGAAATAATCATTTATTAAGCACCTATTATGCATTGGGCACTGTGCCAAATATTTTACTACTGTTAAGTCATCCAATCCTCACAACGACCTTGGGAGACAGGTGATATTATTAACCTCATTTTATAGCTGAAGAAACTAAGTCAGATAAAGGTTAAGTGACTTGCCCAGGGTGATAAAACTAACAAGTGTCTAAGGCTGGAATTGAACTTGGGTCTTTCTGACTTCAGATGCACCCCTCTAACTACCACACCAACTCACTGCCTTACTCTGATGATAGAAAATTGACACTCAGGGAAAGAGATAGTAAGAGAACATGTGGGGTAGCTCAAAGGCAATTGAGTCATTTACCTACATTTTAATCAAAAATTTGATAGAATCAAGCGCATACTTCTCTTAGGAAAAGATGATGATCTATAGAAAGAGCCAAATCAGAGGGATTCAGAACTGGATGAATGGCCAGACTCAAAGGTTCTGTCATTAATGGGTGGATGTCATCTTGGAAGGCAGTCTCCAGCAAAGTGCCTTGAAGATCTGTGCATGATCTTGTGCCATTAACCTGATACTAATAGGTTAGAAAAGTGTAAACACAAAGCTTCTACTACAATCTGTAAAGTCTCTGCATTTTTTTTTCCAATGGACCAATTGTTTCCTCGTGCCCCCCAGGGTCCAAAAGTTAGCAGTTTACTCCCATCTCAGCCCTTTCCTAGAAGCTCCTAATTCTGCAAATGATAATACTTGGAACATGATAAGAAAGAAACTTCTGGTGTCTTAGCTGATAAGTACCCCCAAAGTAGGAACGCAATCAGATGGACCCGGGCAGAGCCTTTCCTTTCCTTAAAAAACACCTGAGCAGCTCCGCGAATCCAAGAGTTTCCAGCATTATCACCACCCACACCACCACCATTTTCTAAACTGGCTAGAAGAGCAAAAACATCTGATTTATAAAGAGGCCGTTGACATTGATAAGTTGTCCTTGATAAGCTGAAGAGTTTCTAGAGGAGGGTGTCCCCTGGGATTCTGTCCTAGGCCCTCTTTTCTTTTCCCTCTGTACTATCCTCTTTGATGATGCCCTCAGGTTCCTTGGGTCCAATAACCATGTCTATACACATAATTCCCAGATTCATCTCTCTAGCCCTAACCTCTGACCTGAATTCTAGTATTAAAGCACCAATTACATTTTGGATATATCAAATTAAATGTCTGAAACCAAAATAGGATTCATTATGTTCCCCCCAAGACCCCACCATCACCCAAAATCAAACAAACATACTCTCTCCTCTTTCCAAATTTGCTATTACTGCCAAGGGCACCGCCAATCACCCAGGCTTGGCATCCTCAGCTTCTCACTTACACTCACCCCATATAAAATTGATTGTTGCCTTGTCGTTTTTTCTCCTCACAATATCTCTCATATATAATCCCTTCTCTCCTCTCACGTGGCCGCCTGTGTCACCTCTCACCTAGACTATTAGAATGGGCTTCTAATTGATGTCCCAGCCACAAGTCTCTCCCTGTTCCAGTCTGTCTGTACACTCATCTGTCAAGGCAATTTCTCTAAAGAGTAGAATAAATGATGTAGCAGCTCAATGAGTCAATTATTAAGTTTTCAGTATTAGCATTTACACCTCAGAAATGGGCAGACCCTATAAATTAGGGCTTGATTTATTGTATTGTTGATTGTTTAGGCTTTTTAAAATGGTAGATAAAATGTTAATAATACAGATTAAACTTAAAGTGTGTCCAGCATACATCAACACTACCACTCCCTACCCACAGTGAGCCACTTGTTAAACATTTACCAGCACACCCATGTCACCCTTTCTCTCTACTCAGTAAACAACAATGGTTCCTTATTACCTCCAGGGTCAAATATAAAATCATCTGTTTGACATTTAATATCCTTCGCCACCAGTTGTTTCAGTCCTGTCCCACTCTTCATGACTCCATTTGCAGTTTTTTGGGCAGAGATACTGAAATGGATCTCTGGATCATTTTACAGATGAGGAAACTGAGGCAAACAGGGTAAAGTGACTTGCCCAGGGTCACATAGCTAGTAAGTGTCTGAGGCCAGTTCTTGAATTTGGGAAGACAAGTCTTTCTGACTTCAGGCCCAGCACTAGATCCACTGCACCAGCTGTCCTTGTCACCACCTGGCCTCTAATTAAATTTTTCAGGCTTTTTGCACTTTTCTCTCTCTCTAGGTGTTCTATAATCCACATGCATTGTCTTACTTATTGACCCTGGGACATAACACCCAAATCCCCTGACCACAAGCAAAATGAATAGAGTGCTAGGCCTGCAGTCAAGAAGACCTGAGTTCAAATATGACTTCAGATACTAATTAGCTGCGTGACCTTGGGCAAGTCATTTTACTTCTGTTGGCCCCAGTTTTCTCAACTGTGAAACGGGGATCACAATTGTACCTACAACCCAGAATTGTTGTGAGGATTAAATAACATCTGTAAAGCGGTTAGCATAGTGTCTGGCACATGCTTATTCCCTTCTATGCATTTGTTCACCATGTTCACCATGCCTGGGATGCTCAGTGCTCATATTTAACCACTAGCTTTCCTGGCTTTCTTCAAAAGTCGACTCAACCCCCACCTCCTACAGGATACCTTTTCTAGTCTAGCACCCTACCACCACCCTTCCTCCAGTTATGCCCTTCCCTCTGAGATGACTTTCCATTTGCATGGAGAGATCTTAAATACACATCACTATTTGTATCTGGTCTCAAAAGCTGGAACCAAACTTTTGCCTTCCTTTGTATTAAAACAGTGCTTGCAATGTAATGAGAGCTTAATTATTGTTGATGGTGAAGGCTCTTGTGTCCATTACAAGAGGACTGGCTGGAAGAACCTAGGCATGGTTAGCCTAGAAAAGAGAAACTTTGGAGGGGATGTGATAGTGGGCTCAACTATTTCAAGAGGCCCTTCTGTCTTTGAGAAAATAGGCTTGATCCATTTTGCTCCAAAGCGAAGAACAAGGAACTACGGGTAGGAGTTGTCAAGAGGCAAATTTAGGCCTGGTATCAAGAAAAAACAAAACAAGCAAACAAAAAAATTTCCTAACAATTAGAGTTGTCCAAAAGTACAATGGACTGTCTCAAGAGATTACGGATTTCCCTGTTTGGAAGTCTTCAATCAGAAAAATAAGGAGGAAAACATTATGACCAGATCCCTTGGTTTTGGGAGAATAGATGTTCAGGGAGAAGATTGGTGACATTCTATGGTCTAAATTTTACGAAGAACATGGTTTAAAAGAGATGGGAATAAGAATGACATGAACACAAATTATTCTAAGGAGGAAAAAAGAACAATTAAAAGACTAAATAGGGAAGGGATAAACTAGTAGACTTTGAAAAAGCACATACTGATAACAGGAGCAAAGGTAGGTAACTGGGGATAAATAAGAAAGAATAGTTCTATAAGAATGTTAGGAATACTAACTAAAATGAGGTTTGTAATGAATGCTAAGGAGCACAAATTGGAATTTTTTTAAATGTATTTTTGGACCAAGAAGAAGATTAAGTCAGTCCATCAATAAGCATTTAAATTACTTAGGGGTGGATGAGCCTTTGATAATAGGAAAGAAAAAGAATGTAGGACTCACTTCCTATTTCTTTGGAAGTAAAATAAAAGAAAACATTTTGCCAAACAGAATTTTCAAGTAGATTTCATACTGGAAAGATAGTGTGGCCATTTCCTCCCATACTTCCTGTCATCTCTATCTCAGCAACCAGTTCCTCCTTATCAGTCAGAATGGAACCATGACCCTCCATTTAAATAGTGAAATTATCAATAAGGTTAGTTAAGAATTTATCAACTATTCTACTTTTAGCAACTAGAAAAAAAAAAAAAACAAGAGATAACCAGGTAGATGAAGCCTCAAACTATTCCTGTGTCACTTTTCAACTTTGAGATCTGCTCCCTGAACATATCATATAGTTTCTCCTTCTGACCAATTAGTTGTTAAGATATTTCCGGTAGTAGTTAGGTTTCTCCCTCCACTGATTCTCACCCAAAGGTTCTCCACCATATTTTCCCCAGAGTTTTTGCCTTTCCTCATCAGAGTGTATTGTCTTACTATTTGGTACTACTTAGCCACCCTTTTTATTTATTTTGCTCCTTGGGAATAAGGTATATCAGTTCTTCCATTGCTATGTTCAAATTAGCCAAAGTAAGCTCACAGAGGGCTATGATTATTTTCTTTCTTATATTTTATTATTGTATCTACACTGGTTACCACAATGCCATGAACATAGTAAGTATTTAATATATTTGTGAATTAAGTAGGAATTTACATCCCATGAAGTGTCTGACACCCCGTTCCCCCTTCCCCCCCTCTCCCCTTTCTCCTACACTTATCTTATGGAGAAGGTTAAGGCTTGGCTTTAATTATCCCATAGGAGATAAAGTGGATAGAGCACCAGGCTTGGAGTTAAGAAGGCCTGAATTCAAATCCAGGTTCAAACACTTATTAGCTTTGTGACTCTGGGCAAGTCACTTAACCTCTGCTTGTCTCAGTTTCCTCATCTGTAAAGTAAACTAGCCAAGGAAATGGCAAACCACTCCAGTATCTTTACCCCAAAGAAAATCTCAAATGGAGTCCCAAAGAGTCAGATACCACTCAACTACAATAACCAAGCAAATCTCTTACAGATAAGACCACTTTTCTATACTATAACATCCTTAATTTATATATGATATAATTATAATGCATTATTATATAAATATGTAATAAATTATAATATAATATATAATAATTATAATATGCTTAACTTCATTACCTTGGGATAATTTGCCTTCTTTTTCAAAGAGGGTTTTTCCCCTGCCTTTTTTAACTTGAACTTTAAAAAATCAACTAAATTGGGGCAGCTAGGTGACACAGTAAATAGAGCACCGGCCCTGAAATCAGGAGGACCTGAGTTCCAATCCAGCCTCAGACACTTAACACTTACTTGCTGTGTGACTTTGGGCAAGTCATTTAAACCCAATTGCCCTGCCTTCCCCCCTCCAAAAAAAAGCAAAAACAAAAATTCAACTAAATTAACACTTCTCCTATACCTAGATTCCTAGAAGAACACAAAAGGGCGATTGTACACATAATTGCATATCTCTTTTATGTTCAGTTTGCCTTTTTTTTAGGCATATAGTAAGTTGAACATGTTACTTTCAAAGCTATCCTGCTTGCCTGTGATTCTGTTTTGGGCTTTCTTCTGTTGTCTTTTGCAAATTTCATAAGCATATTTGAATGGTCTTCTTTTCTATCCCTAAGACAACCTTATCCCTAACTTCCATCCGCCTCCCTACTACCCCCTCCAATTGAGGACAAAGGAAAACAAGACCTTCCTAACATATTGTCAATGCACAGTCAATATCTTTCTTGCATTTTTTAAAGTATAGACACAACAAAGACTAAAAAAAAAAATCTATTCCATTCTTCAAAGCAAAGTCAGCCTTGTACAAAATGCTAATGCCAGTAGTTTGCATTTTGAACCTTCAGACTCTCCATTCTGAGATATTTCCCCCTAAATAGTGCTCCTTCTCCCTCTCCTCCATGAACCCTGTGCATTCTTCTTTCATCTCCTCCTAAGCTTCTCCAACATTTTCTCTCTCCAATCCTATGTAGCATTGGGTCCACACTTCTATAAATTTAGCACACATTAATTTGCATTATAGTTAGTATCTATGCCTGTAAATTCCAAGAGGGTAGAACCATGTTCTATTTAAAGTTATCTCCTCTAACATGTAGCACACTGACATATGCATGAGGCTTTTTAATAAATGCTTCATGATTTCAAGAATGATGCTGTGAAAAGATCAATTAATTTGGAATCAGTAGACTTGGATTTGGATTCTGGCTCTGGCATTTACTATCCATGTGACCATGGGAAAACCATTTGATCTCTTTGGGAGGCTTTAGATTAAATGACCTAAAAGGTCCCTCTCAACTCTAAATCCATGACTTTATAAATTGAATTTCCGGGAAGGATTAAAACAAAAGCTCATTTACACTAAAATGTGAATGACTGGTTACCACTACACTACACTTACATTGCTCCTGCAGAAAGTATTCGTAAACTAAAGATTTAAGTTGAAAAGAGAAAGGGTTGAGAGTCTAGGCTTCAGCTAGGGAGTAAGGGAAGGCACCACATAGGCAAATATCCCTTTGCACATTTGGTTGCCTACTTTGCCCTGACTCTTAGTAAAATTCTAAACAATATAATTGGCTTTGCATTTTTAACTTGATACTGCTGTGTTGCTCAGGGAGCTGTTTACATTCTCCTTTATTATCTGCCAATACAGTCTACTTTCCTGGGGGAAAAAATATGATTGATAAAAATGAATGAGCAAGGTTCTTTGGTATCTTAATAGGAAGGAAAATTCTAAGATTCCATTTTGCTCACTCAGCAAAATTAAAAAAAATGTTTTAACTAAACAACAGTTCATTCATAATACATCCCCTTCTCTTGCTATATTCCCCCTTTCATTAGCAATTTAGATCCATTCCAAAATAATGCCTTGTCATCTTTCCCTCCTTTCCAGTATTTCTATCATCCTTAGCATTTAAGAGTTTTCTCCATCTTACCAAGTATTTCTATGGTATTTATCATTATAGAATGATGTCTGGGGCCAGAAATACAAGACCACAAACATGTGAAATGAAAGAGAGGCAGGTGATTTCTTCAGCTTCTATTCTATTGGAGCTATGTCACAGATGAATAGCGAGAACTTGGACATTTCCCAAGATCTTAGCTAAGTTCCTTGACTAGAGATTGGCAGAAGGTTGAGAAGATCAAGTGACTTTCATTGTTTCCCAAACATGAGGGCATTCTAACTTCAATTAATCATCCATGGTGGTATGTTCCATAGAGGGCTATCAACTGAGAAATCATCTCCTTTTTTTTTAGGGACGATTCTTCTGAAAGCACCTGCCGTGTGACATGTGATGGAAGGTCATGAGAAAGTAAACAATGGGAGAGCCACTTCCTGAGGTATCTAGATCTTATCCTTCAAGATGGATTGTATGTTCCAGCTGAATCTGGTATAAATAGCAACTGGAAGTGGTGGAAGGTTTTGGCCAGATTCAGCCTTGGCTTGAGATGTCTGACTTTTCAATTCATTCTACCCAGCAACAGGCTCATTTTTAACTTTGGTGTTGACTGGCAATCAGTTTGATTTAATTTAATAAATACCAATGCAGCATGGGCTACCTTCTAGACGCTGCACTAGGTGCCATCAGTGTGGTTAGTGATTTCTATGGGGAACCGTTGAAATAGGTTGGCTCTCCACCAGCAATCATGGGGCAAAAAATGTGAAAAGCAAATCCAACCTGATTTCCATTCTGGTCTGCAATAGCAGAGCCAGTTCCATGATAAAAGAGGAGACAAGCAGAAGTGCTCACAGGAAGACGAGATCCTTTAACAATCTGCCTCTTTTCCATGCACAGTCTAGCAGATGTACAAACCTTTGAAGAGACAGAGACAGAGAGAGACAGGGAGAGAGAGAGAGGAAAAGTCATGTCTTTGAAACTTACCACTTGTAAGACCCCAGGAAATTTAACCTCTCTAGGTCTCAGTTCATTATCTGTAAAATGGGGAAATGAAGAGAGGACTGGACTGGATGGTTTTTTTTTTGTTGTTGTTGTTTGTTTTTTAGCTCTTCCAAATGTTTTAATAAATGTTCTCTGCAAAGTATTTAAAACACGATCTTGTGAGGATAAACTCCATTGGAGAGAATATAGAATGCAGGTAGCCACGGAGCTGAAGAATCTTCTTGATTTGGGGCAGGATCTAAGAGTCCACTGTCTTCTGATCAGCCTTGCAGCTGCTCTGTAATCTTGTATTTCTCTTTTTCGGTGTCAAAAATCTCTCCTTGGTGTCTAGGTTTACAGAACCTCTTCTTCTTGCAGTAAGCATCAATAAGATGATTTGGAATTTTGCACCCAAAAGGTTAACCCTGGTAGAGGCGGCAATGACAAATTTCTAATGGGTCCTTCTCAGAGGAATATCGTTCACGGCCAGAGGTTCAGTCACAGCCACAAGTCACTAGCCAGCTACTTCAGGAAAACCACTGGTTTGCCCCTGTGGTAGCCAGTGAACATGATCAGAATGGTGTCTGGGGTGATGCCAGCTTGAAGTGTCCTTAGGTTGCTGGCTGAAGGGCTTTTTGCCATGACTTAGAAGCTTTCTAGGCACATAGGGTAATATCTAGGCATTTTGCAACTCATTACCACAGGAGTTCCTCTATTCTTATCACCACCAATTGGCTTTGAGATAATAGCAGGCACCTTCTCTTTCTTTTTCCTTTCAATCCAGGTTTTGTACATGGTTCTCTGGGAATACATTGCAGACCTGGAGTATCTACCAATCCCTTGGGCCAAGGATAAAATATTAACTTCTCTGTTTGAAATTTAAAAGTCATTTTCAATCTGGCCCAACTTACTCCTCCAATCTTATCATATGATATCATTCCTTCCCACATTTTGGGGGGGCATCCAAACTCACCTTCTTGATGATCTTAAGAGATGACAGTCATCTCTCTTCTCCATGCCTTTGCATTGACTTCCCCCCATCTCTGGAACACTCCTCCTCCCTTGTCTCCTTCATAGCTCAGATCAAGTACAGCCTTGTACTTCCTGACCATCCACCAGCTGCTAGTGCCCTCCTTCTCCAAATTCCCTTGTATTTATTTTGGTTACACACATGCACACACACACACACACACACACACACACACACGTACAGATGGACAGATAGTAGTTTGAATTCTAATGGAGGAATGCAACATATCAAAGGGAACAGGAAAGGAGAGGGGATTGAGGGATATGTCCAAAGCAGCACAGTGTGGAAATGTCACTATGGTGTAGAAATAGTGGGGAAGGTCATATGGAGACGTGGTTCCATCCAAGAGAATCAAGGGACAGAGTCCAAGAGTCTCCAATAGAATATCAATGCTTTGAGGGCAGAGACTGATTTATTTTTTTTCTTTGCATTCTCAATACATAGTATGATGCCTGATACATAGAAGGCACTTCATAAATACTTATTAATTATTAAGCAATTGATTGAATATATGATAGTCCAACCTCTTGCATCTATGCTTTTTTTGTGGGGATAGGGTGGGGTGGAGGGAATGGAGATTAGAAGGGGGGTTCAGGGAGAGGAAGGAGAAGTTAGAAATCATAGATTTTGAAAACAAGTTGCATTCACTTTATTCAATACACTTTCCCCCAAAATCCTCAGTGTGTAGATACAGACCAAGGTGGGTCTAAGAGGGTTTGCCATTAGCAAAAAAGGGGCCAAAAGTTTACCGGGAGAAAAATGTGGACAGTGATGATGACTAAGCAAATGTGCAACATATATTGTGCCAGCTTTTGCATAAGAATGTCATTATCTCGGTTTATGGGAAGGTGAGGAAGGTCCAGGAAACTCCTCAGGCTCCCCTCATTCTCCAGCAAGCCCAAGAGTTCAATCAGGTCTGAAACACTTGGGGCCATTTTGTCTGCTGCTATCTGCTCTAGGCCCACAGTGAAATCAGTGCAGCAGAGGGCTAGAGGTAGCTAGCAAGTCATTGCCATAAAACAATGGTATGTAGGGAAAGAGATTCTGCCTGAGCCAAGATTATCAGACTCTTGAATACTGCTGAGTTGAGGCCTATGGCTAATATTGATTAGAGTCAATATCAAAGTCTGAGGGAGAGAGAGAGAGCCTTACTGGGGAAAGGCACACATGTCCTATCATAACCTGAGAGTATAAAAAGCAGTGTCACACCAGATCAGGCCAAAGTTCATGGAATGAACAATCCCAAGCAATAGATATGAAGAAATTTGTAGCAGCCATCCAAGGTCAGCACAGAGGTATCTGGAGAAAATATTATGAGGAGACCAGGACTGGGCTTTGACAAAAGGATGATTTGTCTTATTCAGAGTCTTTCCCTGAGTTATCATTCTTTCATAATAACAACATGATTGACTAGCCAGAGATGGCTATTGCCACAAAGGATGAGAAGGGCCATGGCAGAAGACACAGTTCTCCTGAGGTAAATTCAGATGCAGCTTGAGCTCCAGGCCAGGAATCCTTGGCCATACATAATAGTAGCTGAGACCACATGAGATTGGTAATACAGGTCTTAGTATCCCTATTTTGCAGAAGGGGAAGCTAGGTAGCACTGTGGATAGAGTGCTGGACCTAGAGTCAGGAAGACCTCAAATATTTACTAGCTATGTGATTCTCTTACCTGTTTGCCTCAGTCTCCTCATCTGTAAACTGAGCTGGCAAAGAGAATGGCAAATCGCTCCAATATCTTTGCAAAGAAAATCCCAAATGGGGTCATGAAGAGTTGGATATGACTGAACAGGAACATCATTTTGCAGAAGAGGAAACTGAGGGTCAGAGAGGTTGAATTTTTTTGTCCACATGACTCAGCTAGTAAATGTCAGAGGCAGGATCTGAACCCAGATCTTTCTCGTATCAGTTCTAGCACTTGATCTATTGAACCATAATGACATTTAAATACACAAACACTGACAGAATGTTGAGTGCAGAAAGTCTGCCAAGCTCATTTGCCTGTTGTCTACCTCAGCATGCTAGGGGTTGGGTGATGCTCCCAGATCTCAGTCCTTACCAGGCTCTTGACAGGCAGGCATTTATTAAACCTTTACTGTATACAAGGGCCTAGACTTGCTTAGTTCTGATTCTGATCCTGCCTCTATTTTAGAAAGTAACCTTGGGCTCTGGGGCCTCACTTTCATGTTCTGTCCCAGTTTTTGACCCTGCTTTTACTGATTGATGCTGCTGGCTCTTATCTATACAGCAACTTCCTCTTCATGATGTTCCTCTTCCTCTTCAGACCTGGAAGTTGTCAAGCAATACCATGGTAGCTACACAGCATGGTGGATTCTGGGCAGGGCCCAGGACAAACATCTATCCCAGTTCCACCATGGGGATAGGATGCTAGGGAAGAAAGAAGCAAAGCAAAATCTTCAAAGTTCTTGGATCTAGGGATATGAATTTTTGGAAATGCTTCTGAGATAGCTTTCAGGACTAATCCTCAAACCAAGGGTGTTGGTGGCTCAATAAGAGAGCAGAACATCTTTCATCACTATATTCTTATCTAAACCTTAATTAATAGACTAAAAGTGATCTATGTGCTTAATCATTATTTCTCTTTGTCACATTTTTCTCTTTCCTGAAAATATCAATATTCTGGGCATCTCAATAATGCTGGGCATCTAGGTGGTTCATTGGATAGAGTGCCAGGCCTGGAGGCAGAAAGACTCATCTTTTTTAGTTCAAATCTGTCCTCAGACACTAGCTGTGTGACCCTGGACAAGTTACTTAACCTTGTTTGTCTGTTTCCTTATCCGTAAGATGAGTTGTAGAAACAAATGGTAAACTACTCCAGTATCTCTGCCAAGAAAACACCAAAAAGGGAGTTTTAAAGAGATGGATATGACTGAACAACAACAAAATTCTATATAGTCAAAAGTCATGGAATGCCACAATCTCTGAAGAACTAACACTGAGGGTCACCCAAAGGACAGAGGAAGAATTCATAGTGGGAGCAGGAAGGGCTGCAAGTTTATTGCCAACAAGGAATATTTCTAGTAAATTCAAGAAACTTTCATTAAGTCACTACTAAGTGCTAGGCATTGTGCTAAAGGATACAAATAAGAAAGAAAGATAGTCCCTGCCCTCAAGAAGATTACAATTGAATGAGGGAAAACAGCACACAAAGGAAAGCTATAAAGGGGAGAGGAAGGAATATTGCTTCACCCTCCTGCCCTCCAATAAGTGGCAACTAAGGTGTGTCAAAAACTGAGTCAGTCAGCATGGTGATGAGATTTTAGGTGATCAGTTTATTGTGGGAGAAGGCATGATGTTCCACAGGGTAAAAGGGAGCAGGGCTGCAGACAGAGAATGAAGAATTGTTATTATTGTTGTAGCACAAGAGAGGTAGATGCTGTCACTGGAGATATTGCAGGAGAAATAGAGGTAAACCAGTCATGCAACGAGAATCAGGGGGAAAGTATGAACAAGCCAGGTGCTCCCTTGGTATCCATGAAATGCCAAGGGAAAGATGCACAGAAGAGGCCCTAGAATGTTGGATGGTCCCACTGGGGAAGATGTGGGAAAGGTTCAAGCATGAGTGAATCACAATCTGTCTGATTGGAGGGCATAGCCACATCAATGAAGCCCAGATCTATCTGAGTACTTCACACAGTGGGTAGGCTCTTAGTAAATGCTTAGTGACCATTTAAATTGAATATAAAGAACCGGGTCCAAGTCACAACTGAAATGTTTACTCTCTGTGCAACTCTGGGCCAGTTAGCTAACCTCATATTTTACCCTCAGCTTCCTCTTCTATAAAATGAAAATAATAGTATCTCCTACCTCATTTCCTGTCTCAAAGAGTTGCTGTGGGGAGCAAATGAGATGTATGTGAAGTGCTTTATATACCACAGAAGAAAATAATGAAAGAGAATATAGAATTCTGCTGTCACTGCTGACAAGATATTAAAAGAAGTCATCAGCACTGCACAGTTGGAATAGAAGCTGGTGATTTTGTGTGGAAAAAATATCACTTGAATTTCCTTCATTTATATCCAATTAGAGTTTTTCAATCAAATTCTACTAATCATTTCACAAATCTATAAGAGAAAGCAGACTGGTATTTGTTATTTTCTTTAAATTACCTATGTTTATGTTTGCCATCAAATGACAATGATAAAAATATTAATTTCACTTTACATAGGACTTTAAGTTTTTCCAATCATCTTCCCCACAGCAACCCTAGAGATAGATATTACAGGTATTTTTAAAATGAATTTTATTTATTTTGTTGAATATTTCTCAATTACGTATACAATTTTTTAACATTCATTGTTTTAAAATTTTTATTTCCAAATTCTTTCACTCCCTCCAGCTCCTCCCTGCACCTTAAGAAGGCAAATGATATGATATTGATTATATATATGAAGTCATGCAAAACATTTCCATATTAGTCATGTTGCAAAAGAAAGCACACACACATACAAAAAGAAAAATAAAGTTTAAAAATATGCTTCAATTTGTACTCAGAGTTCATCTATTATCTCTGTGGAGGTGGATAGCATTTTACACAATATAGGTCCTTTGGAATTGTCTTGGTTCGTTGTCTTGATCAGAGCAGCTAAGTCTTTCCCAGTTGATCATCATACAATATTGATATTTTTGTACACAATGTTCTCCTGGTTCTTCTCTTTTCACTTAGCATAAGTTCATATATGTCTTCCCAGGTTTTTCTGAAACCATCTCCTTCAAAATTTCTCAAAGCACAATAGTATTCCATCACAATCACATACTACAAGGTGTTCAGCCATTCCCCAATTAATGGTCATTTCCTCAATTTCCAGTTCTTTGCCACCACAAAGAACTGCTGTAAATATTTTTGTACACGTGTCCTTTTCCCTCTTTGATCACTTTGGGATATAGATTTAGTAGTGATATTGCTGAATCAAAGGGTATGCACAGTTTTATAACCCTTTGGACAAAGTTCCAAATTGTTATCCAGAATGGTTGGACTAGTTTACAACTCTACCAACAGTCATTAGTGTCCCAGTTTTTCCATATCCTCTCCAGCATTTGTGATTTTCCTTTCCTGCCATGTTAACTCATCTGACATATACTTCAAAGTTATTTTAATTTGCATTTTTCTAATCCATAATGATTTAGAGCATTTTTGCATATTGCATATTGATAGCTTTTACGTCTTCTTCTGAACACTACCTGCCCATATCCTTTGATCATTTATCAACTGGGAAATGCTTCTTATTTTTATAAATTTGACACAGTTCCCTGAAAGATATAGGTATTGTGGCTCTAAACTTGAGCCCTGGGAGTTTAAACCATTTCCTCATGATCACCCAACTAGTAGATTTACTAGTTTTAAAAAATGACACACTATCTTTATTTCTCTTAAAAATCATAACATCATCATTGGATCATTCATTTGGAACTGCCAGGGACCTGTGAAGTCATACGGCTTAAACACTTCATTTTAGAGATAAGAAAACTAAGGCTCAAGAGATAGCTAATATTTATATGGCATTTTAAGGTTTGCAAAATACTTTTCATATGTTATCTCACTTGTTCACCACAGCAGCCCTTTGATGTAGGTGCTACTAATAGCACCGTTTTACTGATGAGGATATTGAAGGTGAGAGATTAAATGACTAGCTTAGAGTCACACAGGTAGCAAATATTTGAGGTGTGATTTGGGCCCATTTCTTCATGGATCAAGGTCCAGTACTCCATCCACTATTCAGCACACTAGTTCTTATGAGATGTTGGTTGATTGGTTGTTGTCCTTCATTCTAGAAGAACACCAAAATGATGTCATTATAGTGGGGTCAAGGTACTGTGTGCCCTACTGTAGCTGATCAGATCAAACAAGCTTGAAATGTTCTACCACAGTTTGGGTACAAATAGTCCATGAGAATATTGGGAGTGCAGATGTCTCTAAATTTGCATGTCCATGATCCTATGAGATGTACTGTGATTCTGAAGGGTAGCATTCTTGCTTGTTATCATCATTATCAATAAGAAACATTTATTTAGCACCTGCATGGTAATATATGAGATGCTGAAGAGTTATGACATGTTTTGAGGAAGATATACCTCCCATTCTCAATGGGAGGTATATCTTAATATCTTAATACCTCACTTTTCTATAGCCCTAAGGTTTACAAAGAACTTTACAAGTATTATTTTATCTGGACTTCACAACAATCCTGGGAGGCAGATGGTATTATTATCCTTACTTTACAGATAAGGAAACTGAAGCAGAGGTTAAATGACTTGTCCAGGGTCCGGCTAGTAAGTGTCTGATTACAGATTTGAACTTGGGTCTTCTTAACTCTAGATCTGACACTCTAACCATTTCACCACCTAGTTGACTAAATCTTGAAATCTAAGGGTAACAGGTATCAGTGTGGCTGAGCCCACTTAATCATTGTTCCTGATCCTGTGGGGAATTAGGGTACGAACTGAAACTTCCTCTATACAGCCAGTATAGAATCATTAGGATTGCTCCACCCATTGACTTTATCACAAGTTGAACCAGTTGGCATTGTTCTTCCCTGTCCTATTGTTCAGCAGTTCCTGGTCATACTGGCCACAGCTGACTCACTAAATATGAAGTCATAGCTCAGGAATCTTCAAAGGGATCATTGAGAGGTCCTGACACAAATCATGAACTTTGAAACCTTATAACTGAACAAAAGCTGATAAATGCAATTGCTCGTGTTTTAGGACAGTTACCTAAGCAACATTCTCTGCTTCAAAGGTAGAAACTGGGTGGCTGTAAACCTGTGGAGAGAAGGTCCTTAGCAGCCTGGATGTGTGACATCCAGAAAAGTTTAAAGGTGGAAAGGAGATATTGCTGAAAGACAACCAGAGACCAAAATAATCCCTTGCTTCTCCTGAGGCTATTGCTCTTTCCACTGGGTTATGCATATTGAGACACAGTCATAGGGAGGGGGATAAGCCAGTGCCTTCACATGAGACAGATGTCTGGAGGAAGAGTGAAGGGAGAAGCTTTGAAAGAAGACATAGGAGAGAGGAAGTAAAAAGTGAGGGGTGTATGAGAGCGCATTATGCTTTTGTGGTGCCTGCAATTTCTACTTTTCCCTAGGGCCACAATCAATCAACAAGTATTTGTGAAGTGGTCATTATGTGCCAGATGCATCATGGTAGGCATAGTGGATAGAGCACTGGCCTAAGAGCCAGGAAGGCCTGGTTTCAAGTCCTACTTGCTACCTGCTGCCCTGCCTGGTTGCCACTCCAACAACAATTCATCACTTCTAAACTCATCACCATGATGCTAACTCAAGCCTTGATTGACACCACCACCCTTAGCCTCCTCTTTCTCCAACTGGAGGGCTAGAGGGCAGAGCGCCAAACTCCTCCAATGCCTTCCTTTATAGAGGACAGAAACCGGGCTTATTATGCTTTGCCTCTGCCGCCCTGCCTTTTTCCAACTTCATAGAACGAGATCCCCTACTCTATGTAGCCCCCGTTGTCCCATCCCCCCCCACCCCCATTTCCTGCCTCCTTTTGTGTTTTGTCTCCCTCCTTAGATTGTAAACTCCCTGAAGGCAGGATCTATCTTTCTTTTGATCCATTGTATCTCTAGCACTTACCACAATGCCTGGCACATAACAGGTGACTAATAAATCTTTCTTGGATTGAATTGGTCTGCCACATACTAATCTGAGGTGCTGGCCAAATCACTTAATCCCTCTTGACTCTAGTCAACTCCTCATAGCTATAAGTTTCAGAGAAGATGCCAAACCACATTCATAGAAGGAATTTCCTCATATGGGAGTACCCTATATTAATGAAATCACAGTTCTAGTTGCTATCTCTGTTCCTACTCTACACCAGGAAACATGCGAGAGAGAAAAATGGAAGTCCCTGTGCTCAGGAAGCTCGTGTCCTCCCACAGGCAACAACATATACACGTTTAAGTGAACACAAATTGTTTGTAAAATCAGTGCGAAGTAATTTAGACCAGAGAGGACAGAAGTGGTTGGGGTGAGAGGGTCGGTATCAGGAAAGACTTCATGTAAGAGGAGGCATTCCGGCTGATCTTTGAGGGATGCTATGAGGCAGGAGTGTGGAGAGAGTACATTAAAGTTGTGGAGGAGGGGCAGCCAGGTGGCACAGTGAATAGAGCACTGGCCCTGAAAGCAGGAGAACCTGAGTTCAAATCTGGCCTTAGACACTTGATACACTTACCAGCCATGTGACTTTGGGTAAGTCATTTAACCGCCATTGCCTTCCAAAGAAAAAAGATGTGGAGAAATGGGAGATAGAATGTCTTGTATGAGGAAAGGCAAGAAGGTCAGATGTTTTAAACCATAACATATATGAAGGGGAGTAATATATGAGACCAGGTTATAAATTATTTTTACACATGAAACAAAGGAGTATGAATTTTATTCTAAGGTTAATAGGGAGACACTAGAGTCTGTTGAGCAAAGGAGGAGCATGGTCAGACCTGTGCTTTTAAGTAAATCATTTTGACATCTCTATGGAGGATGAATTACAGATGCAAAAGAATATGAGGCAAGAAGACCAACTGGGAAATTATTGCAACAGCCTTGGAGAAAAGTGATGAGGACTTGATCTAGGGCAAGGGTGGAGAACCTGGGGCCTGGAGGCCACATGTGGCCTTCTAGGTCCTTGGGTGAGGCCTTTTGGCTGAGTCCAAGTTTTACAGAGCAAACTCTTTTATTGAGGAGATTTGTTCTGTGAAGCTTGGATTCAGTCGGAGGGCTGTGCTTGAGGATCTAGATAGGGCCAAATAGCTTGAAGCCACAGGCACCCCACCTCTGCTCTAGGATAATGCCTATGAGAGTGGAAAGAAGGGAATATAGGTGAGGAATATGATAGGAGAGAAAATGATGTAACTAAGAAACCATTTCAATCCTTTCCTCAACCTCTTCAACCATTTTCCAGGGTCTGTGGGAGATGGGGAAAGAATCAGGCTTCCTCTTTCCCCATACCTACCCACTGCCTCCAATTCCAGTGGGGTGGAAGGAGTGAGGGATGGGGGAAGAAAGAAGAAAACAGGAAGGGAAAGAGAGAACAAGAGTAAAAAAAGAGTGGGAAAGGAGTGGAGAGGGAGGCGAAGGTCAGGGAACTTTGAAGAGGTCCAAACCTGAACAGAAGCAAGGAGTGAAATGAGACCCCTAGCTCCACTAACACTCTTTCTGGCTGTTATGCCCAACTCTGTAGAAGAAAGTATGCTCTGAATGGTCTTACAATGACAAGCCTCAGATCTGCTACACGACAGGGATTCCCATGGGGAAGAAAAAGTGGGTCAGAGAACAAAGACATAAAATGTGCTAAATTGTAAACTAACAAGTGATGCCTCCAACTTCTTTGTGATATCAAGTATATGGCTGGCTACCTGTCATGTGACTGTGTCTCCAAAGGAGCTCTTGGTAGCCTGACTTTACTAACTCAGTGTGCTCTGGCCAAGAGGCAACTAGGTGGTGCAGTGGATAGGATGCAGGGCTTAGAATCAGGAAGATTCACCTTCCTAAAGTCAAATCTGGCTTCTATTGCTTACTAGCTGTGTGACCCTAGGCAAGTTACTTAACCCTATTTGCCTCAGCTTTCTCCCTTGAATGAGCTGGAAAGGAAGTGGCAAACTACTCCAATATCTTTGCAAAAAATCAAAAAAGAAAGATGATGTAAGAAATGACTGAACAACAGCAACCCTGACCAAGGTTCTCCTGTTTTCTTCTCTTAACAGGTCCAAACAGACCAAACACATCAGCCCTTTTTCCAATGCATGGTTGGATATTGGTCTAGCTTTGTACAAAATATGACACATAGGAGCAGGAGGGTCTTAGAAGTTATACAATCCATACTTCAGAATTCAAGATAGGGAAATCAAAGCCAGAATAAGTTAAATGATTTGTCCACAGTCAAATGGATAATAAGTGGAAAAGCCATGTTTTGACTCCAGGCCCCCAGACTCTCATTTTTCCATTGCATCATATTTTTTTCCTCTAGTTTTCACTCTCTGAAAGGTTAACAAGATTTTAATTCACCATGATGGGAAAAAAAAAGCTAAAAAAAACTGTTACAGATATTTGTTTCTGTTTTTAAAAAGTCAAAGTTAATAGGGTCATGATTTTAATCCACATAGCCTCACAAGAGCTGTTAATAGAAGAACAGAACTGAGGCTTTGTCCCAGGGTTTCATAACACTGGTGCCTTTCTCCCAAGGCTTGTCTTTTCTCTCACCAAACTTTGCATGTGTGTGGAATGAACCAGTGGGGAACCTGTAGTTTCAAGGCCACATGTGGCCCTCTAGGTCCTTGGGTGTGGCCATGGGACTGAGTCCAAGTTTTATAGAACAAATCCTTTTATCAAAGGAATTTGTCCTGTGAAGGTTGGATTCAGTCAAAGGGTCACACTTAAGGACCTAGAGGGCCACATGAGGCCTTGAGGCTACAAGTTCCCCACTGTTGCTTGATACTTTGAGGAGAAGCTGCCCTTTCTCCCAGCATGACTGCAGTTATACCTAGACTATCTTCTGCCTCACTGCTACAACCCTCCCTTTGACTATACTCAGCTGAATTTGTCCCAGGTGCAAGAATTTCTAGTTATAGATCTGTCATCAAAGATGGCATACTTGAAATCGTCATGATGACAGAGGATACAGAAATGAAGGGGTCTGTTCAATTTGGTGAAGCCTCTGGACCCTTTCTTAGAATATTCTTTTTAAGTCATAATTAAAAGGGAATGTTAGATTTCAAAGGTTAGTGAAAATAAAGATATAATTTTTCCCTTGTTGGAATTCACAAACCCCCTGAAACCTATCCATGGACCCCTATGGACTTTACTATTAGTTCCTGGTCTAAAAGAAGATAGGGAGGGAGAAAAAGGTAAAAGAGAAAGAGAGACAGAGACAAAAAGAAAGCTAGGAGAGGCAGAGAGACAGAGAGATCCTAGACTTATTTGGAGGCTCAGTGTAAATATTTAGGAAAGTAGAGTCAGAAATATCTCCTGAACAGCTGAGTTCCTTGGCCCTAGCAGGAAATCTCTCACGCGCATCCTGATTCTACACAGCGAACCATCGGTGCTGCGGAAACCCAATCTTCCATCTCCTAATTAGAGCTCTGGGTTTGATGAGGCCGACTCCTGAATGGAGCTGCCCTTTATGTTGGTTTAAAGAAAGTTTTGCTGGTAAAGCCCATAAACTTGGTTCCTTTTTTTTTTTCATTTTGTTTCAGAATGTCAACAGATTACAATTGTTACAAACCCACATAGTCTTGGGCCTTGCCGCATAATATTTATGGTCCCCAAACAATCGCAGAATGCTTAGCTCTAACATTTTATTGACACAGCCTTCCTGTTCCTACATCTTGCTTCCTCTGAGGAAAATGGGACGTGTTGGATGCTTTCCCAGCTTCTATTTGTAGAGGAAGTCTACAGGCTTTGCACCATCCAGGCCTGCTGCTAATCTGTACTCACTGAGGAACACCTGCAAGCAAAGACTGACTTTGTTCTCCATTGTGTTCTGTCTGCAGCTATCAAAATAAATGATCCATCACAGGCATGAAAATTGTCCCTCCTTTCTGAATAACCCCTCTCACCACATGAGCACAAGAAGCCTCAGCCTATGACTGAAACGGGAATTCAAGTACTTTCCATTCAAACCTGGGATCCCCCATCTCTCCCCTACTCTGCTCCTCCCAGAAATAGCTGCTTCCTTTGAACTGCCCGTTCATTTCAAATGTATCACATTCCCCAGGCCAGGAAATTATGGAAAACAAAAGGGCTGACTAACTCCTCCTCGTCAGCCTGTTTTTTTTTAATACATCTGCTATACCCAGCAACGCTGCTACGGCAGTCCTAATGATACTTGCAGGAGAATTGTGCATCATTCTCTTCTCCCACCCACTTATTCACTCCCACCCAAAACATCTGTCTCAGAAGCTGGCATTCTATAATGAAATAACAGTTGCTATATTTTCCCCTATAACACAATGTGCATCTCATCCTGCCGATAGTGCCCCCTTCCCCCACCCCTCTGGACACCAAAAGCTGGATCACATGCACCAGGATTTGACGATAGTCTGTGAGCTCACCCTATGGTCTGATGTAAGAGAGAGCGTCCAGCCTGTTCAGATCGACACATCTCAATAGCTTATCGTGTATATTACTATGCTCAAAGCACAAGGCACTGGCTTTGGGAAGAGAGAACATTTATTTGAAAGCCTTCTGCTAATGAAACAGAGTCTAGGCAAGAGGAAGGTAATATAGTCAGCCACTTAAGCAATACAGCAAGGAGACATTTGGGGGGACATTTTGTGATACTACTTTTTATGAATGCACATATTTAAAATGTGAGAATGATTAGTCAATTTGTATGTATTAACCGAGAAGGCTCAAAGACTGCTGGAGAGCTACCTACATAGCTTCTATCACTAGAAGAGGGTGACTGGAGTTTTGTTCCAGGGTGCTCAAATTTCCAGAGCACTGACAGCATGTCAACCCTTTAACAAGTATCAGGAGCTCATTTTCATGAGTTCAAATCTGGATTCTGATGCTTACTAGCTGTGTGACCTTGGGCAAGTCAATCCTTGTTTGCCTCAACTCCCTCATCTACAAAATGGGAATAATAATACTACTTACCTCCCAGGGTTGTGAGGATCAAATGTGATCATTGCAAAGCACCTAGCACATAGTAAACATTATAAAAATATTATTTTGAATTATCCTACGCTGCCTCTTTAGTTATCAAAAAGAAGAGTTTTAAAAATAATCAGCGAATCACATAGCTTAAGGATTAGAGGGAACCTCAGTAACCACCTAGTTCATACACAAAAGGAATCTCTGTTATAATATGCCTAATAGAGGGGTGTCCAGCCTCTGCTTAAACATCGATGTGGAGAGGAGCCGCCCACCTCTCCAGATAACCTGTTTCCCTTTAGCCCATTCCGATTATTATGAAATTGCCCTGGTCATCAAATCTAAATTGTCTTTCTCCTCTAAATAGGAAGCTTCCTTATTCTTCTTGTTGCTGCACCCCAGCTCAGGCATGATCCTAACTGTCTCGGACACAGAATCTTTGCCCCATTCCACCCACCAGGTGGATTTGTCTGCAGAAGTAGATTTCTGGGCAAGTAACTTCAGTGGGCTGCTAGGGTGCCACAGTGGAAAGGGCACTTGGCTTGGAATCAGGAAGACACCTCTCCCTGAGTTCAAATATGGCCTCAGATACTTACTAGCTTTGTGACCCTGAGCAAGTCACTTAATCTGTCTGCCTCAGTTTCCTCATCTGAGAAGGAAATGGCAAATCACTCCAGTATCTTTGCCAAGAAAACTCCAAATGGGATCATGACATGATTAAATAAATTCTATTCTAACCTGAGTGGGTTTCAATCTACTTGCCCTAGATACAAAAATTGTTAGTTCTAACTCTGGTGATGCCAGTTTCCAAAAACTGCCTGGGGTTCACAAATATCTTGTCCTGATTCTGTGTGAAAATGCAAGCAACAAAACAAAATCAGTAGCAACAAGTCCATTTATGCAAGATTGCTTCAGCATTGTCCCCAAAGACTTCTCTGAGAGTTGCCTCTCATAGGCCTGACCCTGGAGGATATTTCCTCCCTGTTTCTAGGGGATTGTACAGTTCCTCCTCCCCAAGCATATGACCCTCATCCTCTGCCTGCTAGAATTCCCTCACCCATGATGACCATGTTTTTGAGTAGACCAAAAAGTCACTTCATGTGGGATAATTTTGGAGAGGATTTTCCCAGGTTTCCTGTGATTGTGGAAGGAGCTCCAGGCATTAAATCATCGCATCCTGCTACATCAGTCACACCATGGTGACTGTTCACAGCCACTCGTGGCAGAAGAATCACATAGTTGGGCAACAGTGTTGACTATTTCTGAGTAAGCATCCATTCTCCATTCAGGATAACAGCAGTGCCATTGCTGGAACATTATTTTCAAAAGGTTCCATGTTTTCTGGTTGCTTCTGAAATATGCTACCAAGCTTCCACCAACTTCCAGTTTCATATCTATATTAGATTTCATTAAAAGACAGCTAATTAGTTCATTATCTTCTAGACTCACTATAAGACTATATTACCTCCTTCCTACCTTTGCTCACTTTGGTCTTCCTGCCTGGGATGTCCTTTCCCCCTCTTTTCTACTTATCTGAATCCTACACATTATTTAAGGATCAGGTTAAGCCTAGCTCTCTGCCACAGCCCAACCTGATCCTCCAGACCTATCTCCTCTGAACTGCTTTAACTCCTCCATTCATCTGACACAGAGAATATATTGCTTTATATTGATAGTCATCTCTATTCATACTTCAAAAGAGCAGTGGTATCAATGGTGTAGTGAGCTGGGCCCAGAATTTAATAATAATAATAAAAATTATGATGATGAGAAATATTTGTGTAGTATTATAATAGCAATATTTATGTAGCAATTTATTATTAAAGTTTCCAAAGAATTTTTAATGCATTTTAACCCATTGGTAGCTTTTAATGAAATAGAAAAAAAATCACAAAAAATTTACCCATAAAAGATTCATCATTTACATAATTATTCCAAATTTATGAATTGTTTTGTATATGTTATAACATGTGATTGTCACAATAACACTGTGAGATAGACACTATCATTATACTCATTGTACATATGAAACTAAGGGAAGTCAAGAAACTGCATGGAGTCACAGAGCAAATTAAGTGTAGGAGGCAGGATTTGAACTCAGGTCATCTTGGGTTGAAGGCCAACATTCTATCCAATGCACCATGAAACTCTCTTAGAGTTCTTTTGAAATGAATTGTCTCATTAGAACTTTACAAGAACCCTGTGAAGTAGGGCACTGTTATCCCTGTTGTGTAGGTGAGAAGTCTGAGGTTCAGCAAGGTCAATTCACTCAATCATGACTTAACTGTGGTCACTGAGGGATTATGTGAAAGGAAAAATTTTAACTTAAGTCTCCCTTGACTCTAATAAGTTCATCACTCTTTCTCCTACACTATCAGGATGGGCCATATTTGGACATTTACTTTCAATGGTCCTAAACTTCATGGTACCTAAAAAGCTTACCTTTTTAGCACCAATATCTTCCTGGTGATGCTATTTGCCTAGGAACCTGGAATATCATGAAGTCTAACGTAGAAAAATGGCAACTGACCCGAAATAATAATAATAAAATAATAATTATAATTGTAATACGATATTTGCAGAGCACTATGCAAACCTCGAGGAGTAACAGCTTAAGGTTTACAAAGTGCTTTAAATCTTAATAAGCATTATCTTTTAATTACAATTATTATTATACTCAACTATAGTGATAACGGTTTGCAAGATGCTCCACAAACAGTACAAATGGAAGTTATTATTATATAAAGTTTTATAATATGTAATTATTATTTATACTTTGAGGTTCACAAAGTACTTTGCAAACATTTTCTCATCTTTTCCTCACAACCACTCTGGGAGGTGGGTGCTATTATTGCTTCCATTTTTTAGATGAAAAAAACAGTGTAGACAGAGGTCACACAGCTAGTAAGTGTCTGAAGCTAGATTTGGACTTGGTCTACCTGATTCCAGATTCAACAATTTATCCACTATGCCATCTAAGCTGCTTAAATATCCATCACTATCACGTGAATCAGTCAAGGACTTAGTAAGTAGTCAAGAGGCAGTATAGTTTGGTGAACTGATGGATCTGAAACCCAAGGACCTGAATTCAAAATCTGACTCTGCCACTAGCTACATGTGTGATCTTAGACAACTCACTTTTCTGGTTCTCGGTTTTCTTCCATATAAAATGAGGCATTAGTTGGACTAGATTCCCTATAAAGTCCCTTTTAAATATATGTGCCTCTAAATCTATGAGATATTATTAGAATGTATGCATCTTGAAGACAGGAACATTTTTCATTTTTGTTTTTGTATCTACAATGTCTAGTATAGTGTCTGGCAACTAGTAAATACTAGCTATATTGAATAAATTTAAAGAGAAAAAGCTAAAGGAAAATCTTCAATGCATAAACCCTCTGCGGAAAAGATCAAGAAGAAGAGAAGACAACAAAAAGTTGTGGCATGGTTGCCATCCACACTAGTCAAGGCATGGTTGCCGTCTACGCTCTAGATGAGGGAACCTCCCTGCTGATGGTATCTGGGAATCCTAGAAGCATGGAAGTCAATGTCCTCCTACCATATATATGATCAATTATGTCATTAGTTCTTTACCTGGCACTCTCCTTTGTGTGATAACTACTTGGCCAAGTAGGAGTAGCTTTTATTTACTTTTCTTTTCCCCTTTCCCATGAAAACAGGTTGGTTGGGTTTTATTCCTAGTCAAAAAATACATCTCTCAGATTAGTACTTCTCATTACTCCTTTTGAGATACTTTTTTCTCATAATACGTTTCAAACTATTCACGGTCACCATTCAAATGGCTCCATTTTTCTTTGACTGACCCATCACTTCAATTCTTTGGAATCTGTGATAGTCCGTGATTTGAAACAACATCATTGGAAAAATATTCTTTGACTTTTGTTTCTGGGGAAAGCCTGGATTCATTAAAACCACCATACAAATTTTTAAAAGTCTATCCAGGTGCTCTCCTTCTCCTAGGAGACACTTGATAAAGGAACATGGTAGTTGCTTAATAAATGTTTGTTAAATTGGATGGTTTTCTGCATCTTAACCTAAGTCATTGTTTTTAAAAATGGCAAGCAGAAAAAGACAAAGGATAAAGCCACTCCACTATTTAAATGCATTTTTTAAATTTTTTACACACAAATATAATTAGAGACTTCAGTCAGAAGGCTTACTGAAATTTAGATGTACAACATCTGCAACATCCTTCTGATTTACCAGTCTAATAACCACATAGAAATGAGATTAGTGTGGCATGAATTGTTCTTAGTGGAACCCATGCTGACTCTTACTGATCACTAGTTCCCATTCTAACGTTCACAAACTATCTTTCTGTTTAATAATCTTCCTAAGGCTCAACATCAAATCTTCTTCACTACAGTGTTTTACCCTCTTTGGAAAATCAGGATTGCGTTTGCCTTATTCCAATCTCCTGATACTTCTCTTGCTCTTCAGGATTCAATAAAGGTTACTAGCAACAGCTCAGGGATACCTTCTGTCTTTACCCAGAGGTATAATTAGTCTGGGCCAGGAGAATGTTATTTGTGTCATTAATATTTAAAAATATGCCAAAACATCAATTAAACAGAATGTGAAAGCTGCTCTGCTAAATTAAATTGTTTGAACCTCGTGGTTGAAAATCTTTTAAAAATGTGTCACTATAATAATGAAGCTGACTTTCATGTGTGACTTGTGGAAATCAGTCTCCTAACTTTATAATTCTACAACAAATTGTGGCTCACATGCCTTCCTTAGGGAACAGAATATACTGAATATAATTTAATATTTCTTTGATTGCTGAGGATCTTACAGAATTTCAGAATGATAATTTTAAAAACCCTCTAATTTCCATTTAATAAGATGTAAAGGTAGAGAAGACTAAAAGTATAGGAGACTAAACATGTTCTATATGGTCTCCAGGACACACATGGCAATTTGTCTATCCCTGATACTGATTTAGTTTATTTTTTGGAGGAATAAATTGAAGAAATGTCATATTCTTTCTCATAAAACTTTGAGTACTATAAGAAATTCCATTTATTTATGCATCCTATTTTTTGGGGTTCTTGAACTCAACAGAATGTAAACTCTTTGAAGACAGGGAAATTATCATTTTTTGTCATTGTATTCCCAGTGCCCCTCATATGGCTCCTGGCACAAAGTAAGTAATTAGTAAATGCTTGTTGAACTAAATTGATTAATTTTGAAGTTTGACTACATTTTGAAAAAATACAAAAAGACTGATTTCTCCCCCAAGATTCCACAGAAGAAAACATAGTGGTAAATTTCATTAGCCATCATGGGATTTATATACTCATCCAAAGGAGAACTGAACTTCTAATATAATTAGATAATATTTTTACTTCAAAATTAAATCAGTTGGCAGGCATTTTTGTAGCATGAAATTAGCAAAAGTTCAAATTCATTTATAAAAGATATCAACATTCTTTCATTTATGGAAATATAGAACTAAGAAGATAAATACTCTTGTTAGAATCATTTTATTTTTTCATTTTACATTCGTTCTCAATAGGTTGGGATAATACAGCTGATAAAATTATCACATCATAAAATTACTTCACTTTTGAATTTATGAAGTATGTGAACCTTGTTGGCAAAAAAGGGAGAAGACGAATGTGCCCTTTCAAGGCAATGGGACTCATAAAATACTTCAAATGTACTCCAGATTTTCCTGTCTTTTTTTCAGAATCATTTCCATAGCGTTGTCAGTGACCATCATAAAAAGTCAAACTAGGTCATTAATAGTGATGCAATCCTAAATGTTGTGAAACTATAAAGACCATGCTTGACCCTAAAGTAAAGTAAAGAGAAGACATCTCCTTTGACTCCTATGTGGAGCTGGGGGTCCATGGGTGTGGATCATTGCATATAAACTCAAATTTGGTTTTGCTAAATATTTATTTCAACAGTATTTCTTATATCTGCCCTTTTCTCTCAATTCCCATTGGTACAGAAATTCATCATTGCTACATAGCCTATTACAACAGCCCCTTAAGAGATTTTCTTGCATCCATTCTCTCTTTCCTTCAATTCATCTTTCATATTGTTGTTAGACTAATGTGGTCAAAAATTTTGACTGGCTCCCCATTGCCTCCTGAATAAAGTTCAAACTACCTTTTCTAGCATTCAAGATTCCCCCACCATCTGGCACCAATGGTCTTTCCCAATTTTATCTCATACAACTCACTTTCATTATTTTATTAGCCAAACTACACTATTCTATCCTCTAAACACATCCTATACTTTTCTCTATCTGTAGTTTTGATCATATTGTTCACAATATACAACTTATCCTTCCTTTCCCTCTTCATCCACTGAATTCTTAACCAAATATTACCTCTTAAATGGAGCTTTCCATAGTCTCCTTTCTTCCAATCGGTACCATTTGTTTCCACTTTGGCCCTCACAAGATGATTAATTTTAAACTACCATAACACACAGTGGAATCCCCACTCTCATATAAACTACAAATGGCCATCTAGCCTTTGATTGAAGATCTACAGTGATGGGGAGCTCCCTTCTTCCTGAATCAGCCCATTTTACCTTGAGACAATTAAAATTGTCAGGACTTCTGTCTTTATTTACATCAAGACTAAATAACCTCTTAGCAACATCCATCCTTTGCTCCTAATTCGGCCCTTTGAGACCAAATACAACACATCTAATTCCTTGCCTACAGGATAGACAGCGTGGGTCTGACATTCTATGATTCTATTATTACTTTTTGCTTCCTGCTCCAGTAAATCCAGCATCTACATTTTGCTTTTATGGGTTTTCAGGTATAAATAAGTAAGATTCAATGACAACATGGGGTTAATTTAAGGGAACAAAGAAATGGCCAGCTAATGGCATGCAGCTCTTAATATAAGTGGATCTTGACAGTCAGATCAAAGTCCCAGGGTAAGATGAAAATTTAGGATCAAGGGTCTAAGGAAAGTTTTTAAAAAATCTGGAATACAGATTATAAAGATCTCACTAGAGAATCAACAACAGATAGACAAAAGACTATTTCCAAATAGCAAAGAGAACTTAGTTGGACTTAGACTGCATAAGGTTGTGATGGAAAACATTTCCAGTCCTATGACTTCATATCTGAAGGTCTGTATCCTGGGAACAGAAATGGAGAAAATCAATGACAGCCTTGATTCAAAGTTAGGCAAAAGAATTACAGACCAAGCAGTAGGGTTAGTAAGGTGAACATTATCTGGAAATCATGGTGTTAGTGTGGCTATCATGCCAATGAGAACAATTATTCAGACTGGGTAGAAAGTCAATGATGGAATGATAGAAAGAAGCTAATACGATAAAATTTGAAAGGGATAAATTGCTGCCCTTAAAAAAATCAGCTAAACTGGGACAAAATAGAGAAGACACAGTAGAAGAGCAGTTAATGTGAAAAAAATATCTATAGGTTTGAATGAATTACAAGGTCATGTGAATAAAATAAAAATACTATAGATCAGTCGAAAAAGCCACTGTGATCAGGGGGTGGTTGCTGAAGGTTGAGGCGACTGGGTGATTTCTTAAAATAAGACAACAATGAAGTTTGCGGCGTGGACTGACTCTTTCACTCGAACACTTAGAGGTCATCGTAGGGTTATCGACAGGCCTAATATCCACATTGTTGTGTACCAGGGGAGGAGGGAGAGAGATGGGGGATGGCCTGTCAGTAGAACAGTCAGAACACACACATTCATCAATGATGTTCATCACCTAATAAGGGCACAATTTGTGTACCCCAAAATGATGATAATGGCGTCAAAGATCACTGATCACAGATCACCATAACAGATATAAAATGAAAAAGTTTGAAATGTTCCAAGAATTGCCAAAATGTGACACAGAGACATGACTTGAGTACACACTACTAGAGAAATAGCACCAATAGCTTTGCTTGATGCAAGGTTGACACAAATCTTCAATTTGTAAAAAATAATAAAAATAATATTTGTAAAGCACAATAAAGCAAAGCGTAATAAAACAAGATATGTCTGTATTTGGAATATGTTAAGTTCCCTATTCTGAGAAGCTTTTGAATGGAGGATAGATAGTCACTTGACCCAATTGCATGATATCAATTCCAAGGCCTGATATAGTGATCAGGCCCTCTAGAGTATCACCCACCATTTATCGGCAAATGTCTCTAAATAAATAGTTATATGGTAAATGTTGCCCCTACTCCAACAAAAGTTTAAAAAAAAGACATACAAAAACATATATCAGGTGCCAAAGTTATCAAAGAATAGAATCGGCCCTGTAGTGTTGTGTATGACGAGGCAGAAGATTTTTTTTGGTGGGAAGAGGTGTCTCATGGGATTTTATGAACAGATGACATAGACTTCCATGAAAAGCTTAATGGTGGTAAAAGATTAAAGGTGGGGAATTGGAAATGAGGACATAACCAATAGTGCTATCCTTCTTCCTATCCCACTGAGTCAAGGAAGTTGACGAAATTCAGACTTCTGTGGAAAAGGATCGTGGATGACAAAGATGTTATCTGAGGAAATCCTGATTTCATAAAAAAAACATGAGAGAAAAGTTGAAGATAAAGGAAAAATTGTCTACAATGCAGTAAAGAATAAAAAGAACACAGTCAGAGGGGCTGGTAGAAGATAGCTAGAGGGGGAGGAGTGGAGATGGAGAAAAGTACAACCAAACTGGATTGGAATGAAAGTTCAGGAGAAGTTAAGAGATAATGAGATTCAATGCTAGCAGCAGCAAAAGCAGTGCAGTGGGAAGGAGGAATTCTGTGCAGCAGAAGTAGTTCTTAGTAGTTGGTGTTCATTTTAGTCGTGTTGGACTCCTCCTGTGCCCATTTGGGGTTTTCTTGACAAAATCCTGGAGTGGTTTGCCATTTCCTTCTCCAGCTCATTTTACAGGTGAGGAAACTGTGGAAACAGGGGTAAGGGACATGCTCAGGGTCACTTTGCTTATAAATGACTGAAGCCAGATTTGAACTCAGGAGGGTGAGTCCTCCTTACTTCAGGCCTGGCACTCTATCCATTGTGCCACCTAGCTGCACCTACCACCTTGTCCTTTCCAACTTCTTTGCCTTTGTCCATGTGATTCCTTCCCTATGGAATGTCTTCCCTGTTCCTCTCAGTTTTTTTTAAATCTTTTCCAAGTCTAGCTGAAGCCTCACATCTTCTATAAAACCCTTCTAAGACCTTGCCTTTCCCCAGTGATAGCTCCCTCTTCTGTGATTCTATAGCATTAATTGCCAATTATATTCATTTGACACTCAATAAATCAAGGAACAAACATTTATTAATCACTTACTACATGCTAGACACTATGCTAGGCATGAGTGTTAAAGACAAAGATGAAATAAAATAGTCCTTATTCTCAAAGAGTTTCCATCCTGTTGAAGGAAATGACATGTACACTTATAAGCCAAAACAAAAATAAATAATATATATTTAATATAATTTCTAATCATAGGCTCCCTATTATTGTTTAGTTTTTACAAATCTATGTCTATGTCTTTTCTCCTCAACCAGAAGACCCACCTGAGGCCTAGGAGCAAAACTTGGATTTATTTTTTTAGTTCTTCTTAGGACCTAATGCAGAGTTGGTACTAGGTGTTTCTCTGATGAATCAGTGAATGAAGCTGAGCATTTTACCATAATAGTATTGTGAGGGATAATTTATAGTGAAGTTTCCCCAATCTGAAAAATCAAATCTAGAATGGCTTCAGTACTCACTAGGCCTAGGGTTAGGTCACCTGACCTTCAAGCTTAGACCAACGGAGACCCTCCCCCAGACCCAACACAGCAGAAGATATGCCAAATAAGGTTAAGACTGCTTTCATTGGAAACCCACATATTTCCAGGTCCTTTGTCTCAGAGAAATTCCTGCGCTTAGGTTGTGGGACAGCCCCCCTACCAATAACAGTGAAGGCCAGTTGGAGGGGGGGGGAGGTTCTGCATTGGAAGATTATATAACCATGGGCTGGCTTCTACCTCTTGCTCTCTCCCTGCAGATGCCATGTTGGGCGACAGAGGGTAGAGTCCTTTTTCATGAGAAAGAATAAAGGCCTTTTCTCACCTTAGATTCAGAATCTGAACTCTTTCATCTCACACAGTATCCTGAAAAGCCAAGCTTTATGTTAAGGAAGGGGTTAAGGACATTTTAAAAATTGCTGAGATTATGCTAGACATCAAAAATGTTCTGGGTTTTTTTTGACTGAGAAAAAATGCTAATGGACTTAAAGCAACCTGATTAAATTTCATTTGAGATACATAGACATTTACAAGGCAAGAGAAATGCATTTTTGATCTAATGCCCAGTCCAAGACACTTAGAAAATAAAATGAGGTGTTTTCATAACCCCCAAACAACTCTCTATTTTCTCCATCTATAACAAGGGGGAAAACCCTCAACTTCATGCCAGCTAGTCACCATTTTAAGAATAATTCAATTATGAGTTTACCCTCAGTTTTAAACATAATTTTCAATGATAGATCAGGAAGCTGGGCTCTATAGAAATCAGACAAACAGGTAGGGAGAATGTGATCATAAAAACAGCTGAAGAGAGAAGAAAAAAAAAGACCCAGGAGCCTCTCAGATGTCACATTGGATTTGTTCTGATTTTCCAGAATATCCCTTGTAATAAGATACCTTTTTGAAGCACTTCATAGTTTTCACGGAAGTTCCCCTAGAGCAGCGGTTCTCAACCTATGGGTTGCAACCCTTTTGGGAGTCGAATGCGGTCACCTAAGATCATCGGAAAACACATATTTCAAATGGTCTTAGGAACTGAGATACCGCTCCTCTATCTGTCTCCAAGCAGGTCTGCCCACATGCAGATACGCCAACATACAAGTATTAAAGGATCACGGCATTAGGAAGGTTGAGAACCACTGCCTTATAGAATGTTTTCTGAATTATAGAAATGTCATTCAGAGCTAGAAATGGGTAGGGGAAAAAGGACTAGGATGATCCTATGGGGAGAAAATACATTATCAGAAAAAAGCATTTAAGAAACCCTCTATGATATTGTATAACATTAGGGACACATTTACTTTACCCTCGGAACCTTGAGACTAAAGTTACCATTTATATTCCCCCAAAATTCCTAGAGGAAGGTCTGTGTGGTATTCTCAGGCCTCTCAGAAAAAGAAGGCCTGGAGTATTTTATAAAAGCCCCTTTTGCCCTGAGATGTGGTAATTCTCTTTACCCTGTGGTTCACTATCTATCTGTGAAAGGAAGAGAATGGAATTCTGTCCTTGATCCTGTCACTGCTCTGTGACTTGTTCTGACTTAAATGTCATTTTCCCTGATCCTCCTTATATAAAAAAGTCTGAAGAATAAGTATTCTGAATACCTCCTCTCATTGCTATTCCCTCAGGCTATTGGATCTAGCTGCTGGGATAACTGGGAGAATGCATTGGGATCCTCAGGGGTAAGGAAATAAAAAAGAGACATCAGTGGTTAAGCCCTCAGACTAGTAGAAGGCTTGTGAATACACTGCCTGCTACAAGTCCTAAGAAACAGGGTGGGTGCTGCTGTTTGGCATGACTAATAAAATTCCAATTTTTTTTCCAATGGCAAAACAGCATTATTATTAGACTTCAAAACAATCTGAATGTTCCTATTTTTGATGAAGTACTCAGGGAACAAAAGCTAAGGCAAACTAGGGATCCAGAGATGCAGAGGTTTGTCTTTCCATTTCAAAGTTTTCTTTGTTGATTACAGCTTTGTTTTCAGGGAAAGGGTTGATTGCCCCTCCTACTCCCACCTTTGGGGATTTTTGTCCCAAGAACTGAAAATGTTAAGGGCCTCTTTATTGTTGGCCTAGTCTGTTAGAGTACATAGTTGCATTAAATATTGGAATAACTGACTCAGGATATGTCTTTCTCCCCAAGTTTAATCATCTGTATTCCATAGTATGCAGGGAGCACACTGTGCTGGATTTTGAGTCAGAGGACCTGAGTCCAATTCCACCTCAGACCTGTGTGACCTTGGGCAAGAGTCTTTCCAGGTGTGATCCTCAGTTTCCTCATCTGTGAGATAGGGGGAATTGTATAGACAACCCCTAATGTTCCTTCCAGCTTTAAGACTATGATCCAGATATCTTGAGACCACATAATGGTCACATAATGACTACTTCTCCAATAAGGTGCCACCTCTGAAAGTCCAGTTTGCTTGAGCCTCCTCATGGTGGGAGGACTCCATTCATGCTTTAGGATTACAGATTTAGAACTGAAAGGAATGTTGGAGGTCATCTAGTCCATTGTCCTCATTTAACTGGTAGGAAAACCATAGGAGTTCTTAGTACTCTGGACCCTTTCCTACCACCACGCCACCATCACTGCAGAAACAGAACAGGGGCCCCCAGGACTGAGGGCATATTTGACCTTATTCATTTCATGTATTGCTGTATTTAAAGAAGTTCATCCCCAAGTGGCCAGAGTACTGGGGGAGTACCTTTCTGTCCTTAGCTGGGTTGGTCCTTGGAAAACAAAATCAACCTGTCACCAGCCATGTCTTTCCAGCATGGTTGAATCCATCAGAGCCTGGGGCCTGCTGACATAGTTTTCAAGAACCTAGGGTTATTTCCATGTCACAGTGAGTTATTCAAGTAGGACTTCAGGCAGGGTACAAATTAATAAGGCTAGAAAGGAAGATTGGAGACAGGTTGTAAAGGACAGCTTTAAAGGCATAGCAGACGAGTTCATGTTTATTGGTTTGGCCAATACTGATAATACCATCCCCCTGGAAATTATCTCCTCCCTTCATTTCTGTGACCCTGTGCTCTCTGGGTTCTCCTCAGAACTCTTCAGACTCCTTTGCTGGATTGTTATCTGGCTTTGGACCCTTCAGTATCGTTATACTCAGAGGACTGTCAATAGGTCATAGGGAGCCCCTGGAATAGGGGACTGATACAGTTCCATGTTATAAGAATGTATTATATGGTGGCAGCTAGTGGTACGGTGGAGAGAGCACAGCCCCTGGTGACAGAGGAGGCCCTGAGGTCAGTCCTCGTACATTTACTAGCTGTGGGACCTTGACGAGTTGATTGCTTCCCCCAACCCCACCCTAAAATAGGATCTTAGCTGCTGTGTAGAAGAAGGATTAAAGACAGGAGGGACTTGGGGCAATAATGCAGGCAAGAGTTGAGACACTGAATTAGGCTGGTGTCTGGATGGGTACATGTAAGGGGAATAGATACTAGAGATGTTGTGGAACTAGTATCAAAAAAGTAGACAGTGGTTGGATTGTGGGGTGAGGGAGAAGAGGTAGGCAAGGATGACTTAGAGGTTGCTAACAAAGGGTCCCAGAAAAATGGTAGTACCTTCCTCAGAGACAGGGGAGTTCATGAGAGCAGTGGATAAGTAAATTTTAGGAGAAAAGGAGTCGATGATGACATCTTTTTTGTGGGGGTAAGGAGGTATGTTAAGTTGGAAATGCTGATAGGACATCCGGATCAAAATATCTAATGTCTAATGTTGACAATTGGTGATATGGGACTAGAGCTCAGGATAATGACTAGGGATAGATAGAGAGATCTGTGAATTATCTGCAAGGGGATGATAATTAAACTACTGAGAGCCCATGTGGTAGCTGAGAGAGCACAGAGAAAGAATAAGAGAGCCTATGACAGTCCCCTGGGTATAACAATACTAAAGGAGCCAAAGACAGATAACGATCCAGCAAAGGAGACTGAAAAGTAGGAGAACCCAGAGAGCACAGGGTCATAGAAATGAAGGGAGGAGATAATGTCCAGGGGAATGGTATGACCAGTTTTGGCCAAACCAATCCAAGTCTCCTCATCCTATACATTTTATTTAATTAGCATAAATGAGATTTCATAGGAAGACATAGGAGACACATAGGAAATCTCATTACTTAATTAAATTAAATTAATCTCATTAATATGGAAAATAGTTCCCAATAGCTAATGAAAGCTTTTATTCCATATGAAATTGTCATGGCTAAAATTTATGCTACTGAAATAAAATGTTGTTGAAAATTTCATTCATTTAATTTCTTGAAAATAGGCATAGTTAAGGAGATTTCCTATGTGTCCAGACTTTAGGGACACCCTGTATAGTCCTTCTCCAAGTCTTTACACAAAACCTCTGCAAAATGTAGCCAACACAATGAAGGCTTCTTCTGGTTCTCTTAATATTTGGGTGATACCTGTACAGCTCTTATTATCTCTTCATGCCTGGTGCACCCCCTTTTTCTAATCACACATTTTAAGGTTTCATTTTTGCCATTTCTTCTGTATAAATAACCTTTGGTAACCATCTACTTTACACTCACTATTGAAAGTCTTTCCATTGACCTTTGGGTCACCTACAATTTTTATTCCTTCAAGGTCATGGCATTCCATGTTTACATTTACATATCATCCAAAGGATTATGTTATTCCATAACTATCCTATGTGCTATCACTTACTAATAACAAGCTTTGCTCTTTCAGACCCAACTTACACTAGTTTCTCCCTGGTAAAAACTAAGCTCCTTGAGGGCAAGAACTATTTGTTTTGTACTGGTATTTCTAGTGCCTTGTACATACTAGATACTTAGCAAGTGTTTATTGCATTGAATTACTAGTATGTGCTCCTGCTTCCTATGGTTCCTGTCAGAAGCAAAAAACACCTCGTCAAATTTAATTTTCTTCTTCCCAATCTCCATGAGGTTTACAACAAATCATGTTCAGGAGTTATATGGATGAGGTTTGTTTCAGGGACTCCCCACCTCCAAAGTGGAGCTTCACTAACAAATGTAACACAATCAATGGGAAAAAAAAAACAACAAACCACCAAAGCTAGCCTCTCAGGTATTAACTGGAGCTTGGCCACTGAATAACTAACTTGGAATAAATTATTCTATTTTTCTGGTGTCTGTTTCCCAAAAAGCTTGAGAGCTTCTTTATGTGAATTACTTCAGAGAGGGATTTCAACAGGAGGAGAATCTTCTCCGGGACACCTGATACCAAGCAGAGATTAGCCAGGACAAAGAATCAAAGCGACTTTCCCTCAATTTAAAGGGAAATTTCCCTTATTCCATTGTGGTAATTACTTTGGAATGCACATTTTGACATGCTAGGTTGGTATCAGGTCTGCATTCCTCAGGCCTTCCCACTCCCCCTTCTTCCTCTTCTCTGACCCAAGGAGAAGAAAAGGATGATGCAAATTCTTGCAAGTTAATCTAATTAGTGATAAAGATCTCCTGACTCTAATGGAGCACCAACAGAGCATGAGTAAGCAGTATTACTGTCAGGAAAGAAAACTAGCATGATGACACTGCAAGACACAAAAAGGATTATGTCATATAAGAACAGTGAGTTGATTCCCCCTTCTAAGAATGATGGACATTTATAGAGCATGGTAGGGTATAAAAAGTACTTTCTATCCATTGGTGCTTCTTGAACCTCACAGAAGTCCTTTGAGGGAGGTACTACTAGCCCCATTTTACAGATGAGAAAACTGAAGTTCAGTTGCAGATTTTAGACTCATTGCTTGCCATTGAGACCGTAGGAGAGGGGTAGAGGGAGAGGGAAACATGACGATTCTACGTAAATAGCTTTAGGCATGAGGGCAGAAGGACTTGACAAGTTTTTCCCTTTGCCCAGTGATCATTAGATGGGGCAATTTATCATTCAAAGTTGCTGAGATTTTCTTGGAAATAAGGAAATTATTCTCTGATAGCAGGGAAATTGACTCCCTTTACCTGTCCCCAGAAGGAAAAAGAGGTTGTAGCATCTTGGGATCCCAGATCTAGATATGGAAAGGAAGCTTTTGCCCAGAGAGGTTAAGTGATGGTTATCTGCCCAATATGGCACAGCTAAGAAGTATCTAAGGTAGAATTTGAACCCAAGTCTTTCTGACTCCAAGTCATTGCCCTGACAAAAAGGTGGCATTATTTTAAGTATTTCAAAGCTGTTGCAGGTCACAGGGGTGGGGAACCTATGGCCTCAAGGCTGAATTCACTTGAGGACCTAGAGGGCCACATGTGGTCTCCAGGCCAGGGGTTCCCCACCCCTGGTGTAGGATAATGGAAGGAGCACCACCTTAAAAGTGAAGACACCTGGATTCTAGGACCAGATTCCCATCACTAATTTTATGCCTCTTTTGACCTCAATATCCTTATCTGCAAAATGTGGTTGGACCACATGATTCCTATGGCTCCTTCCAGTTTTAAATTATTTTTTTCTAATTTTGGGACCTTACCCTGAAACTATCCTTCTTCTACCCAAAACCTTTACCTTTGACTTACTATCTAGATCCCAGAGGCAATAAGGAAGTAGTAGAGAGAGCACATCCCTTAAAGTAGGGAAAGCATCAGATCCTCTGTGGCTATCTGATCCTAGGAAGAGACATGGCACTGATGAAAAGCTGATAGTCATTGAGAGGTGTAGTGCCAATGCAATATTTACAGTACCCATGAACACAATCAAGACCATGACTATAAATATTGTATGACAGTCAATTGCAAAATATACCAAACTCTCCAGATAGAGAACAGAACCGAAGCATTTATTTAGACACCAGAAAACCTAATCCCAAAGCCAGTAAGCCAATTCCATCATAGCACCAAAGATATTAAGAAACCCTAATAACAATGAGAGCCATAGCATCCTTCAGCCTTCCTACAAACCAATACAAGATCAATATTTACTCACAAACCTCTCTATCTCCTTGTCTGAGCTCCTCTCTCTCCCACTGCCTCTCTGGCTCTGGCTATCCACTTCCTGTGGGCTCTACTTCCCTTCTGCAAACTCCTCCCACCACAGGCTCCATGTGACTACATTCAGCCTATCAGGGGGCAGAGTTTACTTTGAAAGCAGGGGATGTCTTCACACTCCCCCCTAGGCCTATTAAGGGGCAGGGAAGATCTTCAAATTCCCATTCCCATTACAAGAGGCTAGAGGATACTGAAATTATGTAGAGATTTCCTAATAAGGGTCCCAGAAGGTGTACTGACATCTAGAGAGCTTCCTCCATCCCTTCCCCTAACTCCTTCCATTGGATCCTTTCCACTATAAGGAGACCAACCCAAGTGCTATAGATATCCTCCATGAAAGCTCCTAAGCCAGAATTTGTCTCTCGTTGCTCTGAATTCTTATTATTTGTATCATCCATATGGCACTCTGACTTGAATTATAGTTATCCGCATACATAAGTGCTTTATGTTCCCTACTAGAGTAGACTATCTTATATAATTCAATTTAGCAAATATTTCTAAAACACCTACTATGTGCAGGACACTATGCTGGGTGGCACTGGGGATACAAAGATGCTAGATGACATAGTTCTTACCATCAAAGAATCAATCAACAAGCATTAAATACTTACTATGTTCTAGGCACTGGGCTAAATTCTGGGAATATAAAGAAAGACACAATCTCTGACTTCAGGGAGTTTACCTTCTAATAGAGGAGACAATGTGTAATAGATATTACACATAGACAGGTATATAGGTAAATACCTATAAATAGATATGTACAGTTATATATAAGTAGATGGAAGATAACCTTAGTGGTTATCTTAGTGGTTAAAGCAGGTGGGGTTAGAAGACAGGGAGAGGATGCAGAAATATCTCCTTCAATGTGTAGGCATTTGAGATAAGTCTTGATGTGAAGGATTCTAAAAGGTAGATTTTGAGGAGATCAAGTACTGGCCGAAATGACCAGTACAAAGCCACTGAAATGAGATATAATGTGCTGGTGAGGAGAACTGGGGTGGGGAGAAAATGCTTGTTGAATCTTGAAGAGGACCAAAATGACATCACTATGTTGGGGTCAAGGTACCATGTGGCTGACTGTGGCTGATCAGACCAATGTAAGCTTGAATGGTTTTACCACAGGTTGGGCATGAATACTCCATATGGATATTTGGAATGGAGATGTCTAAATTTGCACATTTTATGTTACTTTTGAGCTACTGCAATTCTGCTTAGCTCTATGAGCACAGCAAATTCTCTGATGCAGTATGCCATGCCAGGCAGTCCTGTGCCAGTGTCTCCCATGTCTCATCATCAATTCCAAAGTTCTTCAGAGAGACTTTGAGAGTGTCCTTGTATCGCTTCTTCTGACCTTCATGTGAGTGCTGCCTTGTGTGATAAAATAGTCTTCTAAACAGATGTACTTTTGGCATTCCAACAATGTGGTCAATCCATCATAGTTATGCTCTCTGCAGAAGAGTTTGAATGCTTGGCAGTTAAGCTCGAGAAAGGACTTCATTGTCTGATATCTTATCTTGCCAGGTAATCTTCAGCATCTTCCTAAGACAATTCAAGGTGAAGCAATTCAGTTTCCTGGCATGGTAATGGTAGACTCTCCAGGTTTCACAGGCATACAACAATGAGGTCAGCACAATGGCTCTGTCAGCACAATGAGGTCAGTTTGGTAGACAGACTAATAACTCTTCTCTCCCACTCTTTCCTTCAGAGATCCCAAACACTGAGCTACCTCTGACAATGCATGTGTCAACCTCATCATCTATGTATACATTCCTGGAAAGTACACTGCCAAGGTAAATGAACTTATCCACAGCACTAAAAATTTCTCCATTTGTGGTAATGGATGGTAACCTGTATGGATGGTGTAGTGTAGACTGGTGGAGAACCTGTTTTCTTGATATTGTTAGGTCAAAATTAGCCCCAAAACAAATCAATCCATACTTTGTTGCATCTCAGCCTCAAAGGCTGCATTGAGTGCACAGTCATATGGGAACAAAATGTTTCACACCAATTCTCCCTTTGCTTTAGTCTTTTCTTGTAGCCTTTTCAAGTTAAATAATTTACTGTCAGTGTGGTAGCTGACCTTGATGCTTTTTTTGTCCTTGTTGAAGGTGCCTGACAACATCACAGAAAACATCATGCTAAAAAGCATGGGAGCAAGCACACAGCCCTGCTTCATTTCATTGGTATCTGGGAAAGCACAAGAGCATTGTCCATTATCCAGAACCTGTGCTAGCATACTGTCAGGTAACTGATATAAAATACGGATGAATTTCTCCAGGCAAACAAATTGTGCCATAATTTTCCACAAGCTCTCATGACTAATAATGTCAAAGGCCTTCATTAGACAAATGAATGTTGTGTACAAACCTACATTCTGTTCCAGGCATTTCTCCAGGAGTTGTTGAGCAGCACACACCATGTTGACCTTTCCTCAGCCCTTTCTTGAACCCACCCTGTCTCTCAGGTAGATGACCATCTTCCAGGTGATGGATCAGCCTATTAGGAGTGCTCAGGAAAGAATTTTTCCTGCAGTGGCTAAGAAAGAGACCTCCCTGTAATTGTGATGGGACAATCTGTTTCCTCTTCCTTTTTAGAGATGGGCAATGGAGGCATCCTTGAATTCCTGGGGGATAACTTTCTCTTGCCATAAAACCCCCCAAATCTCTGTCAGCTTTTGTATGAGAAGTGGACCCTCTGCCTTTTTAATCTCAGCTGGAATAGAATCAGCACCAGGAACTTTGCCACATGAGAGCAGCCAAATGGCATTCAAAACCTCTTCTTCCATTGGAAGTTCAGCTAGAGAGGGATTGACTTCAAACTGAGGTAAATGGTCAATGGCTTCAGCACTAATTGATGAGGGTCTGTTGAAAACACTATGGAAGTGTCTGACTCATCTCTCCAGCATCATGTCCTTGTCACTAATCAATGTGACTCTGTCAATTCTGAGTAGTTGAGACTCATCACAGGTCTTTGGCCCATACATAACTTTCATATCATCATAAAAACACTTTGGATGGTTACTATCAGCATGAAATTGAATTTCATCTGCCTTCTTATTGAGCCAAAAACCTACATCTCTCTAAGATTTACTTGCACTTTACTTTTGATGGAGTTAAACACTGCCTTCTTAGAGATGAATGAACCATTTTTTTTTCGTCTTTTAAATTTCTCCACTATTTTTGTCTAACCAGTCTTGATGTTTGTGAGTGTTCTGGTCCAGATGGGTAAATGCAGTGCTAATCACAAATCTACGAAAGCTGCCCGCTCCTTTTCTGTTCCACTGTTCCCAGTTGTGTATTGATTCAGTTTTCCCTCCAAGTCAGCAATAAACTGTTCCCACTCAGAGAAGTGCTCTAATGTGTTGATATTAAGTCTTCTCGTAGTCTTGCATTGAAGCCACCACTTTTGTTGAATGCAAATGTTTAACTTGGAGAAGATAAGTCTATGATCAGTCCAGGATAAAGAATATTAAATGCTGGGAGGATGCATCCACAACAAAGTTTTGTTGCATTTAGGTAAACAGAATGATGAGAAGGTCATAAGATGTATAAGTCTTCAGTAGTAAGGGACTATTGTTGTTTCTGACTCCATTCCTCACAAGAACTCCCAGACATGTCTGATGATCTGTGTCTACTCTGGCATTAAAGTCATCCAGAATTATAAACTTGTCCTCTTTTGGCCCACTGATGATGAGGGCCTCCAAGTCTTCATAAAAGTTTTCTTTAATCTCATCAGGGTTTGTCATGATGACAGTATATTCACTGATTGATAGTGGTATGGTACTTTCCCACAAAAGGAAATCACATTGTCATGAGTGTGTTGTTCTGTCCTGTCAAGAGGCATACAAGGTTGTTGACTAGATTAGTTTTGATTGCAAAACTTACATCAGCTTCATGGGACTCCCCATCACTGTAGCCACTCCAGAAAAATGTATCTACAATTCTGATTCCAGTAAGCTGGCCTTTATTTGCCATTCTTGTTTCACTCAGGGCTGCTATTGGGATGTGATACCTGCTGAGTTCTCTCACAACAACAGGTGTTTGTCTTTCAGGTCTCCTGGGTTTTGTGTTGTCCATAATGTACATGAGCACATTCCATATACCAACGGTGAGTGGAATCATTTTCACAAGAATCTGTGTGTGTGTGTGTATGTGTGTGTGTGTGTGTGTGTGTGTGTGTGTGTGTGTGTGTTTCAACCCACCTACTGAGGCAAGCAGGTCAGTGCTGGGTGAAGCAGACAATTTTTAAGGCACCTGTTCTAGCCCCTTCCTTACATCAGGAGGTGAGCACTGTGGTTCTATAAAAAAGGTGCTCAGATACTCAGAGAGTTGTTGAATCCCACTGCTGCCTCAGTCCAGTGAAAAGATGACCCTATGGCCTGGGTCACCTGTTTGCCAGGTTGTGATTATAACTGCCAGTATATCCCAGGCTTGCCGTTTTGTCATTTGCCTATTGCCACAGAATTTTTGAGGTACATAAACATGGCCAAATGGTATGGGTGATATCTTTTGAATATTATATAATTTGGATTTAAACGAAGCAGAGTTGCACAAAGTCGTCAGCCTCACTCTTTCTTCCAAAGGTATCAAAGCAATGGTGAGACAAAAGTCAAGATGACTAGTGATGGCTCAGGGTGCAGTGATGGCCTTGGGGTCTTCATTGTCTAACCAAGCTCTAAGCACTCCACAGGACCTGCTTCAGCCTCCTTCATGGCAGTTGGAACAAATTGTTCTAACTCACGTATTCTGGCATGAAAAGTCTTCACATGCTTGGGATAGACACCACTAACTCACCCAGGGGATCAGTTATCTTCAGTTATCCTCAACCTGGTTTAGCCCATCTGCCAAAATGGTTTACTGGGTGTGACTGCTGTATATTGCTACAGTTTTCTGGAGCCACAGGTGAGAGTTGGGTAAATGAGGTAGATACCAAAGGAAGAAAGCAGCCCTGAAGAGGTCTGAGGAGCCTTCACACCAGAGGTACTAGTGTTCCCTGAAAACCCTACACCCTGGGGAGAAAATACCAATAACTACAAGTCTGAATATAATTAAATACATGGGAGAGGGCAAACAGAGTGCCAAAAGAGATTCAAGGCATATTACCATTTGTAGCTGGAAAAATAATGGAAAGAATGAACTCTAAAATGAACCTTTACTATTGTCCAGTTGTTTCAGTCATGTCCAACTCTTTGTGACCCCATTTGGCGTTTTCTTAGCAATACTGGAATGGTTTGCCATTTCCTTCTCCAGCTCATTTTATATATGAGGAAATTGAGGCAAAAAGGGTTTAATGACTTTCCCAAGGTCATAGGTGTCTGAGGCTAAATTTGAACTTCCTGACTCCAGGCCCAGCACTCTACCCACCTAACTGCCTTAAACTGCGCCTAGAAGGAGGACAAGGATTCCATTATATGGAGATAGGAGAAAAAAGTCTGTTCTAGTCATAGACAGAGGGAAGAATGAGATCCTAAAATAGCAGCTGAAACAGATGTGAAAGGGAATAAGGAAATTGATGCTGGAAAGGCAGACTGCTGTGAGATTGTAGAAGGTCTTGAATGCCAAGCTAAGGAGTTTATAGGTTTCTCAATAGGTAACAGAGAACCATCAAAGGTTCCTGAGCAGGATATCGATATGCCCACAGTTTAGGAGACTACTTTGGCAATTGTAGGAAAGATCTTCACATCTCTACAGGACTAGCGTAGTACTCAATGAATTTTTGTTAAACAAAATTTATTGTAAGCACCAAAGAAACCCCTTCTTCTCATTCATCTCCCAATTTCCAATGCCCTCCTCTTCCATGAAATAATTTTGTATATGTTGTATATTTCATTTTCTGCACATACATATATACTATTTTTCTCTATTAGAATGAAAGCTGCTTGAGAGCAAGTTGTTTTACACTAATCTTTTCTTCTCCTAGCACCTAGCTCAATGTCTAGGCACAGAGTACGTGGTTAATTAAATGTCTCTCGAATAAAAAGGTAGATGGATAAATGAATTAATATTCCTTATTGACACTGATGTCAGTTGTATCCTGGATGGTTCTTCACAGTAGGCTTTTTTTCTAAAAAGCCATGAGACAATTGGTTCTTGAACCCTTTCAATTCAATCAGTGTTCATTACACAACTATTTTGTTCTAGGCACTATTGGAGACAATAACAAAGTAATCCCTGCCCTCATGGAGATTTCTTCTACTGAAATGGCAATGACAACTTTTGTTTTTCAATGCTATATAATTCCAGGAAGCAAAAAGAACCTAAACCTTCCCTAGACCCCTTTGATGACACTTGGCTGCTAATTACTAGGACCTAGAATTCTGAATCAGAAGGCAAGACGATTATGCAATTAGAAGTAAAGGTCCACATGCCCAACAGAGTCCTGCCCTGAGTTTTAATGTTCCTTTCATTCTTCATTGGAGCAGCTGGATAAGAATTTGGAGTCTCTGAGTCTCCAGGGGGAGCTTTTAACAGCTAGTCTGCCTCTCCTTCTGGGGCTATTTTACTTTAACTTCTCCAGGTCCCTTCCATTGTTCCTTCTGCCAGTCTTTGCTAAGGTCTAGAACTAAGAACTAAGCCCTAGAACTTCAAGGTAAAAGGAAGAACCTGTGAAGAAGTACTCAAGGTTCCATTTTCTATTCTAGGAATTGTCATGGCTCTAAGAAACCCTAGAGATTTGGTACCAGAGTACACAAAAGCATTGATGTTCAAATACCAACCATAAGTTTGCCTAAAAGACTATTTTACAAAGAACTCACACGAGGAAGGTGCTTACATGGAGGTCAGAAGAAGTAATACAAGGACACTCTCAACCTCTCTCTGAAGAACTTTGGAATGCACTGTGAGACATAGGAGACACTAGCACAGGATCACCTAGCATTAAAGAAGGTGCTGTGCTCCGTGAGCAAAGCAGAACCACAGTAACACAAATGAAATATGACACATGCAAAGGCAGAGACTTCTCCACTCCAAATGTTCATATGGGTTATTGGTGCCTGATCTGTGGTAGAGCCTTCTGAGGAGTTCATACTGGTCCGATCAGCGTCAGCCACACACACTGCACTTGACCCCCTACACCATGATGTCATCATGATGGTCCTCTTCAACTACAAAGGACAAACAACAGCCCCCACCTTTCCATATCAGACAAGGTAAGATTTAATTGAATGGTATTACAGAAAAAGCAATGGATATCAGGTCATACAACTGGAGCTTAAAGCCCACTTATGCTGCTTATACTACTTGTGCCACTTGGGCCATATTATATAACCTCTTTTTGGCTATGTATCCTCATCTGTACCTAAAGAAGATATAAGGTCTCTTCCAACTTTAAATTCTATGGTTCACAACTCGACTACCCAGATTAAATTGCATCAGAAATCTTCTATGGGGTCAGAATCTTCCTCAGACCTCAACTAATCAATGTTCACTACATCACTGTATGGTAATCAGAGGCAGAAGTTATTAAATTCTACAGATCTGCTCAAGGTCACTCGCTACTCAGACAATTGTCACAGACAGGATTATGACATAGCGCTCCTAATTCTCAGTTTATGGTGATTTTTTTAAATCCTCTCTGCTGATATTTTCTTGTTGTATTATCATTTAGCACTCATGCGTATCAGGTCTTTCCATCCGTGAAATAATAACGAATGATGGCTAAATCCTTCCTCATACAGGTAATGGCAATGTTAATGAGGTAAAATGCAGGAGGTGCTGACAGCCTTTTGAAAGAGACAAGCTCTCAAAATATAAACATTAAGCAATCCTAACTCCTACATTTAATATCTGAAATCACTCAGCCTTGGCTAGTAGAAATAGGCATTAGCACAGTGCCTGCAACTTTCTTTTTAAAATGAGCATCACAGAGAGGGCAATGAAGAAGCGCATTATGGGTGAGAGCAGGCTGCAACATATAGCCAACAGGAAATTCTAAGGAATAAGGGGAATAAAAGACATAATCATAGAATTGCAAGCTAGGAAGAAAAGATGGGTCAGTCACTTGGCAAGAGGGAGGGATGAAAAGTAGGCAGAGTGCCCCATTGGTAGCCTTCTGATGTTGGCGGAAAGTAAAGAAGGCCCCCAGCACATTGGGTAGACCACCTATGGTCAACTTTGGGGAGGACATGAACCAGAGTCATATAGAAAGGGCAGGAATAGATGGTTTGCATGCCTGTGGCTTCCAAATCAATGAGATCACAAATTTCTTTGAATATTTGAGTAACCTAAAATTGATAGGTTGATATTATGTTAAAACATTTTTCAACACAAGATGAGTGAAAATTATGATGTAGTAGAAGGAATGCTGGATTTGAAGTTAGAAGAACGAGAACCAACCCTTACTCTTGTCTGCTACCATTTATGATACTATGAACAAGTCATTTGACCTCTGAACCTTAATTTCCTCATCTATAAAAACTTAAAAGATTAGACTAGGGGATTTCTAAGGTATCTTCCAGTGCCAGATCTATGATGCTGCCAAAAAAAAGTTATTGTAAATATAGCATGTATATGATTGTGATGAAACACTATTGTGCTATAAGAAATGACAAGAAGGATGCATTCAGAAAAACCTGGAAAGACTTACATGGACTGATAAAAAGTAAAGTGAGCAGAACCAGAACATTGTACACAATAACAGCAATATTGTACAATGATCAATTGTGTGAATGACTTAGTTATTCTCAGTAATACAATAATCCAAGACAATTCCAAAGACTTATGATGAAAAAAGCCATCTACCTCCAAAGAAGGAACTGATGGAATCTGAATGTAGATTAAATCATACTTTTAAAACTTTATTATTCTTGAGAATTTTTGTCTGTTTTCCTTTGTCACATGCCTAATATGAGAATGTTTTACATGATTGCACATTTATAATCTATATCAAATTATTTAACTTCTCAAGAAGGGGGAGGAGAGAAAGGGAGAGAGAGAATTTGGAACTCAATTTTTTTTATTAAAAATTTTTTGTTTGTAACAGAGCAAAAAAATTAAATAAAAAACACATTTAAATCATGTAAAACATTTTTAAACACTCCAGAGTTAAACCCCAAAGGTCTCCCACTATAAGTCAATTCTGGCAGATAAAGTGGTGCATTAGATAGAGCTCCAGGCCTTGAGTCAGGAAGGTCTGAGTTCAAATTTGACTTCAGACACTTATTAGCTGTGTGACTCTGGGCAAGTTGCTAAACCCTGCTTGCTTCAGTTTCCTCATCTGTAAAAGGAGTTAGAGAAGGAAATGGTGAACAATTCCAGTATCTCTGCCACGAAAACCCCCAAAGGATTCACTGAGAGTTAGACATGACTGACAGTTGTAGATGTACATACCAATGAAATCACAGGTATCCTTCCCCCCCAAAGCCCTCCCCTCAAAAAAAAGCAAAACTAAAAATTGAAGAATGATTCTCTTTGGAGATGATAGGTCAGTGTTTTCCTCTGTGTCCTAATTTAAATATGTTGTAAAGTTTTTATGAACTACTAGCTTACTGCGGCAGAATAAAGTTTGCTGTATGTGGACAGTGACTGGTGGTTGGTAGCCTCTGCTCCCAGCCATTTTTCCAGGAGCCTTTCTGAGTACTTTGCACAGGACATTCTGGCTTTACTAAGTCTGTGATTTCTTGCTTCAGTAAGTGCCAATGCTGAAAATCTGGTAAGGTGTTAATTCAGCTTAGATTTCTGTGTAACCATAGAAACAGTGTGCAGCTCAAAAGCGAGAGACAGGGACTCTAAAAGTATCTTCCAATTCCATGTAAGCTCTTTTACCATTGCTAAAGGTTTCATCCTACTCCATGGCACTGTGATGGAACCAGAGCATGATTTGCTTGATAAGAACTGTACAGAAATTCAGAACACTTGAAAGTAATATTCCCAGGTGCACCTTCATCACTTCTGAAACACTAGTTGGACCTGTTCACCTATGGCATACACATTCCTCCCGTCTCTTTGCCATCATGATCTTTTCCTTGCTGTTCAGTTGTTTTCAGTCATTTCTTACTCTTTGTGGCCACATTTGGGGTTTTCTTGGCAAAGATACAGGAGTCGTTGTCATTTCCTTCTCCAGCTCATTTTACAGATGAGGAAATTGAGGTAAATAGGATTAAGTGCTTTGCCCAGGGTCACACAGCTGGTAAGTGTCTAAGACCAGATTTGACTTGGGTCCTGCAGACTCCAGGGCTGATGCTCTATTTACTTTGCCACCTGTCAGAGAAGTTAAATTACTAACTCAGAGTCATACAGATAATAAGTATCAGGAGCTAGATTTGAATTGTCATCATAGGATCATAGATGTAGAACTAAGTCTCAGTTGCAGGTACTCCAATCCCCTTACTGTACAGATGAGATCTGAGGAAAATGACTAGCACAATGTCATGTAGGTAATGATTAAAAGAGGGAGGATATTAATCTAAACTATTTGACTCCATTAACCATGTACATACCAATGAAATCACAGGTCTCCTCTCCCCCAAGCCCCCGCCAGACAAAGTGATCTTTCCGCTGCACACACATGAATCCAAGCCTAGCCCTATCTACTGTACTACACTGTCATTTTTCCACCTTATATCCCACCAATTTTGCAAATAGATAATGAAACAATAAATGCTAAAATGCTTTAAAAAATTTTAAGTGAGAAAAATATATTTAATATTGTTAATAAGAGGTTACTATATTTGAGTTCATCCTTTCCAGCATCTTCTGATTCTCATAAAATGTTAAAATAGATGAATCTTCTACCCTTTCTCACATTACATACCATATTCACCCATATTGAAATAGTCTGTAAAGAATTCCCTCTACTGTTCCCATCCTCCTCTTACCTAGCTTAAAATGGGAATCCAGGTAATTTGTTAGTATGGCAATAATCAAAATCTCCAGCCTTGGAGGCTCTAATAGTAGAGGAAAGAATGTAACTAGTAATGTAAAGGCTTTAGAGCTATACAGCCAGTGCCTAGTGGCAGGGTTTTTTACTTTTTTTGTTTGGTTTTGTTTTGCTTTGGTTTTAAGATTTAATTGCTAAAGGAAAATAGTTTCCTACAGGAAACAGGGTATGGAAATTCCTAGCTTTGAAGAAGTTTCACTGTTTTTGTTGTTTTCGAAGAGGCCCAAAGATATCATAAGCTGATGTCTTGACTTGGGTGTGAATTGGATTTAAGTGAAGCAGAGCTGCACAAAGTCATCAGCCTCACTATCTTCTCGAGAGTCATCAAAGTCCATTAGTAAGACAAAAATCAAGATGGTAGGTGAGGGCCCAAGACACAGTGGATAACCTTGGCTGTTTCATGGGAAGGATAAGACCATGATGAGAGAGTGTGTGTGACATAATGCTTAGGGCACAGGATGAAAATTTTGGCGGCCTAGAGCATAGGTCAGGATCTGCCACATTAAGGAGATAGTACGTAAACATCTAGAAAGGGGAGCAGTGAAAACAAAGAGCGAGCGTGGCTCCTTCAAAAAAGCTGACTTCATTTCCTTTTTTGTTAAGGTTACTAAACTAGCAAATGAGGAGAATTCAGTGGAGATCATTTATCTAGAATTCAGCAAAGTTACTGTCAGATAACATTCCTGTAGAGAAGGAGAGATGTGGACTGGATGATAATGCAACTAAGTAGATTCAAAACTGGTAGCATAGTAATTATTAAATTGCAGTTAGTTGTTAATGGTTCAATGTCAACATGTTAGGAGTACTCCTATAGATGATGATGATTAATAATAACTAATAATAATAATTGCTATTAAGCCCCTACTATGTGCCAGGCATTGTGCTATGAACTTTGCAAATCTCTCATTTGATCCTCATGATAACCCTGTCTGGTAGGTGCTATTATTAACCCATTTTACAGATAAAGCAATTGAGGCAGATGGAGAGGTTAAATGACTTGTTCAGCATCACCCAGTTACATACCTGAGACCAGATTTGAACTCAGGTCTTCCTGACTTCAAGCCCAGCACTCAATCCACTGTGCCACCTATGGAGTTCTCCAGGAATCTATAGCTGGACATGTGCTCTTTAATCTTTTTATCACTCATTTGGATAAAGGCACAGTTGGCATACTTATCACATTAACAGGTGGCACAAAAGCTAGGAAAGATAGTTTACACACTGGATGAGAGAACACAAAAGATTCTGATTGATTAGTGTATTGGTTTGAATCTAATAAGATAAAATTCAATATGAATCAATGTAAAATCTTACATTTGGGTACCAAAAACCAACTTCGCAAATACATGATTGATGAAACATAATTAGGCAACAAATGTTCTGAAGAAAGATCTTGTGGTTTTAGTGAGAGAAGTATCAATATGAGTCAGTAGTGGAATGTGGCAGCCAAAGAAACAGCTTCCAGGACTGAGAAAGTGAAAGACCCATTGTAGTCTGCTCTTGTCAGACTTCGTTTGGAGTACTACGTTCAGTTCTGGGTGCCATGGTTTCCAAAGGATGTTGATAAGCTAGAAAGTATCCAGAGGAGGACAACTAGGCTGGTGGAAGCCTTGAGTACGTGTCCTACAAGGCTAACGGAACTTGATTTTCTTTGGAGAATGGAAGACTAAGGGTTTGGGGAGAGCAGAACGGGCAGGGAGTAGGGGATGGCGCATGAGAGCTAGGTTCAAATGTTTGAAAAGTTGTCATGGGGAGAAGGAAGGATTCGAATGGTTTTGTCTGGTCCGAGGAGATAGAGTCAGGAGCAATGGCTGGAAATTGCAAAGAGGCACATGTAAAATTAATAGCAAGAGTTCAACAACAACAATAACAACTTCCTCACAATTTGAGCTTTCCAAAATCCGATGAACTACCTCTGGAAGAGGGGAGCTCCCCTCCTTAGAGGTCTTCAAGCAGAGGGTGGAAAACTGCTTTGTATTATCTGTTTTGTGTATTTGTTGAACTAAATAATCACTGATATCCCTTCAAATTCTCAAATTTCATAATTATGTGACCTTGAACAAAATACTAAACCTCTCTGAGTCTCACTTTCAATAACTTTAAAGTAAGGGGATTAGACCAGAAAACTTCCGTTGTCACTTCTATCTCTAAAAATTGAGACAAATAAATAGTTTGAGGATAAGAAAGAATCTCCAAATCCAGCTGAAGAAAATTAACTGTTGTTTGCAATTAAAAAGATGGGGGTTGGATGGGACAAGATCAATATAGTTAAGTATGTTGAACACAGTGATATATAGGGTACATATATTTAGTGGGACTGACATGTGGGGGAGGTGCAGTGAAACCATTGGATGACCATATTTTCAGTAACATTTGGTCTTTGTTTAAATAACTGAGGGTGGTAATTTGATAGGTGTCAGCTGTTTTAGTGACAGAGTGATCAAAAGCACAGCAAACTGATCGATTCTTTTTTTCAAGGATCAGCCATTAACAATGTCTCTAAAAAATGGCAACCATGTATTTTTTCAATTGAGTTGAGCAACATCAACCCAACTCAACATAAGTTACCAGTATAGTACAGATAAGGCATGATAATTAAACTTGCCTGGTGGTAGATAAGCAGAAAATACACAAATCAAGCCACAGGACATCTCTTCTCACTTGGAGGTAGAGCCGCATCCAGCTTCAAATGGCCATTTCAAATATTAGCTGCCAAATTTCTCTTTTGAAAACACAAGTGGCCCCCAGGATCAAACTCAATTTATGAAATTTCTATTGTGGGGACATATCTAAAATACCTTTGGGGAGTCCCACGCATTTTTGGGACTTGTCTGAGCGTATTTCATTTTTTGAAGCTAGATTACTTCTCTAGTATAGATTGAGTTAGGACACATTGTCTGAACTGCTGGTTGGATTACCCTATGTGCAGTAGAGAACAATTAAAGGAAAAAAAACAACACAAGTGGGTGGGCGGAGCCAAGATGACAGAGTAAAAGTAGGGACTTGCTTGAGCTCTCCCCCAAACCCTCCAAATGACTATAAAAATGACTGTGAACAAATTGTAGAATAGCAGAACCCACAAAATGACAAAGTGAAATAAATTTCCAGCCCTATACAACCTGGAAGGTTGACAGGAAAGGTCTATTGCACCAGACTGGGAGAGGAGCACAGACCAACATTGGCCATGATTACACAGACTGGGCCCCTCAGCAAACCTGGGACAGGTCTCAGGGGACTGAATCACTGGCTGCTGTGAAAGTTTCCTGACTTCTCAACCCACAAATGCCAAAGACAAATTAAAAGGTCAGTAGGAAAGGTCTGTCAGACCTGGGTAAGAGAGGAGCATGGCCTGGCCCCAGCCCCAGAGTGGCAGAGGGGACAGAGGTAGCAGCACCAGCTACTTCCAGAGCTCTTGGCCCACAGACAGTGGAGGGATCAAGTGACTGATCAGAGTGGGATTGCAGGGATCTCTTTGCTGGCACAGTATAGCCTCAGCTTTGGCAAACCAGGATAAGGCCTTGGGGAAGTGACTGTTTCCAGAGCCCTCAGTCCACAGATGATAAGAAAATTGAGCAACTGGTCCAAAAAAGATTAAAGGACTCTATTTGCTAGCAATGAGGAAGGACTCTGCTGCTTTGCCCACACTCATATCTGGGTCTCAGTCTTGGGTGGTAGTCCCAGGGCAAGGAGGGGCAATAGCATAGCATAGCTTGTGGCCACAATAGAGAGGGGACCTTCCTCACAGTTCCAGGGAAGAAAAGAGTGCTTGGGGTCACTCACAGATCCGAGCACAGGCCAGGAGAGACTAAATACCTCTCCTTAGATGATACCATCTTGGAAGAACTGAAAATTTATAGGTCCCTAGAAGTATCTCTGAAAACAGCTATACAAAAGCCCCTAAAGCTTGGGACAGCATACCCTCCGTACTGGAAGCAAAGTCCTACCTTAACAAAGAGTTAACAAGTAAAGTAATTGGCTGAGAAAATGAGCAAACAGAAGGGAAGAAAACCAATCTCAGACTATATAATCTTACTTTAGTGACAAAGAAGATCAAAACATACAACCAGAAGAAGACAACAAAATCAAAGCTCCTACAACCAAAGCCTGAAAGAAAAAATATGAATTGCTCACAGGTCATGGAAGAGCTCAAAAAGGATTTTGAAAATCAAATAAGAGGAGTAGAGGAAAAATTGGGCAGAGAACTGAGTGTGTGCAAGAAAATAATGAAAAATGAGTCAACAGCTTGCTAAAGGAGACCCAAAAAAATACTAAAGAAAATAACACCTTAAAGAGCAGACTAATCTAAATGGTAAAAGACATCTAAAAACTCAATGGGGAGAAGAATGCCTTAAAAAGCAATATTGGCCAAATGGAAAAGGAAATCATGGAAAAGGAAATCCAAAAGCTCATTGAAGAAAATAATTTCTTTAAAATTAAAATGGAGCACATGGAAGCTAATGACTCTATGAGAAATCAAGAAATTATAAAACAAAACCAAAAGAATGAAAAAATAGAAGACAATGTTAAACATCTCATTGGAAAAACAACTGGCCTGGAAAATAGATCCAGGAGAGATCATTTTAAAATTATTGGACTATCTGAAAGCCAAGATAAAAAAAAAAAAGAGCCTAGACATCATCTTTCAAGAAATTATCAAGGGGGGGCATCTAGGCATCTAATTAGAGCACTGGCCCTTAAGTCATGAGGACTTGAGTTCAAATCCAACCTCAGACACTTAACACTTACTAGTTGTGTGACCTTGAGCAAGTCACTTAACCCCAATTGCCCTTCCTTTCCCTGACAAAAAAGAAAGGAAGGAAGAAAAGAAAGAAGGAAGGAAGGAAGGAAGGAAGGAAGGAAGGAAGGAAGGAAGGAAGAAAGAGAAAGAAAGAAAGAAAGAAAGAAAGAAAGAAAGAAAGAAAGAAAGAAAGAAAAAGAAAGAAAGAAAGAAAAGGAGAGAAAGAAACAATCAAGGAAAACTGCCTTGGCATTCTAGAACAAGAGGGAAAAATAGAAATTAAAAGAATCCAACCATCACCTCCAGAAAGAGATTCCAAACAGAAAACTCCTAGGAATATTGTAGTCAAGTTCCAGAGTTCCCAGGTCAAGGAGAAAATACTGCAAGTAGCCAGAAAGAAACAATTCAAGTATTGCAAAAAACATAATCAAGATAACACAAGATTTAACAGCTTCTACACTGAGGAGTCAAAAGACTTGGAATATGATATTCTGGAGGTGAGAGGAGCTAGGACTAAAATCAAGAATCACCTACTCAGCAAAACTGAGTATAATCCTTCAGGGCAAAATGAATATTCAGTGAAATAGAGGTTTTTCAAGATTTCTTGATGAGAGAACCAGAACTGAATAGAAAATTTGACTTTTTCAAATACAAGACTCAAGAGAAGCATGAAAAGGTAAAGAGGAAAGAGAAATTGTGAGAGACTTATTAAAGTTGAACTGTTTACCTTCCTACGTAAAAAAATATTATTTGTAACTCAGGAGACCTTTCTCAGTACTAGGGTAGTTAGAGGGAATATATTTATATAGATAAAGGGCACAGGGTGAGTAAAATATAAAGGGATGATTAAAAAAAAGTAAAATTAAGGGGTGGAAGAAGAATGTACCGGGAGAAGGAGAAAGGGAGAGGTAGAATGGGATAAATTATTTCACATAAAAGAGGCAAGAAAAAGCTTTTACATTGGAGGAGAGGAGGGGGGCGGTGAAAGGGAATGAGTGAACCTTAATCTCATTGGATTTGGTTCAAGGAGGGAATAACATACATACTCAATTGGGTATGGAAATCTATCTCACCCTACAGGAAAGCAGGGGGGAAGGGGATAACAGAGTGGGGTGGGGGGGGGGGAATGATAGAAGAGAGGGCAGATGGGGGAAGGGGTAATCAGAAGCAAACACTTTTGAGGAGCATCAGGGTCAAAGGAGAGAATAGAATAAATGGGGAGTGGGATAGGATGGAGTGAAATATAGTTAGTCTTTCACAACATGACTATTATGGAAGTATTTTGCATAAATAGACATGTACAGCCTATATTGAATTGCTTGTCTTCTCAACAAGGGTAGTGGAGATGGAAGAAGGGAGAGAAATTGGAATTCAAAGTTTCAAAAACAAATGTTAAAAATTGTTTTTACATGCAATTAGGAAATAAGAAATACAGGCAATGAGGTATAGAAATCTATCTTGCCCTACAGGAAAATAGGGAAAGTGATAAGAGAAGTGGAAGGTGTGTGATAGAAGAGAGGGAAGACTGGGGGAACAGTCATCAGAATGCACACTATCTTGGGGTGGGGGAAGGGAAGAGAAGGGGAGATAATTTGGAACTCAGAATCTTGTGGAAGTAAATGTTAAAAACTAAAAATAAAGTAATTAATAAAAATAATCTTAAAAAAAGAAAACATACATGAATTGTGCATCCTATTGTTTTAGATTTTACCCATCTGTTCTTCCCTACTTTTCTCCCCATATTATTCCAATTGACCCTAATGTGCTCTTTCTCATTCTCATCCCACAACTGAGCTCAGTGCCAACTTTCAATAAATGCTGGATTAAATGAAGGTTTTCTTTCTCATGGCCTCAAGCCACTGTTCACGCCTCTCAGGTGTTTGGAAGAGGCTTCTGTTTCTCCATCAACATGGCACCTTCCTTTATTCCCCTAAGGCTATTTTTATTACACGCTTCTTTGATGAAATAATGGAATTGTAGCATCATGCCATCTTTCTGGGAGCATCTCTCCGGTCTCTGCAGCTACTCTTGTCATTTTAATTGCCTTCTCATCTAGTTCCAATTATGATTCTCTGATTTCTCTAGTTCTATATCACCTTGTAGCTGGGTGAATGATCTTGTGATCATCTAGCCAATCCAGTATTAACTGAGCACATTCTATCAGATCAGTTATTGGTGAAGGGTTTATGACAGGCAAAGGACAATGTTTGGCACAATGGGAGACACCATAAAAAACAGTGCTTTTTCAGTGTTGGGGATTTCTATGTCAATTGTGCTCAACTCTTCATGACTGCGTTTGGGGTTTTCTTGGAAAAGATACTGGAGTGGTTGGCCATTTCCTTCTCCAGATCAATATACAGATGAGGAAACTGAGGCAAATGAGTGAAGTGACTTGTTCAGGGTCACACTGTTAGTAAGTGTCTAAGGCTGAATTTGAACTCAGATTTTCCCAAGTCCAGGCCCAGCACTGTACCCATTGAGCCACTTAGCTGCCCAACACTTAGTTACATACCATCTAATAGTATCCATTGCTCTTTCTTATCCTTGGTGAGCTTCTCAAGAGCATGTAGCAAGTATGACTTTTATTGTGGGGAGAGTGGGGAAACCCTTAGGGGTCTCTTATAAGGGAAGGATTAGGTCTGTTCCTCCTTCAAGTGCTGGTTACACTGATCCTCTAAGTATGACTTCTGGTGGTGAGAGGCAGAAGAGGGTCAGACACCCTCTTCTGCAGAATGGTTTGAAAGAGACAGGAAGAAAATGGAAGTGGAGGGAGGTGGGGGAAGAGATAAGAAATGAGGAAGCTAGAGCAAAGAAGAGATAAACAGAAAACAAAATAAAGCAGCCATTCAACTTTCATTCAACAGCTGTTTGAGCTATTTATTACAATACCCTGGGCTTGAGTCTGTGGAAGATAAGGATGGAAAGAGCAAGCAGTTTCTGTACTTGAGGGCTTCATATGGAGAGGAGAAGGAGGAAGAGGAAGAGGGGGAGGAGGAGGAGGAGGAAAGGAGGAAGGGGGGTAGGAGGAGGAGGAGAAGGAGGAGCAAAGGTTATCAGTAAAGATCAAAGGAAAAGACAAATTGGGATTAATATCATGCCTAGGACTTGATTTATCCAAAAAGGCAAGCTGAATTGGCCAAATTCTCTCAGTTACTGAGGCAATATCTTGTTTTTAAATTACACTTTTTGATTATCATCATAATCATTGTTAAGAACAACAATGCTGATGGCTAATATTCACATAGCACTTCCTATGCACCAGGCACTGAGCTCAGTGCTTTAGAAGTATTATCCACTTTAATCCTCACAACAACCATGGGAGGTAGGTGCTATTGTTACCCTGATTTTACAGATGAGAAAACTGAGGCTGGAAGAAATGGTCTTGCCTGGGGTCAGACATCTACCAATTGTATGAGGCAGTATTGAAACTCAGTTCTTTCAGATTCCACATGTACACACATAAGTACAAGACATACTGGTTTTCTCATTAGATGGACAGCATGGTGGTGGTGGATAGAAAGCTACCCTGGATGTGAGAAAGACAAGATTAAGTCTTATTTTTGATGTTTACTGGTCCTGTGCCCATGGGGAAGTCCCTTAAATTCTCAGCGATACAACTCTCTGAGATTATAAGTTGCAGAACCTTATCCCTCTGCCTTAATGTATACGTACACATATAATACAAGGTTTTCCAAAAGTCTTAGCGAAGTTTTTAGCTTTCAGAGCTTAAAGACTTTGGGGGCACCATGTGTATGTGTTCTCATACATATACATGTACATATATTCTCTATACTATAGTATACATACATAATAAAAATGTATGCACATGTATTACATATGTTTCTCACATATATACTTCTATGTGCAGTCATTGTGTATGTATATATGAGATAACAATTATAAATGCATATATAAACATATGTGCATATACACATACATAGAAACTATGTCCTTTTCCATCCTTATCCTCCACAAACTGAAATGAAAGTCCAATGTGTGTGTGTGTGTGTGTGTGTGTGTGTGTGTGTGTGTGTGTGTGTGTTAGGTCCCCAGAGGAGGCTGCTCCTCCCAGGTTGTAGAGTGAGTCTACACTGTGAGAATGAGTACAATTTATAAGAAGAGCCCAAAGGAACTGATATAGATACATGTACCGATACAGATACGATCTATAATTGCCCTTTAGCCATATCCATACGCATGTGCAAGTACATATACGTATATGCATGCACATATTATACATTTTAGGGAGATTGTGCATGCTCAGTATAGCCTGTGAGTGTCTGTACTCCTAAAACCATGAGCCCCAAACAGAGCTTTAATAGTCAATTAATGGACATAGTTAGTTCATAGTTTATAAAAGCATTTACTAAGACGGATTAGTAAGAACTTTAGCTATGAAACATTTGCTGCCGTAAAGTTTTTTTTGAACAGTTTTCCCCAAAAACAGAATCCACGGGAAGAAGGGGCACATATTTAGAGTGCGGTAGTAACAAAGCACGTTTGTAGACAACATATGTGGTCAAGGCCACTCAGAATGCCTGTGGTGCCTCCAGCACTACATATCCCCAATTTACTTCTATCCCTCATGGAGTCTTCACACAATTCCCACTTGGTCGTTATTTTTTTTGAGGGAGGAAGGCAAGGCAATTGGGGTTAAGTGACTTGCCCAAGGTCACACAGCTAGCTAGTTAAGTGTGTCCAGTGTCTAAGCTTGGGTTTGAACTCAGGTCCTCCTGACTCTAGTGCCGGTGCTCTATTCACTGTGCCATTCTGCTGAATGAATTCCTCAGCTGGATTCCAGGGCTCTGCTCCCTCCACAGCCTGACTCGCAGTTGCCAGGGCTCCCTTGAATTTGTGTCTGACTCTTCTTGGCTCCTAGGCGTCATGGGCCTAGAAATGCTTCGTTCCTTAAGTCACTACCTCTCTGTGCCTGTGACTCACTGAAGAGAGTGTGTGTCTCTGATTCTTCAACTGTGCCCTGAACTCTCTGGAACTGAAAACCTGAACTGCTGGATAAAGTGTCTCCTACTGTGAGAACAGCTAGGCTCCAAAGCACTGTGGCCAATGGGAAGGAAGGAGAATATCCTTTCCCCTCCCCTTCCCTCCTCTCATGTCCCTACTACCGTCTGGTATAGCTACAGAATTCACACTACATAGCTGCTCCCAGCCTGGCCTGTATTATCTCAGAACCAGTGACTTCAGTCTTGTGAGGGCCTCAAGGGTGTGGCCAATCTTTGCTCCTTCTGATCCTATCAAAGAGAAATTTCTTCATACTCCATAAAGGGAGAACAGGGTGTTAACAGGCCTTTCCAGTTCATTATCATTTTGATACCTCAATTCCTCTGTCATCTGCCGTCAACCCCGTCCATGACAGAGATCAATTACCTCCCTCATGTGTGCATACATATATATGTGTATGTGTGTGTGTATTATATATATATATATATATATATATATATATATGTATACACATATAAGTATATGTATGTGTACACACACACACAGAAATAGAGAAAGAAACATAGTATAGCAGGAGTCAAGATGATACCATGGAAAGCATTTACTCTAGAGTTAATTACATGACACGGGTACAAATCTCACATTTGACACTCAGTATTTGTGTGACTGGGAAAATCATTTAACCTCCAGGGCATACCTTTTCCACAACAATAAACTGAAGAATTGGATTAGATGGCCCCTGACATCCTTTCAGTTTGAAATCTAGAATTCTATATAAACAAATACACATATATGAGTATGTATCAATAGAATTATGTATACATCCATATTCTGTCTCTATTTATATTTGGTGCGTAGACACACACACACACACACACACACACACTCACATACACACACACAGAACTTCTCTAGCTGTTAAAGCTCTTTCACATGCATTAACTAATTTGATTCTTCCAGCAATTCTATTCAAGCTGGAGGCAGACACATGCCCTGGGAGCACCTAGCTCAACAACCAGTAATTAAGAGATCTTTGCTGTAACTTCTGACTCCAAAACTAATAAGGATGAACACAAACTTGACTTTATCACTCTATCTACTAGTTTTCTCTCAGCAACCCCAAGGCATCCCGGCCATGGGCAACCCGATAGGCGTTCTTGCTTCATCTGCAACATGAAGCAGAAATCTGGCAATGGAAGCTGTTTTGCAAGACTTCAAACCAACTCCAACATTTTCATGTTCCTATTAAAGCGTAAATAACTTAGTAACCAAAGAAACAGGTATTATGAGCAATGGGAAAGGTGCCTGAGTGAACAGAACCCTGTAATCCAGTCTTCTTATGGTTTCCATGGCTACACCCCCGTCTGAATTACATTAGTCAAACATAGCACCAAGAAAGAAACAAAAAGGGAAGGAGGAAATAAAGGGCAGAAAAAAAAGTCACAAACAGGCAAAGGGGTCCCTACTTGTCCCATGAGCAAACATCGATTTATTGGATTTTGAGTGCATCAGCTGCCCTTAATGACTCCCCCAACCCCAAGGCTTGCTTCTGGTTTCGATAGAAGATGCTCCACATTTCAGAGTAGCTCACTGTAAACCTCTCTATATGAGATAGTCAGGTGGCTCACTGGTTAGAGCACTGGGCCTGGAGTCAGGAACACCCGAGTTCAAATGTGACCTCAGACACTTAGTTGCTGTATGATACTGGGCAAGTCACTTAACCCTGTTTACCTCGGGTTCTTCAACTATAAAATGGTGATAATTATAGCACCACCTTTCCAGGGTTGCTGTAAGACCAGATGAGGCAATAATTGCACAGTACTTAGCACAGTAGGTACTACAGAAATGGTAGCTATGATGAAGATGCTGCCCCGATTCAGCCATAAATAGCTAGGTGGTGATTAGGGCTTTCTATGGATTGTGGCTCATTTGGGGAGAAGGTCCATGCACAAAAAGTGGGCAGAGAAGAACATCCCAAACTCTCCCTAATTGTTCATACTTTTGCCTATAGTTCCATTGCGTCCCTATTTCAGAAAACGTGTGGCCTTTTTCTTAACATGGAACAGAAACTACTTTGTATTTTTCAAGGTCTATTTTTCCCATTTAATAGTATAGCTTTAGGGCTAGGGACTGGGCCTGTGATTTTACTGGGAATAAAGAACTCCCTTGAGAAGAAACTTCCTTGACTAACCCAGATTGGCATTTTCTTTGCCACGTATTGTCTTGGAGAACTGCTTACAGTAATAAGAGATGGAGAGACTTGCTCAGGGTCACTCAGCCCCATTTGTCAGAGGTAAGAACTCAAAAACCAGCTTTGAGGCCAACTCTCCATTCACTATGCCACAGGACCAGACACAGCTTTGAGGTCTACAAAACGCCTCAGGTCCATCATTTCAGTTTATTCTTAGAAAAATCCGGTTACATAGCTATCATTATTACTCCTGTTTTACAGATGAGGAAGCCAAGGCTCAAAAATGTTATTACTTCCTCAGAGTCACACCCAGCAAGTCTATGAGGTAGATTTAAATCCGAGTATTCCTGGTTCCAAATTTAGTACTATTTGGAATCTAGAACCAAAGCCATCCACTATACTATGCTGGGCCTGGAGTCAGGAAGTCCTGATTTCATATCTGCCCTGTGACACATATTAGCTGTGTGACCCTGGGCACGTCACTTAACCGCTGTCTACCTATGTTTCCTCAACTGCAAAATGGAGATAACAATAGTATCTCTCTGTTTCTTGTGGTTCAAATGAGATGTCTGTAAAGTGCTTAGTACCGGGGTGTGGAACCTGTGGCCTTGAGGCTACATATGGCCATCTAGGTCCTCAAGTGTGGCCCTTTGATGGAATCTACTGAACTGATTCTACTGGCCACATTTGAGAACCCACGGGGCCACATGTGGCCTCAAGACCACTGGTTCTCCACCCTGGTTAGCACAAAGTCTGGCACTTAGAAAGCATTTAATAAGTGATTGGTCCTTGTTCCCTTCCCTTCCTCCTACCCTTTACAAGCGTCATGTCAGAAAAATTGGCCTTATCACAGAAAAAAGCAGCGATAAACAGCATGCTCTGAGGGCAGAATCACAGGATTCTACAGAGGTCCTGATATTCTTTGACTTTTCAGGATTCTCATGAATTACACATAGAAGTATCCCTGCTCTCCTCCAGCTGACATGATCTTTAAAGCTCAATTCGAACCTTTCATGAATATGAATCTGAGGCGTTTGGCTTCCCCAATGCTTTTGTTTGCTCATTGAAAAATAAGCAAGTTTCCCCATAGATCTTCAAGTGGAAAAATTATTTGTATACATAAAGGCCAATAGTGGTGTGTGTGTGTGTGTGTGTGTGTGTGTGTGTGTGTGTGTGTGTAGACATATAATGTGTGTGTGTTTTATTGCAAGGCAGCCTGCATAAAGAGGAAGTCCTAAGTTCAAGTCCTGCATCTGATACAAAAATGTTGTGTGACCCTGGGCAAGTACATAACCTCTCAGTACCTTAGGAAAACTCTTTAACCTCTAAATTACAGCTCAGTTAGTGATCTACATCAGGCGAAAGAGATTCCATAGCTTGGAGTTCCTCACACCAAGGAAATCAGGAGTCCAAACAAAGATCAAAAATTTAAAGCAATGTACTAAAGGGTTGGGCTGGTAAATGTTTAACAACTAATTTTTAAGAAAGAAAGAAGGAAGGAAGGAAGGAAGGAAAGAAAGAAAGAAAGAAAGAAAGAAAGAAAGAAAGAAAGAAAGAAAGAGAAAGGAAGGAAGGAAGAAAGAAAGAAAGAGAGAAAAAGGAAGGAAGGAAGGAAGGAAAGAAGGAAGGAAGGAAGGAAGGAAGGAGGGAAGGAGGGAAGGAAGAAGGAAAAGAAAGAAAGAAAGAAAGAAAGGAGGAAGGAAGGAAAGAAGGAAGGAAGGAAGGAAAGAAGGAAGGAAGGAAGGAAGGAAGGAAGGAAGGAAGGAAGGAAGGAAGGGAAGGAAGGAGAAAGACATGACACATTTTTTAAGTTTAATCTAAATTATTACCATTTTCTCCATCACTTTCTTAAGTCTAGACAATAACAGAATAATAAATCAAGGCCTGATTTGTAGTGCTTGCCAATTTCTAAGGTGTAAATACTGACACTGAAAATATAACAATTGGCTTTTGTATGTCCATTCCAGCTGGCTCCAGCACATTCCTGAATGTACTTGTCTTATAATTAGCAACAATCAATACAACATTTTTGTGCTCTGGGCAGTTCCTAACACTGAAGTGTGTGTGTGTGTGTGTGTGTGTGTGTGTGTGTGTGTGTGTGTGTGCGCACGCGCATGCGCGCGCGCGGACAAGCACATGTGTTTGACGCGTGATTTCCTCTGATTTATGTAGCAGAGGTGATCAGAAGAACCCACCCAGTCTAACTGATGAGATTACAGGTAGGGCACCTTTCTCTCAGTCACTTCCTTCAGAACTGGACCTTTGCTGGGATTTGATATAAGGCCCTCAGGGGCCCATTGAGTACAGTCCTCTGTGGACTGTACTAGGACACTTCAGTGAACAGTGAGGGAGACCCTCAAAAATGCAAGGCTTGAGACTCCACATGGGAGTTCCATCAGATCCATCCTCTTGAGCCTCAGTTGCCAATCATAGGAGGTACCCCTTCCAGACAAAGGTCTCTCTCATCAAGCGGATTGGAGGATGTTAAGTAGACTGGGGGATTTCTTGATGACCCCCCACATTTAAATCTGATGCCCCAATGTAATGGTCCTTGTCAGGAACACAGGACAAACAACAAGAACTTATGGGTGGGAGTGTCTGGAAGTTATATCCATGTGAAGACAATCCTTTGTTTGTGGCTCTGATCTGGTTTCTGATTTTATCCGAGGAATGATACAGTTCCTTTCCCTTTCACCAAGGTAGTGGAGTCCTTTCTCTTCCCCAAAGGACTTCTCTCATACTTTCTTTCCTCTTCTCCTATCTCTTTTCAGATTTGTCTCTCGGCAATCAGATACTGTCAGATTTGTTCTAAAGTATAAATCACTGATTTAGTGACATTTCTAGGGAATATTTTCATCTTAATCATATCAGAGGATCTGATCTTTTAGTTAAAGAAATAAATCCTATGGTGAGATTTGAGCATGAGTAAACAGACACAAATGTTGTTGTCTCTGTATAAATGGGAGAGGCGTGTTAAGGACATCCTTTAGGTTGTATTATGTAAGCAGTTGTCTAATCTCCCTGCATTAGTCCCAGTGGATGGTATAAGCAATAATCATTCACATTTATCTAGTATTCTCCTCACAATGACCCGGTAAGGTAGGCAGTATATGTGCTATTAGTCCCATTTTCAGGTAGCTAGGTGGTACAGTGGATAGAGCACCAGCCCTGGAGTAAGGAAGACATCTCCCTCAGCTCAAATACAACTTCAGACACTGACTAGCGAGTGACCCTGGGCAATTCACTTAACTCTGTTTGATTCATTCTCATCATCCGTAAAATGATCTAGAGAAGGAATGGCAAACCACTCCAGTATCGCTGCCAAGAAAACCCTAAATGACGTCACAAAGAGGCGGACAAGATTGAAACAACCGAGCAGCAAGTCTCATTTTATTGAGGAGAAAACTGAAGGTTAAAAAGATTACTTCCCATTTTTTGAACAGCAAAACAAAGGCTCAGAGAGGTCAAATAACTTTCCCATTGTGACACAGCTAATGGATATCAGAGTTGAAATTTCAACTTTGGGGCTCCAAACCCAGCATTTTTTACCCTAGATTAACTTTAGCTCCTCAATATTTCCAACGTGTCACTATCAGTAACAGACAAGGAATGGGAAGACCTTCAAAGTGACTAATACTGTAGAAAATTATGTGTACACACACATACACACACATACACACACACATATATACATTACTAATACCATAAATACATATATGTATATGTGTATGTGCATTTATATTTATAGATGTATATACATGTGTGTATGTGTATGTGTGTGTGTGTGTGTGTGTGTGTGGAGATATATGTATATATATATATATATATATATATATATATATATATATATATATATAGTGGAAGGATTGGATTAAAGGAGTTCTAAGGTCCCCTTTCAGCTC
>CM053580.1:312428478-312462511 GCA_028627135.1 Pseudochirops cupreus | reverse complement strand
GAGATATATGTATATATATATATATATATATTTATATATATATATATATATATAGTGGAAGGATTGGATTAAATGAGTTCTAAGGTCCCCTTTCAGCTCTCAACTTCTATAAATCACCATTCTAGAATCACTCCAAGACAAAACTATAGTCTCTCAAAAGATCCAAAGCTCTGAAGAATTCAAAGACATTTTTGTGGCTCTGATGCTCCCCCATACTTCCTGACACAGATAAGCTGGCTCCAGCAAACATCCCTTCAGTGATGCTAGAATGAAAGTCTATTAAGAAGGGAAAGCCTTTGTTAACCTGGTCACATCCTACAGTCCCTTTTAATTACTCTTCAGCTCATTCCAGGCTCCTCTGCCTACTTAAACTGGTTACTTATTTGCCCTTACTTAAATAAAGCTTAAGCCGGTATCATGCAAGGGATAATGATGACCCAACAAAATTAGATTGGGCCAAACAGTATTTATCCAGGAATTCTACTGCCCTGTGTCAAAGGATCCAGCCCAGCAACTCCACCAAGCTTCCCCTACGTCACAACTAAAACCTGTTTCCTGCTCACCTTGGCCTCTGTTGGAACTGAGCTCTGTGTTGGCTCTGCTCCTATCCCTGCTGATGCTTGTTTCTCCTAACAATTTCCCCTTTGCTCTCTCCACCCACCAGAGTGAGCAGAAGAGCAAAAATGACCTCTGGGTTCCCCAGAGGAAACCAATTCCATATAGACGGAAGTTGGCTTAGGTTTTAATTGGTTTTCCATGAATACAGTAGGTTCTAAAATAAGAAATAAGAAGACGCCACTATGCCCACAACTTCATGATTAGGAACATTGGATATTCAGAAAAAGGTAAAATTATGTTCTGCCATTAGGCAAAGTAAGGTGAATATATGTGTAATAATAAATTATATGATGATAATAAGATTCTGGATATGAAACAAGGGTTAACACAAAGGGAGAAACTTAAGAGGACAACTCTGTTCTTTGTACAGTAGTAGATTTCTTTAATCAATGGATGTTTAAATACATCTGATGAGAGTCCAGATAAACCTCAGTAACTTTACAATCTAATCAGGGGTGGCAAATGGGACAAAAAGAAGAGACAGAACAATTTCAGTCATTTTCAGCTGTCTGACTCTTTGCAACCCCATTTGGTTTGCCGAGACACTGGGATGATTAGCCATTTCCTTCTCCAGCTTACTTTACAGATGAGGAAACTGAGGTAAACAGGGGTAAGTGATTTACCTAGGGTCACACAGCTGCTAAGTGTGTAAGGCCAGATTTGAACTCAGGAAGATAAGTCTTCCTGACTCCAGGACCAGCAATCTATCCACTGTGTCACCTTAGCTGCCCAGCGCCAAAGCTGAGGTCCTGTATATTAACTTAGAAAGGGGAAACAGATGAGGAAGTTTGATGTAGTAGAAAGAGCACTGAACTTGGAGTCCAGAATGAGCTGAGTTCAAGTTCTGACTCTGACACTGAATAGTTACGCGAGTATGCAGGCACAGTTAAACAGTAATTTATTGTTGAAAGATCTGTGGTTTTCTGTGAACTCCAAGCTCAATATGAGACAGAAGTGTGATATAGAGCAGTCAAAAAAGGTTATGCAATCTTAGGCTGTCTGGAGAAGCAAAGCTTCCAGGAATAAAGAGGTGATGGTACTTTTGTTCTCTACCCTGGTCAAAACATATCTTTTTTTTTTTTAATTTCTAGGTACTACAATTGAAACTGGACATCGAGAAGCTGGAGAGCAATCAGGAGAGCAAAGGGTCTAATGTCCTTGTCCTGCATCGGTTGAATAAAATAAGACTGTTTAGCTTAGAGAAGAGAAGTTCCAGGAGGGACATAATATCTGTACTCAAGCACATGAAGGATTGTCATTTGGAAGAGAAATTTAGCTAGTACACTCTGGGCAGAGATGGCAGAACTAGGAACAATGAGCACAAGTCATTAAAAGGTCAATTTAAACTTATGTGGTGTTCAAAAAGGTTCAAGAGACATAATTTCTGGGTGATTTAATAATTTTTAAGAATGCCAGAATTTAAGAAAAAGGATGGGCATCTGGCCATCTCTCTCTTAGACCAAAAGCTTCATGGCAGTGGGCTCAAAGTTTTTAGGCCTATACAAAAGTAGATGTTCCCCAGGTTGGTAATCAGTTCTATTGGCTAATAATGAATGAGACATAGACTTTACAAAGAGAAATGGGTTTACTCCAATAAGGGGCTGAGTGTGACATCATGTCATCCTTGGAGGAGAGGCTATCTCTATACCCAGGCCAACTCCCAGTCTTGGGCAATTTAGACAAGAGGGGCTTAATGAATGAATGGAATTCATTCATCAAGCTTGAATGAATGGACTTCACCTTAGACTAGAGATTCCTCATAAAGTTGGATGGGTTTGGATAGAGGAGAAGGTTATCTAACCCTTCAGAGACTTAGGTCTGGAAATGAGGATGGAGAAAATAGGGAATTCTGAATCTCCCCAAATCATAAGTTATTAATAATCATTTCTCTCACTTAACATCCCAACTAGAACTTCCAAAAGTGGAACAGGCTTCCTTGAGAGATAATAGGTTGCCCCTCATTGGAAGTCATTGAGTAAAGGATGCATGACTGAGTGTGTGAGAGAGGGATTCTTTCTGTTTATGACTTGAATTAAATGGCCATTATTGTTCATTCCAAGTCTAAAATTTTGTGACTGTGCAATCTAGCTAAACTTCAATTTCCTTATCTCCAAAATCAAAGTGATTATCTTTTATTCTTCAAACTGTATCTTCCATCTCCTAGTGGTGTCTGGAATGCTCTACCAACCTTTTCATCTCTACCTCCTGGATCCCCTGGCTACCTCCAAATCCCAGCTAAAATCCCACCTCCTTCGAGTAGTCTTTCTCAATCATTCTTAGTTTTAGTGTCTTCCCTCTGGTCATTATTTCCTAGTTATCCTGCATATACTTGTTTGTATATAGTTTTTTTCATGTTGTCTCCCTCTGTGGATTGTAAGCTCCTGGAGGTCAGGGACTGATTTTTGCCTTTCTCTGTATTCCCAGTGCTTGGAACACAGAAGGTAATTAATATATGTTTATTGGCTGTATTTATACGGTTTTTTGTAAAGATTAAAAAAATAAAAAGCAATGTGTAACACTTAAAACTCCATGTTAATGTCAGCTATGATAATGATGAGGAGGAAGAGGAGGAAGATTATGCACATGCATTTAAAATAAAAAGACAGTAATATCCCTGACAATATCCACTATATTATTTGACTCTCACAACAATCCTATGAGGAAGGAACTATGAATCTTATTATCTCCCTTTCACAGATGAGGAAACTGACCCTGTTTACCTCAGTTTCTTCATCTATAAAATGAGATGAAGAAAGAAATGGCAAACCATTCCAGCATCTTTTCCAAGAAAACCCCAAATGTGAGTCATGAAGAGTCAGACATGATTGAAAAGCAACTGAACAACATTGGCATAATAAAGAGAATCTTTATATGCAACTCATAAAGGGTGGGTAAGTAATGAGTCCCACAACCTATTAATAAAAATAATAAAATGAAAACTAAAATAAATTCTTAATAATAAAATACGCATTATAAGATTGTTATATATATTATATATGATGGTTATTATATATTATATATAAGATTGTTTTTACATATATAAATATTAAAATATAAAATGTTTTTAAAATAATAATCAAGTCTACTGGGAAGCAGCCTAAGTTCATATGAGGTATCAACTCTTTGGCACACCCTACTCTATGGCTCCCTAATCTTTAATTCCTTGGTTCTTGACCCTCTCTGGTACTGGTTCTCCTACTATTTTTAGTTAATTGACTGTTGGTGCCTGGTAGTCACTCTGGTAACTGGCCTGGCCTGACCTCTGGATTACATCTTCTCTCACCTCCTCTGCTCTCCCCTGCTCCAGGCAAAGATTAACCTTTCCTAATTACCACCATGCACTTGGCTCTACATGGGACAGAACATGACAGTCAGTATCAGTTGGTATCACAGATGTAGGAGAGGAAACAAATATGAAAAATGTTATGCAGATTGATTTGATGATTCTTGGTGACCAATTAGATATAAGAAGTGAGACAGAACAAGAGTCAAGGATAACCATAGAATTTTAATCATATGAAACTGGTTGCTATTAATGACAGAAATAAGGAAGTCAGCAGGAGGAGTAGATACAGTGAGAACATTAATATAGTATCTTTGGGATATCTTGAGTTTGTGATGACAATGAGATATAGAGGTGGAGATGTTCTGCAGGCAACTGGTGATGACAACATCTAAAGCTCAGAAAACCAGTTAGTGGTGTAGACATAGATTCAAAAGTAGTTGGCATAATATATTTGAATGAAGTTGCTGAGAGAGTGTACAGGGAAGAGCAGAGGCCAATGCAAAACTTTGGAGAATATTCCCCTTTTAAGGGTACGAGAAGAGGTTAAGGAGTTTGCAAAGGAATCAAAGAAGGCATTATTAAAGAAGTCAGATTGTTGCCCAAGGGAGGAGGATATCCAGTTAGAACAGATGGTTAATAATATCAAATGAGGTAGAGAGGTCAAGGAAACTAAAGATGAAATAGTGTTGAATTTGGCAATTAGGAAGTCATTGTCACTCTTTGAAATAACGACTTCAATAAAAAATAGAAATCATACTGCAAAGGGTAGAGGAGGGATCATGTGATGAAAAAGTGAAGGTACTTTCTGCATTAAGTTAAGAGAATATGACAGATGATGGAGTAGTAACAGTCAAAGGAAATCATTAGATTGGCAAAAATTATATAGGAAAATGGTAAATATTAGAGAAGCTGTAATAAGACAGGCACACTAATGTATTACTAGTGGAGCTGTGAATTTTTCCAAACATTCTTAAAAGCAATTTGCAATTATAACTGTAAAAATTCACTCAACAATACATTTTCTTTGACCAAGTGATATCCCTGTTAGGCATATATCCAAAGGAAGTCAAAGACAGAAGGAAAAAGACCATAGTGAACATCCATTGTAGTACATTAGAATTAGAATGAAATTAGAAAGAAAATAAGTACTAGAATTAGAATGAAAATAAGAATTAGAATGAAAATAAGTATTCATCAATTAGGGAATGACTGAATCAACTTGGATATAGAAATATAATGTGTGATATAATTGTAACATATGTAATATGATATAATTATATCATGAGTTGATAAATATGAAAAATCCAGAGAAATATAGAAAGACTTGCACAAACTGATAGAGATTGAAGTGAGCAAACCCAGAAGAACAATTTGCTTCTTACAACTTCCACAATTATGTAAAGGAAGACTGGGAGATTTTAAGACTCTGACCAATTTAGTAAACAACTGAATTCAAAGCGTACCTCCCCCTATCTGTAGGTGATAGTCAAGAGGTATATTATAAGGCATACGTATTTAGATATTTGACTGCTGTGACTAATTATTTTATTTAATTATACTTGTTACAGTATATCTATTGAGATATATACAGGGAAGTGGTAGTGAGAAAGAAAGAAGAAAAAGAAAAAAAAGAAAGGAAGGAAGGTAGGTAGGAAAGAAGGAAGGAAGGAAGACAGGAAGGAAGGAAGGAAGGGAGCGAAAGAAATAAAGAAAAGTACATCAAAAAACTAAATAAGGGGAAAATTAAGAGAAGTTTCTTTGTGGGGAGGGGCAGAGATGGGGGTTGGGAGAGCTGAGTATGTTCGTAGATCAATGGAAAAAAGCCAGTATCAAGGGGGAATTTGAAGATGCATGAAATTAAAACTTATTGTTAAAATTATATTAATTTAAAATAATAATAAAACCATTGTATAAAACAATCGGCATATTTTTTATGAAAAACATTTTTCAATATTTTACATATTTTTGCAAATCTCTTTAATGTCTGGCTTAATAAAAGATAGTTGGATTCTCATACCTGCTTCTGCATTCAATCTGTTGCTATATATTATTTTGGTTCAAGAAAATACAGACATACAAATATGTAGTTGGAAAAGGGAGGAATATTTTAACAGACAAAAAAACTTTGTATTCTTATAAAAATAGTTTTGACTTCATGGAACCCTATGAAAGGATCTCAAGGATGTCCAAAGAGCTGTGGACTGAACTCTGAGAATTGTGGATTCGGAAATACCACTCACTTAGAATTCCAGAAAATAATTTTTATGGATAAAATATAATCACACTTAGGTCAGTCAGAAAATTGTTAAAATAAAGAGGCATTTTCATTAAGTAATAATTATGTGGAAATATATTCTACATCAAAATACCTTTAATATATATGCTTTATTAAGTAAATACTTATATATATTTTAAAATTTGAAATAGTTTAAACATCATAAAATATATTTTAAATATATTAACTAAATACTTAAATATACTTTATACATATGTACTTTATTAAGTAAATATTTAAATATATTAAAGATATTAACTGTGGTGCTAAGCTGTCATTTCTAACAGAGTTAAGCATAATAATGTTCTTTCTGTAACTTTCTGTGAATGTCCATTCAGTCCTTCATGATTGTTAATATTACCAACCATACAACCATCCAGTCATCCCTATGATCATCAAGGACAAAAACATGTTTCCCTCTGTCTCCCAAGCAACAATAAAAACCACTACAACTATTCTGATACATTTGTGATAGATTCTCTTCAATGAGTTAAATGTCAGGGGAGCTGAATGCCATACAGCAGTGGTTCTCAACCTTCCTAATGCTGCAACCCTTTAATACTTGTATGTGGGTGTATCTGCATGTGGGCGGATCCTCCTGGAGACTGATAGAGGAGTGGTGTCTTGGTTCCTAAGACCATCAGAAATATGTGTTTTCCAATGGTCTTAGGCGACCCCTGTGAAAGGGTCGTTCAACCCCCAAAGGGGTCACCACCCACAGGTTGAAAACCACTGCCATACAGACTCCTATATACTGAGGAAAAGGGAGAGGAGCAAGTAGTTAGGTGGCACAGGACATAGAACGCTAGGCCTGGAGTCAGAAGACTCATCTTCCTGAGTTTAAATCTGGCCTCAGACACTTACTAGTTTTGTGACCCTGGGCAAGTACTTAACCCTGTTTGCCTCAGTTTCCTTGTCTGTAAAATGAGCTGGAGAAGGAAATGACAAACCACTCCAGTATCTTTGCCAAGAAAACCCCAAATGGGGTTACCAAGAGTTGGACATGAATGGAAAAATAACTGAACAAATGAAAGGTAGTATGACTGGGTGGAAAGAAGCTGAATTTGAAGTCAGGAGACATCTATGGCCAAATCCAGACACTGATGCTTCTTTCAAATCTGATCTAGACAATTTACTTCACCTTTCTAAGCTTCCTCATCTCTATGATCTTGATAACAATTTTTGCACTGCTTTGCCCACAGGGCTGGCAAGCCCAAAGTACCTTATAAATTTTATAAATCTTAAATGTGATTTATTCGTTTATTTAATGCAAAATACTTTCTAAATATTAAATATGAGTTATTTGCATAAAATTGTGCTAGTATTTCTTGAAATAAACCTTGCCTCTACCTGTAAAAACCAAACTAGCTAACTTTTGGGTGTTTTTTGGCTAAAAAAGGATTTTGTTAGAAGGATTCAACATTTTGGTTAAGACAGGAAAGCCACCCCCATTAACTTGTCAGTTACTGTACTGAGAATTAGGAGCCTTGGGTTCATGTCCTGAGTCAACCACATTTTAATCAAAAGTCAACTTCACAAACTTCTGTTTTCTCATCTATCAAATAAAGAATGATGATATCCCAGGTCTGGTTTGATGAACTTCTAAGATCTCATTCTACTCAAACTCTATGATTTAAATGTATGCAAACATTCACGTTATATAGAATAAGCTCACATGAGTCTTAAGTGGCTTCAAGGAATATTCTCATGACTATCTCAGGAGATTTTTAGCAATGAATCTTGTGGTTGTGGATCGGCATATTTGGGAGGAAAGCACTTAGAATTTTAAAAATTCACTTAATCTCTTTTCCTTAATTGTTTTTTTGAGGAATTTCATTGTTCAGATTATTTTTATTCCTTTAAAAGATCAGTATTTTACAACTAAATTCAAAAGAAATGTGAACTAATCTAGCAACCAAGAAGCTTTTATGATATACATGAGTAGGTTTCTGCCAGGAACATCTGCCTCGATCTAGTAAGTGGTGGGTAAAGATTGATTGTCGCCCTTCCTAAAGGAATTCCTGTTTCCCTTCCTTAAACACACACACACACACACACACACACACACACACACACCATTTATCAAGCAATCTAAAGAGAACCCAGAGAGACTTGTGGAACTGGGGCTGGCAGAGTTGGAGAAAAATCAACCTTGTCATTCACCGTCTTCCTCAACCTCAGCAAAAAGGAAATATATTTTAGTATTTATTGAAATGCATTGAAATTATAAACAATACCTAACCTACAGCTGGGCTGCAATGGTCTGATGTCAACAGCACTAAGAGCATGTTTTCATCTGATGTAAAACTTATCAAAACCAAGAAGAGTTGAAGTGAGTGTTGGCTGGCACCAGTTTTTAGAAAATCATTTTCCTCTTTCCCTAGTCTATTGCCATTACTTCATACTGAAAGCATCTGATGAAGCAGGAGAATCCCTTGACATTTTCTAAAGAGACCTATCTTAGAACATCAGCCAGGGATCAGGGCATGTAATCATCATTAATTATTACCAACATATTTATTTGTGAGTAAATAAGTGACTCATTGGTTTCACAGATTAAGGACACAGATCTAGGATCTCCAGGAGTGATGTAGTCACTCTCTTGCTGTCTGACCTTCAGCAAGTAAGTCCTTTTGCCTCCTGTGTCATTGTTGCCCCAACCCCAAGGTGGAGAACACAATACTAGGCCTACTCAATCTATCTATTGGGAAGGACAGTTGCACTACTAGTGCTATTATGGTGTTCTTTCCTGAGAAAAAATAAAATGTTTTATAAATGCCAACTGGAAAAACTTCAGAATGTCATTATTGTGCCGTGAATTTATATAGCGCTCATTCTGGAGCAACCATTATCCTTAATTTTCTTTTTCTTTTTCAATTTAATGCACATGATATTTCTGAGATGGACAAGAGAAAATAGGAAATAGCATTTCCATGTAAAGGCTGAGAGCCTGCACAGATGTGACATGCTTATTGGAAGGTTGTCATCCTTAAACATTTTCTTAACTAATGAACTAACCGTTCTCTTTGGCCAATGCCAAATAGTGAGCCATTGACTGAGCTGGGGAAAAAGCTCTTGAGTCTTTCAAGCTCAGCATTTATTTATAGCCCATTATGCATTTTTGCTTCCTCTCTGTTTATTGTGGCAATATTTCCATGATCCTCTCTAGCCTACATGACAAGGTGCCCCCAGTAACTTCTGAGGAAAATCTTGAAGTGGGAAGGGCTGAAGCACTAAGGCTGAAAACTTGCCACCATAAATATCCTGTATAGATGGTGCAGTGGTTAGTCAGGAAGACCTGAGTTCAATTAGGTACTCTGACTTAGTAGTTGTGTGACTCTGGACAAGTCACTTAACTTCTGTCTGCTCCTATAAAATGAGGTTAATAATAACACCTACCTCCCAAGGTTGTTGTGAGGATCAGATGAAATAATAATTATAAAGCACTTAGCACAGTGCCCTTCACATGGTGCAGGGCAGCTAGGTACCACAGTGGATAAAATACTGGGCCTGGAGTCAGGAAGACTCATTTTTCTAAGTTCAAACCTAACCTCAGACACTAGACTGTATGAGTCTGAGCTAGTCACATAACCCTCTTTGCCTCAGTTTCCTCATCTGTAAAATGAGCTGGAGAAGGAAATGGCAAACTGCACCAGTAGCTCTGCCAAGGAAACCCCAAATGGGGTCATGGAGAATCAGACACAACTGAAATGACTGAACAATATATAGCACATAGTAAGGGCTTTATAAATGTTGGCTATTTTATAAGAACAAATGGGGAAAAGATGGAAGACATATTAAATTCTGACAAATAAAGACTGCAGCAGTCAATGTGAACCAGTGAAAACTGAATCATAGAAAATTTCCCCTAATCCTGGATTCAGGATATTTGACGTGTTCTATAACAGCTTACCTCCTGCTGCCTGATGCTGCCCTTAATCTATTGACTATTTCCCAATCAAGAATTTATAAAGCATCTTATAAACTACCTATAGGACTGGGAAGACTGGTGGGAGGCCATTACTGCGGCCAGAAGCTCTTGTGGTGCTGATACTGTAGACCCATGGTGAGGACCCTGTGATCTTAAGGTGACATATAGCCTTCTAGGTTCTTAACTGCAAACTTTGGACTAAAATCAAATTTTACAGAGCAAATCCTTTTTGGAGTCAGTCAAAAGGCCACACTCAAGGACCTAGAAGGCTACATGTGGCCTTAAGGCCGCAGGTTCCCCACCCCTGCTTTGCACTATATGCTAAAAAGAAGATTTTTAAGTGCTGCAGAAAAGTTAGACAGATTAGGACCTAGTTAAAGATTTTTCTATGATATAATGAGAAGAATTGAATGAGCATTGTTGAAGAGGGAAGGGAGTAGAGAATTTTAGAGAAAAAACACAGGCATCTGGAGCATTTTATCTGAAACAAATACAGGAAGATCTTGCTATATGTTTTACAAACATCTCTTATCTGCTTCAAAAAGAGAGCACATTCCAACTTTAAAAATTTTAACTTAAGTGTAAGTTCATTATTTTCAAGTTTAAATAACAATTTATATTCAATATTTAAAACAAAATTAAAAAAAACTCCCCTACTTCTATAACTTGTAATCTTCCCAATTCTTAGGATTTCAATGAAAAGATAAAGTTCATGATGACATCATTTAAATAGGATCTTCTGCATAAGTTAATGTGTCTAAGTCCTTGAAAACAGTGAATTACCTTAAGTAGGTTAAAAATCCCCCATCCCCCACCTTGCTACATTGTGACTTTCCTAGGATCACAGGATAAAGTTTTAGAGCTGAAAGGAGCCTTACTTACCAAACCTTTCTTTATGGATTGTACACAAATAACTACAGCAGGTGCTACATATACACACAAATCTCCTATATAGTGTCCTTCACTAGCCTGACTTTCTGAATATGGAAAATGGAGAAAGTATTATTCCTGAAACGAAACTAAATTAAATAACTTCAAAATGCTTTTTAAAAAAAAAATCTTTATTTTCAAAATTTTTAATTTAGGGTTCCAAATTCTCTCTCCCCTCCTACCCTTTCCCTACCTATTCAGAAGGCAAGCAGTATGATATCAATTATACATGTGAAGTCATACAAAACGTACTTCCACATTAGCCATGTTGCCACAAAAAAAGCAAGAAAAATAAAGAAAGTGAAAAGGATATGATTCAGTCTTCATTCAGAGGTCATCAGTTCTCTCTCTGGAGATGGACAGCATTCTTCAACAAGGATCTTTTGGAATTGTTGTGGATCAATCTATTGATTAAAGTAGCCAAGTCATTCTTAGTCAATCATCACTACTATATATATATATATAATATATATATATATGTTTATATATATATATTTTTTACTATGTACAATGTTCTCCTGGTTCTGCTCACTTAATTTCTTTGAATCAGTTAATACAAGTCTTTCCAGGTTTCTCTGAAATCACCATCTCCCTTTCATTTCTTATAGCACAACAGTATTCCATCACAATCATATACCACAAATTGTTATAGTTATTCCCCAATTGATGGACATCATACAAGTTAGTAGAAGAGGTAAACAGTATCAAAGGGCCAATCTGTATAATGCAATGTGCTCTCCCTGTTAACATAAGTGTCCTGGAACAAAGAGAAAGATAGCTCTGTTATTAATAGCTCATATCAACTTTTTTTCCAGGTCTGATGATGGTTGACAAATAATGAGGACAGAACAGGAGACTCATTTTTCTCTAGATGAATTGGGGAGTGAGGGGGTCCTAAAAAACAGTGGAAGGAAGTGTCAATAAGGAAAAACAGGTTTGAAAGAAAAATCTCATTTCATTCATGGAGACAGGCAGGTACTTTGAACACAACCACCTGTGCTCTGCTTAATGAAATACTCCAAAGATTTTGTGGGCGTGGACAGTCACTTCACAGATGCAGATAACAACCCCTCTACAATTTAGCATTAGGTCTTTGAGAGCCCCTGCAGCCTAAAAGTATGAGGAAGACATTTTGTACTTGGAGCAAGAGGAAAGACCAGCACCTTTCAGCTGTTGAGGGAGTTGAGGAAGAAGCTTCAGCCTAGTAGTTTATAATTCAGTCCAACACTTTTTTTATTTAATACCTACAATATGTATGATATTTTACTAGGTAATATGAATGCAAAGACAAAGCAAATAATAAAGAGTAAAAAAAGTTCTGCCCTCAAAGAACTTTTAATATTTTACCAGGGGATCTTAACCATTTTGAGGTTATAGACCCTTTTAATATTATGATGAAATCTATGGAACCCATTTTCAAAATATTTTTAAATGCAGAAGATAAAATACTTAGCTTTACAATGGAAACAAATCATATTTAAGTAATTTTTATACATTATATAAATAATGTATATTCTAAAATATATATTTTATGCATTAAATATGTTTCCTAAATTCAAATACCCTCTGAAATATATCAATAGACCCTTTGGGGGTCTGTGGACTACAGGTGAAGAACCCTTATAAAGGGTTCTAGGAACACTTAAATATAAACAGACATAAACAACATATAAAAATACAATGTGTTAACAAATAAATATGAGATGGCTGGGTGGCACAAGGGCTAAAGCACTGGGCCTGGCATCAGGAAGACCTGGGTTCAGTTTTGTCTCAGACACTTACTAACTGTGACCTTGGGCAAGCCATTCAATGTGTTGGCTTCAGCTTCACCAGCTGTAAAATAGGCATAATAATAGCACCTACTTCACAGGGTTGTAGTGAGGATCAAACGAGGTAATATTTATAAAATATTTACATTTAATTATTTAATTTATATTTAATCATTTAATTTATAAAATATTTATATTTAACATTTTTTAAAAATCTGTTATATAATGCCCTATACAAATGCTAGCATGTGTTGTTGTTGAGTGGTTTCAGTTATGTCTGATTTTCCATGACTTCATTTGGGGTTTTCCTGGCAGAGATATTGGAGTAGTTTGTCATTTCCTTCTCCAACTCATTTTACAGATGAGGAAACTGAGTCAAACAGGATTAAGCAACTTGCCCAGGGTCATGCAGCTAGTTAAGTGTCTGAGGCTGGATTTGAACTCAGATCCTCCTGACTGTAGGGTTGGCATTCTATCCACTGTGTCACCTAACTAGTATTCTTATTATTTTTAAACATGTATATCATGTGTGTATATGTATATATATATATATGTGTGTGTGTGTGTGTGTGTGTGTGTGTGTATGTATATAACTAGTATGCTTATTATTTTTAAACATGTATATATATATATACATATATATATATATATATATAGTTATATAGTTATATTATTTGTAGAAGGAGAAAATAGTTACAACTAGGCATATCAAGAAGACTCCCTGCAGGAGGCCAAGCTTTAAAGAAAACTAATGAGTCTAAGAGTTACAGGTGAAGAAGAAATGCATTTCAGTCATGCAAAGCAGGGAGGTGGCATATACAATGCCAATTTCAGGGAATAACTTTGTAAGTTTGACTAGAATGTAGAGTACATGAAAGGGGATGATATGAAATAAGCTTAGAAATGTAAGTCAAAACCAAATTATGGAAGATTTTTAGTGCCAAGACGAAGAATTTGTATTTCATCTTGTAGGCCACAGAGAACTATTCAAGGTTCTTGGGTAGAAGATCAAGCATGTGTTTTAAGAAAATTATTTCAGAAGTTATATAATTATAGTTTAAAGAGTTATTGGAAATCATGAATCCAATCAGATTATTGCAGTAGTCCATAAGACAAGCAATGAGTGGTTGAATTAGAACAATGCCATGCAGGTAGAGAGAAGGCATCAATGAGAGAGATGTTATGAAGATAGAATTGATAAGACTAGACATCTACTTGAATATAGCATTGAGAAAGGGAAGAAGATTGGAGGATGATGCTTAGTTTATGATCCATAGTGGCCTAAGAAACACAGAAAGGGAAGTATAGAAAAGGGTTGGGGTTGGGCAGAGAAGATATTTCAGAGATCAGAAAAAAAAAAAAAAGAAATTTCTGTTTGGGGCACATTGAGCTTGACATGCCTACAGAACATAAAGTTTGGAATGTTCCACAGACTTCTGGAGATGAAGAATATTGACAGATGATTGTGTTTTATAGAGTCCTAGGAATCATCTGCAATGATATATCTGAGTCTGTGGATGCTGATGAGGTATCCTCAGAAGAAAGAATGTGGAAAGATCAAATCAAAAGACCTGGGATGGAGCTTTAGGGGACATCTGCCAAGTTAAGTTGGAGCTTGAGTGATGACTTTAGGTGTCTGGGAAGGAGGATGACCAGAAGAAAGCAGTGTGAGGGAAAGGAATGCAAGGGGAGATAAAAAATGCAGACAAAGTTGTCTGCAAAAGTGAGTAAGTTAGGAAACTAACATGCTATTTTTTCTTTAAAATAGTATTTTATTTTTTCCAATGACACATAAAGACAATTTTTAACATTCATTTAAAAAAAATTCAAGTTCCAAAATCTCTCCCTTCCTCTCTCTTCCCTAAGATGGTAAGCATTTTGATATAGGTTATATATTTGCAATCATGTAAAACATATTTCCATATTAGTCATGTTGTAAAAGAGGAGACAGAATAAAAGGGGAAAATGATAAAAAAAGAAAGAAAGTAAGTAAAAATAGCATGCTTCAATCTGCATTCAGACAGCATCGATTCTTCCTCTGGATGCAGATAACATTTTCCATCATGAGTCTCTCAGAATTGTCTTGGATTACTGTATTGCTGAGAAGAGTTAAGTCAATCATAGTTGATCATCACATGATATTGTTACCAATGCACTGTTTTTAAAGATCTCTTCTTGCTAACTGGGTGGTATGGTAAATAAGATCGTGGGCAGGAAGGAGGTACAGGCTGACACCTTTTATTTAACCATCCTTTTCTCCCTTCCTCTACTCCTATCTCTGTTATGCAGGAAGAAGTCAAAGCACCCTTTTCCTTCTATCTGTGCTCATGGTAGGTAGGTGAGACCTAGTTCTAAGCAAGAATTAGTAAAGGGTCCAGGCCTTCCACTGAAACCTATGCAAAAAGTGGGAGATTAGTCATTGAAGTGACTTTGATTGAGAAGATGCATACCTAGAGGCTCTCACCCTTTGAAATGTTTGTATGGATAGAGGGTGGCAGGAGACAGCCCATGATCACAGGCCATCAAATAATTATACATCTCTGTCCTCAAATAATTATACAGCAGTCTCCTAGCAATACAGTGGACTTTCAATGAAAGACAATTCCAAAGGACTTATGATGAAAAATGCTATCCATCTTCAGAGAAAGAACTGATGGAGTCTGAATGCAGATTGAAGCACATTTTTTTTAGTTTCTTTATTTTTCTTGGTTTTTTTTGTCTGTATCTTCTTTCACAACATGACTAATATGGAAATACATTTTCTATGATTCTACATGTATAACCTATATCAAATTGCCTTCTCATCGAGGAACAAGGAGAGGGAGGGCAGGAAGGATGAAGGGAGAGAATTTTGAACTCAAAATTAAAAAAAAATAAATGTTAAAAATTATTTTTACTTGTAATTGAGAAAAATAAAATATGGTTCTAAAATAATTATAAAGCAAGATCCAAATCCATATCCTACCTCTGACATTTACTAGCTTTTGACTGTAGAAAAATCATTTAACCTCGATGAATCTCAGTTTCTTCATCTGTTTAATAAAGGGATTAGACTAGCTGGTCACTGAGGTCCCTTGCAGTGCTAAGTCTACAATCCTATGATCTATCCATAAGGACACCAGGATTTTGCCATCTGCTCTGCTGTAGCATGCTTCTCCTACCCAGAAACAGTAACTCTCTGATTTCAGACCTCCAGAAACCCTGGCCCTTCTCTCGTCTTCACCCTCCTCTTTTCATTGTTTCATTGTTCATATATGAGTCTTTGTGATCCCATGGACCATAATGTCTATGGGGTTTTCTTGGCAAAGATACTGGAGTAGTTTGCCATTTCCTTCTCTAGTGGATTAAAGCAAATTGAATTTAAGTGACTTGTCCAGGGTCATACAACTAGTAATTGCCTGAGACCAAATTTGAACTCAGATCTTCCTGACTCCAGGCCCAGTGCTCTATCCATTGTATCATTTATCTGTCCCTTCCCCCACTCTTCCCTCGAACTCAGTCCCCACAGTCTGGGGCTTAGTCTCAGGGAGGTACTTTCTAGTTGTAGGTAGAGGGAGTCATTTTCACTGCAGCCCTCTGAATCAAGCTGGCTCCAGACTATGCTGCTTTATCCCATATATACGGCCCCTAGAAAGCCAGGGTCTAACCAGCACCAACATCTCACCATTTATTTTACCAATGTCCATCTCTCTTCAGCAGAACCAGTGACATTTCAAACTTCCAGAAAGCCCATTCCTCAACTATGGGGTAGTTAATTCAGTCCATTCCCAGTTGCCTAGAGATTGGATGCTGAATGAGTCAATCAGCCCACTAGATCTGACAAGTCTCAGCAATGCTTTCTACCATCTAGTGATCCAGGACATCAGATCCTAGGCAGAAAGGACACGTTGCTGTGTGCCCTGCCATCACATGCATTCTCCTTCACCTGCTCCCTTACCCCATTAATCAGATCTATATCACCATTGCTACAGAAATGGCTTGAAAATCTATTGCCCTACATTTCCAGTCACAACCACTGTGACTGCCTCCTGGACCAAATATCCCTTCTTGGACCACCATACCCCGATATACAATGTGTCCCCCAATAGAATAAATATAAACTTTTTTGAAAGCTGGTGCTGCCTCATTTTTTTCAGTTATATATCCTCAGTGCTTAGCAAGTGCCCAGCACACAGTAGGCACTTAAAATTCTTGCTGATTAATTGACCTAGCTCCAAAGATCATCCTCAGTCCCTGAAGACTTGTCTCCTTATAGATGTGCTCCCTATTTCACAACATTAAAATGATTATTGCAGAAATGCTTTACATAGGATAACCTTCAGTGGCTTTCTCTTGAAATAACCCAGCAGCTCAGGAGAAGGCAGCCTCATCCAAGTGCTTTTTTTCCTTTACTTTAAATAGGAGCTTCCTGTTTTCTTTACCACTAACAAGCCCTCCCCTTCCTTTTCCTTACATAATAGTCCCAGATGGCTTCAAGATTGGGGGGTGTTCCATTTGCAAACTTACCCAGTCCTTGCTTGCATCTTTACATGATTCTAAGGTAACCTGTAGTGTAGGTGTTACTTGGTAGAAAGATAAATGAGGGAGCTTCATCATTTAAAGATAGACCCAGTACTTCAAGGATCCAGGGTTTTGTGTTTTGCTTCTTCACTGAGAACAGTCATAGTCCCTCCTTGTCTTAGTAGGTTGCTCTTTAGTGCTGGTGAGGGTAAAAAAAAAAAACCAAGCATCATCTTGTCAAATGATGAGACTTTCTAAAGTTAGCCAGACTGGTCCCTAGAAAACAGACATATACATTATCCTCTCTCTGGACCTCAGGCTCCTCATTTAAAAAGGCACAGCCTGGACTAGATGGCCTCTCTGGTCCCTGCCAGTTTTAAATCTATGATTCTATTAGCTTTGATCCTACAACCACTGAAGTTTGCCTCCATGCTTCTTAAAGGAAGCAAGGAGGTGGCTAGGTGGCACAGTGAATAGAGCACTGGCCCTGAATTCAGGAGGACCTGAGTTCAAATCTAGCCTCAGATGCTTGACACACTAGCCGTGTGACTTTGAGCAAGTCACTTAACCCCAATTGCCCTCCAAAAAGCAAAAAAAAAAAAAAGTAGCAAGGTAGTACAGTAGAGGGAACACTGGACCTGAAGTGAGAAAGATGTCTTCAAATCCAGCCTCAGACACCTCATAGTTGGGTGACTCCAGGAAAGTCATTGTACCCATTGGCCTCAGTTCTTTCCTCTGTAAAATAGGATGATGGTAGTATCTAGTATCTATCTTCCCTGGTTGTTGAGAAGGATCAAATGATAGGATGTGTGCAAAGCAGTATGTGAATGCTTGGTGCAGCTAGGTATCACAGTGCACAGAGCGCTAGACCTGGAGTCAGGAAGACTCATCTTCCTGAGGTCAACTCTATCCTCAGACACTTACTAGCTGTGTGACCCTGGACAAGTCATTAGCCCTGTTTGCCTCAGTTCCCTCATCCACAAAATGAGGTGGAGAAAGAATTGGCAAACCACTCAGCATCTTTGCCAAGAAAACCCCAAACAGGGTCATGAAGAGTTGGACATAATTGAAACAACTGGATAACAACAAATGTGAGTGCTATTATTATGATTTGGAAAGACTTCACAGTACTTGGGATCCTGGGTTGCCTCCATGGCATGCTGAGGCAGCACAAGAATTACAGCATTGCCCTGAGGACCTATTACTACCCTTGCTGGATTTTGAACTACTTTAGGGATCAAGAGGTCATCAAGCCCAATCTTGACAATTGAACAAATAAGGAAACTGAGGCAGAGAGAAGTTAAAGGCTGGCCCCAGGTCACACCAAGGTTATGGTTGAATGGAGGCCCTTTGACTCCAAATACAATGTTTTTCCCCCAATATTTATAACTAAAGCTTTTTTCTATCCTTGCTTACCTCACAGACAATACAATAATGCCTTGCATATAGTAGATGCTCAGTAAAGTAGTCATGATCTTTTTTGAAAACATATATGCCATAGATATTTTGAGCAACGCTTGTCAAAGTTATAAATAGCCGAGTCTTGGATTTTCTGGCCTTTCCCCAAGCATGTCTGATATGCCTGCCTCTGCCAAAACTGCTGTTTTAATGAGATCCGTGATTTCATTTGGAGGAAGAACTTCCAGTGAGGAAATTCTCTCTACCATTTGAGATCAACACTTGTTCCCCAACTTGTGGTCAACCTCTGGGAGCTGTCTGAGTTACTTGGGCTTTAGAGATGCAACCCAAGCAACACAGAATCTTAACCAGTTGCTGGGGCCTGAGAAGTTAGATGATTTCCCCAGGGTCAGAAGCAAAAGTTAACATAAGATCTTAAAACCTAGGCCAGTTTTCTTCCCACTGTACCACACTTTCACATATGAATGAATGAATGGAATAAATAAAAAATGTTTATTAAGCTCTGTGTAGTATGCCCTAGAATACAAATAGAAAAGTTACATGGACACTACCCTCAGGGGATACACATTCTCATTATGAGGAAGGAGGAAATAAGAATTTCCTAAGTACCTACTATGTGTCAGGCATTGTGCTAAGCACCTTACGAATATTCGGTCATTTGATTTTCACAACAATTCAATTCTAAATGCTATTATTATCCCCATTTGGCAGATGAGGGAACAGAGGCAGGTGGAAGTTAATTGATTTGCCCAGGATCACATAGCTAGCAAGTATCCGAGGCCACATTTGAACTCCAGACCAAGTGCTGTGTCTACTGTACCATCACCAGAGGAAGTCTGGTCTTCAGGTCAGATGAAAAGGCTCAATGTTCCTTAGAAACAATTGCTAGGCATACATCAAGACCCAGAAAGAAGTAGGGAACATCAGCAGGACATATGAAAACACTGAGCACCTTGGAGGGTTCAGTGGGAGGGCAGATGGTATGACTCAATGGTCCTTCATCTTATAGGAAGGATTGTCATTGGTGACTCCCTACTTATCCAAGTGGTTTAAACAACTATGTCCGCCCTGAAGTAGCGTAGAGGGGCTGGCATGGCCCACAGCTATTAGGAAGAGAGAAAGGAGTCTGAGCATCAGAGTGGAATGGGAACTCTGGCTTCCTCCCCATCATGTGAGGCAACACTATCCAGAAAGAAGGGGATAAAGAAAAAGGAGAAAGGTTCTGGAGAAGGGGGTCCCTGCTCATAAAGAAGCTAATGGCATGAGACTGGGCAAAGGGTACTCCAGAGTACTGGTTCTGAGCTCAGTTAATCATGTTTCATAGGTTCAATGCAGCAGCCTAGCATAAAGGGGAAATACTGGACTGAAGCCAGTTTTCTAATTTTGCTATTGCCATTAACAAGCTTTGAGACTTTCCTCATGAGCCAAATGAAGGGATAAAACTGGAGAATCTCTCAAACTTTTTCCAGTTCTAATGAAAACTTAGATTTTTATCTGTCACATATAGACCTATTACCTTCACATAGAAAAGCAATTATCTCCCATGGCAACAGACTTCTCAACTAAGCCCACAATCTCCAAATACATGCCATTGATCTTGAGAGGGGTAAGGGAGGATGTAGAATACTCAAAATAACTAAAGACCACAGTTGGAAAGGCATAACTCCAGGTACATAACTGGAACATTTGTGGTTCAGTCGTGTCTGAGTTTTCATAACCCCACATGGAGTTTTCTTGGCAAAGACACCAGAGGTGTTTGCCATTTCCTTCTCCAGCTCATTTGACAGAGGAGGAAACTGAAGCAAATAAGGGTAAGTGACTTGCCCACAGTCATGCTGCTAGTAAAGTGTCTGAGGCCAGATTTGAACTCAAGATGAATCTTCCTGACTTGAGTCCCTGTACTCTATTCACAGTACCTCCTAGCTGCTCTAACTTGAACACAATAAGGCACTTATAATAAATGCTATTTAACTGACTGATCAATGGTTGCATGGTAGGATCACCTTCATCTTTGAATAAATGTCATGTTAGTGTATAGAGCCCTGGACTTGGATTCAAGAAACCTTGGGCTCAAATCCCATTCCAGCACTTACCAGCTTGGTGACTATGAGTAAGTAATGGAACTTCTTTAGGCATTCATTTCCTTATCCGTTAAATGGGGATAGTACCTGTAATCCCGGCCGGACAGGGTTGTAGTGAGGATCAAATGTATGTAAAGCATGTTATAAACATAAATGTTACACAAATACGAGATATGTTGATAATGAATAGCACATTGTTGTTGATTTTCAAAGGATTATAATAGAGTTCAAAGAGCAGTGGAACTATGAGGATTTTGACTCACATCAAGCCTCAAACCTGTCTGGTTGGAAGTAAACTATCATCTTAACCCAAAAGTAGTTAGTAATAGTTTAGTGGATAGGTAATCATATTTATAATAAATGGAAATGAAGTGTTAGACAGGGGGGAAAAAAGAATGAATAAAATAAAGGAAAATGAAACCAGGAAGGGGGGGGAAGGGGAGTATGAGGAAAAACATCAACAATCTCATTCGTTTGTTACACAATCATTTTCTAACTCTTAGACATCCTGGTGACCCAACTTATCAATCAATAATTAAGAAAGCTATGCTAAAATAAGTTAACTCAGGCCCCAAATGGAATGTGCATTATCACTCCAAGCCTTGTGATAACTACCATCTGGACTTGCAAATGGAGTTCAGCTAACACATCATAATACCTGGTTTGTACCCAAAGAAAATTCTTTGAATGTGAAGATTATGTAATTCAACAACGTATCCCCTCACTTGCAACTAGCAGTCATGATTTGATATTCTAGCATTCCATGTAAAAGAGAAAAGATTTTTTTCAGTTATTAATGTTTGAGGAAATAATATATTATTAATGGTTAATGAGAAGCTCACTAAGCAAAGATTTTAAAAGACTGTATCTAAAATTTTGTACAAGGAACAATCATTTCTAAAAATGAATGACCCTTTTGCGATCCAAGTGGTCTAAATCTTCCCTCATGCCTATCAAGAGTTGGCTAGCCTGAATCCGTGCAGTAACAAGCTTCACGTCTGGACTAGTTCTATTACGGGGAGGTGACAGGAAAGGAGAGAGAAGGAAAAGAAAAGGAAGATGCCACCAGATGGTTTGCTCACTCTCTTGGCTATATAACCACTGTATGGTAATGCCTTCCCTCCACCAAGTACTCCATTTAACCAGATCATGACCATCTTGACTGTACTCCTCCCTCAAAAGAACCATGTTCCTAGAACTGATAAGAAAGGACAGGCTTCTGAAAAGATTCTAAAACTCTCCAATCAGTCTAGGCCTAAATAAATAAGAGAATGCTAAGAAAGGGAAGAGTGTAAGAAATCTCATTTCCCTTCACTGCCGCATGTCTACCTGTCAATTAATAATATTGGGTACCACGTTCTGATACGTCATTGTATAAATTCTCACAGCACAGGGAGGTAGTTATTCAAGGCCCAGCTTCAATGTCACCACCTTCGTGAAACTTTACAAAATCTCATACATCAATTGTGCTCTCTCCCACTTCCAGCCAATGTTATTTGGTTTGTACCTATCTTAGGGCATTTATCATAGTTTGTCCTATATTTTCATTATATTTGTACTTGTCTTATCTCACCTCCCATACTAGAATGTAAGCTCCTTTAGAGCAGTGATTGTGGCTTACTCACTTTCATATTCCTTAGAATGCCTAGCATAAGGCCTCATATATAAAAGGTGGCTGAATCAAATTGCCTAAACATGCACACAGATATTTATTCAGTAAAACGCAAACTCCTTGAGGGCAGGGACTTTTTGTTTTTTGGTCTTTCTATCCCTAGAACCAAGTATAGTGACTTGTGCATAGTAAGAGCTTAAAAAATACTTTTTGAATGAATGAATAAGTAACAACCCTGTTTATTTGGACAAAGGAAACAACATAATGCTTTTTTTAGGTAACTCAAAATAGAGGTGAAATTACTTGTCCAAATTCAAATAAGCAGTAAGTAGCCGAGTTAGAATATGAGGTCAGTGATATGCTGGTAAATGTTTAACAACTCGATCTCTGAAAAAAATGAATCAACACACACTATTAAGTTTAATCTGCATTATTAATACTTTCTCCATAACATTACAAAGTCTGTAGATGAACAAAACAATAAATTAAGCCCTTATTTGTATTACTTACTGATTTCAGAAGTGTAAATGCTCATATTGAGTATAACAATCAGCTCTCCTGAGCTATCTGAACTCTCAGTGGAAGCAAGCTTCAGACTACACCTAGATAGAACCCAAGTGTTCTGATGTCAAACCCACTCTTCTTTACCCTAGTCTGAAGAACTACATGCTAATTTTGACCTTGCCATTAAAACCAGGCAAGGTCACTTCAGCTCTCTAGCCTCCTGTATCCTCATCCAAAAAAAAAAAAAAAGCAGAGGTAGAATAGATGACCCCTAAGAAATCTTGAATCTTGAAAGATCTTCACTCTTATGAAGCCTGAAGTGGGTAGGTCTTGAGTTAGACCAAGGGCTATGGGGTATAGAATACGGAAGAAGAGTGCATTTGGAAGGGGGAAGAGGAGGGGCACAGGAAAGATATACTCTGAGTATAATGCATCCTGCCCACTCCCATCCAACCCCCACCCATGCCTGAAACATGTTCCCCTTTTACTTCCATCTGTTAGAAATTCTACTTTTATTGAAAACTCAGTTCAATACATGAGACCTTTCCTGGTTCCCTCAACCACTGGTGTCTCTCCTCTTCCTAAATTATTTTGTTTCTATTTTGTATATAATTATTTTGTCTATATTAAATGTACACAGACATACATATATATATTATATATATCATAATATGTACATATGCACATATATATTATATTATATAGATATATACACACACAAAGGCAAATATGAAGTAATTCTTGACTTTAAGGACTTTCGTATATCTATACATAGATACAGATATTTACACATTGTATATATGATATATATTTTACATATAATTTTGTATATATAATATACTCTCTCAAGTCAAGAATTATTTCACTTTTGTCTTGATATCATATTAGACCTTTAATCAATCCTTATTAAAGGATTAATTGAATGACTACAATCCAGAAAGGAATGTGAACATTTTCCAAAATCAAAAAATGAAGAACCAGTCCCAGTGTGCATGTGATTACCAGCAAATGGTAGGGAGAAAGTTGATAGAACTCTTAACAGAATGATCCAGATTCTTTTCTCCAAGTTTAAACTGTGAACCTTGGAAAGCAGTTTCACAAATCATTTACTAATACAGGGAACCTGAGGGAACCATCAAATTATTTTCTTGCCCTCGAATGCTGTTATGTCACGAGTCTGCTGACATTAGCTAATTCTATGGCTACCTCACAGGATAAGGGCATAATTTCTGATAATGATAGTGTACATACTGATGGGATTTGATCACTCACTGTCAGTCTGTCATTCTTCACTTTGTCAGTGCTGCCTGTAGACACTGACATTGGCTTTCAAAAGCCACACTGGACTGTGGTTAGCATAGGATAGCATCATCTTTCTAACTTGTATCCAGGATGGTGGTTTGCACACAGTAGGAGCTTAATAAGTATTTATTGAATAAATGACTAGGCAAACCCCTTTCTTTGTGCAAAGAAAATAATTAACAATCATTTTTTTCTTTTTTAAAAAATAACTCACAGGTAAAGTTGCTTGTCCAAGTTCAAACACACAGTAAGGTAAAACAGGGAGTATGCTCTGAAGTTCCTATCATTCCAGTTCCCTCTGCTTCCCACTTTGGCCCTGTAGCTCCAGTGTGAGACGTGGACGCATCCCAAAATGCAGAAAGGGTTTGGTCACTATTGGGCATTACCTCCCAAATTATCAACTATAGGGGCAATATTAGTTTCAAAGTGAGACTGCTCAGGAGGCAGGCACAGACAATTTAAAAAGAAGAAAGGAAAGCAAAATTGAACTATGAAAATAGTGAAGTGACCATGGGACTAGGTGAGGTAACTGAGCCAAGTGGCCTCCCTCATTATTTGTCTGATACGTGACCTAAAGAACTATATGCCTCCTAAGCCTAGAATTTCTATATTCCAGAACCCTTGAACCTTCAATTCTCCAGTGAAATCTGCTGGAATATCTTGGTGGCCACATAATCGTCCTCAGGGTAGTATATTAAGAAAAAAATTTCTTTCATGAATTTTTCAAGGAGAAAATTTTCCACATTCCACCTTTATAAATGGGAGCAGCTAGGTGTCATAGTGATAGAACACCAGGCGTGGAGTCAGGAAGACCTGATTTCAAATTTGGCCTCAGACACTCATTCACTGTGTGACCCTGGACAAGTCACTTAACCCTGTTTTCCTCAGTTTCCTCATCTGTAAAAGGAGCTAGAGAAGGAAATGGCAAACTGCTCCAGTATCTTTGGCAAGAAAATCCTAAATGGGGTCATGACGAGTCAGACAGGAATGAAAACAACAAAATGACAACAGACTTCTATAAATCACTGGGGGATATCTTCACACCAGAATAATTTAATTCACATTCATAAGTGAAATGTTTATATAGTATTTCAAGATTTACAAAGGATTTTCCTCACCATAACCCTTTGAGGTAGATAGTAAAATGGGGATTAATAAGAACAATAATGGACATTTATAAAGTCCTCTAAAGCAGGGGTTTTAACCTGGGGTTTATAAACTTTCAAAAGTATTTCAATGTAATTAAATTTCAGTATGATTGTTTCCTTCTGTAATCCTATTTATTTTATGCATTTAAAAACATATCTGAGAAAAGATCAATGGGCTTCCCCTGACTAAACATGATATGTCCAGGTTAAGAACCCTTAATTTCAAGTTTTTAACAGGCTTTACATGCATTTTTGCATCCGGGTCTCACAAAAACCTGGTGAGCTAGTGATATTATACTCATTTTACAAGTGAGGAAACTGAGGTTCAGGGAGACTTAGTGGTTTGCTCACGGTCAAGCACTTGGTGTCCAAGCCAGGATTAAAACCCAAGATTCTTGGCTCTAGGTCCAGCACATGCCCACGATGCCACAGTGCTTTTAAAAAAAGAGGGACCATTAAAAGGAAATGTGTTTCTGCTTTGAGGATCTGTAGTTGAGAGCCAGGATGGGAAAGCAATCAGTTTAGTGCTTAGATCAGTAAAGACCATGAGATATCTAGATATCTTAGTGAAAAATGACAAGTTCTGAAGGTTTATTTATGCTTACTTAGGTAGAACACACATTGTGAGTACTCAAAAAACTGTCGAGAGAAGTAATCCAACTTCCTTTGCAATAAAGAGATTCTTTGGTAAAAACTCAAACTTTATTTTAATGAGATTTCTTTGATTGTAACTTTAGGCAGTGAGATGGCAGCTTGGTGCAACACTCTCAAGCTGCATTAAAAAAGCAAGCATGTCCTGGTATAAAATCCTCCAGTGAATCAATGACTCAATCAACAAGCATTAACTACAGTCCCAACTGTGTGCCAGGAACTCTGCTGAGCACTTGGAATACAAAGACAAGAGTAAATAGTCCCTGTCCTCAATAAGGTAAGGGTTAGAGGAAAGAAAGGGAACAAGCATTTATTAAGGACTTTCTATGTGCCTGGCAGGTAGATGCTATTTTAATCACAATTTAATAGTTGAGGAAACTGAGGCAGACAGTAGCGAAATGTCTTGCCCAAGATCACACAGCTAGGCCAAATTTGAATTCAGATCATCTTGACTCTGGAGGCTGTTGGCAGTTCAGTGGAGAGAGTGCCTGGGCCTGGATGCAGAAAGACCTGAGTTCAAATATGGCCTCTGACACTTAGTAGCTGTGTGATTCCAGACAAGTCATTTAACCTGTGTTTGCCTTAATTTACTAGAGAAAGAAATGGCAAACCACTCCAGGATGTTTGCCAAGAAAACCCCATGGAGGGCAGTGGTGTGCTAATGGTCCACAAGGTCAGGAAGAATCAGACACAACCAAACAACAGTGACAACACCTTGTAGTGCCTGGTACATAATTAGCATGTGCTAAATGCTTCTTAATGGATTTATGTAACCTATCCATTTTGCAAATACTGAGGTCTACAGAGGTCATATGGTAAGTTGAAGAAGTGGCATTCTGACCAAGGTCTTCTGATGCTAAATCCAGTATATTATTGTCATGTATGAAGCAAGAAGATGGTCCATACTTGATAGATGAACAGATTAATAAAGCAAAGCTTCAGAGAAAAATTTCAGTGTTAATAAAACAAGTGTTCACCTGATATCTGTTTTGGCATCATCAATATGACCAGGGACATCTCTCTTTTTTTTTAAAATTAAATTGATTTATTTATTTACTTTTAGTTTACAAGATTTGGTTCCAGAGTCCCTTGAGTTTCACATTTTCTCCCCTCCCTCCCCCTCCCCATGGCAGCATACAATCAAGTATAGGATCTGCAAATACTTTCACATTGGACATTAGTCTAGCTGTATAGAAGGGTTGTAACCAATGGAGTGAACAATGGGAAAAAGGAAAGAAAACCAAACATGGAAAAGAACACTAGCATGTAGATTGCTTCAGTCTCCATTTAAACCCTGTTCTTTCTAGATCTTTCTCTGAATGTAGATATCTCCTTCCATCCTGAGACTTATAGAGTTGTCTTATAACTGTGCTGAGAAGAGTCCAGTTTATCAAAGCTGGTCGTCACACATACGATGCGCCTGTGATTGTGTACAAATTTTTCCTGGTTCTGCTCTTCTCACTTAGCATCAGTCTGTATAAGCCTCTCCAGGCTGAAGACCGTCTCCTCCCCATTTCTTATAGCACAATAGTATTCCATTACATTCATATACCACAACTTGTTTAGCCATTCCCCAATTGATGGGCATCCCCTTAATTTCCAGTTATTTGCCACCACAAAGAGAGCTGCAATAAATATTTTTGTACATATGGGTCTTCCTCCCACTTCTATGATCTTTTTGGGGTACAACCTCAGCAGTGGTACTACTGGGTCAAAGGATATGCAATTATTTATAGCCCTTTGGACATAGTTCTAGATTGCTCTGCAGAATTGTTGAATCAGTTCACAGCTCCACCAACAATGCATTAGTGTTCCAATTTTTCCACATCCTCTCCAGCATTTGTCATTTTCCTGTTTTGTCATCTTAGTCAATCTGGCTGGAGAGATGTGGTACTTCAAAGTTGTTTTGATTTGCATTTCTCGAATCAATAGTGATTAGAGCATTTTTCGTATGCTTACAGATATCTTTAATTTCTACCTCTGAAAATTGCCTGTTCATATCCTTTGCCCATTTATCAGTTGGGGAATGACTTGTATTCCTATAGATTTTACTTAATTCCCTATATATTTTAGAAATGAGGCCTTCATCAGAGACACTGGTTGTAAAAATTCTTTCAGGGACACCTCTCTAATCGGCTCACTATCCCACTCATTTTAGCGAGTTTTTCAAATTTTTTCATCCCTCCTCAGGCACCCCACTATAGATAGAGCACTGGGCTTGGAATTGGGAAGATTTGAGTTCAAATTTGACCCCAGATACTTCCCAGCTGTATGATCCTGGGCAAGTGATTTAATCTCTCTCTCTGTCTCCATTTCCTCCATTGTTAAATGGAGATAATCACAGCACCTACCTCCTGGGGTTGTTTCAAGGACCAAGAGAGATAACATTTGTAAAGCACTCAGCACAGAGTGTGGCACACAGCGGACATTATGTAAATCCTAATTCTCTCCTCTAGCATTACCTTCCCTTCCTCATTCCCCTCCCTCAGTCTGTCAAGCTGAGAACCTTGCCTCACATTTCACTGAAAAAATGGAGACCGTGCACCAAGGGCACCCTTTTCTCCCCTCCTCATCTCATCTAATGCAGATGCCTTCTGCTGCTATCTCTTCCTTCACCCTTGTCTGTCTCACAAAGAGGTGGTTCTGTCTTCTTGCATGGACAAACCCTCTCCCTGTACAAGCAATCTCATTTAATCCAGCCTTCTCCAGCAGATAGCCCCTCTCCCCACCCCTGTCTTTCTGTATGTGTGCATGTATGTGTGTATATGCATATATGATGTATGTATGTGTATATACACAAGAAGAATAGAGCTGGCAACTGATTGCACATGGGAATTGGGGGGTGGGGGTGAGGTAGGAAAGAGTGAGGAGTCAAAGGTGAGGCCTAAATTGAGCCTGGGTGACTGGAAGGAGGAGGGGGAGGAGGGGGAAGATAGTGGGGGAGGGGAAGGAAGGGGAGGAGAGGATGAATTCAGTTTTGTTCATGTTGAGTTCAAGATATTTATGGAACATCCAGTTCATGATTTCCAACAGGCAGTCAGATATGCTGGTTTGGAGGTTAGGAGGAAGTTTAAAGACGGATAAACATATGGGAATCATTAACATAGAGATGATAACTGAGTTCATGGTGAATCCATGGCAGCTGGTGGGATCACCAAGTGAGTGTAGGCAGAGAAGAGGAGAGGGACCAGGATGGAAGCATTGGGGGGAGGGGTGGGCGGGCACGGGGCAGGGGAAAGGTAGGGGTCAGGGGACACATACTTAGCTGGCGTGACCTAGGTGAAGATCCAGCAAAGGTAACTGAGGGGAAATAGATGAATAGGAAATAGGGGAAATAGAGGAGAACCAGGATAGAAAAGTGCCAAAAAACCCAGAGAGAAGAGAGTATCAGGCAGCAAGGGGTGAACGACAGAGGAGAAAGCTGCACAGAGGCTATTCATTCCATGTGGCAAGCAAGAGACCACTGGTAACTCTGGGAAGAGCAGTTTCAGCTGAATGATGAGGTTGGAAACCAGACTACAGAGCGGAGAAGAGAATGAAAGGAGGATAGAGGGGTATCTGCTGGAAAAGATGGGCTTAAATGAGATCACTTGTGTAGGTAGAGGGCTTTGCTTTGCAAGAAGAAGGATCACCTCTTCATGTGAGACAGACAGAGGTGGAGGAGATCATGGCAGAAATATACTCACGTACGTGTGTGTGTATGTATATATGGATGTATATATATACATGTCCATACACATATAGATGCATGTATGTATACCTGTATGTGTATATATGCACACCGTGTAATCTATGTGTATGCACATACACTCCATATATATGTATGTATGTATATATGTGCATGTATACACACATACATTCACAAATTGCTATACAAACCATTTCACCTCTGTGAAACTCTACTTCCTCAAATGAAAAGTGAAACTGGGCCAGCTGACATTCAAGTTCTTTTCTAGTTCAAAATCAAGGATTATATGACTCTGCCCTCTCTTAATCAACCTCCCTAATTGGTTCACCAGCTCCCCATGAACATTAACTGACACTGATCCTCTTACCCTTTTGTAAATTATTAGAAGATGCCTATTCATGCTCAGGATTTTGGCCTTCCAAGCAGATCTCATCTAAGCTACCAAAAACAGGAATCAGAATCTCCAAGAATTCCATGTGGAAAGGATGGGAAAACACAGCAAGTTACCTTTCCCCTCCTGATTCTGTTGCATTACATCATGGCAAACCTCGAGTTCAAATGACAGACTTTGTTCTTTATTATCACTTGGAGGCTTTTCTCATCAGAATCTCAAACAAAGAATGCAATCATAAGGGCACAGTTCACTTTGTTAATTCAGCAAGATACCAGTGCGCTATTTCAGATTAGCACATCAAATTCTTCATGAGGCAATCATTACCATTTTTTTTTTTTTGCTTTTTGGAAGGGGGAAAGACAGGACAATTGGGGTTAAGTGACTTGCCCAAGGTCAGTCACACAGCTACTAAGTGTTAAGTATCTGAGGCCGGATTTGAACTCAGATCCTCCTGACTCCAGAGCTGGTGTTCTATTTACTGCACCACCTAGCCATCCCAAGGTAATTATTTTTTGTTTGTTTGCTCTTCTTTTGTGTGTGTATATGTGTGTTGCTGTTGGTGGTGTGTTTGGTGGGTGGGGAGTGGATAGGGGAGGACAATCTCATTCATTACCTCTATGAGTATGTACCTTGGGTATTTTCCAAAATTGTTTCTCAAAATAGTTCTATTTTAGGCCACATTTTAAAAAATAAGAAAAGATTTTAAAGATTCTGGATAGATTTCTGCAAATTGCTTGAAGTAAACTTTTTTTTTTCTGCAACAATGAGGCAGTTTGAGTCATATCCCTCTGAGAAATGAATCCTGGAGTTCTAAGTGAGTCATATTTTTAGCTCATTTTACCACTTTTCCTACACTCCTAATGAAGTGGAGTCATTTTGTTCTTTACCCCCTAGTTATTTGAAAATGACAAATGTTGAACATTTTAACAAAAAATCAACTTTGAGTATATATATATATATACATATAGAAATTCCCATGGATTTCTAAAATTAGTGCAAGATTTCTTCAGGGCCTTTTTTATACTTAGGATCCAAGATCAGGCTCTTGAGGCAGGCAGTTTGATGTGAATGTGCCTGGAAGCCAAGAGATCATGCCAAAATAGCATCAAGGTGAAGGGTGATTAGGAAAAAATGTGTTTTCTGTCATTTATTCTTGAAATATATATGTATGCACTTTAAAAATACATGGAATTATCTGAAAAAAAAAGATTTGCTTCTCTAAGTCTCTAAATAATCTAAGTCTCAGGATGATTTGGAATATTTTTAATCATGATGTGTCACTGGATTTCTACATTCTTCTTCCCTGTAATCTACCCACAAACTATAATACTCTTGAAGAGATGGATGGAATGCCAGGCATTTTACCCACCCCCACTCCCGATCTGACAGCCAAAGAGGTAGCCTGTTCTCCTCAAGCAGGACCCATCTTCTGAAATGTTTGAGTTCAGGGACCATTAGAAGGTTCTGAGACAAATTCACCCACCGAACCTTATTCCTTCACATTGTGTTCCCATGGATAAAGCACAGAGGTGGCAGGAGTGGATCCTATGAAACGATCAGATGACAGCATTTCCCACACATGAGAAAAAAGAAAAGCATTAACATTCTGTGTAAAGATATGTGCACGACTAGGTGAGTCTTTTGAAGAATGGCCAAGTTGGAGGACTTTACCTTAAAAGAACAATCACTTCAGTGAAAGTGGCCATCTAGGCCATCCAATGCAGAGGCCTTCAGAAGACATATGGGATGCCAGGGGTGCTGTGACCAGGCCTGACCATGTTCACAGGTAGGCACTAGGATATGTGCTGTCAATCCCACACATCCAATTTGGGCTATGCATTGGACACCACCAGAAAGTACTCCAGGGGTATCCCTCCAGTTACTTGTTCCTCTCAGAAGGTCTGAATGCCAGCTGCCACTCATCCCTCCTTGGTTCTATAGTATGATTTGTCTTTATAAAGCAAAATAAATATGCACATATATAATATATATCTGTGATTTCACTCATATTGAGAACTTCTAGTGTCAAAGTTAATTTTCTTAATGTTGATCAGTTTCTTCTCTGAAATTTAGTCATAAAGACTATATATGTGTGTGTGTGTGTCTGTGTGTGTATCTGTGTGTATACTCAACAGGGATGATCATAAAGTAAATAAACTGATTACAGAAGATACACACCCCAAACTGTCTTATTATTTTATAGTTCTATCTGTCAAATATAAGATAATTACCAAGCATGTAGTTAACCAAGCTGTTGGGAGATATATTTAAATAATATACTCCAGTTGATATTTTAATTATGTCAAACTTTGATACATTAATACAGATGTATATATGTATATGTACATGCTAAGTATACATACATTAAATATAATATATTTATGTACAAATATGTGCATATAAATATGCATTTAGCCTCTTTAATACATGCATTTATTTATTTAATGGCAGAAATCAATCACTAAACATTTATTAAGCACTTCTTATGTCCTAGGAATTGTGCTAAGCTCTTTATTATCTCAACTGATACTCACAACAATCCTGTAAGTAGGTAAACAGAATTTTTCCCCCCAATCAACAATTAAGCATGAAACAGGCATTTTTTAGTACCTACTATGTGTCAAACAGCTAGATATAGAGGAGAGAGCACCAGGGCTGGAATCAGAATGATCCGAGTTCAAATCCAGCCTCAGATACATAATAACTGTATGATCATGGGCAAATCACTCAACCCCCATTTGCCTCAATTCCTCATCTGTAAAATGGAGACACGTAAGAAAGAAATGGCAAACCACTCCAGTACCTTTGTCAACAAAGCCTCGCGGACAAAGTCCATGGCGTCATGTAGAGTTGGGAATGACTGTACAACAACAGTACTGTAGTAGAGACAGAAACACAAAGAAAGAAACAATTCTGACTCACAAGGAAAGTAAGAATCTGTTGAAGTAAATGGGTAAAAGTTAGGTGTTGGCGGTGAGGGGAGGCAGTAAACCAAAGCACAAGCATTTATTAAGTTCCTGTTACGTGTCAGGCACCGGGGATTCAAAGAGAGAAAATAAAACTGTTATTTCTCTTAAAAGAAGTGATTTGTGGGATATATGTCTGTGTGTGTCTCTGTGTGTGTGTGTGTGTGTGTGTCTGTGTGTGTGTGCGTGTGTGCGTGTGCATACTCACAGGAAATAAATTAAAGAAATAAAGTGAATAAACTGATTTCAGAAGATACCCACCGCAAAATGTCTTATTATTTTATAGTTATATCTGTCAAATATAAGACAATTACCAAGCATGTAGTTAACCAAGCTGTCATTAATCAAAGAAGTAAAAAAAGAGGCAAGAATGATATTCAAACCACGTTCCTGTAAGAGTCCTTCGTGCTAATTGGTTACTTTGTGATATTGGTCCAAAACAGCCATGAAGCAAACCAACATGGGGCTGGGATGTAGTCTAAGGTGGGGAGGGGAAGGTGATGTATAATGCTTCATGTGTATGTGTGTCTACACATACACATATGTGTAGACACACATAGTTACAAATATGGCTATACTTATATAAAATACGAGACAGACAGACAGACATAGATATGTATATATAAATATTCTCCATGGCATTTTTATTATTTTCAAATATGTATATATTCAACTAAAATTCTCCATATATTGAGAGATATATTTAAATAATATTATCACATATAGTTTCTAATATGGCTATACTTATCTAAAGTACAATAGGTAGATAGGGAGATAGATAGATAGGTAAACAGACAGACATCAACATGTATATATGAATATTCTCCATGGCATTTTTATTATTTTCAAATCTGTATATATTTAACTAAAATTCTCCATATGTTGGGAGATATATTTAAATAATATGCTCCAGTTGATATTTTAATTGTGTTGCACTTTGATACATTAATACAAATCTA
>CM053580.1:312401839-312427978 GCA_028627135.1 Pseudochirops cupreus | reverse complement strand
AAACATATATAACTTATGCAAATTATAGATATAATCTATTTCTATATATGCTACATTTTTTTTTATTGCAGTAGCACCAAAAAAATATAAGATACACAAAATCTAGAGAAATCTCCATCTCAAATGTTCAGAATATTCGTACCTGACCTGTGGTAGAGTTTTCTGAGTTCATATTGAACTGATCAGTCACAAACACATATATATGTGAGTGTGTGTATGTATATATGCATATACATATACAGATGTACATATAATTATAACTATATATATTATATATAAAACATAGCAAATATATATATATATATATATATTTGGAAAACATGTTTATATGGATGTCTCATTTCACTTCCATGACCTTTCCATATACAAATTTGGATTTGCTCAACATTTTAAGTCATTCTGTAGTAATAAATGCACATTGAATAATCTTTTAGTGTTCTAAATAAGTTCATGAGACTCCTTAGTAAACACCTGACATGACTCAGAAGCATCTGATTTAATCAGTGATACATAATACCCATTGCATTTGGAGGGGAGCAGACATGAGTTTTTATGTGTTATATTTTTCGGCGAGATAGACCTCTTCAGTTTTCTCTAGCCAAGCTCCCAATAAGCTAAATATGAATCAATAAAAGTTCTTGAAACATTCTTCAATATTTAAGAACCTGTGGTATTGCCTCTGCTGATACAGAATGCAATTCCTCTGTGCATATTTAAGCATATGTGCCTACGCATGTACATATATATTACATGTCTAATAAAATAAATGTACTACTATAAGCATTGATTATAAGTTTAAAAAACTGATTTTTGAAAATTAGCTATTATTATGCTTGAGAAATATACAAAAAATGTTGGAAATGAAAAAAACATCAACAGCAAAGAAACTATTTCACAAGTTTTGTCAGTTTATTTTTATAGTTTTCAAAGTTGGATATCATTTACTAAAATTCCCCATATACTTGGGGGATATATTTAAGTGATATTATTTTAATTATGTCAAATTGTTGTGTATTTATATTAATATGTGTAAATATATATTCAATATATTTATACATTCTCTAAATATAGATATGTATTTAGTTATTTAGTGTCTTCAACTAAATATATAGATAGAGATATAATTTATTTTCACATGCTCTGTGATTCTGTTGAAGATCATTCTCTCTGTCTCTGTCTCTCTCTCCTGCTTCTTTCTTCTTTTCTTCTAACTCTATCTTCAACATCTATTTTTTATCATCTATCATCTATATTTCTCTCTACTATTTATCTATCTATCTATCTATCTATCTATCTATCTATCTATCTGGTGAAACATGGAATTGTGTTTACCTTCCATACAATTCAAGTGTACTATCCTCCAGTTAAGGATCTGACCTTATCTTGATTGGCTGCTGTTCTACAATGATAAAATCTGGAGGAGAATTGCTCAACTTTCCACTTCACTTTGCCTTTGAAAACAGGATCTGAAGACAGCTTTGCAGGAGTTTCCTTTAATCTCTTAGGGAAGGGTTTCCTCTTCTTCTCCTAAGGATTTACATCACTTAGAGAAATTTCACTGACCTATTTCAATGTTTTCTCTCCAAAAGTTTCTTTTCTTCTCCTGTACCATATTCATGACATTCTGAGGGAGAGAGAAGCTCAGTCCTAGGGAACTCCTGAGACCGGAATTTGGCAACCTTTCTGTGGGAATGTCAGTGTAAAGCCCATTGACCTTTAGGGCACAGAGCATGACCCATTGTTTTCATCTGACCTTTGCCTGAGTGACAGAGAGAATCTAGCTGAGCAGGGAAGGCCTGTTTACACACTAGCCTGTTAAAGCCCTATTTGCCAGTGCCTTCCAAGGCCCCAGGGAGTCAGCATAACACATTTATACTAGCCAACAAATCAATGTTGAAAATGAAAATATATCATGTTCTTCAAATTCTAATTATCCCTATATGCCAAAGACAAAACGCCGGATTCACCATCAGTTTTCCATATGAAAAATTTAAAAGGCCCTCAGGGTCTTTCCAGCAGTAACTTGATGATGACAGTGTTTCTGATGAATGAGAAGCAATAAAGTTGATTTTGAAAATACTAATCTAATTAATAATTTTTAGTTAAGTGTAATGGGACCTCTTTTTTTTCTCCTTTGCCTTTGGGAGGACATGCTCCCCCAAAAGGTAGAGGGGAAAACAGTCTGCCTTTGGTACTTTCAGAGATACATCAATAAAATTATGCCCAAACACTACAAAAATGTTCCAGGAGAAGGGAAAAGCAAAGTCCTGGACTATTCAGTAGCTAACAGGGGGTCATTTGTATGTCCTTAACTTTGTGTTAGCTCCAGATTCAATTCCGAGCAAGCCAGTGGAGGCTTACACCTCATGTTTTTCCTCAAGCTGCAATACCCCTGATTCAAGATATTGCCATTCCCATATCCCCAAGTAAGAAGAAAGAGTTGGGAGTCTCCTTCCTTTTTCTCCTTTCCTCCTACTAATTAGAGAAAGCAATATTCTAGAATAGATAGAAAGAGACTGAGTCAAAAGGTCCTGAGTTCAAGCCTCATCCCTAGTCCAAACTCTCCATAGGACTCTAGACAAGTTACTTAACTTCTCAGGAGACACAGGAAATTGTGTAAAACTAAAAAAGCAGTTGTCAATCTTCACCAACAGAAGAAGTTTCCTTAGTGGGGAACTCTCTACAACAATAAAATTACAGGTCCCATAAAAAATTTAAAAAGACTTTACAATAAAATTGTTTCTTTATATATGTAGAGGGCAGCACAAATTAAAACCTAGAACATTTGATTAAGCAAAAGGGATGAACCTGAAATCCAGGGCAAATTTGAATGTTATCAGTGATCCATTCATGAGGCTTAACCATCACTGTCTTTGCCTCTTCTCCTGTTCTGTTTCTTTCCAGATTCAATTCTTATATAGAAATTTCCTTTTTTAATATTTTATTTTTTCCAATTACATGGAAAAATGTTAATTTTTTTTTAATATTTTGAGTTCCAAATTCTCCCCCTCCTTTCTTATCCTCCCCTCTCATTGAAAAGGTAAGCAATTTGTTGTATTATTCATGTGCAGTCCCACAAAACATATTTCCATATTAATCATGCCATGAAAGAAAACACAGACCACAAAAAAAACAATAAAAATAAAGTTTAAAAAAAGTATTCTTTGGTCTGCATTCAGACTCCACCAGTTCTCTCTCTGGAGGTGAATAGCATTTATCATTTATCCTTTGGAATTATCTTGGATCATTGTGTTGAGCAGAGTGGCAAAGTCTTTCACAGTTGATCATCGTTACAGAACTGCTATTATTGTGCACAATGATCTCCTGGTTCTTCTCACTTCACTTTGCATCAATTCATGTAAGTCTTTCTTCATCATTTCTTATAGCACAACTACAATCTATCAAAATCATATACAACAAATTTTTCAACCATTCTCCAATTGATGGGCATCCTCACAATTTCTAATTCTTTGTCACCCCAAAAAGAGCTGCTATAAATATTTTTGTAAATACAGGTCCTTTTCCTTTTTAAAAATCTTTTTGGGATACAGAGCTATAGTGGTATTGATGGATCAAAAGACATGCACAGTTTTATAGCACTCTAGACTATTAATTTCCAAATTGTTCTCCAGAATGGTTGGATCAGTTAACGACTCTACCAAAAGTACATTAGTATCCCAATTTCCCACATCCCCATGAACATTTGTCATTTTAGCAACATTTTGTCATATTAACCAATCTAATAGTTGTGAGGTAACTTAATCAGATAGATGATAGAAATTTGCATTTCTCCAATCACAATGATTTAGAACATTTGGAAATTTCCTTCTTTTCAACTTCTAGTTATTGCTTCTATTAGTCCCTGTGCTACAATATTTCAATAGATTATAGCCTCATGGATGCAGATCCTTCTTCTAATGATGCATCAGTGAGGCCAGAGCTCGAACAAAAGTCCTTGGAATCCATCCTTTATGGGTACTAGTGTAGCATTCAGGCTACCCAAGTGTTATGCTTGGTTCTTTCTATATGAACAATCTGGCTCCTCTCCCAATAGTACATTTTCCTGATGACATATTTCACATCATTTCTTATCCATGAATCAGTAATACAATGCAATGCAACTTATTTATACCTACCACTTTGGAGACCAATTGATAGAGTACTACCAGGAAGAGCTGAGTTCAAGTCCTGCCTTGGACCCTCACTAGCTACAAGAACCTGAGCAAATCATTTAACCATCCCCAGCTCTAGTTTCCTCAACTATAATTTGAGGAGTTTGGACTGGATGTCCTTTAAGGTCCTTTCCAAATCTCAACCTCAGATCCTATGTGCCATTGCCCTTTGGGTCAATCAATGAGAATTTTAATTAAGCACTTAACGTATGCCAGGCAATGCACTAAATGCAAGGGACACAAAAAAAGGCAAGAACACAGTAGTCCCTTCCCCCAAGGAGCTTCCATGGTAATGAGAGAGACCACATGCAAACAATTATGTATGAGTCAGATACAGAGGGAGGCAATCTGAGAGCAAAGGCACTGAGGTGGGGGGAGAGGGGAAGACAGGGAAGGCTTCCAGCAGAAGGTGGAATTTGAGCTGAGATGCGTCTTGCAGAGGCCAGGGAGCCAAGAGATGAAGGACAGACAGTGAAAAGGCATTTGGGTCACCTGAAATTATGATTTTTAAAATATTGTAATGCTGGAGCAGCTAGGTGATGCAATGGCTAGAGAACCAGCCCTAGAGTCAGGAGGACCTGAGTTCAAATCAGGCATCAGACACTCAATACTTGCTGGCTGTGTGATCCTGGGCAAGTCATTTAACCCTGATTGCCTTGCCAAAAAATAAAAAATAAACAAATAAAATGTAATATCTCAATATTTCCAGACAAGGATCAAATAAAGAGAGTTAAATTAATGTTTATAAATGTAATTCTCAGTACTCAGCTTTCTTTTCAAGCCCTCCAACACCAAAACTGCAGAAGTAGAGAGCTGTTGCATAGGACAGAGGGCACTTGGTATTTGTTTCAGGGATTGCCACTGATAAGGAATACCTCCTGTAGTGACCAGCCTTCTGGTGACAAGGACAATGAGTCTGTGTGTACCTGGTTTAGCTCAGGTAGCAGACTCATCTATTGCCAAGACTATCCATGGTACCTTTCCAGCATGGCAGAAACAACCCAAGTGTTGAAGAACACGAAATCACCCCCATGTCACGATGGGACCTCAGAGAAAGACTTGTGGAGGCTACATCCCTATAGCTGATTTTCAATAGCAGTTGGAGATAGACAGGGGTGGTAACCCTATGCAAAATCAAGTTTCCATTATGGAGCTTTCTTAATTCTCCTTCTGATACATTGGCATGATTTGTATAACAACCAAATGAAACTGTCCAAGAGCTCCATCAGCTATAAGAGAACAGATGAATTTCCACAATACAATGAACTGAACCATTCTATTGGCCCAGAGCAGCTGTGAAGCTTAAAAAGCCTAGAACTCACCCTTGTCCTAGCCTGGGTCTCTTGTGGTGATAAAATACGAATTGGTTTGGGGGGAAGGCAAATAGCATGAGGAGAAAACTGAAAAAGTTCTAATTACTTGGTCTTCCTGAGTAAATGGCATGACCAGGCAACAGTTATATAGTCTGAGATGCTACATAATTAGAGCATAAAATCAATTATGACAATTAACTGCCTTCAGCAGATTAACTGTTTCCATTCATAAATCTTGGTTTGGAAGGATGATTTAATCAGAGTTGAATGATTTCCAAAGGTGACTGACTGTGAGGGGTATGGGGCAGCTGCATTTGCAGGAGCTTGGTCAGTGCCTCTTGGCTGCCAAACCTCAGCAAGAACAAGCCAACATTCCAAGCTGGTGAGAACACTTCCACTGTAGTGACAAGAGCAAATCAAAGCACGAAAAGGATGAAATTCAACAATTTCCTATTAGAATTGTCGTCAACATAGCTAGGATTGGCTGACAAGGGCAAATCTCTTCCACTGATCATTCTCTTTGGAATTAGTAAAGGGGGCCACATCCCATTGATTACAGAGATGCTATGTCAAACATCAGTCAATCAAGAAATATTTGTTAATCACTTCCTATGTTATAGGCTGTATACTAAATGCTTGGGACACAAAGAAATAAAAGCAAAAGCAGCCCCTACCCTCAAGGAACTTACGTTTTAGTGGAAGAAACTAGATATGCTTTGTGTATATACATATGTTTATATACACACATATACATGCATGTATAAGTATGTATATTTATATAAACATACATATGTATGTATATAAATATATGTGTGTTTATTTGTATACACACATATATGTGTGTATATACAAGATATGTACAGGGTATGTGAAAAGTAACCAGAAAAGGCCTGGAGGGAATGGTAAAGAACTCCTGTAGAAGGTATCACGTAAGCCATGTTTTGAAGGGAAGCCAGGAATCCTTTCTTTTGTCACTGCCATAACTCTAATGCAGACCATCATCACTTCATGCCTGGAATATTGCCTGCTTCTGGGTCTCTCTGCTTCAAGTTTCCTCCCACTCCAATTCATCTTCTGGTCAGCCCCTAAACCAATTTTCCTAAAACAGAGGTCCAATTCTGTTATCTCTCTATTCAACAAACTCCAGTGGTTCCCTGTGGCCTCCACAAGTAAAATACAAAATACTCTGGCATTCAAAACCATGCATACTCTAACCCCTCCTAGCAAACTCTCTGATCCAATGATATTGGCCTCCTTGCTATTCCACAAAAAAGACAATTCATATCTAGGCTCTGGACATTTGGCTGTTCCCCATAGCTGGAACACTCTAGTTTTTTCCATTCCAACTCCACAGACCAACCTCGCTTCTTTTAAGTACCAATTAAAATTCTGTCTTCTTCAGGAAAAGCCTTCCCCAACCCCTCTTAATTCCAGTGCCTTTCCTCTGTTAATTATTTCTTATTTATCCTATATATAGCTTCCTTTGCATACATTTGTTTGCATGTTGTCTCCTCCATTAGATTGTAAACTCCTTGAGGACAGGGGCTTTCCTTTGTCTCTTTTTGTTTCTCCAGAATTTAGTGTAGTGTCTGTTACATAGTTGGTTGTTGTCCTTCTTTTTTAAGGATGACCAAAACGACATCACTATTCTAGAATCAAGTTTCAGTGTGTCCGACTATGGCTGATCAGACCAATACGAGCTTGGAATGCTCTACCACAGGTTGGCACAAATGTGTGAAGATGTGTGAACATCTGATGTGAATTCTCTAAATTTGCGTATCCTATCTTTCCCTTGAGCTATTTCAATTCTGCTTTACTTATAGAGCATTGTATCTTTTCTGATGTAGGCACTCCTGTTCCAGTGTCTCCCATGTCACACAATCAATTCCAAAATTCTTAAGAAGGACCTTGAAGGTATTCTTGTATCACTTCCTCTGACCACCATGTGAACGCTTGTGCTGTGTAAGCTCTCCATAAAACAGCTTTTTTGGCAAGCAAATGTTTTGTATTCAAACGTTGCCAGCTCATCTGAGTTGCACTCTCTGAAGCAGAGTTTGAATGCTTAGTTCAAGAAAGGACCTCAGTGTCTGGTACCTTATCCTGCCAGGTGATCTTTGGATTCTTTCCAAGACAATTCAAATGGAAGAGATTCAGTTTTCTGGCATGGTGCTGGTAGGTTCCATAGGCATACAACAATGAGGTCAGCACAACGGTGCTTAATGTTTATTGATTGAATCCTAAGAGGCATAGAAGAGGAAGAAGAACTTTCTGGGCATGGGGAAATAGTTCATACAAGGGCACAGAAATGAGAAATGGAACTTTGTACTGTAGAAAAACAAGTAAGCCAGTATGGATTAACCATAGAGTGCATGGAGGGAAATAAAGTGTAAAAAGAATGCTAACATAGGAAGGAGTGGTAATGAGGAACTTTAAGTATCAGACAGAAGAGTGTATATTTGATCTTAAAGTTAATAAAAGCCGCTAAAATTAAGGGGAGAAGGATGTGATATGGTGATATACTTAAGGAACATCATGAAAAACCCCTTGGTGGTGAGCAGGGAGATAAGATCCTCTGAGGAAGAAATTTACAATATACTGGTAGAATTCATCGTATGCAGAATATTTTTGCTTTTTACTATCCGGATAATTTTAGGGGCTACAAATGTTTAAGTTAATTCTTGTAGTTCATTGAACTTTTTCTGCATCTATATGACTTAAATTGAGGGATATTATTGTTAACCCTGTCAGAAGCACTGGAGATTTCAGCATTACAGTAATAAATGTGAAACAGAAAGAGAAAAAGAGGACATATAATCTTTCCCATATGCTTTTCTTCCTTCCTTCCCCACTCTCTCTCTCTCTCCTTCCCTTCCCCTTCTTCCTTTGTTTTCTTACTCTTTTTCCTCCTTCCCTTTCCCTTCCTTCCAGCTTGCGTCCTTCTGCCCTTGATTTTTTTCTGCTTTATAAAGGAAGGATGCATAAACAATGATTAGCTAATGAACTAAAAAGTCGGCTGACAGTTATTTGCCTTGGCCAAGGATTCTCAAAAGTGGCAAAGCACCAGCTCTTCAGTGGTTTTGAATGTTCTACTCTCAGAATCCAACATTAATCCATGGATTCACATCAACAGGGGAATCAGAGATTAAGAACACAGTGAACATGGGTATAGGACGTTTGCTTGGGCCTAACACATCCAGTAGCTTAAAATGGGAGCCAAAAGATAAGAACCTTGTCAGTTAGAGAAGGATCCTTGTTCACAAGAGAAAAAAAAAAGATTTATATTTTCTTATTTTTTGCACTGAAATAATCAGATGTAGAGCAATATATTTTTAAAATTATACAGAAAAAAATTACCTTTTCTTTCTTACCTCCTTCCCTCAATAACAAATTGAGAACAAAAGGAAAACAAAGCCATTTTAATAAACATATCTAGTCAAACAAGACAAATTTCCACATTGGGTATGTCAGGGTGCTGTGTGTGTGTCCACGTACAGGTTTCTCTGAAATCAATCCCTTCATTATTTATTACAGCACAATAATATTCTATCATATGTATATGCCATAACTTGATCTACCATTCCCCCATTGATGGGAACCCCCTCAGATTCCCATTCTTTGCCACTTCGCAAGGAGATATAAATATTTTTGTTGATTAATATCTTCTTAGTCATTGTCAGCATACTTTCTTCATAAGAGAAGGCAGGATGGCATAGTGACCAAAAGCCCTGAAGTAGAAGACAGAGGACGTGGTTCTAGTCTTGGCTCTGTTACTAACAATCTTTATGACCATGGACAAGTCTCTTCAACATCTCTAGACTGCATTTTCTTCCTAATTATTGTTCAATTCACTCTTCCTGTTTCTTTACATTCTCACCAACAGCCTTACCTATTTCCTAATCTTTCTCCCCACCATTTTCCAGTTTCCTTTTTATGTTTTGTCTTCCTCTGTTAGAATGTAAGCTCCTTAAGAGAAAGGAATGTCAAAATGGGAACATGATTTAGGTATAAAGAGTGACTGATATAATAAGCAAACTAGGGGAGCATTAATATTTTACCTGTCAGACTTATGGGTAAGTCTTAGTGCTATCAAACTGCTTTGGGGATTCTAAAGTTGCTACTGGGAGCTTTCTGACCACCTTGGCCTTTCTGAACTCTCTGAGTAATTCTTGGGGTAGGGGTAAGGGGCTCCACTCTTGCCTCTTGCTGCCTCTGAACACAGAGCTTTAAAGGCTATATGTGTCTCTGTATTGTCTCTGGCCACACAGGGAGGCTTCTTTATTAATTGTCTGTACTGATACTGGCTTTGTTGGCAGTCCTATTTTCTATTGCCTGAGATCCTCTGCTTGATTTTGTGCACAATTTGGAACTAAAAGAAATCAGCTAGAAGGAATCATTTATTATAAGTTCTCATTGGATTTCTTAATCATTATTTTTCATTGTGAATTTCAGGTTTTACCTGAAGTAGGTGTTGGGGAGTTGGATTGTCTGCCTCCTATTTAGACAACCATCTTGGCCAAAAGTTCTATTAATAGAATTTTCTGATCAATTTGTACTAAAAAAAATTAATGAGGGAGGGAAGAGAGAGAGGGAGAGAAAGAGAGAGAGAGAGAGAGAGAGAGAGAGAGAGAGAGAGAGAGACTCTTCCTTTGTTTGAAATCCTTGTTCCTCAAAGATTAAGGGATTAGACCAGTGATTTTATTAGTATAGGGAAATCCCAGGTGAAGAAATATCCCTTACCAAAGCAGGTTGGTACATTCCCTGCAACTCAGTCTTAGAGAATTGCCTATAGCACTGAGAAGTTGAATGAGTCCTCCAAGATCACATGGCTAGTATTTATCAGAAATGAGAGTTGAACCTAGGTTTTCCTGACTTTGAGGTTTGTTCTTTATCCACTATACCACCCTGTGTCTATCGAAGGGAGAAAACAAAAAACTCTTTAAAATGTACTTATTATACACTTTTCTTCCTATATATAGAAATAATTACCTCTTTTTTCTTTTGATAATCCAAGTGTCTTCTCAAAGGTACTATGTATATAAGAAGCTGGGAGATGGCCTAATTGCTACAAAGAGGCACAGAATTTCAGAGTTGGAAAAGGATCTTAGACACCATCTACTCCAGAGGTGGGGAACCTGTGGCCTCAAGGCAAAACCTGTAGTCCTCTAGGTCCTCAAGTGAGGCCTTTTGACTGAATCCAAACTTCACCGAACAAATCACCTTAATAAAAGGAATTGTTCTGTAAAACTTGGACTCAGTCAAAAGACCACATCCAAGGACCTAGAAGAATTAGTATAGTATACTATATATAGTATAATAGATATAATATATCATATAGTAGACACAATATCATAAAATATAGTATAATAGAATTATTCTAGGCTAAAGTATACCTGAATGAGAATCATCTCTACAATATACCAGAGAAGCAGTCAACCAGCTTTCTCTTGGAACTGAAAGAATCTTAAGTTATTCCAAAACAAGTTCCCTAGGGTGTATCCTAAAAATAGTTTGGAAAGGAATGAAGGAAGGGAGAAAGGAAGGAAAGAAAGAAGGAAGGAAGGAAGGAAGGAATGAAGGAACATATATAATCCATTAAAGAAAAATTTCTGGTTAATTGCTAGTACTAGTTAATCAAGTTTCATAGTACTGAGTTTTCTGATTCAAATGAAATGTTAAATTACCACTTAGTGAAAGAGAATTTGGATTCTCAAATTACCTCTATGTTTCAAACATTCTAAGTAGTTTTACTTCAACCCAGATGCTCTTGGGCATGAACTCTTCTTAATTAAAAACACACACAAAATATATACAGAGAGAAAGAGAGAGAGAGGGAAGGAGAGAGAGAGAGACAGAGAGAGAGAGAGAGAGAGAGAGAGAGAGAGAGAGAGAGAGAGAGAGAGAGAGAGAGAAATGATGGAGCATTTTTAACCCCTATCTACAATTTAATTTGTGTTAAGTGATACAGGCTGTCTACATGCCGGTAGCAGAATTCATGTTAAGCGCTCTGTATAATTAAAGCTATCTATCTCCCTGTAACACCACTCCTAACAGACCCTGTTACATTTCTGATGAGACAGAAACAGTGCCTTTGGGTTATTGCTTTAAAGTACCAGGGGAAAAATGAATGTTCAACATTGAGAACATAGAAACTTATGAAGAACAGTATCAGTAGAAAGAACACTTACTTTGGAGTTTGAGGAGATCGGTTCAGATTGACCAAGTTTTGTTCTTAGATTCTCCTGCCTCTCTTATTGACATGAGAGTTGTTATTATCTTTGATAAACACTGTCCATGAACCAATATGAATTGTAACCCCATGGCTTTTTGTGAATAGTCACAAGTAATATGTCTAAGAAGAAAGAGGTCACTTGAGAAACTACATTCTCTATTCTCAGTTGCTCCTTCTCACTGTCTACAAATGGCTTAAGAGAAGAAAGCAAGGCCATAAGCATTTTATATAGCCCCTACTATGTTCTAGGCACTGTGCTAAAAATATTATCTCATGTGGACAGTGAAGCCATCTCCTCTTCAGCTACCTAGCCACAAGCAACAAGGCCACATCACGGAACATTGCTCAATGCCCACTGACATGAATGATTAGAATAAGCAGGATTGTTTTTCTTTCTTTTAACTTCACATGGAGTCATCAAACTTAAGCAAACCTGGACTGCCCACAAAGAGGAAGCCCTGGGTATACATTTCATCATACACCTCCATGTGATATGCAAAGCTCCACAGAGAGGTGCTGGGGATAGGAGGCATGTTCCTTGTGCAGCAGAGTCCAAAACCAGACAGCTGTTCACTGATGTCAAGCACAGGGTCTGGGAAATTGCCAGAGGGAGTTCCATCCTGTGGGACCTCGGCTGAAGAATGTCTTACATCAGTGTCTGAGGGAAAAAAAAAAAAGACTGGAAACGGGCAACAAAAGGACCTAGACTAATTCAAAACATCTATTGGAGAGCTGGAAAAGCAATATTTTCCTGTGGAATGAATACAATGTCAGTCCTATGGAACCTCTAATATAGAGTGCCTTTGATCATTTTTTCCCCTTTCCTTTTTTTTTTTACATAAAACCAGAAAAATGGTTTTCTAGCCAATTTGCTGTCTATTGTAGATCAAGAATCATAAATCTAGTACTAGAAGGAACGTCATAGATCTTCTACTTTAACAATGAGGAAACTGAGGCAGGGAAGTGAAATGATTTGTCCAAGGTCACATAAGTAGTAAGTTGCTGAGGTGTTTGAAAATAATATTTCTTTTTCTGATCATTTAGGAGGAAAAAGGGTCAGGGATGGGAGGATGATGAATGGGAGGTCCTGAAAGGGAACGTTACCATCTCAACAGAACAGTCTCACAGGTGACTCATGCTATTAAGCCAATTCTCTGCTCCCCATTAGGGACTGCTCTTTTAAACTTCTGAGAAGGCTTTTGAAGGTACCCTGACATCTTAAGAAGGGTTCCTTCACTGCTAAAAAAAATATGGAAATTATTGCTAGTCCAAGACCTTCTCACAGAACAAGAGAGATGGCTTCCTAAGAGAACTTTTTTTTTTTTACTTTTGTTGGAGGGGGGAAGGTAGGGCAGTTGGGGTGAAGTGACTTGCCTAAGATCACGTGGCTAGTCATTGTGTTAATTGTCTGAGGTCAAATTTGAACTCAGGTCCTCCTGACTCCAGGGCCAGTGCCCTATTCACTGCACCACCTAGCCACCCAGCTAAGAGAACGTTTACAGTCAAATTACATTAGGTGCTATTAGATGCAGTTTCTTCCCCTGAGATACAGTGGTTCTTAAAAGCTGATCTGCGTGTTCCAGTTGCCAGAGTTGCTAGCCTCCTCTGTGATCTTGTCTTTTGGGGCATTCATATTCCCTTTACATACACCTAAGTAAATCTGACAAATGAAAATCTGGAATTACCCAAAAAAGATAAAATGGCAAGTGAAGTGAAAGCACCTTTTTTGGACTTTATTTTGTTATTCTGAATTTGACAAACACCAACAAACATGACCATTTCCATGTGCCAAAAAGAACAGAAAAAAGGATTATAAATGAAATTGCAAATCCCAATCATATTGAGCTGGGTTTTTTAAAGTATATATGAAATGCTACATGTTAGATCCAAAGCTGTCTTGCTTGCCCTGTGTCTCTCTGAACTTCCTTTTGTCCTGTTCTCTAAAGTGCTTCATCGATGCTTTTTTCCTTTCTTTAATTCGTCTCTGTCATCACTGTCACTAACCACTTTCTCTTTTCTTCTTCTGCCTCACCCGACCCAAAGAAAACTCCTTTTGCAACAAATGAGTGCAGTCAAGTAAAACAAATCAATATATGTTTGATATATACTCTATACGATATATACAATATACTTGATATATACGATATATTTTTGAGATACTCTGTCTTGTTAGGCCCTTGTAGGCAATCACTTCCTTGCCAAGAAGGGGGAAGCAGGCTTCATTAGGGATCCTCTGGAGTCACGAGTGGTCGTTTCATTCATCAGAGATCTTTAAAGGCTGAGCTTTGCTTTCCTTTGCCATGCTGTAGTTGTATTATTCTTTTGGCTCTGCTCACTGAGCTCTGCATCAGTTCAAAGGCTCAGAGATTTCAGAGCTGTAAGGAGCCTTCCAAGGCATCTAATTTAACTCCAGTTCATAGAAGTTGATGAAAGAATTGTTTTATAAAATATTCTTTTATATAAAATAAAGTACCTACTTATTCATATAAATATATTTATAAAAAGTAATTCATCATAGAACTTTAAAAATCAAAGTTCTCATCTCATCTCAAGATATAGTTCACTTACCACTCAACTTTCAATCAAATTGATCAATAAACAAATGCTAATCAAGTTCCTATACATAAAGTACTGCCTTTATACCTTATACTTTATACCAATTTTTAAAACAATTTACACCTTCATGAAATAAAACATCTCTGCCAGAAGTTTACAAGGCAAGTAATGGAATGGCAAAAATCATTCCATTCAAAATAATATTTTGCATGGAAGTAAGTGTCATGAAAACTAGCAATAGCTCTTAGTAACCAAGACATTGTCTCTGCCTTGATTTGTGGGCTTCCCCATAGAACGCTAGGCACACATGGGTGTGTAATAAGTACTACTTGATGATGGATGACGTATTTGCTCAGTGAAGGTACAGGAAAAAGATGTGTGTCTTATTGAATAGGCTTTCTCCATTGTCAGTATTGCATCACACACACTGGGCAGAGAGAGCTGCCCATAAGGAAATCCTTCTAATGGAAAGAACACTTTCCTGGGAACACACACAGGAAACCATGAGAGATAAAACAGAAGTGACCAAGGGAACATAATGGATACCGGAAGCTGTTAGTAGAAGACAGGAAGATATGTAAGTGTCTGAGGAAGAACTAGAAAAACAAGACTGTTTAGGTGACATCAGTGGGAAGACAATTAAACCTGGGAATAAACATCAAATAAGAAGGGAGAGAATGTCATGTCCCATCTCTGCTACAAGTATGATAGCTAAAACAACCATATACATTTTCTAGAAAACCCACCCTCGTATTACCTCCAGAACACACTGAGGTATAGACTCTGTAGGATGGTAGAAATATCCTCTCTAATCATATAAGCTACAGATTTAATTAATTAATCGACCAATCAGTCAATCAACAAACATTTCAAACACATCCTGTATGAACTTCTGTCTAGGATGGAGAAGGGAGTTCTATTCTGAGTGGGAGGTTAGACCAGAAGACATTTAAAGTTTTTCTAAGATGCAAAGTTTCTCAATGTGGTAAAGCTGTTGTTGATTTTACTGATGAATAAAACTAGAGATATTCTACTTTTACTCTGTTTATTGGCCCATGGGCCCATGTACTAGGTTTGAAGTCAAAGGATCTGGGTTCAAAAATGTTGTTCAGTCAGCACAGCGTCACTGTTGTTATACTTGTTCAGTCATTGCAGTCATGTCCAACATTTCAGAATCCCATGGGATTTTTTTGGCAAAGATACTGGAGTAGTTTGGCCATTTCCTTCTCCAGCTCATTATACAAATGAGGAAACTGAGGCAAACAAGGTTAAGTGACTTGCCCAGGGCCACACAGCTAGTAAATGTCTGAGGTCAAATTTGAACTCAGGCCTTCCTGACTCTAGGTCCAGCACTCTCAGCACTGCTCTATATAGCTGCCCATATCTCACTGTATTCATCCTTAAAAAAGACAGGGATGGACTAGATGACCTACAACCTATCTTTCACCCATGGTCCTAATCAATGTTCTGAGCAACTATAGCATGCAATGTACTCTTGGCTTTGCGAAGGACATAAAAATTCTCCAATCAATGAATAAGCATTTATTCAATGCTGACTGCACAAGGAGCTTACAATTTTATAAAAAGAAGAATTAAAACAAGGCCCTTGTCCTCCTATTAATTGGGGGAGAAGGACATCTCTCTGGTGAAAGTCTAAATCCAACATTCATTTGCAAAATTTAAAACAATGTTCTAGGAACCAGAAAAGGCAAATCTTCCCATTATACCTTCACTCATCTCCATTTATCCTTTTCTCCATGAGCTCTTAGCATTATTCAGGGATGTTTCAGTCATACATCTTCCACCAAAATCTTCTCTGGTATCCTATTGTGTCACTGGATTTTGGGTAATTAAAGTCTATTCTAAGAAAATGCAAGGCCCAGCAAGGGACAAAGTACCTAGAAAGTCTTCTAGCAAGAATCCAACACCAGACTGTGTATCTGCCATTCAAAGATCAAAGTGTACAAGCTCCGAGAGGTTTGTCACCAGAATGTTGGCCATCAGCTGATCATTTTTAGGAGGAGGATGAGGAGGTCACAGTGGCTCATGCTATCTCCATTATCATCCACCTCACTGGAGAGAGTTCCTAAAATGGATGCAATCACAGATTTTTAAATATCAAAGTAAGACATTTCTCCCATGTTTCTGTATTGAACAAACTGTCTTTTTTATGTCTAAGGCTGTTCAAAGTTTAAACACAGTAGGTATTCATAGGGGTTAGATCTGGGATGTTTCCACATTGAGGAAGAAAGACCTCATGCCATTGTTACAGGTTTCAGTACTGAACAAGAAATGGATCAGGACAGCCTGTCTTACATCAAACCAAAGTCCTTTCCAAGAGCATTTTCTCCTTTCTTTTGGTTTTCAATAAACATGTCAATCTGTGCTGCAGTTCTGCTTTGCCTTAAGATTGCTCCTGTCCAAATGGGAAAGAAATATGAAATCAACTAATGAGAAAATTGTCCATTCTATCCTTACCCATCCTTTTCCCTGCTCCCTGTCACCATCTACCCCCAGCTTACATAGTATATATTGTTCTGGTCACAAAGAGAAGCCTGATTAATAAACAGAACCCACTGGAAACCTGACTAATGAGCAGAACCCACTGGAGTCTACTTAGCGGTTAGTGCACTTAAGATTTCTTTGGCTGCAAATGACTAATTGCTCTTTAGTAACTCAATGGGTCACAAGTAGAAATTAGTTATTTCTGGAAAGCATAAGACTTTCTGGTATATTCCACTTCTTATATTCAATGGCAAACTATCCTCCATGGGAAAAGGGAATGCCAGTCAAGTCTTATAAAGGAATCCCACATGACCTTCCCAGATGGCCCTTACTATATTTTCCTTTTTTCAGGGTATCAGGAATGAGATCACAGAGTTTTGTGGGTGCTCTCTTGTTTGGCCTAAAGACTTCTCTTGGGAAATATGTTGCACATGTGATTTGTGTTTAACTTTGAAGGAAACACTTCCCAGATTTCTAATGACTTTCATTCTGACCCCCTCATAAGAAAGGTCAATAGTCCCAATGCATTTTCAAATGCCAGACGGTGCTTCTCTGGGACCAGAATGTTAGAGAGCTCCTTTTTCAGATTGTGAAGGGCAGACTCTGGAGAATTACAAACATGTTTGAGAATGTTTTCATGTGGCCTAATCAGAAGGGAAATTAAGAATAATAAAATACTGCAGAAATTTAGATTTTTATATGAGTGGGATCAAAAAAGACATTTGTAGCATGTATAAGCTATTAAAAGAAGATGGATAGATAGACAGACAGACAGACATAGCATTTATTAAGTTCTTTACTATTTATTAAACTCTTAACTAGGCATGCTGTTAAGAGCTGGGAAGGTGATGGAAGAGAATAAGCCAATCTAAGGGGGTAAGCCAACACTTAAAGGGGAGCTAGAAGGTGGGGGAGGGAAGGGTAACCTAGCAGGTACTAGGTAACTGGTGAGGAGCTAGGGAAATCTTGAAAGTAGTTTTAAAAAACAGGCAGTTTTCCAGTAAAGAAATCAAACAATTTATAGTCATATTCAAAATGTTCTAAATCATTATTGATTAGAGAAATGCAAATTAAAACAACCTTGAAATATCATCTTACACCTCTCAGATTAACTAAAGTTACTGAAGGAGAACATGACAAATGTTGGAGACCATGTGGAAAAATTGGGACACTAATTCACTCTTGGTGGAATTATGAAGTGATCCAACCGTTTTGGAGAGCAATCTGGAATTATGCCCAGACTTATTAAACTGCCTATATACCCTTTGACCCAGCAATACCACTACTAGGTCTATTTCCAAAGATGATTAGGTGAAAAGGAAAAGAACTGAAATGGTCTAAAATATTAATAGCAACTCTTTTCTGTGGTGGCAAAAAACTGGAAATTACAAGGATGCCTGTCAGTTGGAGAATGGCTGAACAAATTGTGGTTTATAATTGCTATGGAATACTCCTATGCCATAAAGAAAGGACGAGCTCATTGAGTTTAGAAAAATCATGGATAGACTTGCGCAAAAGAATAAAGAATGACATAAGTATAACCAAGAGAATGTTGTATGCAGTAATAGCAATAAAAAAAGTTAGAGCAAATAAGTTATTTTGACTTATTATAAATACCGAAATTAACTACAAAGGACCTGTGAAGGAAGATACTATCTGCATCAGAGAAAAAAAAATTGATAAATAGATGTATAGAATGATGTGTATATATATATATATGAATATATACATATACACACATATTTGCATTTAATGGTAGCCATCTCTAGGGTGGGGAAAGAGAAGACAAAAAGGAAAAAGAAGAAATTTACATGATAATCTCAATATATATTAAAAGGAAGACACTTGCATGATGTTAATATATATTTATTTATATATTTAATTTAATATTTTATATATAATAATTAATTTAATTTAATAATATTAATATATTTAAAAAGAGTAGAAAGTTGTACATGTTAGATTTGCAGTTTCATGTGCAATAACGTTTTGTTTTTTTTTATCCTACTCTGTTAGGAAATGCTTGTTTTATTTCTAAATTAAAAATAAATAAAATTAAAAAAAAATAAAACAAAGTGGTTAAGCCAGGAGTGAAGTGAACATAGCTGAGACCCCTTCAAAAATGAAGGGAGAAATGACTATAAGCCTCTAACCAGGAGAACACACCTCAGGAAGAAGTTTCTCCAGGGTAGGAAGGCTATTGAGTAGTAGAAGGTAGAGAAGTCCTGAGCCTGTGTCAGATTGGGAATGGGCATTACAATGAACACAAGAGAGAGGGAAAACAAACATTAAGCAAATCCACTGAGGGATATAACTATGAATACCTGTAAAAGGCACATATCTTAATGGAATGTGCAGAAACAAGTGTTTATTGAGTGTCCCTACCACCACCACTGTGTGTAGAGCAAAGATTTGGCAATAATACATTGTATTTGTATAATTATACTGCAGCCACACAATCATTTCAAGAGCACTGGTTGGATGTCACACCAGAGGACCTGGGTTCAAATTCGAGCTCCACTACTTAGCACTTGTATGATCTTGACCTTCAGTTTCTTCATCGGTACAATGAGCAACATGGACTAATTGACCTTTGGGGTCCATTCCGTCTCTACATTTATGATCCTAAGATCCTCAGGGCTGATATGTACAGGTTACCCTAGAGTTTACACAGCACTCTGGATATGTTATCTCACTTTATCCTCATAACAACTCTGTGGATGAGGAGTTATTATTATCCCCATTTCACAGGTGAAAAAGCAGGTTCACAGAGATTGAGGGATTTGTTCAGGATCATGCAGTTAGTAAGCCTGCAAGGCAGAACTTTACTGTTTAGAATGGCTGAGGCCCAGTCATTCCTTTACTTGTCACCAAGCTGTACTCAGGACCTCCCCAACAAGCTCCAGCATGGGGTACCTTCTTCCCCATCCCTTTTTCTGCATCATTTGAATACTGTCTTCCTCCATTAGAATGTAAGCTCCTACCGGGTAAGGATTATCTTTCTTTGGGGGCTTGTATTTGTATGGTCAGTCCTAGCCCAGATGATTTAGTGGATAGAGCATAAACCCTGGGAATCAGGAAAACTGTTCAAATACAGTCTCAGACACTCACTACCTGTATGACCCTGGACAAGTCACTTAATGCTGTTTGCCTCAGTTTTCCTCATTTGTAAAATGAGCAGGGAGAAGTAAATGGCAAACTGCTTTCTATGTCTTTGCCAACAAAACTCCAAATGGGGTCACAAAGAGACAGGCACAGATGAAATGACTGAACAACAAAAAAAGCAGTGTCTGGCATACAGCAGTTAACAAGTGCTTGTTGGGGCAGCTAGGTGGCACAGTGAATAGAGCACCAGCCCTGGAGTCAGGAGGACCTGAGTTCAAATGTGACCTCAGACACTTACTAGCCATGTGACCTTGGGCAAGTCACCTAACCTCAAATGCCCTGCCTTCCCCTCTACAAAAAAGCAAAAAAAAAAAAGCTTGTTGACTGAGTAATGATTTTCCCTTGTGTCTTCTCCTTTGATACTCACAGTAACCCAGAGAAGTGTGATAGAGTTGGAGCCAAAAGACTTAGGTTTAACTCCTGTCTTAAACATCTACTCATTTTTGAAAACTTTCCTGCCTCAGTTTCTTTAGCTGTAAAATGGGAATGCTAACAGTAGCTCCTGTTCACAAGGACTTTTGGGAGGTCCAAATTAAATAACATAGGAGAGCACTTGGCAAGTCTTAAAGCACTATTATAAATACGAGCTATGCTACAGAAAAAGAGATACAAGTTAAGAGGTTAACTGATTTGTCCCAGGCCACGAGTCAGGGCTAAAGCAAGGATTTCAATGCCAGCATCCTGACTGAGTCTGATGCACTTTCTACTAGGCTAGGGCATCTCATCTACTGCAAGGGCAGGGGTAACAACAAAACCTAAAAAGTACAGCTTCCATTGAGAATGAAAGAAAAAGACAGTAGAATGGTACCTGGTCCTATTAGAACGGTCTCAAGGAAAACAGTTTTTAACCACAGTTAACACAGTTCTAGCACACAAGCAAACTCATTTGCCATTTCTTTATCCAAGACCGAATTTCAAAGTCCATTTAGCACAGCTATTAGGGGTCTTTGACAAGGCCATTTGGAAAATAATCTCCTCAATAATTCTATTTAAAATGAAAATCCTGCAGAGTTAAATAGTCCCAAAGATTTAGTAACAAGCGGATTGGAAACTTGTGTTCCTTACCTCTCCCTTACCCTTGAGACATTCACTGGGAACAAATAGGACATTGTGATTGCTTTGAGTTCTGTCCCCAAACTATAAATCCTGGGTTAGAAAGACAAAATGAATCAAGTGTTTGTGTTTATACTGTAACCATCAGTAATTTTATTTTCTGCTGCAAGCCTTCTGGGGTCTGTGTCATGGGCAAAATTCAATTTAGTAATACATAGAAAGTGCTTTCTGGCTGCTTCCTTTTAAACATCAAACCCCTAAGCAATACAGGAAACTGTCCCCACATGCATGAGTACACATGCTGACATGAATGTGTATGCACACACAAAAGACATGTTGTTGTTGTTCTGTAGACAGGCCACTCCAGCAGACTGGAGAATGCCTGACTCTCCCAAGTGATGACAGCCATCTTAGATGAAAAAAGGATGTCTTTGGCTATAAGTGGGTGGTGGTGGTGGTGGTGGTGGGGGTGGTGGTGGTGGTGGTGGTGGTGGTGGTGGTGGTGGTGGTGGTGGTGTTAGTGGTAGTGGTGGTGGAAATATAAAATCCTGATATTACTGACAAGGGCCAGGACAATCTTCACCCAGAATAAGGAAGTCATGTTTTGTTGTCTCCATAACTGCGTGTTTTTGTTTTGGGGGCAGAGTAAAATACCATAGAGCACCTCTTCATTCTCTGCAGAGTGTCTCTGTGAAAGCCTGACCCAGTAACAGCAGAGAGGCAGGACAAGGGTGACTTTGTTTAAAAACAAGGGCCCAGACCAAGAAAAGGGCTGTTTTTACCCTGATCTCCCGACCCCCTTCCTGCTAAAACTCCAGGCATAATGGTTCTATTTCGATATAGCTGGAATTCCTCCGTGAGCATAAAGACAGGTCAAGGTAGAGAGATGTATGGGGTTTGTGACTCTCTTTTGCTGATGGCAGCAGGAAGTGAATCAGGCAGCTCAATGACATCTGAAATTCATTGAAGTAAAGAGAAGAAGGAGCACAATAAGCTTCACATTCCCTCTTAGCTACAGAAAAGAGTTAGCCTTGGAAGTGGGCTGATTGGATGCAAAAGAAAAGTATCCACCTGTGTGGAGATAATGGAGATGAACCAGCTGCCATGTGTGGGCCCTGTTTTGTTTGCTTCTCAAATGCTATTCAGTGTTGGAGGAGATAGACTGTCACCAGACCTTATTTAGACTTCATCTAAGGGGCATGCAAAGCAATGAGTGGAGCTATCTGGATAAAACAGGATTTAAACAGGATGTTGGAAACTCTCTGGCACTTATTTAACAAAATCTAAACAATCTCTCCTTAGGCTGGTATTCTGTATTATACAGATAATGCTCTTCTTCATTCTGAGGACCAGACAGGGAGAAATCTGATCTCCCGAAACTTTGCAGTCTCCTTACGTGCATTCCCTTCTAATTTGCATTGCTTTTACCTGGGCCCAAGTCTCATCACCTCCCAGCAAAGTGGAAAATCCTTTGTGATTTTCTTTTTGCAGCTCCTTCAACTCTTAGAGTGGCAGCAAGAGGCAGCTTAGGATAACACATAGGATGATGGGCTTAGGGTCGAGAAGATCTGTGTTCAAATTCTGGCTCAGACCAGCCTTCGATGTAGGACCCTAGGCAAGTCACTGTTCTCTTGGCTTCAGTTTCCTCACTTGTACAAGTAGGATAAGGAGATTGTCTGGCCTGAGAGGGTCACTATGAGAATCCAATGACATAAGGTGGACAAAATGCTTTGAGCATGTTAAAGCACTATGAATATCAGGGGAAGGACGCTGAACTGTACCTTGAACAGAGTAGATGTTAAATGTTTGTTGAGTTGAGTTGGGAAGAGGATATATACATACCATATATGAAGAATATACATTTGTCTATATGTGTGTATATATATATATATATATATATATATATATGTATAGTGTATATGTGTGTATAGTAAGTGAGTGTGTGGGTATATACATATGTGTATATAAACACGTATGTGGGGGGTGTTCTTGTAATTAGGTGAGAATTCTTTAGGCTGATTACAAAACTGCCTCATTTTCCATTATTATTATTATCATCATCATCATCATTATTATTACAAACCTACTCTATAGTGAACTTTTTTTAAAAAAAAATTTATTTTAGTTTTCAACATTCATTTCCACAAGTTTTTGAGTTACAAGTTTTCTCTCCATCTGTCCCCTACCCCCCACCCCAAGATAGCAAGTCTACCGAATACTCCTTCCTCCAATCTGTTCTCTCTTATATCCTCTCCCATCTCCCCCCCTTACTTTCTTGTAGGGTGAGATGGATTTCTATACCCCATTGCCTGTATATTATAGCAAACTTTAACTAAAAAAGAAAAAAAAGATAAACCATCATACAAGTAGAAAATTGGGGGCAGCTAGATGGTGAAGTGAATAGAACACCAGCCCTGGAGTCAGGAGGACCTGAATTCAAATTCAGCCTCAGATACTTGATACATACTAGCTGTGTGACCCTGGGCAAGTCACTTACCCCCGATTGCCTCACAGAAAGAAAGAAAGAAAGAGAGAGAGAGAAAGAGAGAAAGAAAGAAACAAAGAAAAAAAGAAACAAACAAAGAAAGAAGGAAGGAAAATTGATAAATAAAGATATGGAATTAGGTTATCTGTGACCCTTTTAGCCCTGACATGCTATATATTCTAATGACATGTACTAATGACAAGGTCAAGGCTGGATGACAATTAACATGATTAGTAGAATGGCAGGCCATGCAGCTAACATGCAAAGTCCAGCTGGGCACAAAAGTTTGGTACTGTTCCTCATGCCTAACAAAGTGCAAAAGCTACTCTATAGTCCCTGGACCTGGATAAACTGAAAGCCTAAAACAGCCTCTGAAGTCTGGCTGACGTTGGCCAATATCTGCCATAAATTTACCTACAAACATTCTTAAAGACTGGCAGAAGAAACATTGAGGCTTCCTGCCTCCAAAAGTCACCCTAGGCTGCCAGGACAGACCAGAAAGAAATGGATAATTAGAGAGCAGTTCATTTGTATTTTTCTGTGGCAAAATACACAACTGAAAATGCTCACGTGTCTGCCTGGTGCTCTCTGATACTGATGGGGCACTTGGCTGGCTGTATTTGAACCCCAGTTCCAAAATCACATCCAATTACAAAATCACATATCTCCCTAGCCTCAAAACATTGAGTCTCAGTCACTTTCTCTCCAACTCAAGGGCAGCATGTCCTAGCAGAATAGTTATCTCTCTTTCTAATGCAGTAACCAACTGCACCTATAGAATTTAGTAGTTTAAACCAGCTATGTGTGTACTAGCTGAACTGGCTGTGTACCAGGTCATAAAGATATTTACTACTCACTGACCTATCTTATGTATCCTGGACTTAGTCATTCCTATACTCCCTTAAGTTTATCTTGTCTAACAAGACACTGATAGGGGCAGCTTGGATATTTCTGTCAGCCCTGACTGTTAGTTGACTTAGTGACATTTCAGACCTAAAACCACACCTCCATGTAGCCCCTCCTTGAGCTATTTCCCAGTGAATTCTGGGTAAAATACCACCTGTAAAGTAGATATTAAAAATGCATGATCCTTTAAGAACTGACCACTCTTTAGCCACTCCCTAATCCCACCCTCACTCACCAGGTTAGCATATTTGGCACATGTTTTACTATAGTTTATCCTATATAAACTTTAACGATATCCCTCTAAAGTTGCAGGTTCCCTAAGAATTCTTGCCCACTGTATAGTATAACAATAAATCTTTGCCACTTTGATTTGAAAACTGTTTTGAGTTTGCAAATTCATTCCAGGCGACCTTGCCCTGGGAACTCTGGTCTCAGGATCCCTATATCCCTGGGGGTTTCTTCCTCAACATTTCTGGCCCCTCATGAATACCATGACTTTTGTTCAGTTTCATATTTTCTTTTTATTTCATTAATTTACCTATGTTTGGCTTAGTCAATGGATTCTGGAGATTCTGATTCTATCTAGTCTACTTTGCCTACAATGTCCATTTAATTCCTCAGTAAATATTTCTGGAGCAAGGAGGTTGGGAGGAGAATGCATTATGTCTATAAAGCCACATGTTTTCTGAGTTTAAAAAGCACAAAGGAAAAAAAAATACTGAAGCATATTTCATGAAGATAAAGAACCAGATAAAAAAATTTCACTGAAGTGTAGAGGTAAGTGATTTAACCTCATTGAACTTCTGATGTTTATTCAAAGTTTTCGTTGTCTCTGATCCAGATAAGGCTCTGTCTTCTTAAAGCTACATATCACATACCCTGGAATTTTACTTACCGTGTTTCTGGGACATCAAAAGCCTACCTCTTTCATGTTAGATATCTAAGTTTATTATAGGATATCACAAAATTTAGAGCTTGATATCACTTTGAAGTCATCTAATCTAACCCCATCATGGGGGGGAAATCTCGTAAAAGAATCATTGTAAAATGAAGGAACAATAGTAGTGGATGCCTCTTATCCTATACTTCCAAGAATCCTAATTTCCTCAATGTGTAAGTTTCTCAGTGATGAGATTGCAACTCCCCACACCTTTTGTGGATGGTTTCCTGAGTCAGTGTGGTCAAAACAATCATGCACTGATTGTTGAGGTTGTGATGATTAGTCTCTTCAAAAGAACAAAACTGGTCCTAGAACAGGACCAACATAAAACTTGTCCATAATTCATTGATAGGTACTTCTGCTAATCATACTTACCAACATGCAGAAACTTTTTAATAATTTGTTTTATTATATGCTCAGCATAAACCAGTGAACACCAGATAGCAATATCAGCAGCCTTGTTTGTCTTAGTTACATAGGGGACAATTAAGTTCTACAGAGGAAGGAATGGGAAGGTAAAGATTGACACATCAAAGAACAGATAGCAGAAAGGGAAGATCTATACTAGGTAAAATAATAAACTGGCCAGTAAACACTAGGGATATAGCTGGAATTTACAGACTAACCATTAACACCAGAACTTTATCTTGTTACTTGACATGCACATCTTAAGTAAATAGAGGTAATACTAAAGCTGAGCTGAAATTCTCTTATCACCAATGTATCTGCAAGCACCCCAGCACACCCAGGGCGGCTACTAGCACAGGTTCTTAGATCTGCTTTTCTAAAGGAAAGCAACTCAAAATGGGTTAACA
>CM053580.1:312344864-312401339 GCA_028627135.1 Pseudochirops cupreus | reverse complement strand
CAAGCCTGGCGCCACAGGCTCCACGTGACCACATTCAGCCTATTAGGGAACAGAGTATACTTTCAAATATCCAAGGGTCCTCAGTCACGTAGACACTTTAGCAAAGGGCCTAGGGGCAGGGAAGATCTTCAGATTCCCATAACAACCAACTAGAGGTAAAGTTTGATATTAACTAAATTCTACAGGCTCTAGCTTACTAAGACTCTAACTTACTAGTTGCTGTCTTAAGGAAATGACAATAATAGAGAAACTACAGAAAAATGTTCTTATGACAGCAGACACATAAAATATAACTGGGTCCATACTTAAAGCCTTTCTACCTTGCAGTACCTTGGGCCTGGCTGGCATAGCCTTTGAGAAAACAATATAACAGTATAATCAATCAAAAAGTAGTTACTTAACACCTATTACGTGCCAGGTCTTGTGTTAGGCATTGGCTATACAAAAATAAAACAATCTTCACCCTCAAGGAAGGAGAGACACGTACTTATAAAGGTATATAGAAAACACATACAAAACAAATACAAGGTAATCTTGTTGATGGGTCAAGGGAAGGCAGTAGCGGCTGGCTGGACAGTCAACAAGCAATTATAAGCACCTACTGTATGCCAGATACAATGCTAAATGCTAAGAAGACAAAAAAAAAGGCAAAATCAGTCCCTGACTTCAAGGCACTCACAGTCTAAATCTAAATACGTATGTACCTAGAGGCTATATAACATATAGACAGGTAGAAAGTAATCTAAGAAAAGAGGGATTGGATGATGGGAGGTCACAGGGAAAGGTCTTCTGTACAAGGTCTTCTGAACTGAGTCTTGAAGGAAGCTAGGAAACCTAGAAGGCAACAATCGAGAAGGAGATTGTTTCATACGTGAAAGACGGCCAGTACAAAGAAGCAGTCAGGATATGCAGTATCCCTAGCGAGGAAGAGAAAGTTTTGTATGTGACTCAAGAGGTAACGCAGAGCCATTGGAGTTTACCAAGGGAGATGGGGAAGTAACATGGTCAGACCTGCCCTGAAAATGAGTGAAGGATGAATAGGAGTAGGGAAAGGCTTGAAACTAGGAAACTAATTAAAAGATTGTTGCAATAACCCAGGTGAGAGAAGATGAGGGCCTATACTATGGTGGTGAATGTATAGGGAGAAAAAAGAAAATTTATGAGAGATGTTGGGAAGGCCAGGTGACTGTGAGAGAGAACTAAGAGTTCCATCAAGATTTCCAGCCAAAGCAAGTGGAAGTCAGGGGTTTGGTTCAGGAGCAATATGAGTCTAGGGGAAAGGGAGAGGAAGTCTTATGAGTGAGGAACCATAAGAAGGTCAATATGGATAGACTGAAAGGAATCAATGCACATAGAGGCTGGAAGAGTAGGATGGGGCCAGTTTCTGGAGAGATTTAGTGCCAAACATCACTTTATATCTGACAATAAAGGATAACAGGGAGTCACTAGGGTCTGCATGATAGGGTTGTATTGATGATGGATTGGAGAGGGGAGAGAGAGGAGGAAGAAGGACCAATCAGGAAGTTATCATGATAGTTCAAAGGAGAAGTAATGAGGGTGGTGGCTGTTCGAGAGGAGAGAAGGAGACGGATGCTAGAAATAATGTGGAAATATATCGAATTGGTAAGATTTGGCAACTGCTGACATCTCCCTCATGAAGCATTCGCTCTACAGGACTGTCACTCTCTGAATGATCCTTTCTGAAAGACAATCAAGTTTCCTTTGCTTTTGCTGCTCACCTCAAAGTTCCAGAAACTAGTCACGTAGTATGAAAAGAAACAACTGGTTTGTACAATAGGTTGTCTTGTGTAGAAATGGCTGTCCTCATCCTCACGTCCACTTGCCAGTCTAATTCAGACTAGGGCGAGCACTGATTTCAATAGAGAATATTAATAAGAATAATAAGAAAAGCTAGCATTTATACAGTGCTCACTATGGGCCAGGCTCTGTATGAAATGCTTTACAATTAGTATTTTATTTGATCCTCAGCAACCTTGGGAAGCAAGTGTTGTTATTGTCTCCACTTTACAGGTGATGAAACCAAGGTAAATATAGTCACACAGCTAGGAAGTCTCTGAGGCAGGATTGGAACTCAGGTCTTCCTGAATGCAGGCCCAGCACTCTATCCGTTGAGAAGAATCTATAATTTCATTAGCATGGAGAATTCCAAATATGGGGATTTCCTTTACCTATCCATTTAACAGGTAAGTCCTTAGGGAAAGTCACACAGCTAGTGTACATCTGCATGACCCCAAATACAACCCTCTCCCAGAGTTCAGGTTATTCACCTTTGCTGGCTCTTTATTTAATTTAGTTAGGTAATAAGTATTTGTTAGTTATCTACTAAGTCAAGAGCAATGGCCTGGGGAGGTACTTTGCCCTTATCTACACATCTACAAGGTAGGTGCTTAACAGAGAAACTGGAAATATCTTCTCTATCTGGTTACAGAGTGGAGTATTAAGTGGGAAATGGTCTGTTGTGTCTTTATTGTTATGTTGTTGTCGATGTTGGACTGGACCTCTGCTTTCTTTAACATACATATCTTCTAGAAGGAATTTCAGCTACCAAGGCAGATGGGCACCTGGAGACTTAAGAAGTCTTCTGGAGCAATGAGAAGTAAAGTCATTTGCCTGGGTCACTTATCCAATATCTACCAGAGGCAGGCCTCGAACCCAGGTTTTTCTGACTTCGAGGTCAACTCTTAAACCACTGTCACATCGCCTCTCTTCACAGACAGAAATTTTACTTTGCTAGACATTAAAAAAAATAATAAATCACAACAGAGGTATCTTTCAAGGGGGAAATACAGAGAAATGGAGAGAACACATGATTTTAGAAGGTCACTAAGACTTAACAATAATCAGGCCCCAGGCAAGCAGAACTTCATCTGTTTTCTTCTTAAAATAAATTAACCAGCCCTATTAGAAGTTAATAAATAAGAAAATAATAGAACTTTCATTTTATGCTGCTCAGTCGTTTCAGTCATGCCTGACTCTTTGTGACCCCATTTCGAGTTTTCTTGGCCAAGATACTGGAGTGGTTTGCCATTTCCTTTTCCAGATCATTTTACAGATGAGGAAACTGAGGCAAACAGGGTTAAGTGATTTGCCCAGGATCACACACATATACACACGTCCAAGGCCAGATTTGAACTCACAAAAATGAGTCTTCCTGACTCCAAGCCCAGCACTCTATCCACTGCATCACCTAGGAATATTTGCAGCCTACAATAGCCCCATGGTAGTCTCCAGCCCCAGCTCCTATTGCCACCAGTGGCCAGAGTGCTGCTCCCCTTTCATTTTATGGCAATCCTTAATTGGGCTGGGTGGAGTGGGGTGGGGCGTGGAGAGAAGAAGAGAATTCATGAATCTCCCTTTTATCTTCTCCAGTATGTAGTTGGTCTTGTCTCATCAAAAATGCTAAAATTTCCTCCTGTGACTAAAGTGATAACAACCTTTTGTGAAATTTCTCAGGAAGAACAGTTATGTTTGTGGAGTATGGTGGCTATTTCCACATCTGACATCATGTTCTTGAGACAGAGGAGTCTAGGGCACAAGAAAGTAGTGAGGAGGAACAAAGGAAATAAAATGATTAGAGTTCTAAGGGACCTTCAAAACCATCCCATCCAACCACCTCATTTTATAGATTGTGCAGGACTGCATAGAATGAGAGCTGAAAGAGGCCTTAGAGGTCATCTGCTCCAAACTACTACTACTGCTACGACTACTGCTACTACTACTACTACTACTACTACTGCTACTACTACTACTACTACTACTACTATTTCTACTACTACTACTACTACTACTTCTCTACAACATAAAATATTTACTAATGCCAAGGGACTGAGCAATATTAATGCACTCAGGTCTGGCAATACAAAGTCAGAAAAAATGACCCCGTCTTTGACTAGCTTACTGTTTTTAATAATCATTTATGAAGCATCTACTCGATGCAAAGCACTACGCTAAGCATTTTGCAAATTCCTCATTTTTATTCTTACAACAGCCCTAGGAGAAAAGTACTATTATTACTCCATTTTAAAATTGAGGGAACTGAGGCAACACAAGTTAAGTGACTTGCCCAGGATCACACAGCTAGTAAGTATCTGAGGCTGGGTTTAAATCTAGGTCTCCTTGACTCCAGGCCAATTTCAGTAAAGCCAGAGCACGAACAAGTGGGAGAAGCTCAGGAAAGTGACTGGCAATCCCAGTGATGGCCCTGAAGGAAGCCAGGGATGTTAAGAGGCAAAATTACATAAGGAAGAAGTGCCTTCCAGGAATAGGGGGGAGTCATCTAAGAGGTGTGAATGATGGAATGTCTTCTACTTAGCACAGCAAATTAGTTAATTTGGTTGGAACATAGTGAATGAGTATGGAATTTTAGGTACTAGCAGGACATGAAGGAATATATATGCACATACTAAACATACATATGTATAGTATATAGCAATACACATGTACATTTGGAAGTGTAAGAATGAAGTTAAAGACAGAGAACTGGGTATAAATATGATTTGAGAGACATTCATATAAAGGAGATAAAGCCATGGAAGTGGATGAGGGCCCCCTTTAAGAGATTATAGAGAGGAAGAAGCTGAGGAAAGAACCTTGAAGGATTCTAACAGAGGAGCAAAAAAGCAAAGTGACTAAAGAGCTCCATGAAACAGCTGTCAGATAGCACAGGTGGAAACCAGGAAAAAGTAATTTTATAAAAGCCAAGAGAGGAGAGAGTGTAACAAAGAGGGGTGAACAGCGAGGAATCCTCCAGAAAGGAATAAGAGAAGATGTTATTATATTTGACAATGAAGAGGTCGCTGCTGCTCTTGGAAAGAGCAGTTTTCAGTAGAATGATGGAGATAGAAGATGAACAGCCGGGCAGGATGAGCACAGGGTGAGCAAGGGGAAGCAGTGAAGGGAAATTGATTTTGAAAAGTTTATCTGGAAAGGAGAAGAAAGAGTAAAGATCACAGAGCAATTATTTGAGGAGGTAGCAGGGTAGAATGAGACCCTGTGGAGTGGGAAAGATAGAGGCAGTGTGTCCTAGTGAATCATGGATGCCCTCAACTTGGAGGATCTAGGTTTGAATCTTGCATTAGTAACTATGTGATTCTGTGTACTGCCCTATGCCTCAGTGTCCTTATCTGGAAAACGATAGAGCTGATTAACATTTAAGTTAGATTGTTGAACCCATGGTATATACTAGTAGACAGAAAGTGATGGAATCAAGGGGTAGCTTGGGCAAGGAAGATAAGGAAGAAAATTCCTTCATCTTCTTCTTTTTTCTTTTTTTTTGCTTTTGGGAGGGGGGAAGGCATGGCAATTGGGGTTAAGTGACTTGCCCAAGGTCACACGGCTAGTTTTTTGTTAAGCGTCTGAGGTCAGTTCTTCCTGACTTCAAGGCCGGTGCTCTATTCACTGCACTACCTAGCCACCCCAATTCCTTTATCTTCTAAAACTAGAAGCAACTGCTGATACAATAGAGAGAGTATGGGGTTTGGAGCTAGGAAGAGCTGAATTCAAATATGGCCTCAGACATCTACTCAGACATTATTTACTAGAGTAGTAGTATAACCTGGGCAAGTCACTAAACCAGTTAAGCCTCAGTTTTCTCCATGGTAAATGGAAATAATAGCAGCATTTTCCTTGCAGGGTTGTAAAAATCAAAGCTTAGCATGGCATCTGGCACATAGAAAGTGGTATATAAATCCTCATTCCTTTCCCCCCTTTCCCATTCTGAAACTTGAAGAAATATAAGTAAAGATAATTGTAACATTTGTTTATATTTTACAAGTATAACTAAAAAAATTTTTTAAAGAAGCCTTCCTTGATTCATGTCCCCCACCCCTAGTAAAGACTTAATCCCCTTAATTTTATGCATATCATTCGGTTTTGTACTCTCACTTATCAATCGTTACTGTGTATTGTAGTTATCTGAGTTTTTATCTTATCTCTCCACTAGAGTCTAGGGCTTTCTTACTTAAACTTGTAACTACCCCAGGGCCACAGGATTCCTTACCTATTAGGTATTTAAGAAATATTTGTTGGAGGAGGGGAAGGGAAGAAAAGAGAAAAGAAGGGGTGGAAAGGAGAATAGAAGGGGAAAGGAAGGCTTTTAAAGAAAGCTTATGAAGGATTGTTTTTGCTGAACTCATTTTTTTTGTTTTGTTTCCTTTTTTAATCTTTCGTACAAGGGAAAGCTCCCTTGGTAGGGAAAGGAAATAGATATACTAGAAAATAAATGACACAAAAACCAAAATATCAATTAATTTTTAAAGGCTATAAAGGAAGAGAGAAATGTAATTAAGCCATACAATAGAAAAGATCATCTGGCAGAGACACAGGAAACCTGTGTTCTAGTCCTGATTCTGCCACTAAACTTATGTTTTTCTTTGACCAAGTCAGTCAGTGGCGTCTCTCTGAATCTCGGTTTCTTCTCAAAAAAAAAATAGGTTGAATTAAATGATCTCTAGGATTCCTTCTAACTTTAACACTCCATGATTTTGTGATTCTAAATGTAAATGGTTTATTAAGAAAATAAAAGTGATCATTGGTTTATTTAAAATAAGTCACATTTACACCTTTATTTTGCTATTCTAAAACATGCAAATCTAATTTGTTTGTTCTTTTCTATATTTATCAAAAGATCCCACCAAGATAAAAGTGGAGAATGTTCAGAGTGGAAGCAGGGAAACGTCTCTATGTACATCATACATAAGGATGAGAGAAATCACAAAGGAGCTGAAAGATTGTTGTCCCTGGCCTGGGGAAAACTGAATTCAAATCTGTCCTCTGACACTTGCTAGCTGTGTGACCACTAAACATGGCACTAAACTTCTCTGAACCTTAATGTCTCTATCTATAAAATGGACACATAATGCTTCCCCCCTAGGGCTGTTCTAAAGAATTTGTGACATAAGGTATAAAAAGGACTTTGCAAACCTTAAAATGGCTAAGTATCAGTTATCATAATGATAATGAAGAACAATCCTATACTTATCCCAAAAGACTCCCTGATTGAAAGAATGAATACTCCTTCCAATTCAATTATGCCGATTGCTTCACTTTCCAACCCACAGTTTACTCCCCTCCCCTCTTCTCCATGCCATCTGTCTTGTCATATCCCTGAATCCCTCTCCTACTTCTTTCTCTGGAAGCAATAATAACACAAATACTACCATGACTTTTTTTTTTTTTGAGGGAGGAAGGCAAGGCAATTGGAGTTAAGTGACTTGCCCAAAGTCACACAGTTAAATGTCAAGTGTCTGAGGCCCGATATGAACCCAGATCCTCCTAACTCCAGGACTGGTGCTGTATTGCACTGAGCCACCTAGCCTCTCCACTACCACCACTTTTGAATGCCAATTATTCTGCAATGGCTCTAAATCCTAGTGACTTCCCAAACCAAAACAACACTCCCTGGCCAACACTACCTAAGATACGGTTTCTTCCTATACTAGAAGATAAGTTCATTGAGAACAGGGACCATCCTGCTTTTCTATTTGTATCCTGAAGGCTTAGCACAGTGTTTGAAACACTGGGAGAAGTTCTTTACCTGCTATGGCCTCAGGTTCAGGGCCCTCTTGGCGATGCTCCCCTCAGAACTGAGCTAAGTTAATACTTGAAGAATGTGCAATTAAGCAAAATAAAATGCAAAAAATTAGTACTTAAAACTGAAAATGGTGTGATCAACCACACCAGCTTAGGAGATGTTGTTTGTATGGTTACTTTGGTTTTTTTTTCCTATTTTCTCACCGTAAAAGAGAAAAAGAATTGCTATGCAAAATTGGAAACCTCTACAGCTGAGTCCCCCCACATAATAAACATTCCTTACTTGTCCACATGCTTTGAAAGGGGGGTGAGCATGGAGGAGAGAGACAGGCACTGCTATAGATTAGTTGGTAGCTTTTTTTTGGTTGGCATAAATAGCATTTCTTTAGCCAGAACAATATTCTCTGCTTCCTCAACTGGTGCTATTGGCCACAGTATTTTCAGTGTTGTGCCAACCATGTCAACAGGTTGGGGTGGATTTACTCTTGGCAAACTTCAATAAGCAGAAGGCTTCCAACCCCACATGCTTTGATAGCTTATCTTTTCCCTTAGACAGAGACAAGCAAAAGTATTCAAGCAGAAATCCTCTTTTACCATGTCCAAGTTTATATCCACAATTTGACCTGATTAAGAAGGCAAGGTCAGGAGGAAATACCATGTGGAAAGCAACAGAAGGTTAGAAATAGAAATGGAGTTTCAATTCCATCCAAAAAGCATTCATTGAGCATCCTTAGAGTCTTATGCATGATCTTATTTTCATTAAGGCCAGTATCCTTTAACTCTCATTAGATGTTAGAAAAAACACCATTTATTTTTATTTGTGAATAGTAGCCACAGTACTACAAAACTGAACAATAATTTTCATTGGCAATTTCACTTTTATTTATTAAATGTAAAACTAACACAATCTTTGCCTGCATCAATAAAAGTAGAATGTCTAGACAAGAGAGAAAAACCTCACCGTATTTCACCCTGGTCAGATGGTATCTGGAATACTCTATTTACTTCTGGGAATTACACTTTAAGGGAATGTTGACAAGTTGGAGCATAGAACAAGGGAGGTAACATCAGTGCACTCCCCTCTGGTCACATTAAACATAGAGTCGAGCTCAGTTCTGGGAATCAGACTTTAAGGGGATGTTGACAAATTGGAGCATACCCAGAAGTATTTTTCCTATATAATAAAGACTCAAAACCATGGTATCTGAAGAAAAATGGAAAGAATTGGGGTTAGTCAGCATAGGAAGAGAAGCAGACTAGGTATTTGTCATAAGATACTCGAAGAAAGAATAACTGCCCTTTAAAAAACAAAACAAAACAAAACAAACTTGACTCCGTAATGGAGAACAAGAACCAAGGCATAGATATTGTAAGGAGTAAAAGTTTGTCTCTGTAAGAATAAATTTCCAATTAGAGTTTTCCAAAATTGTGATGAATTGGCTGCTTTGGAAAGGAAGGAATTCCTAGTCTCTGGAGCTGTTTCAGAAAGGGGAACTGACCACTTGTCAGGAATATCATAGAAGAAATTCATGCTTGGGATTCTATGATCCTATAAACATTTCTCATATCTGCTTAGATAAGTTGAAGTCAAAAAGATGTAAAGGACCACAGAGATTTGAGGAGGTAACAAGATGAAGTGCAAGGAGCACTAGGTTGGTGTAAGAGGCCCGGGATTCAAAGCCCAACTTGGCCACTACTACCCAAATGACCTAGAGAAATTGACCTAAATTCTCTGATACTCAGTTTTCTCATCTGTTTGTCAGTCAATAAATATTTATTAATTATCTGCTATGTGCTAGGCACTGTGCTAAGTGCTGGAGATTCAAAAAAAGGCAACAATACAGTCCCTGTCCTCAAGGAGCTCACAATCTGATGGAGAAGACAATTAAACAAACATGTATAAACAAGCTACATGCAGGATAAATGGGAAATAATTAGAAGAGGAAGGAAATAGAATTAAGAGGGATTAGTTGCAAAATTACAACAAGCTCTTTCTTCAACTTAATTGGAAAACTTCTGAATTCAGACAGTATAAAAGAAACAAATCTTTAGATACTGAAGTTATGTTAAATCCATAACATATGTGTCATATAACAATTGTATTCTTTTCATGATGTTTAAAAGTTGAAGAAGTCAGATTGTATGACTATTTTCATGTCCCTGCCTTCAGTAGAGGGTGTTAATGACTAGAACGAGAGAGAGAGTGAGAGATGGAGTATATTGTTCATGGAACAGCCAGGAGACCAGTGTTGCTAGACTGAAGAGTTCGTGGCAGGAGTAAAGTGCAGGAAAACTGGAAAGTGTGTGTGCGTGTGTGTGTGTGTGTGTGTGTGTGTGTGTGTGTGTGTGTGTGTGTGTATGTGTGTGTGGAGTGGGGAGTTGGTTATAAGGGGCTTTAAACAGAGGATTTTGTATTTCCTCCTGGAGGCAATAAGCAACCACCTGAACTTATTGAGAAGAGGAAATGACATTGTCAGACCCGAACTTTAGGAAACTCTCTTTGAGACTCATGGCAGAAGGAGATGTCTACATTCAGAGACATATCTAGAAAGAATACTTTAAATGCAGACTGAAGCAAACTACCTGCTCTCTTTCTTTTTTCATGCTTGGTTTTGCTTCCCCTTTCCCATTGTTCATTCTATTCAGTTATAACCCTTCTTTACAACCAGAGTAATGTCTAATGTGAAAGTATTTGCAGATCCTATACTTGATTGCATGCCACCATGGGGGATGGGGGAGGAAGGAGGAGAGAAAATTTGAAACTCAAGGGATCGTGGAATTGAATCTTGTAAACTAAAAGTAAACAAACAAATCAACTAAAAAAATTTTTTTAAAAGGAAACTCACTTTGGTGGCTGAATAGAAGTTGGATTGGAGGAGGGAGAAACCTGAAGCAGGTTATTGCAACAGCCCAGGTGATGAGGTGATGAGGACCTGTACTAGGGTGGTAGCAGCTTCAGAAGAGGCAAGGGGGCATATTTGAGAAATGTTGAAAAGGTGAAATCATTGGAACACTCATTACCTATATCAAATTTCTTACCATCTTGGAGAAGAGAGAGGGAAGGAAGAGAGGAAGAGAATTTGGAACTCAAAATTAAAAAAAAAGACTATTAAAAATTGTTTTTACATGTAATTGGGGAAAAAAAAACTTTTTTAAAAGGTGAAATCATCAGGCCTTAGTAATATATTGACTGTGGGGACTGAGAGATAGTGAGACGTTGAGGATGACACCTAAGTTGTGAACCTGAGGGATTGGAAGGATGGTGTTGCCTCCTACAGGAATAGGAAAGTTGCATGGGGGGACACAGGGGTGAGGGAACAGAATTTAGGGGGAAGTTTCAGTTTCTAATGTGGAGTTTAAAATATTTACTGTGACATGGGACTGTTAGTGTTTGGCTAGATGACCCTTGAGGTTCCTTCCAGGTCTAAATCCATGATAATATTATGACACTCTCTCAACTTGTATGTGAAATTTTGAGTCGAGTCCCCAATGAAGTACCTATCACTCTGAGGTTCTAGGGCTAACCTTGTGGGTGGCTACTCTGATTATTACAGTTCATTAGTCCCCATTTGTTTGTTTCACTTTAGCAATCAGCCAGTTTTCTTAATTAGCTTTCAACATAGGTATTTACAAAGGTGACTTAATGAGAACTGTTGGTACCAAAAATTCCCCCCCCAAATACCTGGGGTTTATTCTTCTACAAATACATACAGTATACAAAGAATGGGATCTAACTTGGAGTACAATGGTAGTTAGTCATACATACAAGATAGAGATGTGACAAAGGTAACTCCTGGCATGTTTTGCTAGATTAGGTCACAGCTAGGTTCCAAGAGTCTATTCCTTTCTTGATTCCATATTTGGCACTCTTCTGTCCTCTGAAGTGGGGTCCTATGAAGGCAACACACTCCTTGAAGTTGCTTCAGTGACTGTTCCTCTCTATCTCTGTCTTTAATTGTATATCTCTGTTCCTAACTGGACTTATTGTCTTATAAACAGCCCACACATGGTTGTTGAGATAGGGGTTGTTGTTCATCCTTGGTACTTGAAGAGGACCAAATGATATCATGACATTGGGGTCAAGGTAGAGTATGTTCAACTGCAACTGACCAATTTGACTCAGGTTGGGCACAAATAGCTTGAACTTTGCGAATGGAGATATCTCTAGATTTGTGCATCTTATTTTTCCTTTGTACTACTGAGATTCTACATTGCTCATAGAACATAGCACCTTCTTTGATGTGGGCATGCAATGCTGGGTAGTCCCGTGCCAACATCTCTCATGTCTCACAATCAGCACTAAGGTTCTTCAGAGACATCTTGAGAGCTTCCTTGTATCACTTCTTCTGACCTCCCTGTGAGTGGGTGGGGGACAAGAGAGAGAAGAAAAAATCTCCTCCCCCCAATTTTAGGGATATCTTCCCACAAAATATCCATGAGACTGGACTACCTAAATGTTGGATGGCTTTCTGTTCTTGTAGATAAGCCCAAAGTACATGCTTGATTCTCTGAGTCAATCATCAAATGTTTCGTCTATGGGATTATTTCCCTTTTCCCCTATAATCCTTTCAAACAGATTAAGGATTTTATTCACACAGTGTCATAAAATTGTAGGAAAATTCTCCAACATCTACTTTATACTTTATGATTACACTCTGGGTCCACTGATGGAATGATTGATTGATTCCATAACTACATAAATAGAAGTGGGGAAAGGAGAGGAAAAACCTTCCCCTTACACTGTGAAAGAATAATTAAATCCATTTCTAAAAGTCACCTGAAATTCTCCTAAGTCTCACAAGCAGACCTAGGTTTTTGTTTGTTTTTTAGAGCTGTGATTTCATTGGTACAGAGGCCCTGTATCTGGGACAGCTGAGGCAACTAACTGGGGATGCAGTTAGAAGGCTGGGCCTGGAGTCAGGAATACCTGAGTTTAAATCTAGCCTCAAACACTTACCAACTGTGTGACTCTATACAAGACACTTAACCTTTGTTTGCCTCATTTTCCTCAGCTGTAAAGTGGGGATAATAATAACATCTACTTCACAGGGCTACTGAGAGGACTAGATGAGATAATATTTGTAAACACAGTGCCTGGTATACAGCAGATGCCACATAAATGCTTATTCTTTTCCCTTCTTCCACTCCTGATGAAAAAAATTATTTTTATCAATGCATATTGGCATGGCTCTGCAATTTACAATTCTAGGAAATTACTTGGGCTTCTGAGAGCTTAAGTGGCTGCTTGGGATCTCTCAGTCAGTATATATCAGAGGCAGAACCCACTCTCTAACCTTTCTGAATCTGAGGCTGTCTTGCTATCCATTATGCCACGGCTGCCTCTGTCACACAGACTGAACTATATGTGACCCCATGTTATTTTGTGCCATCAGCACAATTTAAAATTGGAGCATAATCATATTTTGTTGCAAAATTACAAACTCTTTCTTCAACTTAATTGGAAAATTTCCAAATTCAGTCAGTAGAAAGGAAACAACTCTTTAGATACTGAAGTTATGTTAAATCCATAACATATGTGTCATATAACAATTGCATTCTTTTCATGATGTTTAAAAGTTGAAGAAGTCAGATTGTATAACTATTATCGTGTGCCTGCCTTCAGGGACTAGGATAGATAGATAGACGGACGGACGGACAGACGGATGGATGGATGGATGGATGGATGGCTAGACAGGCAGACAGACAGATAGATAGATAGATAGATAGATAGATAGATAGATAGATAGATAGATAGATATGCTATTGACTAGAAGTCATAGATAGATAGATAGATAGATAGATAGATAGATAGATAGATAGATATGATATATGATAGAAAAAGACAATAGTTAGACAGAAAGAGAATTAGGTAGATAGAGAAATAAATGAGTAGACAGGTAGCTAGGCATAGAGAGAAAAAGATAAATAGGTAGACAGGAAAAAAGAGAGACAGAGAGAGATAGAGATAGAAAAAGATAAATAGGTATACATCTAGATAGGAAGAGAGAGAGACAGAGAGAAATCGGTAGATAGCTATAGAGAAAGAGAAAGATAAATAGACACAGACAGACACAGACAGACACAGACAGAAAGATAGATAGATAGATAGATGTCTTAGTCTATTGTTAAAATACAACTCCTCTATAACACTTTTTTTATTTTACAAAATGCTTGGCTGTCTGTCATTAGCTATTGCCATTGGGAAGCTATCATTTTGTCCATAAGTTCCCTGTTGACAATGTTGGCAAGTAAAAAAACTTGTCAAATGACTGGGGAAAAATCAAAGAGTTTTTGTCTTTTTTTATTTTTTTGAATTTTGTAGGGAACAAAATCCAGTTATTATTCCCAAACTTTATACTTTTCAGCCAGTTATATTAGTATTCTGTCAACATGACTTTAATATTTGTAAATATAGATATGTGTGTATATGTATATATATATATATACTCACATACATATACATGCATATATATGCATGTGCATATATATGGTGTAAAACATATAATGTTACATACAGTTTTGGAAGAAACATAAACAATGATTAATTTAGCTAAGTTCATTCTATGTCATTAAGGGGGAAACTCCATGTCTCTAGCCTCCCGTTTAGCCTTCTATGAGGTCATAGAATTAGAACGGGAAGGTTCTCTATCTAGTCCACCTTCCTCCTCCTCATTTTACAGATGAGTAAATTGAGACCTGTGACAGGTAAGTGATATAGAATAGAAACTCATATTTGTGAGAAAATGGAATCTCTTGCTAAATCTCCATCTTTCAGGCTAACTATGACACATAAGGCACAAGAAATGCATTCTGGGCCATCATTATACTAGAAGACTCAGGAGAGTCATACTTTCTTCCCACTGAAATCTTACTTTCTTAATAGTTTTTGTGGATACTTTATCAGCCTGTAATCTCTGTTTCTCTCTAGAATGAGGGCATGTAAAAGGAATTGCAGAGGAATACTAATGTCATGTTTCAGAGGTTTCACTCTTTCCTCTTAAGGATGAGTGGGTCATGACAGATATGTCTGTTGTCTGGGAGTTTTGCCAAATTCGGTTTGGGTAACTCTTAAAACATATGTAAGGAACTGGCTCTAGCTCCTTCTCTCAAAGCCGCTCTTTAGGGTCCCGCAGGATAACTCTGAGGGGCTCAGGGGCTGGGATGTCTCTCTAATTCCAGCAGCTCCATCCCCCACTGACTGTTTTCTCCATTGTTATGGGCATCCTGACTAGCCTCAGTTTCATTTAACCATTTAAAATAAATTAACTTTTATGAAGGGACATTTATTTCAAAGATATAGCAAAAACCAGTTAAAACATTTCTCCCAATAATTCTGCATACTCTCCCCTACACCACATGGAGCTGGAGAGTAAATTCAAAGCTTAGCTTAGTTCCTACAAAGCATTGGTCTGATCAAATTCATGTCTAGAGGCACCTCAACTGCCAGATGAATCCTTTCCTTAGCTTCCACTGGCTTGGGTCCAGAGGGTCACTCTGTGCTCTTTAACCCACTAATGTAAGGCTATCTGTAACATCTGCCCTGAAACTCAAGCTCAGAAATGCTGAGCCAACAGAGTGCCTTCATGATGGTTTTTCCAGCTCTCGAGGATATGAGAATTCACTCCCTTAGTCAAGAAAAGGAAAAAAAAAAAGCAAATGGAAAGGCCAAGAACCATGGCCTGTTTCTCAGGGCCACATGGCCTCAGAGGTGAGAAGACCCTGAGGCCTTTCCCCTCATTACATAGTTTCTCACCAGACTTTAAAGGCATAGGAGTCATTGGGATTCCCCCCAAAAGAGTGAATGAGTCAAAAGAAATGATGGTTAATGTTGAAAGACTTTTTAAATGCCTCTGTAGCCAATCAAAGAGTCTCCCCTTTACCGCATGGGTAGCCAACCAGAAACAGTTACAGAATGTCTTAAGTATGCTCTTTAATCTGTCCAAGGCACTTTTCTTGCATAGCATCACACTTCTCTCAGAACTCGCGTCCTCCACATGGAAAGATTGCATCAGCCAAGCTAGCTGAAGGGGTCTGCGCATGCACCAGACCTTCCCCCCACCCCCACTACCCTCCAAGAAGGCCGCTCTCATTTTTCTCTCTTTTTTTTATTGCTAAATATATATATTAACAAGTTATAACAATTAATAAGTTATTAATATTACAAATTACAGGCAATTTTTTTTACTTTAATATTAGACAAGGTCAGATTAGTAAAATATAGAAAACAAAATTTCAAAATGAAAGTCAAGTTATAAAGTGTCATGTTAGAAATATGACAGCTATAAATGAATTAAGTGTTAAGTGTCATTCAACTTGTAACACTGATATAATAAAAACAATAGCTGGCATTTTTGTAGAGCTCACTATGTGCCCGACGCTGTGTTAAGCACATTGCAATTATTTCATTGGATCCTCACACCAATCCTGGGAGGCGGGTGCCATTATTAGCTCCACTTTACAGATAAGGAAACTGAGACAAACAGATGTTAAGTGACTTGCTCAGGGTCACGCAGCTAGAGAGTACCTGAGGCCAGATTTTAACTCAAGTCTTCCTGATTCCAGTCTTGGTTCTACCCATTGTGCTTCCCATACACTTTTTTTTAAAATTTAATTTATTTTTATTGGACAAGTATTTATCTCCTCTTCCCTTCAATACTCCCCCACAATTTAACAGGAGGAAAAAGAACTTGCAAAAATCTGGTTAGTAATGTGTGGATTGTTACTTATCCTTCATTAATACCATTTGAACCAAATTTTATGGAACTAGAAATTGTTTGAACCCAGAATGCTACCCTGACTTCAATAACTTTCTAGGAATGACAAAAATGGCTATTTTTATTCTATTACTGTCTTATTAGGAATTTTGAGTTCCCCCAGGTTTTGCATCCACCCAAAATATTCGTATTTTGGATCTCCATAATCATGTCTTGTTTTGGGTCCACCCAAGCTTGTGTTCTGGGTTCTCTTGTGTTTTGGCTTTGCCCAAACGTTACTGAATGTTTATATTTACTAATAGCTATCTCAATCTACCTTCCTTTCATGTTGCCATCTCAGCAAAATTGCTTAACTGTATGCATGTGATCTGTGTGTGACTCATGTTAGGCTATACTTGTCAAAATCCTATATAACATAAACCTTCCAGAACCCAGAGAGCAGGAGCCATATCTCTTTTCCAACTTGCTTTTCTCTGCCAAATGACCTAAGAAATTTATTTCTAAAAGTATTTCAGATTTTGGGGTTTGTACTCATGAACAATAATATGGTATCAGAAGTGCAATGCCCTGGTGGTCACCAAATAAACCTGAAGGTTGTCTGAGACCCTGGAAGCTGAATAAGTCTCCATGATTTTAGGATTGTAGAGCTGACCGATATGGGATTACACAGCAAGAACCTGGTGAGTCCCATTGGGTTCAGGTTAGAAAAAGTCCAGGCCCTGACTCCATGTGTTCAGAAAATTAAGAGGCTGCAGTTGGCCTTAACCTAGGGAAAGGCTCAGGCAGGGTTGGAATTAGCCCAGGCTGTCCATAATGGGTCAAATGAGTTGACTTGACAAGTGTCCTGACTTGAACACTCAAGGGCCTATTAAGCTGTTGCTAAAAACTACAAATTTGGCACCAAAAAAAGGCTTGTAGTGCTTTTTTTCTTTTTTTTTTCTCTCCCCACCTTTTGTTTCAACTCTCCCAAGAGACCTAGTCTAGACTGTCCAATAGTGTTCTGTATTATCATGGTGAACATGGGCTCTACACTTATTCATTTAAAATGACCCTGGGTTAGTGAGAGAAATTTGTGTTTTTCAGGCAGAACAGTGGGTTTTTACTGGAACCTCTACTTCCAAAGTTCTCTAGCTAGTACAAGGTGTCTTATTTACCTTGGAGAACTTTGAAGCGGAACATCTAGTCACTCACAAAAACTACTATGAGACAGCATAGAAAGGGAACTTTGAAGCATGGGATAGACGAATGAAATCTCAGACCTGAGACAGCTCTCCAAGCTATCTGTAATATTAAGCAAGTAATTACTCTCTTACTGACTTTTTGATTTTCAATGGAAGATAAGGAAGGAAAATTGTGAGATTCTTTCTGTCTACCTTCACAATTTCCACAATGTCAGAAATCACAGAGATAAAGACAAAAAAAAAAGATGGTAATCTTTTTTTTTTCTCCCTGGTTTGTAGAAATATTTAGCTTTATAGAACATCTAGGTGCCTCAGTGGATAGAGTACTGGGCCTGAAGTCAGGAAGACTCACTTTCCTTAGTTTAAATCTGGCCTCAGACACTAGCTATGTGACCCTGGGCAAGTTACTTGACCCTGTTTGCCTTAGTGTGCTCACCTCTAAAATAAGCCAGAGAAAGAAATGGCAAACCACTCCAATATCTTTGTCAAGAAAGCCTCAAATGGGGTCATGAAGAGTTAGACATGACTGAAATGATTGAACAACAATAACAACAATAGTATGTGAAAGACACTGCTAATCACCAACAATACAAGCATGGAAAATAGTATAATCATTGACTTCAAGAATCTAACCAGTTGATAAATGATCAAAGGATTTGAACAGGCAGTTTTAGATAAAGAAATTAAAGTCATCTATAATCATATGAAAAAATGTTATAAATCATTATTGATTAGAGAAATGCAAATTAAAACAACTTTGATCCAACCTATCAGACTGGCTAACATGAAAAAAAAAAACAGAAAAATTACAAATGTTGGAAAAGTGGGAAAATTGGAACACTAATGCATTGTTAGTAGAGTTGTGAATTGATCCAACCATTCTGCAGAGCAATTTGGAACTATGCCCAAAGGGCTATAACACTTTGCATACCCTTTGATCCAGCAATACCACTTCTAGGTCTGTATCCCAAAGAGACAATAAAAATGGGTAAAGGGACCGCATATACAAAAATATTTATAGCAGTTCTTTTTTTTGATAGCGAATAATTGGAAACTAAGAGGATGCCCATCAATTGGGGAATGGCTGAAACAAATTGTTATATATGAATGTAATGGAATACTATTGTTCCATAACAAAGAATGAGCAGATGCACTTCAGAAAAACCTGGAAAGACTTGCATGAACTGATGCTAAGTGAAATGAGCAGAACCAGGAAAATATCATACATAGTAACAGCAGTATTATGTGATGACCAACTTTGATGAAATTAGCTCCTCTCAGTAATGCAATGACCTTTCTAAGACAATTCCAGAAGACTCATGATGGAAAATGCTATCCACATCCAGATAAAAAACTATGAAGTCTGAATGCAGATCGAGGCATACTATTTTCTCTCTTTCTCTCTTTTTTCTCATGGTTTTTCCCTTTGGTTCTAATTCTTCTTTACAACATGACTAATTGGAAATATGTTTAATATGATTGTATGTATATAGTCTATATCAGATTGCACATCATCTTTGGTAGGGGAAATGGGAAGGAGAGGGAGAAAATTTAAAACTCAAAATTTTATAAAAGTGAATGCTGAAAATGAAAAATAAATAAATCAATACTTTGTGGGAAAGAATCTTACAGACTTATCCAAGTTATATCTAGGATTCTTGCTCTTTGGGCAAATGTACTTGTGAGGGTCAAATGAGGTAATAATTGTAAAGGGCTTAGCACAGTGCCTGGCACTTGGTAAGTGCTATATAAATGTTCACTATTATTATTATTTTTATTAAGTACAATTACTCTATACTGGTTTTTTAATATGATTGGCATAAAATGACAAATTGACAGATGATGATTTCCTATATAAAAGAATTCTGGCAGATTTTAATATTAACTGTTTGAGAAAGGGATGTTTGAGCTTCATCAAGTAATTTCATTTTCTGTCTGCTACCCTTACTGACTGGTGATACTTTAATATCTCCTCTCAAATCAGTCCACTGTGAGACTTCTAAGAAGTTTAATCTGTAACCTGACTTACTTTACCTATAGAATCCATTAAATAAGGTTTCCTTAAGGGATGCATGAAAATATAACTGTATAACTAAGTTTGTTCAACTTTTATGACATTGAAGAAAACATGGAATTATGATTTTTGTGATATTCGTGGCAGAGTGCACTTGTTTTTTAGTGTAAATTTAATTCCCTTGATTTACAGCCCCTGAGACGAATTGATCTCTCTAGCTATAAGACATCAGAAAAAGTTTGCCACCAATCTGGCTCCATTCCTCCTTATATGAATTATATCAAACTTTAGGCAAGATGAATAATGAGGAGGATACTTCCATTGATTCAGGTTGTTTTAATGAAGTCCCATTGAAGTCATAACCCAGCCTTCTGCTTCTGCAATTATGCTTTTGCTAGTATTTGAATGTTGGGCTTGAGTACCAAACAGGGGATTGTGGATTATTACTTATCCCTCAACAATATTGTTTAAACTTGACTTCCTGTAACTAGAAATCACTTAAACCCAGAATGTTGCCTTAATTTCAATAACACTCTAGGAATGCCAGAGATGGCTATTTTTATCTTATTTTATTAGGAATTTTGGGTTCCCCCAGGTCCTGAATCCAAAACATTCTTGTTTTGAGTCTCCATACCTGTGTCTTGTTCTCATTCTACTCAAGCAGCTCCTGCCTCTTCAGAAGCCATAACAACCAGTCTCAGAAAAGAAGGTGTTTCAAAGTACTTGGCTCTGTCAGAGGATTCAGCATCTGAAATGGATATGGTTTTATCAGCGGAAATAATGCTCAATAAGAGATGTTACTATCTGCTTTATAGCTTCAGCCAAAGAACCATAGGACCTTTCCATTTGATTTGAAGCTGAAACTTTCTCTGTTAAATGTGAGCTCCAAGAAAGCATGGATTATCTTGCTTTTCTATTGATATCCTAGTATTTAGGATAGTGCTTTGCAAAGAATAAGCTCCTAATAAATGTTCAATCATTCATTTATCCATCTATTCATTATTTCATCCATTCCTCAAGAACCAACTTGACTTGAAGCAAAATAAGAATGATGGACCAGAAACTGGTTTAAGGAGGTAGCTCTTAGCTCATACAACACTCCCTCTATCCTTTTTCCCTTATGTTTTTAATGGGAAGCTTAGGGAGGATTAGCACTTCTGGTGTAAGGGTTTGCCAAGTCCTTTGCAGGGCTGCTCACTCACCTTTGGTGTCCACCCACCACCCAACTCTCACCTGTGACTCCAAGAAGCTATAGCATACACAGTGGCCACACCCCAGTAAAATTATCTCAGCAGATGTGTTGAGGATAAGCAATAGACCTCAACTCTTGGTGAGTTAGGATTACCCCAAGCATGTGAAGACTTCCCCCAGTGGAATGGGCAGATGAGAATGATTTGTTCCAATGGCCATGAAAGAGGCTGAAGCAATCACTATGGAGTGCTTAGAGCTTTTACAGATATTGAAGATACCAAGGTCATTCACTGCATCCTAGACCCTCACCAGTCATCATGGCTTTTGTCTTGCCACTGGACTTTAATGAAAAGAGAGTGAGGCTGGTGACTTCATGCAGCTCTGTCTCACTTTTTGCACAAGTCAAGACATCACCCCATGATGTCTTTGGTCCTCTTCAAAAAGAAAGGATAAGCACCACCACCACCACCACCACCACCACCACCACCACCACCACCATGAGAAATTATACACACAGGGTAGAAATCACAGGAAAATTCATCTCAACAATCAGAAAATAATATTTTTAAATACTTAATATCCTCAAAATTCCAAATTGACCATCTGCCCAACCACTATTTTCTGGAAATTTCTCTTTTCTAATTAGGGTTAGTCTAAATCAAGTAACTTTTAGTCACAAAACGACCACAAATGAATGTCTTCCTCTGGATCTTATTTTTTTGCCATCTTTCCTCCTCTTACCCTAGTGCAATAAACTTGCAGTGAAATGGCTATCACACTCCACACCTGGAGAAAGAATGTCTCTTAATCCTTTAGTAAGACTGAGTAAAGAATCATTTAACCACTACTCAGGTATTAAGAGCTCCCATTTCTTTTGGTTCTATGATGTGTACTCAGTGGCTTCTCTGATGAGCAATCAGGCACGTGTTGGAGCCAGCCTGAATAGGTACGTTCAGGAGAGCCAATTCTTAAATATTCAGTATGAGGATTTACATCTTGGGAATCAGGAAATGACCACAAATTATGACTCAATTTATCATTTTGTTGATTGTCTAGACTAAATAAAATGATAAAGAAAATGTTACTAACAGAGGTGAAATTTTTAAAATGTGTCCTGAATATAGGGTTTATAGATGATTGCTAAGTATTTACCAGCACACTCCTCTTAACATCTCATTCCTTACTCTCCAGAAATAACTGATATAGACTCAAATGAAAATGCAGATCAAAATGACCGCTGTGTGGTCCATGTAATACACAGAGGTAGCTAGGTGGCAGAGCAAATAAAAGCACTAGACACACTCAAGTCAGGAAGACCTAAATTCGAACTGGCTTCAAGATACTTCTTAGCTATAAAACCCCAAGCAAATCACTTAACCTTTGTTTACCTCAGTTTCCCAATCTGTAAAATATGGATAATAATAGTATCTATCTTTCAGAATTATTGTAAAAATTATGTTGTATAAAATAATATAATATTTGTAAAGTGTTTTACAAACCTTAAAGCATTATATAAATGCTGTGAATCTTATTAATAATGAAACGGCCTGGAGAGAAGATCATGAGTTCATAGGATTTACATCTGGAAGGGACCTTAGAAATAATTTAGCCCAAGTCCCTCATTTCACAGAATGAGATGTAACTGAGACTGAAAGAAGTTGTGATAATTTGCCGAAGGCTCCACAGGTAATAAGTGGAAAAGCTAAGATTTGAACTCAAATCTAATGACTCCACGAATACCACATTTAGACTAAATAACAATCTAATCAAAGTCTATAAAAATCATAAAAGTCATCAGTAGGATGAATATGAACTTTTTCACCTCATTTAATAATAGAACCTTAGATGAGCGTTGCTCTGAGATCCTAAAGAATTGGATCCCAGCCTCAGCTCTGCTACTGATCAGCTTTTTGACCTTGAGCAAATGACCTCAACTCCCTGGGATTGAACTTCTTCCTCTGTAAAATGAGTGTTGGATAAGATGCCCTCTAAGATTCTTTCCAGTTCTAACATTCTATGACCTCCCTGAGACCTGATTTTCATGGAAAATTAAAGGTACTGGTACTCCACCACCCAGAGGGGAGACTTCTGGAACTTATCTCCTCAAAAAGTGGCTTAGTTTGAAAATATAAATTGATCAAACAACAGTTTATATCAGTTCAGGGGTGACAGATTTATAATGGGCTTTTACACTAAACTAGAATGCTTCTAGGAATGATATAACCTAAAGGGACACCTATGTCCTTCCTACAGCATGTCCCTATAGTCACTATTAAAGACCATGGACTGTAGAGAACATGAGCCTAACCTAGTACAGTCTTGCCATTTTTATGTTATTAAACATTGGGATGAGAGAATAGGAACTCCCCAAAGGCAGGGACACTCTGAGTTTTGTTTGCATATCTCAATAGTCTGTATCAGTGACTTACACATAGTTGATGACAAAAAGCTTGCTGAACTGAATTGATGCTACAACATGTTATTCTATCCTTTTCTTCTATCTACATACCTCCCTGCTGCCACACTACACTTCAGACTGTTGAAATCATTGTCCAATAACTTACCGATACTTAGTTTCCCACTTGTTTCTGCTTAAGTCAAAGAAGTAAATTATACATCAAGGCCCTTTATAATGAACTTCAACAATCCATCTGTTTCTTAACCTTTGAACTTTAAAATATGTATACTTTGAAATCTGTATTTTAATGAAACTGGCTTCTTTTGTGACACCATGTATTTTATTTTATGTACTTAAAAACATGATTCTGAGAAGGGGTCCATAGGCTTCAACAGAGGAGTGCAAGACACACAAAAAAAGGTTAATGACTCCCGATTGTTTTTGTTGTTGAGAAGCTTTCTTTTATTAAAAATCAATCATATTGAAAAAGACCATACTAAAAAAGCAATCAACAAGCATTTATTGAGTGCCTACTGTATGCCAGTCACTGTACCAGGGCTGAGGATATAAATATAACAATGAAACAGTTGCTGCCTAAAGGGAGCTTTCATTCACTGGGGGATGGGTGGGGATGTGGGTGACAACATATAACCATAAGAGTATTTACTAAATAATTGTGTGTGTGTATATACACACATAGATAAATGTATGTGTATAAGTGTATATATGTGTGTGTGTGTATATGTGTATATATATATATATATATATATATACATATATATATCCACAGATGTGTATATATGTATGTATATAAGTATATGTGTGTATGTGTATATGTACACACACACATACACACACACACACACACACACACACACACACATACACACACAACTAGGAAATAAGTAGCCTATCAACCAGGGGTGGAAATGTTTTACTTTTTCAGAGATTTTCTTATATTAGTTTGTCTAGTACAGATTTTTAAGTATGGCTGCAAAACACCTGAATAATAACCCAGTGTAGAAAAGGGCTACATTTTTTAGACTTTTCACAGCTAGTATGCTTCACTTGCCACTAAAGAAACTGAGTTTCTGCAGTATCCCCCAAAACTGATCAGCAGCAGAAAACAAGGGGAAAAAAATTTACAGTCCTAATTTCTTTAAAAAGGTGAACCTCGTTTATCTTCCGAGTCTTAAGGAGCAACAGTTTGTAAAGGACTTATGAACTTATTTCTGGCAAGTGGAAACATCAGCACCAGCAAATCTTCAGGGAAGGGCAGGTGAACAGCACAAAAGCAGGAAAGGCTTTTCACCTCTGTCTCTGAAAGGCAATCTTAGCTGAGGCATCTGATGCTGTTATGTCTACTTCAGTCAGAATCCACTAGAGCAAATCACTTGAGGGCTAAGCAAGGTAGACAGTTGCCTAGGACACAACTCAAAGAAAGTTCCCAGGGAAACGTTTAATATTACTTTCCAGAAATGTGCATGCTTTTAACACTACCACTGATTTTGTGAGAAAAATTATGTTATAGTGAATGTTATTTTATATTATGGTATAGTAAATGTCATAGTAAAACCTAAAACACTTTGCATAAACAATAACATGGTGTGCATCAGGGGTTTTGCCATATTTGCCAAATGCCTCCCAAATGCCTGGTTCTGGCTCTGGTGCAACTTCCTTTCTTCTCCAAAAATAGACTGATGAATGATCAATCCAAGGTAGATTTATTTAAGTAAACCTGTCATAAATCAGATCCCCTTTAAGGGGATCTGATCAAGTTTAATGTTATATCTGGGCCAGAGAACCTTTGGAGATTGGACGGGTTTTGAAACTGAGCTGCAGTTTTATGTCTGTTTCAAGAATACTTTGTATTATCGTATAGCTGAACTTGGAGTCAAGAGAGGTCTGGGTTCAAAGCCCTTCTCCAATACTCATGATATTGATACTGCCTAGCTCATACGGGAATTGCATTTGTTTTGTATATGTGTATACATATATATGAAAATTTACATTTTTACTGTGCTTTGAGGTTTTACAGAATTCTTTTCTCTGTGAGAAAAGTCATAAAGTACAATATAAATCTAAGGTTTCATATATATGCATGCATGTATATACATATACACAATTATTTGCTGGTATCCAGCCCTGGTTTGTAACCTACTTGCTTCTAATCATATTTTTAGTATGTCCTTATTTAGTATACATTTATATACTGTCACCTTCCCCACCCCCACTCTGACTGAAGGAAAGCTTCCTTTAGGAAGTGACTGTAATTGAGTTAGGTAGTGTAAAGATTATTATCCCCATTTTATAGATGAGGAAACTGAGGCTCAGAGAGGTTAACTTGTTCACTTGAGGCCTATGAACTTAGGTAGACAGACAGGCAGACAGATAGATAGATAGATAGATAGATAGACTGTATTTCAATAAAATTGTTTTTCTTTGTAGCTCCATGTATCTTATTTTATAAATTTAAAAACATATTTCTAAAAGGTGTCCAAAGGCTTTAACAGATTACCCGAGGGGAACCAGAAAACACAAAAAAATTGAGGAATCCTATTTCTTTTGCTTTGGTTGTTGAGAATCATTCTTTTATTGGAAACCAATTAACAATATTAAATAATTATATATGAAATCAGAGCATATTATATACAACATATGATGTATGAAATCATATTGTATATCACATATAAATGTTATATATGAAATCATACAACGTGTGTATATGTCTTCTTTTTCAGACTGGACTTGTTATTTATCAATATAGAGAGTTCCAGGTAAGAAACTCCTTTTACCAGAGGAGGTCCGCACCCACTCTACAATTTGCTGTCTTAGAGAACTGGCTAGAGCAGTGAGAGATTAAAAGACAAGGTAAATGTCAGAAGAAGAACTTTCTACCACTAAAGTTTGCTTTCTATCTAACAGGCCTCCTGCAAGTTATTGTTAGCAGGCTACTTGTTAACCCCCACTTAGCCTAACAGATTTCCCTGGTTCAGGGACAGTGTAGAACTGATTAAAAGCTCCCATGATCTTGTCCTCTCCAGATCAAGATATGGCATCATGGATGAGGTGTGGTCCATTCTCCCCAATGGCTTTTGTACTCTCCTAGGTAAGAGCCACCATCAATTCCTTTGGCAGCATATTCTAAGAATGGGTTAGAGCCTGGATTGGGAAGGAGAGAAGGTGTAAAATCATAGGATTTCAGCATCACATTTAATTCCTTCAAATCTAAAGATAGGCACTGATAAGAAAAGGCAGAAGATGACTGCACCTGGGCCCTAGCCTGAAACCTCCCAGCTACACATTTCCTTTTGTTTTTAGGTCTTGCTGTCAAAGCAGCAGACCTGAATTTCCAATTTCTGAAGAAGGAAGAGGCTTGTCAAGTCTTGTCAGCTGATCCCCTGGCATGAGCCTCCAGGCTGACCCCATAAAAGTGATCAACACTTTGTCATAATGAGTTCCCATCAATCTGGAAAATAAAGGAGGCACTCATTTGTTGCTGCTTCTTCATCTTTTCTAACAATGACACTTGAGGAAGGAAGAGGGAGAGCTTTTGAAATACCTGCCTGAAGGAAATCAAAGGGAGATAAATTAGACCACAGTTTGAATGAGTTCACGTGATTCTGCTCTGAAACTTGGAGCACAAGTGGAGAGCGGCTAGGCTCTGATGTTATTGCCTCTTCAGATACTCTGGATTCTGCCAAGACAGTTTAGATTTGTGTTTAAGCACAACTTGGACAACCCAAATCTCCTAAAATCTCAAAGATTGCTTACTACCCTTGAGTCTGATTCTCTTGCCAATTCAGAATTTGGCAGTGAGATGGAGGGCTAAAGAGAGTGATGGATTTGGACTCAGGAAGACCTGAGTTCAGATTTTTCCTCAGTTGTGTGACTACAGGCAAGTCACTCAAATTCCCCTTGCCTGTTGTCTCATCTACAGCATGGAAATTATAATAGCACTTACCTCACAGGGTTTTGTAAGAATAAGTGTAAAGTGTTTTGCAAACCCTGAAACACCATATAAATGCTGGTTCTTATTGGTTTTGTTATTATTACCAAATGCTGTCATCTTTGCAAAGTCTCTTACTTAAAAAAGCCACTTAACTAAACTGTCATGGCCTAGATTAAAAAAAAAAGTAGAAGCATATTAATAAATTCAGAACAAGAACCAGAAATATATGAAAGACCAGTTTGTGAATAAAAACTAAGCTTACAAAACATTGAGGAAGGAATTCATAATTCAATAAAACCTATCTGAAAAATTAGATAGTAGTATGGCACACAAATAAATATGATTACATCTACAACTCAGACCTGAACAATAACAAGCTTCAAATGAATTGATGATCAAAATATTTCTTAAAAAACATAAACAATCAGAACGTAATGGAATGTTATATCTATAGCCACTGACTTCTTCAAGAAGGATTTATACAGTGCCTACTTTGTGCTTTACAAATATTATCTCACGTGATCCTCACAACAGTTCTGGGAGATAGCTGCAATTATTATTCCCCTTATACAATTAAAGAAACTGAAGCAAACAGAGGTTAAATGACTTGCCAGGGGTCACACAGCTGATAAGTGTCTGAGGCGAGATTTGAACTCAGATCTGAGTCTAGGCTCAGCACTGTAGCCACTGTGCCACCTAGCTACCTGCTTTTGAAGGGGATGGGGGGAAAAAAGTAAAAGATGACTTTCTGTTCCCTTCTATCACTGACCAAATAATGACCTTATGAATTTTGAAAAGTCTGAAAAATTAGAGTTCCAATCCTAATCAACAGCGATATCCTCAGAGCAGCAAGGCTGCTGATCATGACTGCATTTGGAGCTTTTAGATCAGTAGTTCTCAACCTTCCTAATGCCACGACCCTTTAATACAGTTCCTCATGTTGTGGTGACCCCCAACCATAAAATTATTTTCGTTGCTACTTCATAACCAAAATTTTGCTGCTGTTGTGAATCGTAATATAAACATCTGATATGCAGGATGTATTTTCATTGTTAACAAATTGAACATAACCCACAGGTTGAGAACCACTTTTACATGAACCAAGAACAAATGACAGACCAAAGAAAAATAATTTCAGGATCTTACAAGGACACTAGCCCTCAGTGCCTAGCAAAGAGCTATACCCGAGGGGCATTACATGAGGACCCCATGAAGGTGTTACTCTGAGTATAGATCACCATTTGTTGGTGATATTGTGATGTTGGTCAGGTATATGTTAAACTTGTTTGTCTCTGAGATCCCTTACAAATCCAAGAATTCTTAGAATGAACACTTCTGTTCTATAAGATGTAAGCCTGTTGCTTTTCAAGCCCCTCCTCTGGACCCTTCAGAAGGTTTAGTACTTCCCAATCTCCCAGTTCTAATAATTTCCAGAAATACAAAGCGCAGTAAAATTATATTTTTTCCTCTTCTCCATTTTTTTTTACTAAAAATCATGAATTAATTTCTTGAAGGATATTTTTATACAAATGTTAATTTTTAGTCCTCAGGGTAAAACTGACAATAACAGGATGAGATGGACAACTCCAGACATGCCAAAACATCTTGACCCAAGAAACTGGGACAAGTGGGAATTTAATTAATTTATTTAAATTGTAAATGAGATTTTACTTTCCTTCCTAGAGTGGAAACATGGTTATTACAAAATATATAACCAACAACGAGAGCTATTGAGATGTGTTTAATGTTCATCAGTTGAGTAGTGCCTTAATATAGCTGGCAGCTAGAGTTCCAAATACAATTACCAAGTAGGTCTCAACTATCAACCTCTTGGCTAAGCATACCCCCTACAGTTAGGATGTTTTTCTACCCCCTGGCCCCTAGTGTTCTCCTCCTACTGCATGTTGCAGTGCCTCTCTCCCCAAGACTGCCTTCCTTGCACTACATATAATCTTATGATCCAAATTGTTTTCAACTTTTCCCAACTTTAAAAAATTTTCTCAATTGTAAAAAAAAGAAAAAAAAGTTTTCCCAATGGTTAAAAACTAACGAACAAACAAAACAACCTCATCTGTGCTCCTGTTCTCTCGGTCTTGTATCTACTTTCCAAGGTCACTAATCTTGTAACTTCATCAGAAAAAGGTGGTAACAGGAGGCAGAGAGTGGCTGGAGTGCTAGCCCAAGCCTTCTACATGTTACCTACGTGGCCCTAGGCAAGACACTTAATCTCTCACTTCCTCAAACAACTTTCTAAGAATAAGAGTTACAAGCAAGTTGCTGATCTTCATTCATAGACAGAGGTTTTCACCTTGAGAATTCCCTTCATGCATGAAATCACAAGACCAAACCATCCCCTCAGCCCCTGTAAACAACACACACACACACACACACACACACACACACACACACACACGCACACGCAAATACACTCTATGTATGGCTACCTACGGCTACAAAGCACTTTATGTACATATAAATCATAGTGGATCCTCAAAACACATCTTCAAGCCTGCAAAAGGGAGGGAGTAAGCATTTTAAAATACCTACTATGTGGCAGCCATGCGCTAAGCACTTTACAAATATTATCTCATTTAATTTTCCCAACAACTTTAACAACAATAATGGCTAATATTTACAAAGCACTTAGTGTGAATTAAGCACTGTGCTAAGCACTTTACAATTATCATCTCATTTTATCCTCACAATAGCCCTGGGAGGTGGGAGTTATATCCTGTAATGGTAATGGGAGTTTGAAGATCTTCTCTGTCTCTTAATGGGCTGAATGTAATCACATGGAACCTGTGATGGGAGGAGTTTGCTGAACAGGTGGAGCAGGAAATGAGTCAGAGCAGGTAGAGTGGAGGGAGAGAGAGAACTCAGACAAGCAGAGAGCTAGGATTGTATTTGTTTGTGAGAAGCTCTGAGGCGGGGAAGGCTTTGGGGTGGTGTTGCTTCCTACAGTGATCATGTATATTAACTTCTTTGTTGCTATGATGGATTTGGTTTTCTGGTATTGGGATTTGGCTGTCTGGTATCTAAATAAATGTTTTGCTTCTGTTTCCTAAATAGAGAGTCTGTTATATTTTGCAATTCAGAAATACACTGGTGTGTTCATAGTCATTGCCAATGCTGTGAATGAATATTGCCTTGATATATATCCTCACTTTAACAGTTGAGGAAACCAAGGATAAGCGACTTCCCCAGCATCATACAATTAGTAAGTATCTGAGGCTGGATTTGAACTCATCTTTCAGACTCTAGGCCTAATACTCTATCCTCTGTACCTTCAGTTCATTAAGCATTATCCTTCTTTTTTTACATAAGAAATTGAGACTCAGAGTGATGTGACTTTCCTGAGTTCACAAAACTAGTAAGTGACAAAGTTAGAACATGAGCACAGGTTCTATGGCTGACCCTTGTCCGTGTCTACCATGCTGCCTGACCTATTAGGCCTGCCCACATGTGCATTACAGTGTGGGCCTTCCGGAGACTGAAATTAAAGCAGCAAATTTAATGGTGAAAATTGAAAACAGGTGACAGGTCCATGAGGGAGCTCTTTGAGGGCAAGTTCCCCTTAAAGCTAATAAGGAGAGGATTTAATTCTAGCCAGCTATTCCTCACTCAAGTCTAGTACCTTATCCATTGACACACTGCCTATCATGTTTTTCAAAAGACCCAAGTAGTATAAAAGAACATATCCAGAGCCAAGAAAGAACCAATTGTTAGCTTTGCATTAAGACATTTATGAAGATTTTCATATAAATAAAATCCCTTAGTCATGAACACACGGGCGACCTTTGGCTCAAGGAATCCTTCAAGACTCTGGACTCCAGACTCAGATCCAAGCCAGAGGCCTTATCCTCAAGAGAATCAATCTTTCTTTTTGATTCTTGTCTGTGCCCTTTCCCTTGACATCTAGGTAAATCTAAGATTTCCCAAATTCAGCTTAGGTGTGGCTTGATTCTAGGTCTCTCCAAATGTAAGTAACAGACTCCCCCAGTCTCATGAGGGCATTCATCATACAATGTGGGTAAAAAGATATGGGACAGCCTTTTTTTTTTCCTCTCCACCACAGAAAATGGGTATGATGTAAAGTGTTCACAGCTGTCATGAACAAATACAGAAAAGACCAAAGATTCAAATAGCTCTTTGGAAACAATGACCACCCCAAAGAGGTAAATGTCCATTCTAGAACTGTTAAACAAATACTCAGCTCACGCTTGCACCATTTGAGTAATTCAGAGCAATATCACAGAACACTGGAAGGATCCAGGTCTGTTGGCCCCTTAATGACATATCTTTTTTGTTCTTTGAGGGGAGGATCTAATTTAGTCTTTCTTTAGATCCTTAGCTTTTAGCTATCACCTTGAATATAGCATCCACATAACAAATGCTTGTGGACTGACTAACTGATTTCCACATACAGGCCAATCTCCTATAGAGGATTCTTTTCTCCTCTAAGAAGCATGCTATTTGTTAAAGAAACCTCCCTCTGGGAGGGCTGAGGCCTGATCCCTGACCTCTGGAATTTTGAAACACAACATTACTTACCAGCTAACCCTTAAGGCTGAAAACATCCATTCTCAGGCTCTCTACTATTTAACTGGTGCTCAGAAAAGGAAACAAAGTCAGAAGAAAACATCTAGGAATTGAAAGTTCTGAAACTGCCCTCTTAGATTTGTCTGGGCAAGCATAATGGGTCATTGCATGTACTTCTCCTGCAGGCTGCTGCATTCTGAGAGGGTGAAATGAGAAGGAGAGGGGATGAAGTAGGAAGGAGAAATCTCCTCCCTTGCCTTATTGAACTTTGGTCTGGAAATGCAAGGAAAAGACGGGAAAAAGGAATTAAAGGGTTGTGTAACATGCTCTTAATATACCACAAAGAATCAGTTTCTCCAAGAAGAGACCATCTTCCAACATCCACCAATTATCAGCAAGTGACCAGAGCACATGCCCCACCTCTGTAGGAGGTGTTCTTTCAGACAAATTACAACCCCCTGTAATTTGATCAAGTTTATTAGAAGGGAAACTCGTGAAGTAACTGCTCCCCTCACCTTATGCAAGTTTCTTTCTTCCACTTTTATTGACTCAAAGTCATGAAATGGTATCAGCGAATAAATATGAGATGAGCTGGAGCAACTTAATTACATCTCCTCTAAATCCATCAAAATAGCATGAATAGCATCAACATTGTTCTAACCCAATCTCTCAAATAATTTTCTATTTAAAAAGAATTGATTAAAGTTTTATAAAAAATATTCTAATAGCTCTTTTCTCTCAACAAGAAAAAAAATGTTTGCACAGTCATTTCTACTTCTTTCAAAATAATATCTGACACATGCAAAATTGTAGCATATTGTATTTGTGATCAAACTCCCTTTCAAAAGGTGATTCATCAGAGACTTTAAAAAAATGTCGAGTTGCCAATTTCTTTTTCTTTTATTTTGTTAAATGGAGATCTGCCAAGTTTTGAGTGTGATTTGTGTATTAAAGCAGACTACCAAGAGAGGTGAAGCTTTTACTTATCCTGGGGGGTTCAGGTAACCAACAACAACCAAAAAAAAAAATCCCACATAGGCACATTTTTCTGAACAGAATAGACATAAGATAATTAGCCACTCAGTTCCCACTGTCACTTTCTGGTAAGAGGTGTCAGCTACCTGCCTTCCTTCCCCAGGTAAGGATTACTCATTTCCTCCAACAACTTCAAATGTTCTTCTAAACTTTGGATGACACAATCTGTTGCCACTGCAACGCATCCTACTCTGTCAGACTGTCCACAAGTCAAAGACACTTGGTTCCAACTTGATTTTGCCCAGACCTGAAAAGACTTACACCCAAGTCTTCCTAGACTCTCGAGTTCAGGAAATTCCTCTCTGCTCTTGGCAGCTAGCACTCTATAAATAAAAGTATGAAGACTCTTACCCCCTTTCCATCAGGACTCAGCTGCAGTCCAAGAGGTAACAGTGTCTTGCTGAGGAGGGAAAAATGCTTTCATCCATCATACAAATTGTTAGAATTTACTAGTAGATCACTTGGGTCATGATGTATTACTATATTTTCTGCCTTAATTTTCAATAGGATTCAGAATCAGGTCTTAATAGATTTTAGGATAGATAATCTAGCCCAACCTACTAGTCCCCATTTACAGATGAGGAAACTGAGGTGTACAGTGACTTTCTCTGGGTCATACAGTGGCAGAATTAGGATTCAAACTGAGGTTCTCTTACTTAATATACATTTCATCAACCCTGCCACAGTTTCCTGAATAACCCCCAAATTTAAAAAAAAAACTGCTTTTTCATAAAAATTAGTGTCAGTTGCAGGAGCTCATCAAACTGATGTCAATGGTTGGGTGCTGGGTCAGGAAGCAGGAAGATCTGAATGCAAATTTGACCTTAGACACGAGTGTGGAACTCTGGACAAGGCACTTAATTTCTGTCTTCCTCAGTTTCCTCAGCTGTAAAATGTGAATCATAAAACCTACCTTGTCACGAGGATCGAATCAGATAATATTTGTGAAGTACTGCCCAGCACACAGTGGTGCTGAACAAATGCGTGTTCCCCTTTGATACTACACTGTTTGTAGTGAACTTAAAGTTGCCAATTTTGAATCTGTTATATCCTTATTGGAGTGGCTAGGTTTTCCATCATTTATATTATTTGTCTGCCATTAGAAAGATGCATACTTTGAAGTTTTGTTTTGTTTTCTTCCCTTCCGTTAGAGGTAAATGATTACACTAAATCATAATCTTCCACTCCTCTTCTGTTCTTCCTCCCTCACTCCCATCCTCAGTAAACAATTTGTTAATTGATCTTGGTTATAGATGCAGAGGTTCTTTTTCAAAATGCAGATTTAAAATCTTCACAAGGTAAAGTACATTCATTATCCGGCTTGTAAAGTCATACTTCGCTTGTGAGCTTTTCTCTGTCAGCTGCTGACTGACCCATCCAGGAACTGAAATCTTGGCCCATTACCATAATATACCATCCCACTGAAATTAATAGACCAGATAAAAATTACATAGTACCTTGATATGACAAAATAAATTCAAGATCTACTTCTGTAATTTTCAAAAATCATGCTTTCCTCCAGATAATATTACTGGGTTCTGTTCCATGAATACCATGAATGCAAGCAACAAGGATATCCCATAGGAGCTCCGTGCCTTTCCATTCTTGTACACACACACACACACACACACACACACACGGAAATTTTCCATGCTTTTCCATAGTCTCACATGGTAAGTCAGCAAGGCAAACAGTTAATTAAGTGGCACAAGAGAAGGAAATCAGCTTGTGTTTTGCCCTATAATGCTTCTTCCTCATAATGGGGCCCCAGATCAGAGCCCTTGGAAGACTACTTGGAAGCTATCTCAGAGAAAGGGAAGGAGGGACCCAGAGGCAGGCAATATTTTTTGGTTGACTGATGGGAAGATCAAGGAAATGGGAAGAGAACAGGAGAGGGTATCCTGATGGGAAACAAGCAAGGACAAGTGGGTGAGGGGAAGAATGAACCACAACTTTTTTTTTCAAAGGAAAGACCTTTGATGATAAACAATTATCTGTCATGTGCGCAAAGGAAACTGAAGTCGGATGTCAAAGTACTTAGTCAAAACAATGTAACTACCCTAGACAGCTGCTCTTCTATTCTGCCCTCCCCAACCTTGATGCTGAGGTATAGGAACATCTGAATGCAATCACCTCTTGCTTGATGATCGTTTTTGATTCTTTGAGGACTTTCTCCCACTGTAGTTAAACCCTGTCCACTTCCCTGGCAATGCTTGCGTTGAAGAAGAAATTCCCCTTTTTTTCTCTCCCTTTTATCCCCACCTCACTTCTAGCCCCCCTTCCCTCAGACCAAGAATACAATAGCCTCCTCCATCTCTTGGCCATAGTTTCTCAGGTTCCATCCTGGAGAGGGCAGCCAGATGAATCCTCTTTCCAGCACTTTCATCCCATCACACTACTCCTACTCAAGAAACTTTCAATGACTCCCTGTTGCCAACTGGATAAAGTCCAAATTCCTCAGTCTGCCACTTAAGACAACCTCCAAGATTTTGCCCTTTCAAACTTTGTCTCCCACTCCTCCTGTACTCAACCCTTTCTCCACTTGTCAAGCAAATGTACCTCTGTCTTTCAGTAGTGCTTTGCACATTCTTCATTTTTCTCCATCTGTTAAAATTCAGTGAGCTAGATCCCCATCTCCTCTGTGAAATCTTTCTTTAAAACCACATGCTGATTGTCTATGCCTTTTTCTAAGAAGTGTTAACTTCTAAGCTGAAGAATTTACATTTATCCTAGCAATAATAGAGAGCCATTAAAGGTTCTTGAGCAGGGGAGTAAAGTGGTCATTATTCATATATAGAAGGGGTAAGAGCTTTGCCTTCAGAGCCTACCATGTCTCCTGAAGTGTTTTAGTGCCTTCTTAAATCTTAGAGAATCTTCAAAAACAATTAGCATGTCCAAGGATTTGCCCCAGAAGTGATGGGAATTGAAAGGGAAAATGAAAAGGGGACATTTGTTTATTCCCAACCTCAGAAAGACTCAGCAGGAGTTATTGATCATGGTGGGATAAAGGTATCTCCCAGTTGGCACCTTGAGACAGCAAAAATATTAGTCACCATAATTAAACTGGAGACTTAAAGTCTTAAAGTTGTGTAGATCCTTCTACCAGTCAAGACAGAGCTGTAAGGATGCTTAGGAATGGAGCTGAGAATTTGTTGGCTGGCCCCGGAGCATATTAGTCTGGACCAGGTATGGAGAACCTGTGGCCTTCTAGGTCCTTGGGGGTGGCTTTTTGACTGAGTCCAAGTTTTAAAGAACAAATCCTTTTATTAGGGGATTTGTTCTGTGAAGTCTGGATTCAACTTGGACTTGGATTCAACTCTGGACTATCTCACTCTCAAAGAACAATTACATTATCTCAAAGCATAAGAATAGGTAGGAAACGTAATAAGGTAAAGTTTTCAGATAGCAGCAACACATTGGAGAAGTACCAAATTTTGAAGGTGGGTAATAGCAGAAGACAGAGCTTTATCATTTTATCTGTGAGGTTTATCTTGATTTCACTAATCTGAAACTGAAACTTTTTTTTTTCTTATCACCTGGCTGGAGGCCAAATTTCTTGAGTTTATTTCTGTTGTTAGTCTCTCTCTCTTTTATTTGTTTAAACTATAATCCCTTTCCCAACCTAGCCAAGAGGGTGATGGCTAATCCTGTTTCCCTACCTCGACCTCTCATCATCCCCCTTTTATTCCAGTAACCTTAAGCAGTAATGCTGTTTTCCAAGAAGCATTGTTTTCATTCACCTCTCTTTCTTACCTCCTTCCCCTTTCTAGGTTACTTTAGTATCTCTTCCTAGGAATGTTAATTCTGGATGGAAAACATATGCTGAGACACAGATTCTAAGGAGATTATGCATGGAGGGAAAGAACCCTTTTGTACAAGAATATCTACATCAACTTTTAATACCAGCAACAAGCTGAGGTAAAAATGGTTGCCCTTCAATTGGGGATTGGCTGAATAAATTGTAGTATATGCATGAAATGTTATATTTGCTGTGCTATAAAAATGACAAATATGGTAGACCTGGAGAAACAATGGAAGACATATATGAACTGATACAGAATGAAATGAATGGAATCAGGAGAAGAATTTATGCAGTGACAATAACAATAAGAAAAAGGAAAAACCTCTGAAAAGTCTCAGAACTTTGATCAAAACAGCAAAGAGTAGTGACTTCAAAAATAAGACATATTTTTCACTTCTTGGCAGAATTAATGTACGTGGGATGAAAAATAAAATATGTGTTCTCATACTTGCTAATATGTTCATGTGTTTTGCTAACTATGCACATTTATTACTAGGGAATACATCTCTTCAGAGTTGTGGTGGTTAGTGGGTAATAATAATATGCAAAAAAAGAGCACAATTATAGTTATTATTTATAAACACAAATATACACATATTTTTTAATCTACCTAGGTGAAATCTCAGAGTTATTTTTATTTGGATTTCTCTTATTATCAGTGATTTGATCATTCTTCCATATAATTGTGATATATTATATGTGTGTGTGTGTACATGTACATATTCATATTTACATATATGTGTGTGTAGTCTCTGAGTACTTCACTTTCTATCAGTTCATGTAGATCTTTCTGCTTCTCTGTATTTATCATATTCGTCATTTTTTTTTACAGCACAGCAATTTTCCATTACATTCATGTTCTATAATTTGTTTAGGCATTTCCTAATTTGTGGGTATTTGCTGTAATTTTAATTCTTTGTTACCACAGAGAGCTCTGCTATAATTATTTTGGTATATATGAAAACTTTCCTCTTCTCAGTGACATTCTTGGGGTGTAAGCCTTTAGTAGAATCTCTAGTATAGACATTTTAGTCACTTTATTTGCACAATTCCAAATTGCTTTCCAAAATGGTTGTAATAATTTACAGCTCCACCAACAATGAACTAATGTGCTTATCTTCCCATGTCTCCTCCCACATTGGCTAATCCCACCTTTGGTCTTCCTTGCCAATTTCCTGGATATAAGGTAAAATCTCTAGGTCAGTTTCATTTGAATTTCTCTTATTATTAGTGATTTTGAGCATTCTTCCATATGACTGTTAATAGGTTGCAGTTCTTTTGAGAATGATTTGCTCCTATCCTTTGCTCATTTAGCTTCTGGGGAATGACCTTGGTTGTATAGACATTTTAGTTGTCTGTTTATCTTGAGTACCAAATTCTTATATGAAAAAATTGATACAATGTTGTTTTTCCCCCATTTGACCACTTCTCTTCTTATCCTGGAGGTACTAATTTTGGCTTGATGTCAGGAAAATGTTCCTAATAATAAGAGCTATCAAAAAGTAAAGTGGCTGCCTCAGGAAGTGGTAGATGGATTGTTTTTTATAGAGGTCTTCAGTAAGGCTAGATGGCCATTGGTATGTTATAATGAGATTCCTTTTAGGTAGCAAATGGACTAAATAATAACTGGAGTACCTGCTAACTCTAAAGGTCTATTAATTCTTTGATTCTATTAGCATATGTTTCTTGCATTGAGTTGAAGTCTTTCTCTCTGTAAGTTTTACCCATTTCTCCTAGTATTGCACTCCAGAGGCAAGTAAGGCAAATCTAATCTCTCTTCCACTTGACTTGAATGTACTTATCATGTCACTGGAGAAGCATAGTGACGTAGTAAGGAGAGACATAGCCATGGAGTCTGGAAGATGTAAGTTTAAAGCTTATCTCTGACATATACTGGGTATGACCCTGACCAAGTCAATCAACTTCTTAAGATTCTAGACAACTCTCTAAGACAGTAAGACACCAGCATCTCTTGTAACCTTTTCCAGTACTGGCTGCTCATCTTCTCACTCCTTGCGACAGATATGACTAGTAGGAGGATTTGGCATACTCCTTGGTCTCATTGTCATGTTCAGGCTCTTACTAAGTCACTATTACTCAGAAACCACTTCTCTTTTTTTAATTTTATTTTTAATTTATGGAATAAAACAAGCATTTCCATAACATAGTACAATAAAAAGCATGATGCATATGAAACTGGAAATCTACTATGCACAAGTTGCAATTCCTTTCAAGTATACAACAAAATTATCATGTAAAATTATTTTTTCTTCCCTCCCCCCCTTTCCCCTAGAGATGGCTATCTTTAGACATAAATAGATATAGGTATAGGTATAGGTACATGTATATGTACATATGTGTGTATCTTTATACATACATATATACACAAATAGGTATACATGCACATATATACATACACACATACATACATATGTGTATGTACATAAAATTATTCTATACATACTTCTATTTATCAATTCTTTCTCTGGATCCAGAGAACATCTTTTTTCACATGCCATTTATTGATTTGTGCATTTATAATAGCCAAAATAATTTATTCTCTCAGTCACTATTAAAACAATATTGCTGTTACTGTATGCAATGTTCTCTCGGTTCTGCTCATTTTCCAGGCTCTCCAGATTTTCTCTACTTCTCTTGAAAAATTTAGTCCATCCTGTCCAGATTCTTGTTGATCCAACCTACTAACCTCCAGGTTACTTACTGTCCTTTCTTGCTAATAAGCTAAGTATCAGGCTTAAAATCTTCTCTACCCAAGTGCCTGCCCCCTTCCAACACCCTGGCCTCACAATTTCCCAGTTTTGTCAATGCTCATGACCTCAGTCTCCAATCTATTCAATACCCCATAGTAGTTGTAATAATCTACATCCTCACACTCCATATTCCCCTTTCAAGTGAATTTGTCCCAAGGGCAAGAATCTTAGATATCAATAATACTGATAAGTCTGTAAGATTCCTGAGGGCAGAGACTGAACTATTTCCTATAATTGTATCTTTGGTGGTTAGGAGGTGTCTTTCACATGCTGTTGCTCTTCAATCATTTTTCAATAATGTCCAACCCTTTGTGACCCCATTTGAGGTTTTCATGATAAAGATACTGGGGTGGTTTGCCATTTCCTTCTCCAGCTCATTTTACAGATGAGGAAACTGAGGAAACAGAGTTAAGTGACTTGCCCAGGGTCACACAGCTAGTAAGTGTCTGAGGTTGGATTTGAACTCAGGAAGATGAGCCTTCCAGACTTCAAGCCTGGCACTCTATCCACTGTGCCATCTAGCTGCCCCCTTTCACATTCGGGATACCAAATAAATGTTTATTAAGTTAAATTAGACTGAAGTAAGATATGGTGACATATAAATCAATGGTCTTTAAAAATAACATAGCCACATGATGGTGACCAAGGAAAGAGAGACTGAAAATTCTTCCTCCTATGATCAAGGTAGTGTCCAATTGTGACTTTAAAGGACTGATGGTAAGTCATATCTCCTGGTGCTCAGAGGAGAGGTAGAGGACTATCAATACAGAATAAGGCATATATTTGAAGACATGGCCAATGTATTGATTTCTTTTGAGTTTGATTTTGGTCATTTGTTACAAGGAAGGGTTCTGTTGAAGTAACAATGATAAAAAATGAAAATAAAATATTTTTTTGGAAAAAGTAAATATTTGTTTTTAAAAGAAAAGAAAAAAATTGCCTATTAAGTATAATAGGTAAATTCTTGAGGCTTTCAAACATATGGATTCCCATGAAAGCTGACTTGGAAAAGCTATTTGGAGATGTGAATATGTATGTGGGGGAGAGGGACTTGGTTTGATTTTGTTAAAATACAAAGTTAGCTTCATATCAAGGGATTTCACTGGCTTTTAGACAAGAGTTTTCTCTGGTGGGACGATGGAATGTAACAGCAAAAAGTTCATAAATTGGTCCAGACATCCTGAAATCATTTATATTTTCCCAGAGGCTATGCTAATGAATCCATCTGTAGACATAGACAAGTTGTTTTACTCCCGAGTGACATCATAGTAGCAAGAAACAGACATGGAATCATAGTGTTGGAAGGGATTTCAAACACTCATTTGGTCCAGTTCCCTGCTATCAATTAGGTCAATGTCTAAGTCACTCAGGTGATAACACTTTCTGATCAATGTAGTGCTGAATTTTGAAAACTTGCATCTTGCCAAATATCCTAAATTCATTTGCCTTTTTGAATTCTCACTTCCTTAGTACAGTTCTCAAACATCACATAATATGTTTTCCCTACTCCACCATATTCCACACATTCTCCATTTTCCTAACACATACTTTAACAAAATAAACATACAGATTACACAGATGGGTCACACATTATTTATTATTCCCCTTCTCCCCCCAAAGTCTACTCCATATTTTGCCTTAATTCACTTTATGGATTATAATCAAAGTGAGTAAGAGTGCTAATATAATTAGTTGGAAACCAGAGCTGAATTCCATTAATTCCTATGTATATATATATATATATATATAAGCATAGAATGTTAGGTTTAGAGTCCAAACCAAAGTCTATATATGAATTGTAATCAATGAAATTAAAACTCAGGGAACCAGAGGCTCTGGAGAATGGAAAACATTTCAACCTCTCTATGAGACACTTCTGTTTTGAATCTTTCTAATGATTAGATAGTTCTTGACTGTAAGTTAAACAAAATACATTTCTTTAAGCTTCACCCCAGTGATTTTAGTTTTGCTTTGGGGAACTTCATTGTTTAGTACTTTTTCTACACAGTGGCTTTTGTAATGTGCTCCCTAAGTTCCATTTTATCTCCTTCACTATCCCCAAAATGGCATTGTTTCATACGTTCAAAGGACCCGCATTCCTTCCTCTGATCATTCTCAGATCTGGTCCCAATATGGGAACCCCCTAACCAAAACAGGTACAACCCAACTCTGGCATCTGTTTTGTCTATGTCCTCCATGATCCATTTGTCAGTTTAGTAATCCTTTTAAGCAAATGAAGTTAGTCTGTCATGTCCTCATTTTCCTCTTTTTTAAATGTCTTATTGGTATACTTTAAAGAAAATCACTATCATTTCCCAATGACTCTTTTCCTTTACTTTCCCCCTCCTCCCAAGGAATCCTCCATTATAACGAATAAGTATAGTCAAGCGAAATAAATCATCATCCAAGTTGTATGTGAAAATGTCTGATGCAATGCACATGTCATGGCTTTCCCCTCTCTGCTGAGAGTCAGGAGACACGTTCCCCTTCAGTCTTCTGCAGTAATGAGTGGCCACTGCATTTAACAGGATTCTGAAGCCTTTCAGTGCTGTTTATCTCAAATACACTTACTATCTATGTGACCTTGAGAAAGTCATCTAACCTCCATTTGCCTCATTTCCTCATCTGTAAAATGGGGAGAATGATAGCACCTACCTTACATGGTTGTTGTGAGGATCAAATGAGACAATAAATGTAAAGCACTTAGTACAGTGCCTATCACATAGTAATCATAATGTCAATCTCGTTATTATTTCTTGCTGTTCAGTTGTTTTTCAGATTTTTTTTTGGAATGTTGAAATTTTTAACAGTCAACACTTTGTGACCTCATTTGGGGTTTTCTTGACAGAGATCCTGCAATGGTTTGCCATTTCCTTCTCCAGTGCATTTTACAGATGAGGAAACTGAGGCAAACAGGATTAAGTGACTTGTGTAAGGTCACACAGCCAGTAAGTGTCTGAGGCCGGATTTGAATTTAGGAAGATGAGCCTTCCAGACTTCAGGCCAGGTACTCTATCCACTGTGCCAACCAGCTGTATTATTATTATTATTATTATTATTATTAATAATAATAATATATTTAAATGTATGTAATACATATTATAAATATTTATATGTAAATATGTTTATACACATACATGAAAATACACATTTCATTCATATGTGCATATACATTGTGTGCATGTATGTACATATAGCTAATAAATATGTATTTCTATTGTTATAATACACACATATATACTGTACATTATATTGTATATGGTGCATATATTTATATGTGGGTACATTCACATAAAATGTGTATTTACATGAGTGAATGTAGATTCCATATATATGTATGTATATGCATGGCTAACACTTATGCATATGATGTATTCCTATACATACATGTATAGAAATGTATGTGTGTATGTGTGTGTATTATATAGAGAGAGCTGGCCTAAAGCCAGGACAACTTGGACTCAAATCCTTTCTTTGACATATACTGACAATGCAACCCTGAGCAAATCACTTCATCTCCCAGCACTATGGGCAGCTCTCTAATACTCTAAGACACAGAGAAGGTGCTTATCTGCATTGATAGAGGAATATTTTTTATTTGGGAGTTTCCTATAGTGATAACATCACAAGACTAATCCATGTTCCCATGTCCTCAATAGACTTGGCCAAAAAAAAAAAATCATTTGGTTTACGAGCACCTGGAAAGGGATCACTAAGAACTCCCATTGGTCAGGACCTTTTTCTCTGTTTTTGGTCTCTCTCTGGATTATGTGGAATGACTTAATTCTTGAAGACAAGCCACTGGGTTTCCTAGTGTATTATTTTTGCTCCTCAGACAGTTTGGACAAATGACAGGATTTTTCCATCTTCGTGGGAGACTGCCTTCCCTGGAGCCGTGATGCCAGGTGGCAGAGCTCTCTCTAAGATTAACTCATGGGACCTTGGATAAGTCACATCATTTCCTTGATCCCTATTTCTTTGCTTACAAAGTGAGGGGGCTAAACTGGATGAGCTACAGGTTCCTTCTCAGCACTTATTCCTTGTTTCATTCTCTCTGGGAAAGGTGGTCAGGAGAGCTAAGATGTCTCCAGCTTTTTTTTTTCTTTTTCATTTTTCCATTGATCTGGAGTTTCTTCCTTGCTCTTCTCCCATTCCTGGCTTCTTTCAGTTTTATTTCCTGAGGTAAAAGCTCCATTTTCTTAGTCCTTCTCTTCATATTACAGAAGACCAAAATTAGAAATGTGCAAGAGCCACCAGCTAGCTTTACTGCAAATAGGAAAGAAAATCTCCTTCTGATGTCCGTACTCTATGCATCAGCAGGCAAACTCATCAGCTGGAAGTGTTTCCTCCTTGGGAAGGAAAGGAGAAGGAGTGTGGAAGGGGAGCTTCATTGAAAAAACATGTTTATCATTTTGTTTGTTTTTTTTTTTAAATCTGCATTGAGATCTGGAGCATTACAATACCCCTTCAATGAGATTCAGACTAACACACAAGAGGTCAACCTAACTGTCCACACTTTGAACAACCCAATATATCTGGACAAGCACCGTGGATAGCCAATGAGCTGGATCCAGAATTGAAGATTCAAAGGAAAGCCATCTGGATTGCCTTTGAGTAACTACACAAGGTTTTTAATGACTCAAATTTTTTACCCTGAACCAATACCCTGTATTTTCAGTATTAAAAGTCTCCCAGGGATTCTGTATGGTTATGAGTCATGGAATATAACAATCTATGAAGAATTAAATTTCAGTTCATCCCTAGGATAATAGCAAGGCACAGAGAGTAAATAGGCTACAGCATATTATAAATGAAGAATTGCGCAGAAGTGGTTTAAAGAATATCATCAAAATGGGAAGCTAGGTGGCTCAGTGAATACATACACTGGCCCTGGAGTCAGGAGGACCTGAGTTCAAATTTGGCCTCAGACACTTGACACACTTACTGTGTGACCTTGGGCAAGTCACTTAACCCCCATTGCCTTGACTTCCCCCCTCCAAAAAAAATTTAAAAAAAAAGAATATCATCAGAGAGAAGTATGAGTAGAACATGAGGCAAACTTGTAATGAAAGCTAGGAATAAGAGGCTCGGAGGCAATATGGTGGAGTAAAGGCAGGGACTCACCTCAGATCTCCCCCAAACCTCTCCAGATACCTTTAAATAATGACTCTAAACAAATTCTAGAATAGCAGATCTCACAAAAAGATGGAGTGAAACAAATTTCCAGCCCAAGACAAGTTGGAAGGTCAGCAGGAAAGGTCTGTTGCACCAGGGTGAGAGATAAGCACAGTCTAGCACAGGCCACACCAGCTTAGACCAGGCCCCAGCAAAACAGGAGCAGGCCTCAGGGCCACTGAATCACTGGCAGCTGTGCTTCTTTCCAGACCTCTCAGGTTATAGATGCCAAAGACAACTTGGAAGTTCAGCAAGAGAGGTCTATTTCATCTGCGTGAGACAGGAGCTCAGTACAGTGCAGGTCATGCTGGCACAGCCCCAGCTTCCCAAACCAGGAGAAGGCCTTGGGAAAGTGCACTCCAGAGCATTCAGTCCGCAGATGGTAAGAAGGAAAGTAAAGGATCTTTTTACTAGCAATGAGGCAGGACTCTGTTGCTTTGCCCATACTTGGATCTGGGTCTTGGTCCTGAGTAGCAGTCCCAGTGAGAGGAGGAGAAATAGCATAGAAGAGCTTGTGACCACAGTGGAGAAGGGAACCTCCTCACAGTTCCATGGAAGAAAAGAGTGCTTGTGGTCACTCACAGATGAGAGGACTTGCCAGGAGAGGAGTAAACACCTCTTCTTAGATCATTTCATCTTGGAAGAACTGAAAATAAAGGTGCTTAGAAGTATCTCTGAAAACAACTGGACGAAGCTCCTGAAATATGGAACAATATGCCCTCCAGCCTGGAAGCAGAGCCCTACTTTAACAAAGAGTTAAAAAGTCAAGTAATAGGTTGGGGAAATGAGCAAACAATAGAAAAAATTCTGACCATAGAAAGTTAGTACGGTGACAAGGAAGATCAAAACACACACTCAGAAAAAGATAGCAAAGTCAAATCTCCTACTTCCAAAGCCTGGAAGAAAAATATGAATTGGTCTCAGGCCATGGAAGAGCTCAAAAAGGATTTTGAAAATCAGGTAAGAGAGATAGAGGAAAAATTGGGAAGAGAAATGAGAGTGGTGCAAGAAAATCATGAAAATCAAGTCAACAGCTTGGTAAAGAAGACACAAAAAACATAATGAAAAAAATAAGATCTTGAAAAATAGACTAGGCCAAATGATAAATGAGGTTTAAAAAAAGCCAATGACTTGAAGAATGTCTTAAAAAGCATAATTGGTCAAATGGAAAAAGAGGCACAAAAATTCACTAGGAAAAAAAGTCCTTAAAAAGTAAAATTGGCCAAATGGAAAAGGAGATATAAAAGTTCACTGAAGAAAATAATTCCTTAAAAATCAGAATTGAGCAAATAAAAGTTAATGATTTTATGAGAATCAAGAAACAATAAGATAAAACCAAAAGAATGAAAAAATAGAAGACAATGTGAAATGTCTCATTGGAAAAACAACTAACCTAGAAAGTAGTTCCAAGAGAGATAATTTGAAAATTACTGGCCTATGTGAAAGCCAGGATCAAAAAAAAAAAAGCCTAGATATCGTCCTTCAAGAAATTATCAAGAAAAACTGTCTTGATACTCTAGAACAAGAGGGTAAAGTAGAAATTGAAAGAATCCGCTGATCACCTCCTGAAAGAGATCCCAAAATGAACACTCCAAAAGCCAAATTCCAGAGTTCCCAGGTTAAGGAGAAAATATTGCAAGCAGTCAGAAAAATATAATTCAAGTGTCATGGAGTCACAGTCAAGATAACTCAAGATTTAGCAGCTTCAATATTAAAGGATCAGAGGACTTGAGATATGATATTCCAAAGAGCAAAGGAACTAGGATTACAGCTACAAATCACCTACTACGCAAAACTGAGTATAATCTTTCAGGGAGAGAAATGGAAATTCAATGAAATAGAGGACTTTCATGCATTCTTGATGAAAAGACCAGAGCTGAAGAGAAAATTTGACCTTCGAATACAAGACTCAAGAAAAGCGTAAAAGGGTAAACAGGAAAGAGAAATCATAAGGGACTTAATAAGGTTAAACTGTTTACATTCCTACATGGGAAGATGATACTTGTAGCTCATAAGAACTTTCTCATCATAAGGGCAGTTAGGAGGAGTATATATAGACAGAGGGCACAGGTGTGAGTTGAATATGGAGGGATATCTAAAAAAAATAATTGAAGGGGTAAAGAGGAATGTACTGGGAGAAAGGGAAAGGGAGAGGTAGAATGGCATAATTTATCTCACATAAAAGAGGCAAGACAAAGCTTTTACAGTAGAGGGGAAGAAGGGGGAGGTAAGGGAGTGAATAAACCTTACTCTCATCAAAATTGTCTCAAAGAGGAATAACATACACACTCAATTGATATAGAAATCTATCTTCCCCTACGGGAAAGTGGGAGAGGAGGGGATAAAAAAAAGGGGAGAAGTGATCAAAGGGATGGCAGATTTGGGGAGGGAAGAGTCAGAAGCAAAAAACTTGTGAGGAGGGACAGGATGAAAGGAGAGAGAGAATAGAAAAAACAGGGAGGAAAAAGGCTAGAGGGAAATTCAATTAGCAATAGTAACTGTGAAAATAATTTTGAAGCAAGCTTCTCTGATAAAGGCCTCATTTTTCAAACATAGAAAACTGAGTCAAATTTATAAAAAAAAATAAGAGCCATTCCCCAAATGATAAATGATTAAAATATATGAACAGTTTTCAGATGAAATAATCAAAGCTATAAAGTCATAGGAAAAAATGCTATAGATTGGAGAAATGCAAATTAAAACAATTCTAAGATCTACCTCATACCTATTAGATTGGCTAATAGGACAGAAAAGGAAAATGACAAATGTTGGAAGGAATGTGTGAAAAATAAGACATCAATGCACTGTTGGAGTTGTAAACTAATTCAACCATTCTGTAGAACAACTTGGAACCAAGCCCAAAGGGTTATAAAATCACTCAAATCCTTTGACCTAGTAATACCACTGTTAGATGTGTATTCCAAAAGAGATTTTTTTTAAAGGAAAAGGATCTATATTTACAAAAATATTTATAGCAGCTCTTTTCTGGGGACAAATAATTGGAAGCTGAGGGGATGTCCATCAATTGGGGAATGGCTTAGCAAATTTTACTATGTGATTATGATAGAACATTACTGTGCTCTAAGAAATGATGAGCAGGACACTTTCATAAAAGTAAATTATGTAAAGACTCACATAAGCTGGTGCAAAATAAAACGTACCATGTACAAAGTAACAGCAATATTGTAAAATAAGCACCTATGAATGACTTAGCTGTTCTCAGCAATACAGTGATTCAAGACAAACTCTGAAGGAGTTATGGTGAAAAATGTTATCCATACCCATACCAAGATATGCTGGCAATCTGAATATAGACTGAAGTATACTTTTTAAAATTTTATTTTTCTTGAATTTTTTTGCTCTATTTTTTCTTTCACAAAATGACGCATATAGAAATGTTTTGCATGACTACCCATGTATAACCTATATCAAATTGCTTGCCTTCTCAATGGGGGAGGGTGGGGAGGGAAGAAGGGAAAGAATTTGGAACTCAAAGTTTTAAAAATGAATGTTTAAAATTGTTTTACATGTAACTGGGGGAAAAATAAAATACTAAATATAAAAAAGCTAGGAATAAACAGCTGGTATTCATGCAATGTGAAATGATGTATAGGAAGGCTTCCTGACTAATTAGAGGACTCTCTGTGGAATAATTGGTGATGATTATGGACAAAAGTCACATGGGATGAACATATACGAATGAGTTGTGAGAAGTACTGGTGGAAGAATTATCCAAAATGATGAGATCACGGCTCCACTTGAGCAATGGACAAACATGATGTTCATGTCCAGGTGAATCAATATCAAAAATGAGTTTTTACTTTAGGCAAGTGTAACCAAAACATGTTGGGAGAATGTAGAAGTGATTCCTACATTAAGGATGATGGTTTGGGAATAAGGAGAAGATTGGACAAAATCTCTTCCAAGGTCCTTTTAAAATCCTAGGTTATATGATTCAATGGATAGATTCCTGAGTCCCTTAAAAATGTACATCAGGAAGAAGGAAAGGGAGTAGGAAAAGAGCAAATAATGATGATGGGCCTGCATTGATCCATATATTCTAGTAAATATTCTAAGGGTAAATGACTATTTCCCTATCACTTGATAATACTAGATTTGGGGATCCAAATGTTCATAGACTCAAGTAAAGGACAAATGGTCTACCCCACTAATGAGGCTCTCATGGTCAGGGCTGAATTGTCTCACTGATCTTGTCATTGAAAAATAACATTTCATGGACCTTCTTACCAAGCATCCCTAGCAAAAGTCTTAGACCTGAAAGCCCATGCTAAGTAATCAGTGTTTTTCCTTCAACAGCCTAGAAGGATTGAGAAGTGTTTGAATGCATTCACGACTTACTATCTGCTCCTCTTGAGAAATGGACACTAAATGGATGGAGTGCTACTTTTCTGAGATGAACAAATGACTTTTCTAATCACTACTTTGTAGAACCAAACTTTTTTCTAGCAGATCTGCTAAATTCAACTCAGTATTTCAACACCATATGTTTGCATGGGTATCTAGGGAAACCAGAAGTTTATTGATATTTCTATCTCCACGAATAAGTTGTTTTTTTTTTTTTTTACTTAGGAGCTAGGTCTGGTTGTTGTGGTTTTTTGTTTTTCTCTCACTCTTTTCTTTTTTAATTAAAAGCCTGGAGCAGCTACAAATGAGATGCAGTTGCTTTGTAACTCAGGCAATGTGTTTCCCTTCCAAATGCCACTTTCAAACACTATGTCACCACTATGGCAGGAACTGGCTTGTCAGTCCTAAGATTTTCCCTGTAAGCATCTCTTTGTTTTATCTAGCAAGGTCAAGACCAGGGGACAGAGGAAAGCTATAATAACCTCTAATAGGCCAACCAATCTGTTGCTACATGATCCCAATGTACTTTTTCCTCCTTTGCAACATTCTTAGTGAAACTCTTCAAGGTATAATTACCATAATGTGCCTTTTGTGCCAAATTTTATGAATCAAGTCCTCAAACTAAACAAGTCAAGAAGAACTCCCATTTGGCACTACTTAGCAAACACGATCTGCAGAATTGCTTAAAAATAAGACAGGCATTTTCAGGGGGTGGGGGAGTGGAGGGAAGGAGAACAGTTTTGTGAAAATATATTCTGTTTCACAGAGAGAAAAATGGAAGAAAAAAAAACAAATATTTGCAGAATGAGTATTTTAGTTACTATGAAAACTGTGCTGCACCTCAGACATACCCAGAGTTTCAGGGTAAAACAATGAGCTCTTTGTGACATCGGAACATCTCACTTAGCACAAGGGCTTAAACCAAGTGAGCACAAAAGTAACTTGAACTCTCCCAGAACTCTGGGCTGCTTTGAGTGACATGGAATATTTGTACATATTGAAAAACATCACACTATCTAAATTTCTGGATTTCAGGATACTCGAGTTGGAAGGGTCCTTAAGAAATCATCTAGTCTTGACCCTATTTTATAGTTAAAGACCCTCAGCACCATAGGGGAGAAGCAACATGCCTACATGGCAAGACCCCAAGCTTTTGACTCTTGATCTTATGTTCTTTCTATTTCACTTGGCAGCAATGAAAATACAAAGTGTTCAGCTCATATCCTTTAGGTGCATAAAAAAGACTGCAAGGCATGATTCAAGATGGAGTTGTCATAACCTTTTAAAAATTGTGTACTCTATTAACTAATAGCAAACTAGGCAACAAACACTTATTAAGCACTTTACTAAGTGCCATGCACTACACTAATCCAATAACCCAATTAATAAACTTTTTTTTTAAACACGTACTATGTTCCAAGCACTGAGGATACAAACACAAGCAAACAGAATGACATTCCCTGCTCGGTAGGTGCTTGCACTCTTAATTGGGCAAAACAACACACCCAAGGGATTTGAAAAAAGGGCAAGGGGGGGCGGGGCATCGGTATATGGAACCATGAGAACATGGTCACGAAGACGGGCAAACCAGCAGCACAGTCAGAAGGATTACATCTTTTGGAACATGGGGGTTGGCAAACTACAGCAAGAAGGCCAAATATGGTCTCCTGCCTGCTTTTGTATGGCTGGTAAGAGAGCATTCAAGGAAAGCTCATGGAGCCATGCCAAAATTAGAGGTGGGTGAGGCTTGGCCTGCAACCCATAAGTGGATGGAGTGCCAGGATTGCAGTGAAGATCTAGACGTGAATCCCACCCTCTAACACCTAACAAGCTGCATGAGTTTTAATAGGTCACTTAACTTCTCTGAAGCTCAGCTTCCTTATTTGTAAAATTAGACAATTGGGTCAGATGTAGAGGTCCCTTCAGTCATAAATCAATGATCTTATAAGCTTTCTAGATGCAACCAGAGCTTTCAATGGGTCCAAACAAGATGAAATTATCATTCAATCAAGGAAATAAATATTTATTAAGCACTATTATGTCTGTGGTAAGTGTTTGGGATAAAAAAGAAGCAAAAGTCCTCAAGGAGCTCATAATCTAATGGGGGAATCAACACGCAAAGAGATAGCAAGCAAGTTATATATGGGATAAGTAGGAAATAATTAACAGAAGGAGGGGCTGCTAGGTGGCACAGTGAATAGGGCACCAGCCCTGGAGTCAGGAGGAGCTGAGTTCAAATGTGACATCAGACCCTTGACACACTTACTAGCTGTGTGACCTTGGGCAAGTCACTTAACCCCAATCCCCTTGCCTTCCTCTCTCAAAAAAAAAAATAAGAGAAGGAATGCACTGGAATTAAGAGGAGTTAGGGAAGGTTTCCTGTAGAAGGTGAAATTTTAGTTGGGACTTAAAGGAAAATAGGTAAGGCAGTAGTTGGAGCAAGAAGGAGAGTGTTCTTGGCATGAGTGACAGCTAGAGAAAATCCCTGGAGCCAAGAAATGGAGCATCATATTCAAAGAAGAGCCAGGAGGTCAGCCTCACTACATCTAAAGTATAAGACTAGAAAGGTAAGAGGGTGCTGGATAACGAAGGGCTTTGGATGCCAAACAGAGCATTTTAAATTTGCTCCTGGAGGCAATAGGAAGCCATCGGAGTTTACTGAGTAAGAAGGGGACATGATCACACCTGTGCTTTAGGAAAATCACTTTGGTACCTAGATGAAGGATGGATTAGAATGGAGAGAGAGACCTGAGGCAGGCAGACCCACCAGGAGGCTATTGCAATAATCCAGGTGTGAGGTGATGAGGGCCTACAACAGAGTGGTGGCAATGTCAAAGGAGAGGAGGCGTTTTGGAGAGTTGTCATAAAGATGAAATCTGTAGACCTAGTGATAGCTTGGATATGGGAGATGAGAGATAGTGAGGAGTAGAAGATGACTGCTAGGTTGTGAGCCAAAGGGACTAGCAGGAGGCTGTTGTTCTTTACAATAAGAGGGAACATAGGAGGTGGGGAAAAGGTATAGGGGGAAAGCTAATGATTTTTGGTTTAGATGTGTTGAATTTAAGAAGTCTACTACACAGTCAATGCTACAAAATATCTTGTGATCCAAACCCAAAACATGGTTCAGCCTGTGTTAAATGGGTAACTTATACAAATAAATATTGAAGACATTTCAATGGAATCATAACAGTTTAATTTAACAAACATTTATTAAGGGTCTACCATACATAAGGCTTCTTATGTTGTAAAGCAGTTGCTAATCTGTATTGAGAGAGGAAAAATCATCACAAAAAATTCCTTTATTAGACCAAAGAAAACAGATTTCTCTTCAATGTATAATGTATTGTATAGATACTGAGGATAAAAAAATCCAAAAAGATCTTTGTCATCAAGAGGTTTATAGTCTATTGGAAAATAGTAAAATATACAAGTTTGTAAATACTGGGTGGTTTGATGCAGAAGACAATACTAACTATTTGGGAAGGGGAGTGTATCAGCAATGCAGTGTTCACAATGCCTACAGTAACTATAAATATGCTGATATGGTTATTAATCACGAAATGTAACAGGCTCTCTACATAAGAAATATAGCTAAAGCACTCATTTAAATACCAGAAAACTGAGTCCCAAAACCAGAAAGTCAAAGCCAACACAGTAGTTATGAAGTTGGCACATGTAATTAAAGTAGTAAACACCCACATTCTCAAGCCTTCAAAACAGGACAGGCTACCTCAGGCAAAGACCTTCCTCTCCTCATGCACACAACTGCTCAGTGTCCAGGCAGCTTGCTCCCAGCAGCTCTGGTCCCCCGCAGTTCCCGTCCCAGGCAGTCCTCAGCAGGAGTCCTTAGCAGAGATTCTGGCCGGCTCAAAGCAAAATGAGTTCGCAACCGCCGCTGCCTCTGCCACCTCTTCCAGTCAGCACCGCAGGGAGACTAGCTTGGTTCTGGTGTTCTCTTGCTCCACCCCTTCCTGCTACGTCAGCAAGTTCAAGGGGCGTGGAAGATCTTCAAATCCCAGTATCGTTACAGGGAGTTATAAAAGATTCAGAGAGGAATGACCACTCAACCTGACAGGAAAGTCACAAGAATTCTAAGAGGGATAACTGATAAAGCAACTCCAGGTATGGAGAGCAGTGTGCAAATGCAGAGAGTGGACATAGAATGGTGAGTGTAGGAAACAAATGGACATATTTACTGGAATCTTGAGAGTAAAGGGAAGTAATATGAAAAAGTCTGGGAAGTTAGATTGTCAACAAATTATAGAGGTCGGTGAATACCAGGCTGAGGACTTCGTATGTTTTACTGGGGCCCCTAGGGGACAAATGAAGGTTCTTGAGCAGGAAAGTACCACGGCCGTCACTGTGACTTAGGACAATTATTTTGGTAGTCACATTGAAGGCAGAGTGGAGTGAATTGAGACTGAGAGTTCCAAGGCTATTACAATAGTTCAAACAAAAGGCAATGAATGAGTCTATTGATCATAGGAATTCACAGAAGGAGACAGGTTTGTGAGAAAATAGAAACAAGAAGGAATAGGAACTTTTGAAGGAAAAATGGGGTTAAAGTGAAGATAATAGGTCTGTTTGAGATGTTGAGTTTGCAATGCCAATGGGATATTCAAGAAGAATTTCCAGCAGTCAGCTGGTGATGATAGGTAGGGTTCAGAACTAAGATGAGAGCTGAATATTCAATTTTAGTATTTGCATAGAAAATTTAATTGAAATGATGGGAGCATGAATATCTAATGATAATAAAGGGGAAGGAAGGAAGGGAGGAAGGAAGGAAGGCAGATTGGTTGGTTTTACTAAATACCTATACTGTATTAAGAGTTTTACAAATATATCATTTGATTCTTACAATAACTACAAGAGGTAGATTCTATTATTATCTCCATTTTATAGTTGAGAAAACTGAGGCAGAGATTAAGGTTTGACCCTGGTCCAGAGTCATATACATAATAAGTTTCATGTTGAATTTAAATTCAGATCTTCTAGTGCTCTGTATACTGGGTCCCTAGCTGCCTAGGACAGAGTACCTAGGTCAGAGCTTAAGTAGAAAACCTTGTTTAGGAGGTAAGAGTTGAATAATGATCCAGAAATGGAGAGTGAAGAGTGGTAGATAGGTAGGAATAGAGCTAGAAAAACTAATTAGTCAATAATCATTTATTAAATTATAACCATGGGCCAGGCACTGTGCTAAACACTAGGACACAAAGAAAAACAAAAAAGAGTCCCTGAACTTAAGTGTCTTACATTTTAATGGGTGAGACAACATGTAAATAACTAGATCATATGAGATTTATGTAGGATAGATAGAAGGTATCTGAGAAGTCTTTTTTTTGTTGTTGCTTTCTGGAGGGGTGGAGGTAGGGCAATTGGGGTTAAGTGACTTGCCCAAGGTCACATGGCTAGTTTTTGTGTTAAGTGTCTGAGGTCAAATTTGAACGCAGGTCCTCCTGACTCCAGGGCCTGGTGCTCTATTCACTTTGTCACCTAGCTGCCCCAGAGGGGAAGTCTTTAGAAGTGGTAGAGACAACTAAGTGGCACAGTGTATAGAGTGCTGGGTCTAAGGTCAGGACGACCTGAGTTCAAATCCAGCTTCTGACACTTACTAGCTGTGTGATCCTGGGCAAGTCACTTAATCTGTTTGTCTCAGTTTCCTCATCTGTAAAATGAGAAGGAAATGACAATCCATTCCAGTACCTGCCAGGAAAACACCAAATGGTGTCACAAAAAGTCTGAACATAAGAAGTGGAGAGTTCTAAGAAAGGCCTCCTGAAGAAGGTAAATTTAAGCTGAGTCTTGAAAGAAAACAGAGAAACTAAGAGCAAAAGCCAGGAAGAAAAGCATTCAAGTTATGGGGAATGGCCAATAAATACACATGGAGTCAAAAAATGGAACATGAAGAATGCTGCAAAGAGGTCAGGAAAGCTGAGGATTGAGAAAAGGTCATTTATGTTTGATAATTAAAAGATCACTGGTAACTTTGGAGAGAAGTTTCAGTTCAATGATGAGACTGAAAAACACTCTGAAGGCTTAATGGAGGCTAGACTAGGGTGAGGAGAGGCTTGAGGAGGGCAGACTGTCCAGCAGGCTCTTGTTACAGTCTAGGCATGAAGTAATGAGGGCCTGCACCAGGATGGTGGCAGTGTCAGAGGAGACAGTGGGGCATATTCGAGAGATACTGCAAAGGTGAAATCGACAGGCCTTGGCAACAGAAAGGATGGGGGAAGGAGGTGAGAGATAATGAAGAACCCAAATAATGCTTAGATTGTAAGCCTGAGGGACTGGCAGGATAGTGGTGCCCTAGACAATAATAGGAAAGTTTGGAGGGGGTGAGGGTTTGAAGGGAAATATAATGATTTCAGTTTTAGCTATATTGAATTTAAGATGTCTTCCAGACATCCAGTGTGAAATGTCTAAAAGCAGAGGTGATGGCCTGTGAGAGAACTGAACAATTAAGTAATTGGAGGTCACAGTATGTACTAAGAGTAAGGTTTGGTAAGGGAAGGCTTAGGAACAGTTAAAAAGACAGTAGATTATGGTCAAACAAGGAGATTTCAGAATTCTTGAATATGACAGCAGTACATCTGTGGGTAATGGCAAGTTCAAGGGTATGACCATTTTTATGGGTAGCTGATGAGAGAGAATCGAGTATGTCATAGAAAGTGAGTAGGTTCAGGAACTGAGTGATTCAAGTGTTTGAAGGAAAGTCAATACATATGTTGAAATCTAGAATGAAGGCAGGGGTTAAGGAGGAGAGAAGAACTGTAAGTTGAATTCATTGAAGAAGAAAGGGGAGTGACCTGGAGGTCTGTAGACAACAACTACCAGGATTTTGATTGGGTGGTAGAATGTGTCAGAATCTTGGGAACTCAATACTAAATTGTATAAGACAAGTAGCTGCAGCAAAAGGAGAACATATTACATGTTAAAAGCTTTAAGATTATAAACATTTGTAAGCCTTATTACATAAGCCAATAAATTTAATTACTTTGTCCTAGTTAATTTGCACACCTCTGTAGTACCTGAGTGACCATGGCCAATTCACTTAATCTCATTGGGCCTCAGTCTTTTCACATGTAAAATATGGCATTAACCTCTATTGTCTATTCCAGCTATAAATGTATGTGACCCTGGGATGCCACTATCTGCCATCACTATTTGGTCTGGATTTTTTTTTCTGTTGGATATTATCATAATCTTGAAATTTCAACTAGACTATGCCATGAAATAACCAGAACACTTCTTCATGACAACATGGAAATCTGAACTGGGCAACAATAAATTTACATGTAAGGTGTGAAGGACAAATAGATTGGAAAAGAAGAGAAATGGCAGAATGGACATAGACAAAAATGAATGGAAGCATGAAGGAAGGAGGAAGCTCTGGCCCATCAAATGAAGGGGGGCTACCCCCTCACCAATGCTTAAAAAAGCAACAGTTCCATATACCCAAACCAAAATAATGAAAACATTCACAGATCCTTCACACACATAAGTCTATCTCTCACTTCAACTTTCAGAACCTCTTCATACAAAGCCCAAAACTATACATACCTGCCACCTTAGATTGAGGTGGGATGGATGGTTATGCTTTTGTCAAGGGCTAATGACAAGCCAAGGCACTGAACTCATTCCCATTCTCTCTCTCTCTCTCTCTCTCTCTCTCTCTCTCTCTCTCTCTCTCTCTCTCTCTTTCTCTCCCTATCTCTCTCTCTCTCCCTTTCTCTTTCTCTCTCTCTTTCTCTCTCTTTCTCTCTCTCTCTCTCTCTCTCTCTCTCTCT
>CM053580.1:312323494-312340994 GCA_028627135.1 Pseudochirops cupreus | reverse complement strand
TTCTAAATCCGAAAGATCCAATGGCCTATCTCTGAAGGTGGTAGGTTTCTAACTCCCTAGAAGAATTTAAGCAAGGCTCTGTGATCACTGGCCAGGGGGTATTAGGCATATTTAAATGCCAGTGGCATAATACATAGAGCTTCAGACTTGTTTTAGGAAGACTATGGATCAAATCCTACTTTAGGCACTTATTAGCTATCACTTATTTATTCCTGGATAAACTCTCTCATCCTCATCTGTAAAATGGGGATAATAGCAACTATCTCATAGGGTTGTTGTGAGGATCCAAAGATACAATGAATATTAAGGGGCCTTTCAAATTTTAATATATTATATAAATATGCCATTAAAAATGTTCAGTTTGGGTTGGGCTCCCTGACTTCTGAGATTCTGTTAATTTTATGTAGTATTTTTTCCAAAGTACAACACTCTTCTCAGACAGTATCTAATCTGGTCTCATTGGTCCCCTAGGAATCAAATATGTAACAAGTATCTTTATTTTGAAAGGCCTGGGTATCTACTGATCTCATAGTTGGTGATAAAAATCATAAGTCTGGTATAAATCATACACAGACAGAAACAATACATCTGGTATGATTGGAGGTGGGGCCTGTTTGCTAGCGAACAGGCATTAAATTGGTAAAATCTCTTGCCCATTTTATGGCCTGATGTTCAATTTTAAATGATTCTTTACACCATCACCACCATCATGGTTGTCATTTTTCCTTCATGCTGAAAGAAGACCAAAATGATATCACAAGCAATTCTTTTTAACTCAAACATAAATCCAATTAAATCCAGTGATTTAAAGTAAAGGTAAAGGCTCACAAAGTCTCCAGCCTCACTCTCTCTTCCACAGTCACTGAAGTCTAGTGGTAAGACAAAAGTCAGCCAACCACCAATGGCCCAGGATGCAATGCATGGTCTTGGCATCTTTGGTGTCTGGCAAAGCTCTAAGCCCTCCACAGACCTGCTTCCTCTGTTTGCATGGCCCACTGAAACAAAACATTCACATCAGCCTGTACCACCAGGGAAGTCTTCACATACTTGGGGCAGAAACCCCTCCAACTCACTGATGGATCTGAGGCCCATTAGTTATCCTCACCCTGGATTAGCCCCTCTACTAAGAGGGTTTCGCCAGGGTCTGACTGATGCATCTTGGAGCCAAAGGTGAGAGCTGGGTCTCAGGTGGAAGGGGGATAAGAAGCCCTCACACCTGAAGTGTTAGTCTTCCCCTGAAGACCCCATACACCCTGACTTCATTGACTCTTCCATTCCTCTTCACCTATTACTAACTAGCTCTTATGTCTTCCAGTCTATGCTCAGGTTTAGCATTCAGGGTGAGGGTAGACTTGATGTATGGAAAGCAATTTCTTTCTAGCTCTGGAAGCCATCTTGGTTTAATGAACCTCTGTAAAGCATGACAGGTTTGGCAGCGATTATGCTATTAATAGAAGTACAATTGCAAAAAGAAAATTTCAGGATGTAAATTGAGTGCAGAGAGAAAAGGAAATTAACATTATGGAAGGAGATTAGCAGTCTACTTTTATAGATAAGATGGGGGAGAAGACAGGAATCTTGAGCTGAGACCAAAATACATAGTCCATCTAGTATATTAGAGGCAATCTTACATACCCAGCAAACAAGCAGTATGTTAGGTTATTTCATACCAGATATCTGAGTACTGCTGTGATTTAATCAAGTTTGTATAAATCTGATCCCACAAAGATGAAGGCAAGTTCACAGAGTCAACCAAGGGTTCAGCTGTTACCAGAAACTGCTCATTGTTGAGTCTTTGGCCTTAAGGCAATACCAGGAACCCCTAAACAATGGTAAGTTCTGCACATGCAGATACTATATTTCATGGAGGTGGGGACATAAAATGGTGTGTGTGTGTCTGTATCTGTGTGTCTATGTATCTGTGTGTGTGTGTGTGTGTGTGTGTGTGTGTGAGAGAGAGAGAGAGACAGAGAGAAAGACAGAGAGACTGACAGAGAGAGACAGAGAGACAAAGAAAGAGAGAGACAGAGACAGAAAGAGAAAACCAATTCAAAGCAGTGTAACCACTGGCTATAGTTAAGGGATTGCCTTCCTATTCACTTATTTTTACTAACTAGATAAGAGCTACATAGAATCTAGCATGGGAAAATGGGGATTAAGAATCAGAAGGCAGTGTGCAAGAGGAGCGCTGAGTTTGAATCTTAATTCTGACACTTGCTGCCTATATAAGTACAAGCAAATCACTTAACCTCTTAGAGCATCACTTTCCCAATCTGTAAAAATGATGGGTAGCAATAGTACCTGTACTGTTTGCCTCTCACAGTTCTGGGGAATGGCTTATCTAGATGTGAACCATAAAGGATATTCCTTTGGCAAAGCCTCATTAGACATATACTTTTGCTTCTTGAATTCTGGACTCTCCCAGAAACTCCAGGATACAGATATATCACTAAAGGAATGATGGTTATGTGTTAGGTGCAGTGGTTCTCAACCTTCCTAATGCCACAATCCTTTAATACTCGTATGTGGGCGTATCTGCATGTGGGCAGATGGATAGAGGAGTGGTGTCTCGGTTCCTAAGACCATCAGAAATATGTTTTCCGATGGTCTTAGGCGACCCCTGTGACCACTGCGAAAGGGTCGTTCGACCCCCAAAGGGGTTGCGACCCACAAGTTGAGAACCACAGTGTGGGGAAGAGGTAGTCTTAGGGAAAGAAAAAGGGAAGCAGAGGAGTTGAAGAAGACAGGCTCTTGATCTTCCTTTCCTTCCTTTGAGTTTATCCACGATAGCCAGTAGAGAACTTAGTTTAAAGTCTACAGATATTTCACATTTGCCTAAGCTACATGCCAATGTGTAATTAAAAATAACAAAATTATGCTGCTATTTGGGTCAAATGTACTGTAATTTTTATAGCATGCTGGGAAAGTTAGTTTGACTTCTGGTTGGCTAATTATGTCCAACTGATAGGTGGAGCACCCAATCTGTGGTTGGGGATGGGGATGTGGGAAAGGAGGTAGAGAGGGAGCATCTACTCCTGTTTCTGGCAGAGTGCTTTGATTTGATCTCAGAGCAGACAAAATGGGATGCAGGAATGCCAAAGTCACTGACAAGTTTTTGAGTCTCACCTCTTGACAAAACCAGTGACATGAGTGCTCTTTAACTCAAGATACCATAAGAAACAATCTTCAACAAAATTGGATTTCATTAGGTTAGATCTTTAAAGTTTGAATCGACAGAATGACTGATAAGTTACTGAGGCAACTTGTAGTTTTCTGAAATATCTGGATTCAATTATTCCTTTCTCATTCGCTTACTCCAGCTCTGTGTATGGTTGGCACTGGGAGTCGCCTCTCACATTATATTTCCCTCCTCAGAATTTCAAAATTTGAAGATTGGTGGTAGGAATCTGAAAGATATTTCCCTCCAGACAAAGATGCAGGTAAATGCAATTACTAGTTGTTGTTTGAAGTTCTCAAAACTCTCTTTCCTTAAGAAAATAGTAGATTTTAATGCTAATTAAGGTTTGTTAGGAAAAAAGTAATCAAAAGCTACAGCATTTGAAGCTGAAGATGGATTTTAATATAGTGGAAGTGGAAAGGTTGGTTCATTAGGGAGCTCAGAAATAGATCTTTCCCTCTATCTATCAGAACCGTATTAGTAGATTTCTTATACCAAATGTTTTAATTATGGGGGGTGGGAGTTAGGACAGTATCATGAATGAGATTTTTTTTCCCCCATTCTCTCTCTAAATCCATAGCCTCTCTCTCTGAATGCATGACTTCAATCTGCAATGTTGGCAGTAGCCCTGGAGGCAGCATGGCTGTGAATATGGTAGTTTCAAAAGGAAGTGGGGATTGGAACCATGGCAGGGGGGGAGGCTAGATTTGGACTCAGAAAACCTGGGCTGGAGTTTTGGCTTTGACTCTTACCACCTATATGACTCTGGGCAAATCACATGACCACTATAAGCCTCAATTTTCACATCTTTCCAAATGAAGGAGTTGGGTTGGGTGATCTACAAGGTTTCCTACCCTTCAAACTCTATGATCCTATATCCAGGAACTAATGATGGGGGAGGATGCTCAAGATCTGTCAGAGGTAGAGGGGCTAGGGTTAGCTACAGAGTATTCCAAGCAAATGTCACTGAAATAAATGAAGATGGTTTAATTGACTATGAGCAAGAAAAGCCATATTTAAAATTCAGCCAGGTGTAGGTTAGTAAACAAACAAATAAGTAAATATAATAATTAATAACAATAATAATAATATCACACCACAAACTGATGCAGCTTTGGGTGATGGTGGGTGATTTATCATTGTTGCCACTTCCATCAAAGGCAGATGGATGTGGTAGCAGGATTGTGCTGGGCTCATAGAATGAATTCCTTAAGGTTTTGTTTTGTGTTGTTGTATTTCTTGTTGAAGGAGAGAGGGCAGGGCAATTGGGGTTAAGTGACTTTCCCAAGGTCACATGGCTAGTAAGTATTAAATGTCTGAGGCTGGATTTGAACTCAGGTCCTCCTGACTCCAGGGCCGATGCTCTACTCACTGCACCACTAGCCGCCCCTGAATCCCTTAAATTTTGACAAGAATGGGGAGCTAAGCTCACAAAGTTTCCTGAGCACTGCTCAAATAGATAAAGAAGGAGAAAGAGGAGTCTGCCCTGATCCAAGTTGAAGATTCTCAAATATTGCTTCGGCTTCTGTCAAAGAATCAGTGTTTGTTGATTGCAGGGCTCTGAATTTCAGCAGAGCTGAAGTTGGATCCATCTTACTTGCAATTAGCCTGTGAATGGGAAGCAATGACACTGCGCAGAGTTAGGAAAATGGAAGTAGATTCCTCTCTGAGCTAACTGAGTGGCCTCAGTGAAGTCATGGTAACCAGTCTGGGCTTCAATTTCTGTACCTATGAAGAGAAGGGGTTGGAGAAAATTATCTTTTTAAATTTTTAATTTTATTATTTTCCAATTAACAAGTATTTATCTTCTCTTTACCTTTTCTCTTCTCCTCCTACTCCCTCCCCACAATGAATAATAACAATTGAAAAGAAAAAGACAAACCTTCATAACAAACCTGCATAGTCAGCTGAAGCAAAATCCCTCACCAGTCATGTCCCAAAATGTATAATTCAGCCTCACTTGTTAGTCTGTTATCTCTCTGGAAGTGAGCAGTATACTTCATCTTTGGTCCTTTGGAAATGCGGTTTCTCATGACATTTGTTAGAGTTCCAAAGTCCTTAAAATTTGTTTTTCTTTATAATATTGTTGACATCGTATAAATTGTTCTTCTGGTTGTACCCATTTCATCTTTTATCAGTTCAAAGATGTCTTTTCAGCTTCTCCCCAAACTCCCTTAAAGTCACATTACTCTTGGGAACGTAAGAGGAGAAGACAATTCAGTGGAGAGGCTAGTAGGCTCACTTGTCCAGACATAAGATAAATTGGTTCTAGATCAGATCTGATTTCACAGATCATAGAATGTCAGAGCTAGAAGGGGCCTTAGGGATCATGCAGTTGGACCTTTCATTTTACAGAAGATAAAATCAGAACTCAGAGAGTGATTCATGCAAAGTGACAGAGTTAAAGGCACTCCATCTCATGCGTAGTCCTCCTGACAGAGAGCCCATGAGGCGAGGATAATAAAGGGAAATGGTTTTGAGAAAACAGATTGGTAAATATTATGCCCCCTGGGATTTTAAGATTTCTCTTCAATGCTTCATGTGCTCTTCTATTTTGGTACAAATCCAAGCTTTGTTTTCAAACAATGATCTATTCTAAAAGCATTCTGAAAGAGAATCCTGTGATATGGAGCATAGGGCTTGGAATCCTACATTGAAGAGGGCTAAAGAGTTGCCCCTGCAACTACACAGGGTGAAAATCTGGCCCATCAGGTTTCTGGCCTTTTCTTTGACAATACATCCTGTATCATGGAGCCAGCTGTGGCTCTGCCTGGTCATCCCCTTCCGGCAGAAAGCTGGCTCTTAGCTAGGCCAAACTGTGAAGTAGCTCATCCCTTCTCACCAGTTCAGTGAAATGAAGCCTGATTTATTTGGAAGGGAGAAGTGGAAATATCTACTACTGCCCTCTGAGCCCAGCCTGTCGAATCATACAATGTCTCTATTGCCCCCTCCATGATGCAGATCTTTGGCATGTACAGTGTGGCATGCTTTCTTAATTTAATTTGGTTGAGTGTCTGATATCTCTTCAATTGTCATTATAATTCTGCCAGTTCTGACCTCCATGCCTTTGTTCATTCTAGTCATTATGCTTGGAATGCCTCCCCTCCCTCTTTACCTGTTGAATCCCTACACATTCTTTGCAACCTAGTTCAAATATTTACTCCTCCATGAAGGCTTCTCTGATTTCCCCAAACATAGTAATCAATTATTTATTCTATCAATAGGCACCCACTGTTTACCAAGCACTGTACCAGGCACTAGGTATGCAAATAAAGACAAATAATTCCTACACAAAAGGAACTTACATTCCCTTCAAACCTCACATGGCCCTTTGTTTTACAGATCTCTAATATACTTATTATGTAATACTGAATATTATAAATGTGTGTCTATTATCTAAGACTATAAGTTCCATGAGAGCAGGAACTATGATTTATCTAAACTCTATATATCTTCCAGCTTTTAGTACAGTGCTCTACAGTTGGCAGATACTTAATAATTGTTGAATAAAGCAACAAATACAAGAATTAATATTCTTTAATTATCCCCTATGGAAGGTATGGATCTTATCTACCAAACTTCTCTTTATAGTGTCTAACACCGTGCCTTATGAAAGTAGGGGCATAGGAAATTGTAACAGGAAAGAAGGAAGTAAAAGGCACATTATTTGGTATTTGATAGTTTTGAGTCCTAAAGTCTATGTTCCAAAGAATGCTTAAAAATCTATGTTGGAAATTACACATTTGATCAAGAGGAAAAAATTTTTTTCTTGACAGAAGGTGAAAGAGAATGAAGAAATGTAGGATGATAGTCAATCTGGGTCCAATGCAGTCCCATCACATGCATTGTTTCAAGTACATTCTAGGTATACCATCTCCCCTTCTCTGTTACTCCCCTCTCTCCAACTCAGCCTGGCTTTTCAAAGTCATTTTTATTCATGTGTTTTGGGTTTTTGTTGTGGGTCTTTTTTGGGGGGGGCAGAGGTTGGTGATGGATATATAACTGCCTCCACTAAAGTCAGCCTCATCATCATATGGGAGTAACCTTGGTGTCTTGAAGATGACAAAGCCAGCAAGGCATAAACTTTGGCAGGTCTTATCAAACTAGGAAAGGTTTTTGTTTTTGTTTTGTGGGGAGGGTAAGGGGGACACTTACAGATGACATACCCTTTGTGGTCTAACCTAAATGCATTCAGAGAGGTTCAACTCTGTATTGTCCAGAAGAAAAATTCTCTGGCCACAGTCACTTTTCAAGACCATTACCATCCACCAAGTCAGACAAGAATTGCCATTCACAGTGAAGGAGTTGTCCAAACCAATGAAACTTCAAATCCTTGAAGTTAAAAACAAGTGACTTTTTTTTATTTGATTTCCTCTATCCCACCCCCAATCTTTATTCCATTTAGAATAAACAAGAATAAAACAGAGCAAAACAAAAAAACCCAAATCATCAAAGTTATAGCATTATATTAAGGTGGCCAAGATTAGGAAGTAGAAAACATGTGTTTTTGTGTCTGCTCACACCCTCTTCCCCTTATGCCTGGACCATTGCACTAACATCTTATTTAGTTTCCCTGTCTGCTCTCTTCACCTTGAATCTATCCTCCCTGGCTGCTGAAGTGAGCTTTCTAAATCTCTGGTCTGAATAGGTTACCACTTTACTCAATAAACACAAGCCATTGGTTCTCTATCACCTTGACAATCAAATTTCACATCAAATTTAAATTCTTTTGTTTGGCAATGAAAGCTCTTCACAACTTGGTCCCTTTTAGGCTTTCCAGTTTTCTTATCCATTATTCCAATACTCTTTGATCCAAGGAGGCAAATCCACTTGTTCTTTTATACACCAGGATGCTTCACCTTGGCACTGGTTGTCCTACATGCCTGAAATGTGCTCTCCCTTATCTTTGCTTCTCAGAATCCCTGGTTTTCTTCAAGACAGTTTAAGCACTGCCTTAGCTGCCAGTGTACTCTCCCCCAAAGATATACTTTGCATTTATTTTATATATTATATATGTACATATATTATATATGTACATATTATATATGTATATACATAAATATATTTGTTGTTGTTCAGTAATTTCAGTCATGTTCAACTCTTTGTGACTCCATTTTGGGGTTTTCTTGGCAAAGATACTAGAATAGTTTATCCTTTCCTTCTTTTCCAGCTCATTTTACGGATCAGGAAACTGAGACAAATTGGAGGTGGGGTGGGGTTGAGTGACTTTCCCAAGTCACAGAGCCAGTAAGTGTCTGATGTCAAATTTGAAGTGAGGAAGATGAATCTTCCTGACTTTGGGCCCATTGCTATCTACTGAACCACCTAACATGTACATATATAAGATTATATATTATTTACGTATATAACATATTATATATACACTAAATTGAATGAGTATATATACTATACCTGTGCATATGTTATTTTGTGTTCATATGTATATATCATATATATATGTACCTGTGAAAATATATATAAATGTGTTTCAACTCCAATTAGATTGTAAACTTCTTATGGTCAGGAACTACTTCACTTTTATCTTTATGTTGTCAGTCTTTAATATAGTGTCTGGTACCTATCAACTACTGAAAAAAAGTTGTTGATTGATTGACTGTTCTCAATAAATTGTATTTAGGTATTGTAAACCCCCAAATGTATGAGGGACCAAATAATGTGGCCTTGAATTTAACATTGCCCTTTTTTTCTTTCTCTCTTCACACTTGGATTCCTCCATAAAAGTTCCAATTTCTTCTTGACCAAGGGTAAAGTGGAAGCACTTTAGTGCAAAGATAGACTGCACAGAAGAGGGAGTCAGATTCCTATCTTTATCCCAAACTAGACACTAAGTTAGAGGGTGTGGCCACTCAGTACAATTGCAATTATAATGAAGAATTGATCAGGAGTAGATCAAGATGCCATATTGCAGGAGAGGAAAAACCCCACATCTATTACTCATGCCCACTTACATCAAATATGGGTCAGATTTTTGTTACTATACAAACCTGATGCATCACTTCCCACCTGCAGAACTGTCTCAGCAGCCTTATGAGCCACATGCTGGGAAGAAATAGGAAAAATAAGGAAGGGTATCATTCCCCATCACCACCATTTTCATTACTTATTCACTTATCATTCCTCCCAAAAACCAGTTCTGACTTTAGGAAGCCATCTTCTCCCAAGCAGCCATCACCCCTGGCTGAGGTCCCAGTTCTTCCTTCTATAGGAAAATGCAAAAATGAGTAAGTCAAGCTCTAGCCAACACCATCGTTTTGTAGCCAGTATGCTTGTTCTCTGAAAAGATGCTTTTGATAGGCTGAGATGGTTCTGTGAATTGACTCAGCTCAGCTCAGCTTCCTTGCTGTCAGGTGGCTTGCTCCTACAGTCTACAATAATGAACCTTTCCTATGTAGGCTAGAACAACAATACCGATACCTGAAGAACCTGTCTAGGTATGCTCACGTGGCTGGTTTCTGACTACCTCTCTTCACTACTGCAGTGCAATCTTGCCTGTCACTGTCTGGGAACACAAGCAGCCCTCATCTACAAGCTCAGTGCACTGGGAGCTGAAAGAAAGTCTGTTAAATTCCACTGTGACCTTTCAAAGGCTATAATTTGGAGTCACATTCTGAGCCCTTTACACACACTGTGCACTCCGGGCTGTTCAATCATGCCCTCTGGTTGAAGGATGCTGGTTCTCATCTAGCCTCTTACAAGCTTCTGCAAGATTAACTTTAGCAGATTCAAACCGAGTGTGATTTATTGCACTTTTGTTGTTGTGGTGGTGGTGGTGGTGGTGGTAGTGATGGTGGTGGTGGTGGTAGTGTTAAGTATCTTTTTTATGAGATGTGGGTTGGGAGTAGGTAGGAAAAGGAGTGAGGAGGGGGCTGGCCAAAAAATAAATTGAGAATCCACAAACACAGTTAACCATAACGAGCAAAGAGCAAGCAGAGAGCTGCTACTCTGATATAATCCCCTCATCTGGTTGTTGCCCACTCCCACAATCAAGCCCCAACTTTTCTTGCCTCATGTTGCCCATGGAAAAACAAATGGATGTTGAGAAATGTTCATGTTGGAAGTTGAAATGAACCTCCTTTCAAAATCCCAGCCCAAAACAAACACAGCCTGGAGCTTTTTCCTTTTTTTTTTTCAGTTGGGGATCAGTGTGAAGGAAAGATCATGATATTCAGAAAGCAAGGGAAGCTACCCTGAGGGAAATGTAAGACAATAGTCACAGAGAGCCAAGGGAAAGTCAGGGCACTGGGTTTAAAAACCAGTGTCTAATACCCTCCTCAAGCCCAAGGCCTCTGTGGCTGCTTAGCTCAGCCTATCCCTGAGGGCAGATGGGTAGTGAGCAGCTGGAAGGGGGTGCAGCCTCAGCAACCTAGGCACCCCTACAGAGAAAACTAGGCAAAAGCTGCTTAGTTATTCCCAAGAATGTCAGAAAAGTGTCTCCCCTGGGGTGGGGAGTGAGGGAAATGGGGGCATCACATAAGACTTCATTTCTCAGTGGGCTTGTTCCAGACCATTTCCCCAAAGATAGCCTTTTTCTCTTAGGGAACTGGGCTAGGCTTTTTCTATGTTAGGAATAGAGCCCATTTAATCACAGCAAGTTATTTGGCCTTTCAATTTAACCCATTTAGGCTAGCAGAGAATATAGTTGAAGTCATAAGTATTTTCCTACTATCCAGTGAAACAACTAAACGATGCCTACCCAGTCCTCTCAAAACCAAGGCCTAACGTTGCCTAGAGGTTTCTCTCAACAAGAAAATGGATTTTCTTTCTTCCCTAGAGTTTTTCCATTCTCTTCTCCTGCTATGTCAAAAGTATATCTGTGTTTAATTGAGAAGAGAAAAGTTGCCTAAAGGTCCTTCATCTGAGTACCATCTGATCAATGTTTTCTTTTGCTATCAAGTAATGCTTTTGTGTAACCAGCAGTAAGTTATTTCACCTGTCTAGGCATCACTGGCACACTGGAAAGAACACAAGCTGTCTCTTGTGAGAGGAACCAAGTTCACATGCTCCTTCTGAAGCTATACTACTAGTCTGACCTTGGACAAATGACTTCCCTTCTCTGGATATCGGTTCCTTCATCTGTAAAATGAAGGGGTTTAACTAGATGGCCTTTAAAATCACCTCCAACATTAAATCTATAATCTTATAGTCCTATAACAAGAGGATTGAATTAGATGATCTGTGAGGTCCCTCTAGTCAGGGCTATGATGGAGTCAGCTTCTACCACTTGCATTGCTAAATTTTCACTATGAGCATTTACACCTTGGAAATCAACAATAGCTACAAATTAGAGCTTGATCTATTGTTTCATTGACTGCCTACAGTCTAGACTGAAGAAAGTAAGGGAGAAAATGTAATATTGTAGATTAAACTTTAAAACGTCTGGCATAATACTTATTTGTTTGTTTGTTTGTTTTATAGAGAGTCATTTACAAAACATTTGCCCGCACTTCATTGCTTTCAACTCTAGATCTGTGACACCAGAATTAAATGAGCTCTTAAAGACTTTTTCCAGCTTTAACATTGATTCCAATCCTGCTTTTTCTTCTCACCTTGTCCCCAGACTCCCTGAGCTATCCCCTTTCTCCCTCTCTCCTCAAGGGTTTTTATATGTGCTTGGTGAATTTAATATTCCCTGGTGGACTCAGTGGGAAGTGCCATAGGATTATCAAGGGCCCTGCATAACTCATTAGACTTTAGTGTCTGGCCACAAGGACAGAGGTTCCACGTGCTTATCCATCTCTACTCTTGAATTTTATTGTGACTTATAATTACATGTGCTCCCATTCTTTCCATGTGTAAAAACTGAAGGAACAAGTAAGACGTATCTGTGAGGTACATAGAAGTCACAACAATAAATACTGAATAAATGAGAAATAGAAAGACCACTATATACCCATGTAGGTGGAGAAAACACTCAGTCTACAAGTGTGTTCAGTGAACCTGCAGAGACTGGTCACTATAATATTTCTTAATTTTTTTAATCATCTCCACAATTGTATGGAACTTTAAAAGAAAAAATATTAAAAGAGTATGAAGAAGGGGTAGCTAGGTAGCATTATGGATAGAGCACATACTCTAGAGTCAGGAGGCCCAGAGTTCAGGCCTCAGTCGGGGATGGGGAACCTGCGGCCTTGAGGGTACATATGGCCCTCAAGTTCCTCAAGCGTGGCCCTTTGAATTCTGTCAAAGGTCTGTACTTTGGGGACCTACAGGGCCACACGTGGCCTTGAAGTCACAGTTCTCCACCCCTGAACAACATTTACTAGCTGTATGACTTTGGGCAAGTCATTTAACCCTGATTGCCTTCCCTCCTCCCAATAAAGATGAAAAGAAAAAAAAACTAGACTGCTGCAGGCTAGGTATATTCATAATTCCACAGAGTTCTAGGGACTTCATGTGTTTCTACTTAAATAGCTAAAATTAAACTATTCAGAAGCAGTGTCATGCAGTAGAGAAAACACTGGATTTGGGGGTCAGAGGGCTGTGGCTAAAACCGTAGCTCTATCCATGTAACACAACATTATCTCTAAAAGAAAGGGTTGGATTTGATCATTTCAGAGGTCCCTTCCAGATCTCAATGTATGACTGTGTGATTCTGATCTTCTCTCCGTCTTGACTCTAACTAAGCTTTTCCTACTCTTTTGTGGAATCTATTTTCATTGGGAAAAGAATAGAAAGTTTTTTAACTCTAAAATTAAAGTTTCCATACCTAGAACCACACAAGTTCATTGCATATCTGTTCAACAGAATCAAGATCCTCTCTTGAATGTCATATAATCACACTCGGAATCCACTGGAATCACAGCATTTCTGGGCTGGAAGGAATCTCATGGGGCATCTTTTCAAATCCATTCCACCATGCCACAATGCCCTCTATAACACGATCTATGTCTTTGCCTCCTGTGAGGGCAAAGCCAAAGCCTCTGTTTCACTGTGGATAACTTTAATTGTTAAGATTTTTTTCCAGACCTCAAGCGTGAAATTGTCTTTTTGTAATTTCCACTCATAACTCTTAATCCCACATTCTTACAACAAAGAGTAAAGAGAACAAACCTAATCCCAATATAGGGTTTGACTCAATGGTCTCTGAGGTCTCTGCCAGCTCTTAATCTATGATATTATGATCAACCTTTCAAATACATGAAGATAGCTTTTGTATTCCCTTGTAGACTTCTCTAGACTTAGCCTCACATAGCATCAACTCAAGAACCTTCAACATCTCCTTTGGATACTCTTCAGGCTATCAGTCTTTCTTAAAATGTGGCACCCAGAATTAATACAGTACTCCAGTTGTGGCCTGACTAGGACTGAGTGTAATGGGACAATCACTTCCTTAGCCCTTGATGTTCTACCTCCCCAATGCAGTCCAAGATCATATCAACTCCAGACTCAAGGACACAACAAAAGAGACTTATGATCTGATACTCAAGATAGAGAAATGTGTATAACAGAGGGATTTGACCATAATGTCTAAGGTAGTTTCCAGTTCCTTATAAAAAGGTAAGCCCTTTGATAGTAGGAATTGATTCATTCATTGCATTTGTATCCCCAGTGCCCAGCAGTTCTTCAGGCACAGTAGGTGCTTAATAAATACTTAAATGATTTCCAGTTCTTCCTCATAATGATAGCTAATAATAGTTCGCATTTACTTAGCGCTCTTAAGTTTTACAAAGTGTTTTACAAGTAGTGTCTGAGTTTATCCTCACAATAGCCGAGAGGCAGTTGAGGAAATTGAAGCAAACAAAGGTCAAGGGACATTCTCGGTGTCACCCAGTAAGTACATGGGGCTAGATTAGAACTCAGGTCTTCCTTGACCCCTCAGGTTCAGTGCTGTAGCCACTGTATCACCAGCTGTCTGTATGATCGAATACTAATATCTTTTGTTTCCTTCTACCAAGTCAACTCTTCTATACTAAATCATATGATCTTAAATTACTAACAAAGACTTAATTTCAGACATAGGGCACACTGCTTTTGCAATTTCTCTAATTTACACTTTTCAGCTTTGTGTCATCTGCAAATGTGATAAATGGTGACATAGCTGTCTCTCCTGTGCCTAGTGTTCTATTAACAACTGTTATATCAGAGTTGGGGTGGTTTGGTGGGAGTACAAAGATTTGTTCATTTCATGTTCATTTATTCAAGGCCTGCAGTCTTTTGTGTGACCTATGACCTAAAGCCCCTCCTTGTCTTTGAGCTCAGTCCTCTTCAATGATATTTCTACCATTATGGCCACTCTCAGTTCAGGGCAGGAGTCAAGATAGGGTGTGAGTATGGGTGGTGGTTAGAGCTGCATAGATACTTGTGAACCACAGACAGGTGTCCAGAACAAACAGTTTCATAAGCTATAGATAGCTTACCTATAGCATGATGCATAAATGAGATCCAATCTATTTTGGTATATTCTTGGCATGTATGAGTATCTAGCCACCAGAGTGATAGATGTCATATCATTACTTAAATAGGTAATTGATATTAAATGGGTCATCACATTTTGGGTGGCACTGAATTGAATCCTCTTGAAAATGTAATAATTAATGAGCCTACACCAGATGAAGGGTTTCTAGACTTTGAGAAACATCAGCTTACCAGATTTTCTGTGTAACTATAATCTTCATGGCCATTTGTCTGGAAAGTATTATCAGTTGATAAGTCTGAACCTCACTTCTTTCTCCAAGACTTGGGAAAGACTTATTAGAAATAGAAGTATGGAAGTGTTTCTCCACATCTTTACTGTTCCCTGAGCAGTCCTGCCCAGCACTTGCCACCTCCTACTCAATTGCAAAGCAGCCAGCTCACAATGGTTCTTGGGTAGCTCCTCTGTCATAATCACAGAATAAGGTTTGGAGCAGAGGAGTCCAAATTCCATTCCAGGTTAGGGAGAAAACTTTGACTAAAAGCCAGGTAGGGGCAATCCAGTAGAACCCAGCAAGCAGGCTCTACAAATATGGAGGAGGGGAGGGCATAAGTACTTATCAGGAAAGGAAGAAATTGCAATACTGATGAATGCCCTGCTCCTGGAGAAAATTCTTTATTGATAACTTGAGACCATCCCATTTAGTTTAAGGGATCAAGCTTGGCATACGGAGGCAAAGGACATGACCATTCCATCCTAGAATGGAAGAACAAAAAGGAGAGGTAGGGATTACTAGTCCAGTTCCCTCATTTTATTGATGAGGAGCCTAATATTCAAGGAAGTTAAACGATTTGTCTGAGTCACACAAGCTATTAAGTAGCAGAGCTGAGACTTGAACCCAGGTCTACTGATTCCCAGCATACTACACTATCCAGTGAATTCTCTCGACTAATAAGACTGCCCTGTCCATCTACAGACATTAATATTGCTTTTTTTAGCCCTGAATGCACCTATTATTCTCTTTCATGTTAATTGCTAGCTTCTCCCTGATGAAGAGACAATTTTGAAACTAATTTAGTAGAACTCTGCCCCTTTGCCCAATGAAGCTTCTTTTAAAAGAGGCATTACTTACTTTGTTCTTTGAAGGACCCATTTTTTTTTTTTGTTTTTCCCCTGTGGCACTACTCCATAATGTCCTCAATTCTCTGTGTCTAATAAAAACAACAGATCAGGCCTCTTTAAAAGTCAGCTCATTATTCTGCTACCGTAAAAACTCATCTCTTCCAATGGTTTCCATTTTCTTTGCATAACTGAACACAAGCAAGGTCAAATTTTACTAATCCTCTGAAGAAGAAAATGAGCTTCTGAGATAGGATGCTGCAGGCAGGAATCCAGTATTCAGGAGGATTGTGGACTGAGGACTGAAGACTACGTCTTAGGACAAGTCAAGAAGTTAATGTATAAGAGATGTCATGGTAGAGAGGCAGAATCGCAAAAGCACAGAATCTCAGAAGGGGCCCCTAAAACCATCTAATCCAACTTTTATATGAATAAGATCTCATCTTTCGCAACCTCAAAAAGTGGCCATCTAGCCTCTGTTTGAAGATTTTAAATTTGTTTTTTAAATTTTTTTCTCAATTTATTTGTTTTTAGTTTTCAACATTCATTTCCACAAGATTTTGAGTTACAATTTTTTCTCTCCCCATCTTCCCCCTACGCAAGACCCTAAAATAGCAAGCCTATTGAATACCTCTTCCCCCAATCTGTTTTCTCTTATATCTTCCCCCTTTACCTCTCTAACTTTCTAGTAGGGCAAGATGGATTTCTATACCCTAGTACCTGTATGTCTTATTTCCAAGTTGCATGCAAAAAAAAATTTTTTTTGAACATTTGTTTTTAAAACTTAGAGTTCCAGATTTTTTCCCTTCTTCCCTCCTTACCCACCCCTACTAGGAAGATAAGCAATTCAATATAGATTGTACATATGTAGTTACCCAAATCATTTCCATAGTGGTTATATTGTGGAAGACTAATTATATTTCCCTCCATCCTATCTCGCCCCCCACTTATTCTATTTTCTCCTTTGAGCATATCCCTTCTCAAAAATGTTTGCTTCTAACTACCCTCTCCCCCAATCTGTCCTCCCTTCTATCCTCCCCCCTCTTATCCCCTACCTCTCTATTTTCCTTCAGGGTAAGATACCCAATTGGGTGTGTATGTTATTCCCTCCCTAGGCCAAATTCAGTAAAAATCAGGTTGTCCCATTCCCTTTCACCTTCCTGCTCTTCCCCTTCATTGTAACAGTTTCCTCTTGCCTCTTTTATGTGAGAGAATTTACCCTAATTTATCACTCTCTTTCTCCTTCTCCCAATATATAACTCTCGCACCTCTTAATTTTATTTTTTAGATAGCTTCCCTTCATATTCAACTCATCCTGTGCCCTCTATATATACATGAACATATAAATGCCCACACTCACATATATATTTAAATACACATACATCCTCCCATTCATTCATATATATGTATGTATACATATATATATTCTGTTCAACTATCCTCATACTGAGAAAAGTCTTATGAGTTACAATTATTGTTTTTCCATGTAGGAATGTAAATAGTTCAACTTTAATAAGTTCCTTAGGATTTCCTTTTCCTGTTTACCATCTCATGCTTCTCTTGCTTCTTTTGTTTGTTTTTTTTAATTAATTTTTGTTTATTTTTAGTTTACATCATTCATTTCCGAAAGATTTTGAGTTACAAATTTTCACCCCATCTTTCCCCTACCCACCACCCCAAAACAGCAATCCCACTGTATACCTCCTCCCCCAGTCTGCTCTCTCCTATCACCCCATAACCCCACTGACTTTCCGGTAGGGCAAGATGGATCTCCTTACCCCAGTGCCTGTATATCTTAATTCCCAGTTGCATGTAAATAATAATGATTA
>CM053580.1:312279131-312322994 GCA_028627135.1 Pseudochirops cupreus | reverse complement strand
CCTCCCTCATCACCCACTCCCACTGGAAAGACAAGCAATTAAATACAGGCTGTACATGTGTAGTTACGCAGAACCTCTCCGCAGTGGGCATATTGTGAGAGACTGATTATATGTCCCTCCTTCCTATCCCGCCCTCCCCTTGTTCTATTCTCTACCCTGTCCCTGTCTCTGTCCCTTTACAGAAGTGTGTACTCCCAGCAACCCTCCCGCTAACCTTGCCCTCCCCTCTGTCATCCCACCTCTCATCTCCATCCCCAGGGGTCTGCTGGAAGTGATTGTTAAATTTTCAGTGTGGACATTTATATCTTGGAAGTGGGCAAACACTACAGATCAGAGTTTGGTTTATTGTCTTGTTGTCTTGACTTAAGAAAATGATGGAAGATATGTTAATAATACAAATTAAACTTAAAGTATGTCCTGCTTTTCAGAGAACCTGATGTTAAACATTTACCAGAACATCCCTGGATAGAACCCTCTACTGAGGTAGTCCTTTCCACTATTAGATAGGTCTAATTTTCAGGAAGTTTCTACCTTAGATCAAACTGAAAGCATCCTCTTTGTGATTTGACTGCATCAGTTAGATGGTCCAGTAACTAGTGCTAGTCATGGAGTCAGGAAGACCCAAGTTCAACTCCAACCTCGGACACTAACTAGTCATGTGATGTTGGGAAAGTCATTTAATCTCTATCTACCTCAATTTCTTCTTCTGTGAAATGGGTCTAATAATAGTACCTACCTCCCAGGATTGTTGTGAGATTAAAATAACATGTTTGCAAAGTGTTTTGCAGACCCTAAAGCTAGTTATTATTATTACACCATAACTCCCTATTTCCCAGTCATCTTCCAGACCACTTTGCCAACAGCCTTGGTGTCCTGACCAAAAACCATGCCCTAGAGGTTTTGTTCTTTCCATCTCTGGAACTTCCACCCTGGGGCCCCACTATCCAGAGGGGTGCTTACTGCAACTGGGCCACTATTTCAAGTAGAATAACCATGCTTAATGTTATTCCCTACTACCCCGGGCACCTTCTTGACAGCTCCACCAAGAGCCTTCACATTCCCCAACATCTTCTGCAGTTCTGGAACCATGATCAAGCCAACCTATTCCTAGAAAGGATTTGTCAGCTTAATCTCCTATAGCCCCACTCACTATTCCTATAACATTCCTGACCAAAATAGCTTTCACTGACTATAGTTCCTTTAGAATGTTCTCTTCCCCAATTAGAATACTTTCCTTGAAAGCAGGGACTGTTTTTGCTTATATACCTAATGCTTAGCACAGTGCTGGACATATACTAAGCACTTAATAAATGTTCTTTTACTGTGGAAGCTAGGTGGTGCAGTGAATAGAGCACTGGCCCCGCAGTTGGGAGGACCTGAGTTCAAATGTGACCTCAGATACTTGACACTTAACTAGCTGTGTGACCTTGGGCAAGTCACTTAACCCCAATTTCCTTGCCTTTCCTTCTCCAAAAAAAAAATAATAATAAATGTTCATTTATTCATTCATTTACTATTCCCCTTCAAATACTTGAAGACAGCTATCATGTCACCCATAAATCTTCTCTTCCCCAAGCTAAGCATGCCTACTTCTTTAAATCATTGCCATCAACCTCTGGGTATTATTTTGTTTATTTCTGTCCTTCTTCAATTATGGTGTCAAGAACTGAATATGTTACTTCAGACATAGTCTGACTATAGCAGAGTATAATCCACAATTTCCCTAGTTCTCAACAGTGTATACACTAAGGCAGTCTAAGATTGCATTATCTTTATTCATTTATTTATTTTTTGCTGCTATGTCACACTCTTGACTCACACTGAGTTTTTGTTCCACTGCAATACTTCTATTTTTTGGACAGGCCGCTATTGAGATACTTCTCCAGTCTTGGAATAGTGAAATTGATTTTTGGAACCAAAAAACAAAGTGTTGCATCTATCTCTGTTATATTTAATTGTACTAGATTTGACTCAATCTTGCTAAAATATCTTTTTGGAACCAGAGTCTGTAATCCAATGCTATAGCTATTTCTGAAAATTTGAAAGACATGGCATCTATTCCTTTACCTAAGTCAATCATTAAAAAAAAAATTCCTGTTAAACAGCATTGTGTCAAACATAGATACCTAGGGCATCCCACTAGAGATTACTTTCCAAGTTGATGTCAAACTATTAATGAATATAACATAGTTCTGGTCACTGTGCTGTTTCTGAATCTACCTAGCATGTGGCCCCATCTACTTACCTTCTCTACTAGAATAATATGGGAGATTTTGTCAAATACATTGCTAAAATACATGAAAATTTTCATGTAACTTTCCTTGATTGACCAATCTAGCAGTCTCCTGCCAAAACAGGAAAATAGTCAAGTCTGACAGGATATGTTCCTGAGAAGCCATGGTCACTTCTTGGTTTTTGAAATCTTTACTTTAAAAAAACCCTTTAATATTGTGTTCTACAGTTTTCTGAGGAACTGAAGATCAGTTCCCTGATTCACAGTGTACAAATGACTCTTGCCTATTTTTGAAAATTGAATCATTTACCCTTCTCCAATACTGAAAAAAATCTTTTCCCTTCTCCATGAAATTTTTTCTTTAAAATATTTTTCCAATTACATGTAAAAACAATTTGTAACACTTTTAAAAATAATTTTGAGTTCCAGCTTCTCTCCCTCTCTTGCTGCCTTCACCTTCCCTCTCCCTTGTGAAGGCAATTTGATACTTATAAATATGTAGTCATGAAAAACATTTTTCTATATTAGTCATATTGTGGAAGAAAACAGAGATAAAAACACTCCATCTTCCCCTTCAATGTAAAAACTCTTTTTACCTCTTTTATACAAGATAATTTATCCCATCCTTTTCCCCCTTCTCCCAGTGCATCTTTCTTTCTAACCCCTTAATTTTATTTTATTTTGGATATCAGCCCATCATAGTCAACTCAGAACCATGCCCTCTGTCTATGTATAGTCCTTCTAACTGCCTTAATACTGATAAAGTTCTTAGGAGTTACAACTATAATCTTCCCATGTAGTCTTAGGAGTGACAAGTATCATCTTCTCATGTAGGAATATAAACTGTTTAACTTTATTGAATCCTTTATGATTTCTTTTTCCTGTTTATCTTTTTTATGCTTCTCTTAAGTCTTGTATTTGAAAATAAAATTTTCTATTCAACTCTGGTCTTTTTACCAGGAATGCTTAAAAGTCCTCTATTTCATTAAATATCCCTTTTCCCCTGGAAGGATTATAATCCTACTCCTTTGACCTCCAGAATATCATATTCCAAGCCTTTCAGTCCTTTAATGTTGAAGTTGCTAAATCTTGTGTTATCCTGACTGTGGTTCCATATTTGAATTGTTTCTTTCTGGCTGCTTGCAGTGCTTTATCCCTGACCTGGAAATTCTGGAATTTGGCTATTGATTAATTATCGTCATTCTCAAACAGGATCAAAATGGCATCACTATGTTGGAGTCAAAGTATAGTGTGTTCAACTGATCAGAGCAATATGAGCTCAGAAGTCTCTACCACAGGTTGGACAAAAATAGTCCATATACACATCTGGAATGGAGATGTCTCTAAAATTTCTAGGAGTTTTCATTTCGGGATTAATTTCAAGAGAAGATTGATGGATTCTTCCCATTTCTATTTTTACCACTGATTCTAGGACATCAGGGATGTTTCCCTTTATAATTTTTTGAAATATGATGTCTAGGCTCTTTTTTGTGATCATGGCTTTCAGGTAGTCCAATAACTCTTAAATTATCTCTCCTTGATCTATTTTCTAGGTCAGTTTTTTATGAGCTATTTCACATTTTCTTCTTTTTCATTCTTTTGATTTTGTTTTATTGTTTCTTAATGTCTCATGGAGTCATTAGCTTCTAATTGACATTTCTTTTCTTCAATGGATTTCTGTACATCTTTTTCCATCTAATCAATTATACTTTTTAAAGCAGTGGTTCTCAACCTTCCTAATGCCATGACCCTTTAATACAGTTCTTCATGTTGTGGTGACCCCCAACCATAAAATTATTTTTGTTGCTACTTCATAACTATAATTTTGCTACTGTTATGAATCTATCTGATATGCAGGATGTATTTTCATTGTTACAAACTGAATATAACCCACAGGTTGAGAACCGCTGTTTTAAAGAATTCTCTTCAGCTGATTTTTGTGCCTCTCTTACCATTTGATCTGTTCTATTTTTAAAGATATTTTCTTAAGTATTTTTGTGCCTCCTTTACAAAGCTATTGACTATCTCTGCATGAATTTTCAAACAGCCCTGACAGTGTCTTAACAATCACATTTGCCAGTTATTTCATTGCCTTCGGATTTAATTAATTTCAACCTGATGTCAACTAGTAACCTGAATTCATCAGGGACAGCAGGCCACTAACTTTTTTCCTTACCATGAGTATTAAGTCCTTATAAGTAATTTTTATCCTGTGTTTTTAAGACTGAAGATCATATTCTTTGGTAGAGAGAACAGATGCCAAATAGGAATTAAATAGATTTTCCTTCTCTCCATTGTCCAATGTCATTGTTCCATTCTCCTGAATAGGGAGGTTTTTTTGATCATGCTCTTTTCCCCCAATAAAGCTCAAATAAAACTACTTTTTATTGTCTTTAAGTTGCCTAGTCAGACTTTTGGGCAAGTCATTTAACCTTTCTCAAACTTGTTGTTTTTTTACCCTATAAAATGGGGATATAGTAGCCATTTACTCACAGAATTACCATGAGCATCAAATGAGATAACATGTACAATGCTTTATCGTCACCAAAGCAAACCTCAAATAGCTAGATTCTTGTAATATCTTATAAACTACATCAGGCTTTTATATTCACCCTCCATCTTGTTCCATCTTCTGTGCATTTCATTTTAAAATCTAAATTAGATTGACAACTTCCCAGTGTAGACACTTTGGTCTCTTTAAACAATTTCTCTTTTTGCTCATCAGAATTGTTTCTCTTTGTGACTTCAACATTTCATCCTTGGTTGTAATCTTCCCATCTTTACTAGATCAACTTGCTCTACAAAATTTTAGTCTATGGGATCCTATACTCCCTTCCCTGAATTTTTTGAAATATTTTCATGGGGCAGTTTGGTGGCACAATAGATAAAGCACCAGCCCTGGAGTCAAGAGGAACTGAGTTCAAATATGATGTCAGACACTTACTAGTTTTATGAATGTGGGCAAGTCATTTAACCCTCATTGCCTTAAAAATATGTCCTCCTAAAATCTAGCCTACTTTCCCCTCCTCTTCTGCAAATTCTAAAGGACAGTAATTGTTCCTCTCTCTACTGCAGAGTTCATATCAGGTTCAAATGATAATTTCTCCCTTTTTTGTTCCTTGATCTTGTGAAATACTAAATTAGCATTAAGATTAAATTATCATTAAAGCAACTTTAAAAATTATTAGATGTTCTGCTTTTGGCAAAAAGAAAGCCCTTGAGAGGTCTGGATAACTGAAATCATATCATTACTACTATCAGATGCCACTGAACCAGTTTAGTGATTTGTTTCTTGAATTCATCTATTTCTTTGGCCAGGTGACCTGTTAAATGTGCTGAAATTACAATCGCTTCTTGCTTTCACCGATACTCCTCAGCAAGTTCTCACCAAGGTTCTCCCATTTTGTCCCTGTAATTCTTTATTCCCACTTCAACCAAGTCTATTTCTTTCAAATTTGGCAAATATGTGTTCTGAGAAAAATTATAGTCATGGAATCTAAGTCCCAATGATATGTCACCAAGTCTCAAAGATAACTAGTCAATCAAATTCATTCCCATGTATTAGAAATCCTAATTCTCCTTGCTTATTATTTATTTTTTGCACGTTTGTGATGATATGTTTTATATTTGCTACCTTTCTTGGATTTTGGCACTGTAATGGTAATGGGAATTTGAAGATCTTCCTACCCCCTGATAGGCCGAATGTAATAATATGGAGCCTGTGCTGGGAAGAGCTTGCTGAAGGGCGGAGCAGGGCCCTCAGGAAGCTGGGAGTCAGAGTAGTCAAAGCTGGAAGGAGGAGAGGATGCACCTAAGGAAACAGCTAGGTTTGTGAGTATTTGTTTGCCCCCTTATGTGACTGCTAGGCTTGTGAATGTTTGTTTGTGGGAAGGCTAAAGGATGGTGTGGCTCCCCGCTGTGTTATGGTGTATTAACTTATTTGTTGCTATGATGGATTCAGCTTTCTGGTTTGGGGATTTGGTTTTCTGGTATCAGAATAAATGTTCTGCTTCTTTCTTCTATATGGAGAGTCTGTTATATTTTGCAATTGAAAACTATGCTGGCATATTCATAGTCACCACTGGTGCTGTGAATATTGCCTTGGAGCTACAGTCACTTGCAAATTGCTAAGTTTCTACAACATTCTTCCTTCTATCAATACAAATGTTCACTTTCTTAGAAAGTTACATGAGACAGAACTGGATTCAAGGTTCATCTCTGAATATTGTGGCTTTGTGACCATGAACAAATCATCTAATTTCTCATCATTCCATGGAACTCTCTTTAAGAAAGTGAAAATTTTTATCAATAGAGGAAATTCCTCACTGAGAGTTCGTTAAACTAATAAAATTATGGGTCTGGTCCCTCTCCCCCATCCTTCAAAAAAAATCTACCAAAAAACTATTATTGGTACATAGTTGTTGCTGTCTCTGTTTTAGCTTTTCCTGACTTGGGTATCAGAATCTCATTTGTCTCACAGAAGGAGTTTGATAAAATATCCTTTCTTATAAAGAGTATCTGTAGTACAGGAGCAATGTGATCTTAAAAATTTTGCTGGAATTTACTTATAAATAACAAAATAAAATACTTTCAGAATAGGAAGGAACCTCAGTGACCATGCAATATAACCTATATCCTCCAAAAGAATTCTCACTGATGCACACCTAATAAGGGGTCATCTAACTTTTGATTAAAGGTTGAGGAACCCACTCCTGCCCAATGCACTATTTTAAGAGTATTCCTAAGCCATTGTCAATCACCTTGACTTTTGTCTTGCCACTGGACTCCAGTGACTGGAGGAGAGAGCAAGATTAATGACTTTGTGCAGCTCTGCCTCACTTGAATCCAATTTACACTTAAATCAAGACATTGTTTTCATGATGTCACTGATTTTTCTCAAGAATGAAGTATGAATAGCAACAATAACAGCTCTAATTGCAAGAAAATTTTTCTTTACATCAAGCCTAAATTTGATTCTTTGCAATTTCTACTGACTGACACCGGTTCTAACCTCTGGGTCAAATAAAATACACTCCCCTCCAGATATCCAAGGCAGCGATTACGGCCTAAGTATTCTCTTCTCCAGGCTAAGGATCCCAAGTTCCCACAACTTGTACTCATACAGTATGAATTCAAGCCCCCTCATTATTCCTAGTTGTCCAATTCTAACAAACTCCAACTTATCAATGTCCTTCCTACAACATGAAACCCAGAACTGATACTTCCAAAGTGTAAGGACAGAGTAAAGCACAGCAATGTACCTCCTTAGTCCTAGAAGCAATGGCTTTCTATATACATCCTAAGACCATATTTGCTTTCTAGATTGCCACACCATACTGTATACTCATATGGGGTATGAGTATACTCATAAATATTCATATACTCATAAAACTTCAAATTATTTTTCAAACGGAGCACAATAGAGAGAGCTCTGAGCCCATAGTAAGGAAGACCTGAGCTCACATCCATTCTCACTTACTAGCTGTGTAACCTTGAGCAAGTCACTTACCTTCTGTTTGCCTCAGCTTCCTCAATTTTAAAGTGGAAGTAATAACAGCACCTACCTCCAAGGATTGTTGTATTAAATGAAATAATATTTGTAAAGCATTTGGCACAGTGCCTTGCACATAGTAGGCACTATATGAATTATTATTATTATTATTATTATTATTAATTACCTAGCCATGCTTCCCCCATTTTGTGCTTATAAGGTTAATATTTGGAACCCAAGTATTAGACTATATTTACTCCTAGTGAATGTCATATTCTTCAGTTCCACCCAGAGATTTAACCTGTCAAAATCTTTTTGAATTTTGACCCTATTTTCCAGCATGAAAGCCATCCCTCCAAGTTTTTAGTCATCTACAAAAGTGACAAGCATGCTCTCTATAACTTCATCCAACTCATTAATAAAAACGTCAAATAGCACAGGAACAGGTGCAAATTCTGGAGGCACTCGACTAGAAACATGCTTCCAAATTAGCCCCAAACCATTTTGTTTGTTTTTTCCTTCATCTGGTCTCATTAAAAAAGTTTCTTCTTATGTTTTTCCTTTAAAATAATAATAAAAGAGGTCCATACAAGGTAACTGCAGTTTATACTGCCAACAATAATCTGATCCCAGGTTCCTCCCTTTCTCTCCCCTCCCACTGAAGACTCAAATCACCAGGTCCAGCCTCTCTATTATTTTGCCCCTTTCGAAATCAGCCCTTGGCAGTTATAAAGCAATGCTCCCTAAATTCCTCATAGAAGTGTCATTGGTGCCTGCATGAATCATCAGAAATAGGTAGTCATCAGGTTGACAAGTCTTAGGAGGTTTTCCATCATATCCTGGGCACATGCCAGAGGAAGAGAACAGACCTCTCTCAAGTCATCATCATGCAAACAAAATGCAGCCTGTGCCCCCCTCAGCAAAGAGCCATCCTCCACCACGCACTGCTCTTCTCTTGCTCTGACCCTCCTGGCATGACCTCTCACCTTGAAGGCACTCTTAGACCTCCATCATCATTCTTTGGTGAATCAGCATCTGCTTCCAACTCAGAAGGTCTGATTCCAAATGCTATTGTGAAGAGCTTCCAGCCCATTTCTTAGCTCATTATAATCAGTAGACCTTCCTCCATTGTTTCTTTTTTTTTCTTTTTTTGCTTTTTGGAGGGCAACTGGGGTTAAGTGACTTGCCCAAAGTCACATGGCTAGTAAGTGTGTCAAGTGTCTGAGGCCGGATTTGAACTCAGGTCCTCCTGACTCCAGGGCCAGTGCTCTCTTTACTGCACCACCCCCCTCCATCGTTTCTCAATGCCATATTCTCCCATACTCCAACCTCCTGGCACTTTGCATGATTCTTGTCTGCTCCTCCAGATTGTTTTTCTACTTTGTTTCCACATTGCAGCTTTTCCTTCCATTTTTTTTAACTTTTAGAAAATACTTCATTCTTCTTGGTACCTAAAGAAGAAATATTCTTCTTGGATCTCTTTTATTTTCTGGGAAGTAGACTGGCCTTCATTTTGAGCATTTCTTGGGAAATACTTGAGATATTTTACATCCATTAGATTGTATAAAATGATTGAAGGAGAAAGTGACAAATGTTGGAGGGAATATGGAAAAATTGGGACACCAATTCACTGTTGATGGATCTGTGAACTGATCCAATCATTTTGGAGAACAATATAGAATTACATCCAAAAAGTTATTAAACTGCCTATACTCTTTGACCCAGCAATACCACTAGTAGGGCTGTTCCCCAAGATGATTAAGTGAAAAAGAAAAGAACTTTTTGGTTCTAAAATATTTATAGAAACTTTCTTTGTGGTGGCAAAGAAATGGAAACTGAGGGGGTGTATGACCATCAATTGGGGAATGGCTGAATAAGTTGTGAAATATGATTGTGATAGAATATTACAACGCTGTAAAAATTATAAGTTCAATGATCTTAGAAAAACATGGATAGATTTGCACAAAATAACGAAGAGCAAAATGTATGGAACCAAGAGAATGTTGTGTACAGTAACAATATATTTTTGGGGGGCGGTAGGTGACGCAGTGAATAGAGCATTGGCCCTGGAGTCAGGAGGACCTGAGTTCAAATCTGACCTCAAACACTTAACTAGCTATATGACCTTGGGCAAGTCACTTAACCCCAATTGCCCTACCTTCCCCTTTCTAAAAAAAAAAGCAAAAAATAAAAATAAATAAAAAATAAAAAACAATGTATGGCTTTAAGAACAACTTTGAGCAATTAAGTCACGTTAACCATTATAAATACTCAAATTAGCTACTGAGGACATATGAAGGAAAACACTATCTGCATCCAGAAAAAGAACAGATTAAATACAAATATTTATAGAATGTTTATATGTGTGTATGCACATACACACACATACATACATCTTTGTGTGCAATGGTAGCCATCATGGTGGGTTGGGGGAGGGGAAAAAAGAAAATTACATAATAACTGTATTATGTATTTTAAAGGAATAGCAAGTTGTACATGATAGATTTGCAGTTTCACGTGCAATAATTTTCTTTTCTTTTCTGCTATGTTATGGAAATGCATGTTTTATTTCTTAAATTCAGAACAAAATATATATATTTTTTAATCAGGCTTCCTGAGGGCAAGGACTCTCTTTCATTTTTAAATTTGTGCCCTATCTATTTTAAATTAGCTCCTACCACAGGGAATCATATTCAATCAGAGCTAAATAAATGTTGCTGAATAGAATTGCAAAATTCTCCTAGATTTCCAAATTTAACATAAATTAGATTCTCAATCTTTTTTCTGCTCCACTGCTCTCACTAGGCAAAGCAGCTACCAAAGCAGAAGTGCTCCAGGATTTTATAAAGAAATTGACTGCCCATGGCTATCTTTAGGAGCAGGCCATCATTTGCAAAATATACAAATACATAAAACTGCAAATCACTGCACTCAGAGTATAAAGCAACCCCTGTCTCTCACAGCTCATCAAACTTTCTACTTTCTTCCATTGAAAGACTGCCTCCAGCCCCTGAAATACTAACTTTTACATATAACTTTTCTTGACTTGAAATTAATTTGGTGATTCTTCCTTGTCCCCAATTCATCACCCTCGGCTACCCTAGCCCTTGGTATTGCTAGACTATGCTGCTCCAGGATTTTTCTGTATTCCCTACAAAAAGTATTATCACTGATGCTTTTTCATAATATTAATGGGGAATTCAGTATCAATTGGGTTCAAATTCTGCCTCAGATTAGCTGTGTGATACTGAGCAATTCACCTAAATTGGCAGCCTCAGGTTACTAATCCATAAAATAAAATTAATAGTAACTGCATTACCATCACAAGGTTTTTGTGAGGATCAAAAGAAATAATGAATATAAAACATTTTGTAAGACATAAGCACCATATAATTGTGAATTATAATGTATAACTCCACTTAATGTATCCTAAGTGACTGTCTCTGAATTTTACCTCCCCAAAAGTTTTGGAGCCAAATGTAGCAGAATTTCTGGAATGGAGCTCTTAAAGGGGATACTGGAAAGAATACAAGAGGGAGGAAAGAGTCAGTGGCCACTGGATGACTATGAACCATGTCCCATCCTGTCAGGATGTGAAAATTCTTTATAACCACCCTCTGTTCCTTGCTATATATGACTTGAGACTCTAGCAACTCCCTGAGATACTCATTCTTCTATGTGAGAAGGCTACAGCTAAAAGCGAGGGCAATAGAGACCCAGAAGTGAAGGGAAGATAACCACAAAAGGAGAATGCTTCCTCACCTCAGCCTACAGACATTGGAGGTAATTTTACTTTACACTATTGCCACCGATATTTTTACCTTGTCTCTCTCTTTTAGTTTATTTTATTTTCTATTCCAAATCTTCTCCCTCTCTTCTCCCCTTGTCCCACCCATTTATAAGATAAAAACAAAGTCTATTAAAATATATATTTTCATGCAAAACAAATTCCTGCAATAACTATGTCCAGGAAAAATTGAAAAAAAAAGAAGGAAAAAATATGCTTCAATCTGTACTCTGAGTATATGTGGAGGTGGAAAGGATGTTTCATTATTAGTCATTTGGAATTGTAGCTAGTCACTGTGTTGATCAAAGTTCCTAAGTCTTTCAGAGGTGTCTTTACAATGCTGTAATTGGACAATTTTTTCCATTGATTCTGCTCACTTTACTTTGCATCAATTCACATAGGTCTTCCCAGGTTTTCTGAAAGCATCTCCTTCGTCATTTCTTATAACACAATAGTATTCCACCACATTCATAAACCATAACTTTCTCAGTCATTCCCCAATTGATGGGCATCCCTTTAGTTTCCAGTTCTTTGCTACAACAGAGTTCATTGCCACCAATTTTAAAAGTAGATAATCAACAGAAACGTTAAGACAAATTAAAACAAAAGGCTTTAAAAAAATAAAAGAAATGACCAATCATGTCCCAGAGGACTCATGATAAAACATACTATGTACCTTCTAACAGAGAAGCGAACAACTTGGAGTACCAAATGAGACAGAGATGTGGATATAGATATAGATTTTTGGACATGACCAACATAGACTTTTTTTTTTGCTTGATTACATATTTGGAGCAGTGGTTTTGTTTTTTGTTCTCAATGTGGGTTGGGAGAGTATTTTTTTGCTGATTAAAAAAAATACATGAATATGTATATATATATATGCACACACACACACTCACACACATATACATATATTCATGTCGGAGATGTTGGAGAAGTTGCAGGAGCAACTACTAGGAGCCACAAAACACAGAAAAATTAAGAAGTAGTACATGGGTAGATTGTACCTTAAGAAAGTGATTTAGTTTGTAGCATGTTATGCCACATATAAACTATCGATCACCCGTGCTTGATATTACCATGTTTTTCCTAACCTAATTAAACTATATTGCATTTGTTTATAGTATGAGGTCTAAGTCATATTTAAAAACAGTTAGATAGAGAAGTTGGGAATGTAAGAGAACTCTCATAAAACATTGGATCCCCAAGTACATTCGCAGTGAGGAATGGAGGGAAGGAGGGATGGTCTGAAGCTTTATTACTTTGTTGTTTTTAAAGTTTTACTATTGTAGTTATATCTATTTTGTATAGATGTTTTACATATAAAATTATTTTCTATATTTGCACTTTAAACTACTACAGAGCAAGAATTGTTTCCATTTATTTTATCTTATGTAGTTTACTATACCCATGATAAGAAAGATATAAAAAAACAAAATTTTTTTGAAGGATACCTCTTCTCTGGACTTTTTCCTCTCTTCTTGTCCTCTTCCGCTCCATGTCTGCATAGCCAGGGTCTCACCAATTAATGCCTAGTGTTTCCCTGTCTGTGGTAGAAGATAGAAAACGAATCAGGTGCTCCTAATCCACCCTCCCTATAAAACCTATGACCTTTTCCAGCCTCAGCAAGATGTCCTGTCTTATGGAGGTGAGTGCAGACCTAGAGAGTCTGCCAAGTTCAAGGGCATATTTTCTCAAGTTTCACTGCATAATGACCTCCCTGACATACGCTAATATTTCCTGTCAACTGTCCTGACTGATATAGTTTCTTCCTTACAGGTTTTCCTGTTTCCCTTCCCCAGTGCTTCTGTGTGTCCTTTCAAGTGTGTCCTTTCAAGCCTTGAACCTTCCCTTGTGTGAATCTGAGCATGAAATAACAAAGATGGGCTGATTTAAGCATCATTAGCTTATCTAACTTAAAAAAAAATTTCTAAGTTCTCAAACAGTTAAATTCGATTAGGCTATATGGGAACCAAATCAAATGTTTTGGATGATGTTGCTGGTAGTGACCAATTTATCAACAATAATAATTAATAATACAATATGATACATAATAATAACATGCACTGTACCTAAAATGTTTTATATGATAATAACATTACTTATCATGATATAGATGTCAAAGTCTTCAAGGTGCTTATTAAGATCTCATTTGTTCCTTATAATATCCCTGTTATGTAAGAAATGTAAGCATTATTATTCTAGCTTTACAGATAAGTAAACTGAGGCTGATAGAGCCTCTAAAAAAATATGCTAGGAGACCCAGGTCCTTGTATTTGATTTGCTGAGGGAGAGGAAGAATGAAAATCTTAGAAATCCAAGGCTAAAATGCACACACACACACACACATACACACATGCCCCTCTTCTATAGTGAGACAATCCTTTTGCCTGAAAACCAGTTTCACAGAGTCTCTACAGATGGCAGGAGGCTTAATAAATACAATGATGCCATTACCATTGTCACCTTTGCAGACAAAGGGTAGAAGTGTGCATGCCCCTGAAACGCCCAGCACATGGGGGCTCCTTATTACAGATGAGTGAACACTTTATGGCACATTACATGGAAAACAACTGAATAAACACTCATTATCATCACCATTAATCAATTTCTAGAGATTCCTTTATTCTAATGCTGGAATAATAGGAAAGCCACCTGGTCAGAAGAGGGGAATCAAAAGACTGCAGGCTATTAGCATACTGATGGAGGCATAATCCACAATTTCTCATTTAGGCCTTGAAAGGTCTAAAGGAGGAACAGGAGGATCAACAGAATGGAATTCTGTGGTTCACCATGACTAAGGCCCCTAAAGGAAAGTAAGTCCAAATGCTTGCTACCAGGTCTTCTTTGTCTAACAGTTGCTACACGTTGTATCCACAAGTTCAAACCTGTTCAAATAAACCCCCATTTACATTATCAATGGCAAGGGATCTTAATAGACAGTGCACCATTATCTCTCCGTGGGAAATATTTTTTATGGAAAGCATTGTCATTGGGCTAGAGGAGAAAAGCTAGATTACTATGTTTCAGAGAGAGGAAAGAAAGAACAAGTCATCATAGTATTCTAGGAATTTAATTTACTTGAGCGATACCATCATTTAATTTGGTTACTATTTCTCTTGTAGCCAAATTGTATTTTCATATTACATTTCTGTTTCCATTTTCATCACTAAAGAATTTTATTTGCATGCACTCTCTGTTTTCCATTACCACTCCTTGATTGTAATATTAAGGTTGAGTGTTTGGGAGATAGATAGTATATTGTATGTCTAGGGCACTGTTTATTTTACCCCAAATTTCCAGAAAATGTACATTCTAGGTCAGTAGCTAATTTTACTAATACTAATAGCGTTGGAAGGCATTAGTAGTATTTAAAAATTATATGGATGATTAATTTTTTCTTTCCTCCTATGGAGGGGACAACAGAAGGTAGTCTGCAGAGTCTCATTCTGGATGGCCAGCACTGACCCCACCTTTATATGTAGGGCATTCTGTGCCTGTTCTTCGGTTAAAATTATGCATATCTCCAGATGGGACAAGAGTAAAAAGCAGTGGGACAGGAAACTATAGGCCAATTCTTCCTTTGTACTCCTTGAAGTCTTCACACACACACACACACACACACACACACACACACACACACACATCTTAACCTGCCATTTTCACATATATCTTATTAAGCTGAATATCACCCAAATTTTCTTACCCCTATGGTAGCTTGTACAAATCCTGAATATGACCAATAAGTCCATTCTGTACTAACGGATGATAGTAAAGATTACAAAACTTTCTTTTTAGACTTTAAATCCAAAACTCTAATGACCATGATCAATTTCACCTTTCAATCTTCAGATCTTTGGTTCACATTCTAGCTCCAGCAAGTATGCCTAGCAGATTGGACTAGACTATTCTAAGATCCTTTCCAAAATGACACAGTGGAACAAGTGCTGGTTTTTGAGTCAGAGGCCATGGGGTTCAATACTGGTTCTACTATTTACTAATCTGTGGAATCTTATGTTAGTTACATGACCCTTCTGAACCTCATCTGTAGAATTAGGGGATTGAATTACTGACCTCTGACATCCTTTACAACTCTAAATCTATGACCCTATGAGTTCTACAATTTATGCTTCTAATGTAACTTTCAATTCTCCCTTCTTTTCTCTTTTCCTTACTGCCTCCTTCCCCTATTTTGTCTTCCTTCTTTAAAAACATACTCATGTAAAATTTAATAAACATGAAAAACAATCAAATAAACATAAAAGACAAGGAATACATATGTACATAAAACTGCTGGCATCTAATAACATAGAAATAAATTAACAAACAACAAAAAGTTTCTATTCCTCCCTCCCCTATGGTCAGCTACAGATTTAATTCTATTGCTTTAGGTTTGCATCATGCATTCATGTAGATCTTTCCATATTTCTTTGTATGTTTCATATTTATGATTTTTCTTTATTACACCCTTAGTCTTTACCTCCCCTGAACCCATGATGGAGATAGCCCAAGACCCTGATCCCAAGAGTCTTGGGATAGCAGTACACTCTACACAAGTGCTCCTTTATCTGGCCTGGCCCTGCCACCGTCACTGAAGGGAGAAACCACTGTGGAGAAGGTGCCCCTCACCCCCTCACCACCAGGACTAACTCTCAATGAACCGAGATAACCCCAAGAATTGTGGGAGTGGCAGCACCCCTATCTCACCCTTCAGTCCACTGGTCTGGCCCAGTTCTCACAACCATCAACTTGGGAAGCAACAGGCAAACATATGAGGCCTGGCAACTCCTAATGCAGGTGGTGCTACCCAGAACGAAAAAGTTCTCACCAACACAGTCTTTGACACGCACATTATAGATGGTGCATTATCATCTATTGTGGCACGGCCCTCTAAAGAAAAATGGACTTTTAGCAAATCTTGCTTTCTGTATGTGTTGTTCCCTCCACGATAACGTGAGTCTCCTATCTTATTTTTCTGTTTGTATTCCCAACATTTAGCATGGTTTTTGCCTATAGGAAGCACTTAATACATTCCTTTTCATTCCTCTTTTTCTTTCCCTCTCTACCTCCTTCCCTCTTTTGTTCTTTTTCTTTTCCTTCCTGCCTTCTTCCTCCCATCCTTCTTTCCTTCCTTTCTCTCTCTCTCCCCACACCCCCCTCCCTTTCTCAGCACCTGTTTACACTAAAAAGTTGTTAAGATAGCTAGCTTTTTTTCTTTTGAAGGAGTATATCCAAAGGGTATGCATAAGAACAATGAGAGATAGATTTACATATACATATACATGTACATATACACATATATAAGCATTTTATACATTGTAAACTTATATTTGTATATAGAAATGTCTTTATATAACTATATATGTATGTATGTTGTACATATACATATATGTACATATATACATATACATAAATGTGTATGTGCGTGTGTGTGTGTGTGCGTGTGTGTGTGCGTGTGTGTGTGTGTGTGTGTGTATAAACCTGAGGCAGATCTGGAAAAGTTCTTAGTTTTATTCAGCACACATGGCACCTGATCCAAGTCTGGGATGATTTGTTCTTTGTGCTCCACAACACAGACCTTTTGTTCACATGGATTTAGGCACCCTGCATGCTGTTGATTTCTAGAGCCCTATGGAAGGGGAGGCATTTTTTTTTATCAGAGAGATCCTAGTAGAACACAAACCCAGAAAAGTAAGAGTAATTCCTACATCGCCTGTACTTATTCCAGTTGTTTCAGATGCTTTAAATAGGAATAGAAATAGGTGTGAGAGAATGTTTGGATATTGTACTAGATTTTTGTATCTATGTGGAGAATTGCCAGCATGTGGGCCTTGACCAAGAAAGTAAATTAGCCATATTCTAAATCTTTAGGCAACCAAAAGTGTTTCTGTTTATTCACATATTTAAGCAGGTTGGCAATCATCCTTACATTGCTCAATCTGGAATCTAAACTTCTTCCTCAATATGCCTAGGAAAAAAAATTGCTGAATTCAACCATAAATTTAGGAACCATAATACTATATCTGCATAGTGAAATCAAAACTTAATGAGGACCATAGATCACCTTTAAAAATGCTGACCACCCTTATTTCTTATGGGGGGGGAAGTGTGGTATTGAGGGAAGTGATAGAGACATATAAAAAAAGAACATCAATAAAACAAAAAACAGAACCAAATAAAATAAAGGGTTCAGAAAGGGGCACAAACAGAAATATTTTTTTTGCTACAGTGTTAGATTTAACATACATTTAAAAAAACAACCCAAGAGATGTTCATGGGTTCATATACAATCTGGTTTTTGTTCTTTGTATAAAGCAATATTTGTGTATGTTGGTGATAAGTTCATAATAAAAAAGAAAATGTAAAAAATACTCCTCACCTTTAGAAAGTGGGCTTACTGATCTTAAGGTAGGTTGGAAGCTTGGACCTGTAAAGAACTTCTCTTATATAGTAGAAATATGCTTGGCACTGTTTAACTATTGGAGTATCACTTTCCATAAAAAGAACTTCCCTCCTGTTTCCATTGCCCTATATGATTTAAGTTTGATGGCTTCCCCTTGGTTCACTTAAAAACAGAAATTTCATAATATCCCTATCCATAACCATATCCCAATGTTAGAGGAATCTAAGCCACAGTTCTATAAGATTGCTACCCTGTCTTCATGATAATGGGAGACGCAGATCTCTACCTACCCAGATAATACAGAATCAGTTGATACAAATACAAATCATTGATTTCTCTTTGGGAGACTACGAAACCTCAGTTCGATGCTAACTAGACAATCTAGCAGGGCTTTGTCATCACAGTCCACACAATTGCTATAATTCAGTGGAGCTGGGCAGAGGACCTGAGTTCTGGGGCCTCTCTAGGCAAGCCAACAAGCTGGATTATAAGTATCTGTCTTACCAAAGAAGCCACTTCCTACATGCCCATCACACAACTGACTCTAAAAATCCATATTTGTCTCCACTTCCTGTCTCTCTGACACTTTGTTTATAGCATCGGCTCCAAGGCTGTCTTATTTACATTTACGCATTCAATACCTTCTTTTCATAGACTCGGTCATAAATCCACATATTCCGTTCTGGCTCACTCTTTCCCCTTTCTCCTTTATTCACTAAATAACTCTTCCTTCTTCCTTCACGAGAACAGCTGGGGTTGGATTTCACTATCACCACACCAATCACCAGTCTCAGGAGAATGTCTTGATATTTCTTTATACCCAGCAGATATCAAATAATTTTGGACAGTTACATGAATGGGGCAATTTGTCCCTCTAGCCCTCTACCTTCCTCTATTCGTCTCAAATTTAATAATCACTCATATTTACATATTCCTCTGAGGTTCACAAAGTACTTTCTGGGAAGCAGATAGTACAACTATTATGATTCCCACCTAAGTGACAAAGAAATGGGCTCAAAGAGGAAGTGATTCATTCATGGTCACAAGGGGCAGAATCACGATCCAGGTCAGGTTCTCCTGACAATAGATCCAATACTTCCATAATACACAAAACTGAACTCCTTTTTTATAATACACAGCCTAATCTTTACATGGCCTACCATATCCATAAGTGATTAATTAATATTTTGTTATTCATTCATTCATTCAACTACTTGGAATGTGCCCCAATCCTCACTTAGTCACATAGCTCTATCCTGAAATACACCATGGCAACAGGTAATCTTCTCAAGTGATAGTCTGGGCTGAGCATAGTTTGAAAGAAATGATTTACTAATCTAAATTCTATTTCAGGATGATCTATTGGCTCACTTTGTGAGGCACTTGACCTACTTGGGGCTCACTCAAGCTCAGCAGGGAAACAGCCAAAGCAGGCCCTCTCAGGGAAGCTGTAACAGCAGTAGAGCTCACATTTCCTGGTAAAAAGGAAACTTCAATTTCCATAGAATAGGAGCCTAAAGTCATTATTTTGTTCTGTTTTTTTGGATAAGTCAATCATGTAGCACCGTTGTTTAAAAATATAATTAATAAGGGATGGGAGGGGGAAGGAGGCATAAATTTGGAATGCACAATGAGAGAATAGGTAGGAACTGCACAGTGACCTTTCTGCTACCCCCATTTACAGCCCAGACCCTCACTAGAATGCTGTGTCCATTCTGGTCTCTGGTTTGAGCGGGATGCAAAGGACCGGAGGATTTAGAGTGAGAAGTTGTAGAGATGGTTAGAAATATGAGGAAAAGTTAGAGGAAAAACACAAAACAGGAACACACTATGTGCCAAGCACTATGCTGGGCAGTAGGGATACAAAGACCAAAAAATGAAACAGTCCCTACCCTCAAGGAGCTTACATTCTGTCAGGGGAGACAACATGTACATATTGAAGTATATATACAAAATATATGCAAAATAAACACAAGGTAAATTTTGGGGATTAAGGCAGTAACATCTAGGGGGACCAGAAAAAGCTTGATGTAGGTGACACCAAATTGAAGATAATGGATAGACCTTTAAGTAAAGGACAATGAAATTTAGGGGGAACAAAGAACTGAATTTATTATTAGAGGACCTGAATTCAAATTCTGACTCTACCCACTTACTCCCTACATTGGGCAAAGGGGCGTTAGTTTCATCATCTGGACTAAACGGTTCTAAGCTCCCTTCTAGATGGTGATCTTATGAGCCTAAGGATATGATTAAAATAGATACATCAGAAGTCAATCGTCACAGAGAAGTAACAGGAAAAACCAGCAAGAGTAGAAAAGGAAAAAAAAAAGCAAATCTGGAATGGAACAAAGGACTTTAGAAATGAAACAGAGCTCACACTATAAACATTTCTTTGATCTGGAAGTGACCTTAAAGGCATTGTTAGGATGGTCAAAGGAAGAGAAAGCAAGACAAATACGGACATCTCCCCATGAGTTAAGGGAAAGCCTTCTTGGCAGACAGGTGGTAGGCTACAGAAGCAGAAGGAGGTATACATTCACAGACAGGACCAGTGGGTTGATTTGTTTTGCTTAATTGTACCTATTTTTTACAAAGAAGAGTTCTTGGGGAGGGGGGGCATGGAGAGGGTGAAGCTGATGGTGACACTGACATAAGAAAAATATTGATACAATATACTTTTAAATTGTTAATAACTATGCCCAAAGGGCTATAAATAATTGCATACCCTTTGACCCAGTAATACCACTTTTGGGGTTGTATCCCAAAGAGATCATAGAAGTGTGAGGAAGACCCATATGTACAAAAATATTTATTGCAGCTCTCTGTGTGGTGGCAAAAAACTGGAAATTAAGGGGATGCCTATCAAACTGGGGAATGGCTAAACAAGTTGTGGTATATGAATGTAATAGAATACTATTTTGCTATAAGAAATGGGGAGGAGACAGTTTTCATATTTACCTGGAGAGGCTTATACAAACTGCTGCTAAGTGATAAGAGCAGAACCAGGGAAAATTTGTACACAATCACAGACACATCATATGTGTGACGACCAACCTTGATAAACTGGACTCTTCTCAGCAAGGCACAGTTATAACACAATTCTACAGGTCTCAGGATGGAAGGAGATGTCCACATTCAGAGAAAGATCTAGAAAGACCAGAGTTTAAATGGAGACTGAAGCAATCTACATGCTGTCGTTCTTTTCCATGGTTGGTTTTCTTTCCTTTTTCCCATTGTTCACTCCATTGGCTACAAGCTTTCTATACAACCAGACTATCGTACAATGTAAAAATATTTGCAGATTCTATTCTTGATTGCACGCCACCTTGGGGGGGCGGGGAAGGGAGGGGAGAAAAATTGAAACTCGATTGTGGAACTGAATCTTGTAAACTAAAAGTAAATAAGCAAGTCAATGAAAAAAAATAAATTGTTAATAACTTAAGGCACCCACAATTTGGCTTCCATTTATAGAGTAATGTATAAATGACCATGGTACAAAAAGACAGGATGGAAGAGGTAAAAATAATATAAAGAGGCAAAAATATTGTCCAACAAAGGAAATGGATTAAAATTGAATCATAGGGGAAATCTATTCGATTTCAAGAATTAACTTCCTCTCTGTAAGGGTTATCCTAATCAGTGGAGGATAGATTAAAGAGGAAGCTTGTGGAAGGTGATGGCAACTGATCTGAAGAGTCAAATAAGGTTCTTAGATCTCTGGAATGACCTGCCTGAAGGCATGGACTGAAGTCCCAACCCATCTAGAAGCTAGTTTTGCAGACTTGGTTGCAACTGCCTGGCAGTGTCATCAGTCAGAGTCACAAGGTGTAGACCTATTGAAGTGGCATGCAGCTCACCTGGAATGCAGTTTGTTAGCAGTAGGGACCATGTTGCAAGAGAGGTTCTATGGATCCTCAATAGAATTCTTTCCTCCCCTCCATTACTATGACTATTTCAGATGAAGACTAGATCACATGAAGAATGGCCTGCTGGCACTTCAAATTCAACATGCCCCAAAGAGAACTCACTATCCCCATCTCAAACCTGCCCCCTCCCTCCCATTTTCACGATTATTGATTTCTGCTGATAGCATCAGCTTCCTCTCAGTCACCCGGCCTCTGGACCTCAGTCATCCTTGGCTTTCTCACACATCACACCTAATCAAATGTCAGAGACTTTACCTACTTTTACCTTTGGAGAGACTTTTACCTACCTTATCTCACACCCATTCCCTCTCCTCCATTGGTACAACCACCACCTTAGTCAGAACCTTGTTACTTCTCAACTATTGTTTATTTTAACTGCTCATGAACTGGTCTCTTTGACTCCCACCATGCTCCTCTCTAATCCATCCTTCATAGAGCTACTAATGCACAGGTCTGAGGTCCTTCAAAACCTTCTTCCAAGGTTCAACCTAGATACAACCTGAAGTGATCTTATCCTTTGCAGTTTTTTCCTTAGAGAATGTTTCTAGGTCTCTCCTTTGGTATTTTCACATTCTAACATATCATACGTATTTGTATATGACATGTCTTATCTTCTAATAAACTATAAGCTCCTTGAGAAGAGGGGTTATGCTATTTCTCATCTTTGTACTCCCAGTACCTTGCATATAGTAGTTCAATTATCAGGTGGTATTGCTAGCCACGACCTGATCTTACTAAGCAAAAAGAACCCAATCCAGGGAGGCCCTCACTCACTTGGGGATGTATTCCCCCCTCATTGAGCTGATGTATAGAGGAAATACCTGTAATTGTTAAAGACTGGATGGATGACCTCCTCCTACTCAGCTCTGCTTCTTTCCACTCAACAACACTCTCACTGGGGTGTGGTTTTGATGAGTTTATCCAATCAGTTTAGATCTCAAGTCCAACCTGTGGACCTCCCTGAACTTACTATCTTTTACTGAGTCCTAATCACATGACCTTGGAGTAATGGAGGCATTTCCCTATACAAAGAGACAGAATATGCATACCTGTGTATGATGGCATCCTTTCTGCAGAGAAGCAATAAAACAATGTAATTCTTGAACCTAGGAATTATAGGAAAGGCATAGTTAAGTTTACTCAGTCCTGTCACCATCCTTCCCACTCTCAGCCATTCCTTCTGCTAGTGGGTAAAGGGCTATGGGAAACACCATGCATTTCCCAACTGAGGTTAGACTTACGTTTATTGTAGGACCTGTTTCAAGTGAAAAATCAGGAACCCTTGGGACGGCTAGGTGGCGCAATGAATAGAGCACCAGTCCTGGAGTCAGAAGGACCTGAGTTCAAATCCCACCTCAGACATTTAACACTCACTAGCCATGTGAACATGGGCAAGTCATTTAACCCCAATTGCCCTGACATCCCCTTACAAATAACAAAAAAAAAAAGAAAAAGAAAAAAGAAAAATCAGAAACCCCAAATCTGAACTTTGATTCTTCCTTTCAGTCTAGAGACATAGAACTGGAATCTGATACCAATGGAAGCTCCTGATTGACTGATTTTTATATGTATGTATATACATACATGCACATGTGCACATACATATACATGTACACACCCATATGTGTATGTGTTCATGTATATGTACGTGTACGATGTATATGCACTTATACATATAAACATGTATGTGTGTTATATTTGTGTGTCTCTGTGTATATATGTACATATAATTATTATATTGATACTTATTTTAAAATTTTATTTTGTTTTTAATTTACGGAATAAAATAAGTACTTCTATAACAGTATAACAAAAACTATGACAGCACATGAAATGGTAAATTGACTGTGCACAACTTGCTATTTCTTTCAAATATACAATAAAATTATCATGTAAATTTCTTTTTTCTTCCCTTCCTCATATATTTCTCATATGTGTGTATATACATATATATACATATATGCACACAAATACATATGAAACTGTCAAGTACTTCCAAACTTTCCTCACCCTTACTCATTCATTGTTCACGAAATAGGGGAAATGTACTTAAAGAAAGGCCCTGGCAAGGACAGCTTACCACCTCCATTCCATCCTGGCATCTTCCTGATTTTGAGACCTTCAGTCTGGGTGTGCCATATCCCTCTCAGTCTCTACCCTCCTTGGATTTTTGGCATTACATACAGGGCCAACCTGAGACACTGAGTCCCTATTACAGTAGGTACCTAAAAAATATTTATTTTTGAACCACTGAATTGGAGTTGAAATGAATCTTCATGTGTAGGATCACTACAGCTTTCAAGAGACAACAATGTTGTAGTCCTCTAAATAGTTAATGAAAAGAACAACACAATAGGTTTGCTGAATCCAATTTGGCCGACTCCCTTGGTTCTGCATTTGGAAATAGAGCTCTTTTTTTGGCAGCTGCAGACAGAGCACAAAAGGTTAGGAAATAAAAGACTAATTTCAGTCTCATCACATGGAATCTGTAATTTATCCTTTGCCTTTAAAAGGAGCAATACTGACTGAGCTGTTGTAGGTCTCTAGAAATGGCTGCCTGATGAATGCAAACAAACCAATTCAGAGGGATCAGGTCAAGGCAGAAAAATCAGCCATCACACATGTGCTTTTAAGAAGAGCAATGTTGTGAAAGGACACAATGCCAGAGTGGGAAACTGACCAGTCACTACCTATCCACCATGTTGAAGAATGCCTGGTTTCTATTTAACGTCATGCTAGTTACAGAAGAGGAAAATGCATGTGTTCACTTTTAATTCTTTTGCATTTGATGCCAATGCATGCAAACAGGACATTATTTTCAAATTAAGGTACCTCAACAAAGTTAGCCCCACTCTCCTACTGGATGCTTGGTGCAGACATTGACTATGGTTGAATTCTAGAGATGATTACGAAGCAGTAGCAAGAGTGAGAGATCTACAGTCTGGAGAGAACACATTACTAGCTATGCGACCTTGAGCAAGCCATAGAGTTTCCTGAGACACAGAATAATAGAATTAGTTGATTAAATTCAACACAATTCAATAAACACTTGTCAAGCACCTGCTGAGTACCGGGCAGTGTGCCCAATACTAGAGATACAAAAAGAGCAACGGACCTTCAAGGAGCTTACAATCTAAAAGAGGAGACAACATGCCAACCAATATATACAAAGGAAGCGATACATAGGATAAATAGGAATAATTAATGGAGGGAAAGCACTGGAATTAAGAGGGATGGGGAAGGCTTCCTATAAAAGGTATGATTTTAGTGAAGACTTTAAGGAATTATTGATTTGCAGCTACAAAAGACTTTAGAGGCCACTGAATCCTGCCCTTTACATTTTACAGAATGGGAAGCTGAAAATTACAGAAGTTAAATTACTTAGTCAGGGTCACAGAGCTAGTAACTAACATCTAAAGTGGGATTTGAACCCAGGTCCAATATCCTATCCACTACACCAAGCTTCCTCTTGTAAAACCTTGCAGGATTGTGTTGGGGATGACATAACTTACATAAAACACTTTGCAAACCTTAAAGTAACACAGAAATGCCAGTTTTTCTTTTTCACTCATTAGTATCTTAGGGACAGATTCCCTGCTGGACCTGTGGTTTCACTGACATTGGAAATTCCTAAATAAGGTTGCTGCTTCTACCAATGAAAGTCAGCACCTTTGAAGCTTAAAGCATTAAAAAGGACCTAGAACACCAAGAAATTAAATAACTTGGCGGAGTCGCAGAGTCAGTCAGTATGTGTCAGAGACAGAACTTGAATCTAGGTCTTGCTGATGCTGAAGCTAAGCTCTCTGGCTCCTGCCACAGTGACTCTCACGAGCTGCCAACAGAAAACTTTCAGTTATTTCTCACGTGTTTTCAGATGCTAGAAACCAACTGTCCCAAAGCAGATACAAATTTGTCCTTCCTACTCAGTTCATGAAAGCTGCATGTGCCCACGTGCGCAGTTTGTTTTGTTGCAGTTTAAGGAAGCTTGAGTACACCCTGCCTTTTTTGAACATGACCTATCCATCCATCTAATGGGTAAGATATGGCAGAGCAGAACAGAGCCACCCACCTATTGTTGATTTTTTTTCCTATCTATTCATTATTTGGTCTTAATAATATGTTAGGTGTTCTCTGGAACTGTCACAACGAGAGGATTTCTATAAGCCCAAAAGATGAACCAGTGATTACATTAGACGTCTGTTTGTTCCGCACACTGAACCACACAAATCATATTAATAGCAATAAGTTTTGCAAAGTGCTTTAGACAGGTTATTTCATTGGAGCCTCCTACCCTCACTGTGCAGTAGGGATTACATGTCTTCTTACGCCTATTAGGATTGGATATAGCATCAAAGGACTTAGGTTTGCTATTTACTATATGTATGAACCTTGGCAAATCACTGAGATCTCCTTTCTCTGTAAAAGGAGACTAAATGACCTTTAATATATTTTTCAGCTCTAAATGTATGATTCTAGGCAACTAGGCAGTACAGCAGATAAAGCACTAAGATTTTGAATCAGGATGATCTGAGTTCAAATCTTACCTCAGACATTGTCTGTTGCTGTGTGGGCAAGTCACTTAACCTCTGTCTGTTTCAGTGTTCTCATCTACAAAATGAGGATAAAGGGGGCAGCAGCTAGGTAACATAGTGGATAGAGCACCAGCCCTGGAGTCAGGAGAATCTGAGTTCAAATCTTACCTCAGACATTTCCTAGCTGTGTGACCCTGGGCAAGTCACTTAACCTTGACTGCCCCCCCACACACACACACACACATACACACACAAAAATTGAGGATAATAATAGCACTTGCTTTACAAAGTCATTGTGAAAATCAAATGAGATCATGAATGGAAAACAATTTGTGAGCTATGATGTACTACATAAATGCTATTATTATTCTGCTCCTAAAATGAAAAACTGAGGCTAAAATATATTAGAAACTAAAGGCCTTGCCTAGGATCACAGCTGCTAAGTATCAGAGGGAGGATTGGAATCTTAGCTTCTCCAGATGCCAAATCCCAAACACCTGCTGCTCTGGGACCCCCACACTACAGTTCTGCAACATCACAGTTTCACCATGAATGAATTTATCCCTCTCTTGTCTCACTCTCTCTATTCCTCTCTTCCAACCCTGGCCATACCCCTCTTCTCCCAGTGCCCCTTCCTGATGTAGGTGCAGAACTTCTCACATAGCAAATAGGTGTTTTAAAATCTTTTTGCTAAACTTACTCCACATAATCCAACAAATAGTTATTAGTCAATCAGTATGTATTTATTTACTGAGCTCTTATCATATGTCTAAGACGCTGCAAGGCATTGTTGAGAAACAGGAGACGTGATCTTTGAACTCTGCAAGTTTACATTCAGATCCAGAGACAAGGTCTTTATAAACTAGGCCCATAGAATCACAGAAGCTAAAATGACATCAGAAGAGACCCTGGAGTAGTTTTATCATAACTTCTCTCCAAATATAGAAGTGCCTTCTGTAGAATCCCTGAGACACAGTCATTCGGCCTCTCTTTGACACTTCCAACAGGGACCCTGATACTTCACAGTCTGATCTATTCCACCAGTAGCCGCCTGCCCTTGCCCTTGGAAATACTCCTTATACTGAACAGAAATATATCAGTTTCCTCTGTAAATATCTTGTATGTACCTACCAATTTTTGTTGTGTCCCTCAGTAGCATGTGAGCTCCTTGAAGATGGGGACAATGTTTTTTACCTTTCTTTGTATCCCTAGTGCTTAGCAAAGTGCCTGACACATAATAAGCTCTTAATAAATGTTTATTTACTGACTGACTGCAAACTGCCCCCTTGTAACCTTTCCATACCAATCTCCATTCTGCCTTCCTAAGACGCACAGAAACAGCCTATGCCCTCTCCCCCATGACAGCCCCTCAGATGTTTTCAGACAACAGATATGTACCTCTCGCTTCCTGCCACCATGAATCTTGAGTATTCCTTCATAGAACATATTTTCCAGACACTTCCCCATCCTAATCACCCTCTCCTGAGTGCTCTCCAGTTTGGTCATGCCTTTCTTGAAATGTCACTCAAAACTAGACACAGGGGTAGCTAGGTGGTGCAGTAATAGAGTACTGACCCTGGAGTCAGGAGGACCTGAGTTCAAATCCAGCCTCAGACACTTAACACTTACCAGCTGTGTGACCTTGGACAAGTCATTTAACCCCAATCGCCCTGCCTTCCCCCCTCCAAAATAAAAAGAAAAAAAAAACTAGACACAATACTCAAATGTGATAGACATTCAACTATGAGACTATTACCTCCCTTGATCTGTACATTTTAATGCATTTTTAATGCAACCTAACAAAACTACAGCAATAATACTTTAGGATTTTTAGTAGCTGCATCACACTGGTGGTGCATATTGAGACTGTGATCAACTAAGAAGGCAAAGCGTGGGGCCAGTTGGGCCAGGCATCCTCTATACCTTACTTAGAAGTTCTTATGATTCTGAGAACTGTACATCTTCATTATTCTATTACCACCCCCTTTGTAAAAGATTTCTTAAGGATTGCCAACAATAATTCTGCAATAGAATCTGTGATTGATTTAGTACCTTGGCACACATAGAATTATGGGAGGTTAGGGTTAGAAAGGCCTTAGAGAACATTAGAATATAAAATCTCTAACTGACAGATGAGAAAACCAAAGCCTAAACAAGTTGAAAAAATTTGCCCAAGTGCACACAGTTAATTAGAGACATAACAAGGGCTAGAAGACTACTCCTATGTTCTCTCTAGTAGACCACAATATTGCATTTAGACGATAGGAATAGGGATTAGATTCCATTGATATAGGGATCTCCCTCTGCTAATGCTAGCTGTCACCTCCTCTGGAACTTATCACCTTAATGAGCTGATTGGGACAAGAAGTTAAGTGACTTTTGCCAGTGTAGGTCAGGGACAAGATTGGAACCCAGATCATCTGGTGTGTGAGGTCAGCTCTCCATAGATCATGCTGCCTCTATATTGACACACAACCTCATTAGAACTAGTTAGGGGCTCCATTGTTTCCTTCTCTCTAATATTGAGTTTCAACAGCCTTTTAACAATGTTTGCCTAGTAAACAGCAGAGAACAAAAGAAAACTTTCAAGGAAGCAAAGAAATGATGGACAGCTCTCAAAACAACACATAGTATTTATTACATAGGCTTTCTTGAAACGGAAATCTATTGCTGCATATTTTGAATGCTTTCAGGTTCTGCTGTGCACATGACTGCCTTTTTTCTTGTTTTGTAATTAAGTTTCAATAATTAAGTTTTTAATGTTTCTTTTTCTTTTCTTATTGTGTATTTTAGTTTCAGTATTTAAGTCAAAAACTAATTTTTAAAAAAAAATAACGTTTGCCCAACAAGCTCCATAACTATGGGCATATTAGTTGCTTTCTCAGCCTCTCTTTCTTCATCTGTAAAATGGAGATAATATCATTTACATCACTAACTTCTCAGTGTTTCTGTGAGAATGGAGCTTTGTAAATCTTAAAGCACTATAAAAGTATGAGTTATCCTTCTTATGATTCAATCTATTTTACAAATTGTTCTCCAGGATGAAGAAGATAAAATTAAGAGTTTCTCATCTCTGCTTTCTATCTGTCCTCTCTGTCACTTCCTGAAACAAGTGTCCCAGCCTTTCCTTGTTAATCTCTTTGTTATAAGTACAGCTTTAAAAAAGGTTTGTTAACCTGTTACTATGTTACTATGTTACAAGTTTTGTGGGGGGGTTTCGGTAATCAGGTTTTTGGTGGACATCACCTTCCCATTCTGACATTATTTTGTGTATAAAAACAAAAGTAATCAATAAAAAAAATTAAGCAGTTTTAAAAGAAAAAAATAATAAAACAAGCTATCAACCAGTATAAAGAAATGCCAATCAATCAGCCAACTTCCTACTGAAAGCCTAGGAGGCAGCATGGAACCAGACACAGCATTAATTCTAGAAATCATTCTGATCCAATCTCCATCACTTCATCTCCCTGGGTCACAGTTTCCTCATTTTCAATCCCAGTTGTAGTTGCTCTCTTTCCAGGGTCAGAGATCATGCTGAATAGTTTAGCATTCAAAGCCCTTCATATCCTAGACCTCCCCTGCCTTTCCAGTCTTCTTACCTCCTACTCTACAAAAGGTACTCTTCAGTCCAGTGACACTGATCTCCTGGATGTTCCACAAAAAATAAATAGATAGATAGATAAATAGATAGAAAAATAAAAAAATGAATGAATGAATAGATAGATACACAAACAAATAAAGGAATGAATGAATGAATAAATGAATAAGTGAGTGAACAAATGAATAAATAGATAAATACAACTCCATCTCTTGGATCCCAACATTCTCCATGACCGTACACTACCCCCCCCACACACACACACACAATGCCTGGGACACTCTCCCTCCTCTCTTCTGCCTACTGACCTCACTAGATTTCTTTAAGTACCAACTAAAAATCCCACCTTCTACTGGAAGCCTTCCCTACCTCCTCCTTATTCTAGTGCTTTTCCTCTTTAAATTTTTAAAATTTTAATTATTTCTTATTTATCCTGGATACAGCCCACTTTGTATATATTTGTTCGTATGCTGTCTCTCTCATTAGATTGTAATAAATTCCTTGAGATCAAGGGTTGTCTTTTGCCTCATTTTGTATGGCCAGCACTTAGCTGGTATGTAGTAGGCACTTAATAAATGTTTTCTGATCGACTGAATGATTGAATCAGAACAACAGTGATAGAAAAAAGAGAGGAAGTGATTGAGACAGGAGAGACATTTCAAAGGAGGAATTGGCAGGACTGAGTCATTGACTGTACTCCCAGGGAAGAAGGAGAAAGGGAGAGATGACTCCTAGGGTTCAAAGTGAATTAAAGAGAGCTTATTGCAGGGGATTGTTTCTCTTCTCCCCACCAGCATACCCACTACAACAAAAATCGATGGATAAGCAAGCCCCCGTTTTACCCTTCAACCTAAGGCTCTGAAACTTGCAAAGTAGGAAAGGCAACAGAATCCAGTAAGCTTATTAATTTCCTGGGAACTAGGACAAAGTTGTTTCCTGCATTCTGCTCCTTGAGGCTTTTCCCAGGCTAATTTCTATGATGCGAGCTTTAAGGGTTCATCTAACTCTACTTTGAAGATAATTTCATATGCAAATAATGTTCATAGGTAGAAAATTCTTTCATAGATTCACACCATGGTTTTCATGGGAGGTAGAACATTATTGCAAACAAACAGCATTACTTATGTGCGGGTGGGGCAATAGAGATGATCCCTAATAAATCTATTGTGAGCACCTGTCAGAGTCCTAAAACATTATATGAGAAAAGTAAGAGCTAAGAAGACACTTTTACAAGCCCAACACATCAGAGCATAGTTTGCTTGTCAAGTGGAATGTTAACAAGGCAGGCAGTAACTGCACAACTTGATTGTTAACTGAACTTGCACCAGGAATGAGAATCATTCCCAAGGAACTCCAAGACTATTTTACAAGACTACAGGACTTAGACCTGGCAGGTACCTTAGATATGGTCCAACCAATTGATTTTGCAGTGGAGAAAACCACTTCCAAGGCAGGCAAAAACTATTTTCCTAACGCCAGACAGCTAGAAAGGAGTATAGTTAGGACTCAAATCCAGATCTTCTGTCTCCAGATACAATATGATGCTTTTCGGAACACGCCTCTTCTGCCTCATCCTTGTAGTGATGACTTTATTTTCCCTCTAGGTTATTATCTGTTGTTAAGTATTTGACTGATTCTGGAGCCTGAATCTACAGATTAAGGGACTAACCCAAAGGAAATAACTTGAAGGTCATAAAAATGATGACTGCCAGACATTTCAAAATATCACTGTTGGAATTAAGGTCTGAAATACTGTGAGCCTATGTCCAATAACTGTGCCATGAAAGTAAGCCATCAAACTAAATATACACGACGACATAAAAGATAGCAAGGCAGCCAGTAGCTTAGTGAATAGAGTACTGGACCAGGAGTCAGAAGACCTAAATCTAGCTTCAGACACCTCCTAGCTGTGTGACCTTGGGCAAGTCACTTAACCTCTAATTGTCTGACAAAATGGATGCACTAGACCCATTGGAGAAGGAAAAGGCAAACCACTCCAGTATCTTTGCCAAGAAAACCCCAAAGAATCAGACACGACAACAAGAAAAGGTACTGTAACGTTCCACATGTACAAAAAAATCCATAAAAGCACTGATAAAGTAGCCCAAAAAATGGAAACAGAAGGATTGTCCCTTGATCATGGAATGGCTGAACAAAGAGTAGTGTATGAATGTATGGATGTTACCAAACCACGCATAAGATATGATGAATATGAAGAAATCAAAGAAACATGGGAAGACATCTGAACTGATGCAAAGCAAAATACTGTAATCAGAGAAGAGGAAAATACATACAGTGATTACAATAATGCGAATGAAAAGAAAACTAAAATAAATCAAAACTCAATGTGATGATAATGAATAGCCATCCCTGGGAAAAGATGAGGAAATAGACCTCCTTACTCTCAATAGAGAGGTGGGGGATCCTGGGTGCAGAATGCTGAATGTGAGGGCAAAGTTATTGTGTCAGTCGGTGCTGCTTAATTTTTTTCTCTTTTTTTTTTTAAAAGAAAAAGCTCAATGGATCAAGGGTGGGGGTAGTTTATCTAAAATCAACTATCATATAAAAAAACAAAAAGCATCAATAAAAATATTACAAAGAAAAAATAAAATAAGCTATGGACAAATATACAAGATCCACAGGAAACTAGTTGACAATTTCTCACTGAACACTGAAGGCAGAGTATCTAAGGATATAGAATCAAACGCAGCCTTTGTCATTTACTGTTTACATGACCATGGATCAGTCACTTGGGCAAGCTCTAAACTGATTTAAAGTTGAAATAGCCCTCAGAGATCGTTAAGAACACACCCCTCATTTCATGGTTGAGGAAACTGAGGCCCATGGATGAGTTGCCCAAGGTCACACAAGTCATAAGGGGGGCAAAGATCTATGATTCTGTAATCTATTTTGGTTTTTTTGGAGGGGGGAAGGCAGGGCAATTGAGGTTAAGTGAATTGCCCAAGATCACACAGCTAGTTTTTGTGTAGGCCAGATTTGCACTCGGGTCCTCCTGACTTCAGGGCCAGTGCTCTATTTACTGTGCCACCTAGCCGCCCCTGTGATCTACTCTTTACCTAGCATGATGAGTACTTCACCTTTCCAACCATATAATAAAGCAATCCATTCACCTCTCAGCCTCTCCTTTCACATTTATAAATTGAAAGGACTGGATTAATTAATTTTTTTTAGAACCTCTGGTACTAAATTTTTTTAGATTTTAAGTTCATCAAAGTCATGGAATATATCCTAATCATGTTTTCCGCTACCTGATCTAGTGGATAGAGTGCTAAATTTGGAGTTGGGGAGAAACTGAGTTTGAATCTCACTTGCTAGCTCTGTGACCCTGGGCAAATCACTTAACTTTCATCTTCAGTAGCTTCATCTGGCAAATGGGAATAATAATAGCACATACTTCACAAGGTTGTTGTGAGTTATTAAAGAGATGATGTGTAAAGTGCTTTGGAAGACTTAAAGTGCTATATAAAGGCTGTTGCTGATTATGAAGATTACTATTATTATTCTTAATTCATAAGTGCTTAGCACAGTACTTTCACATATTAGGAGCCTCATGAATGTGTGTTGACTTTGTTGCTTATTGTGAAGGACACAAAGCTGTCTCCCTAACCAAAGGAGCTCATTGCCTGGAGTCCGAGATGCTGGGAGCTGAGAGTTGTGGAGGTTGTTCATTTGAAACCCTTGATTCTCATTGCTAAGTGGTGGATTACACTGGCATTTTTATATTGAGGTTTAGCAGTTCCAGAGAAGAGGAAGGCGAAGAGTACATGAGTGGTGATGGAGGTAAAGACCAGTCGTTGCGTGGTAATGAAAAAACTTGCTAAGGAAAAAACATAGAGGGGATACCAAGCCAGTAGAGAGGAGTCCAAATATTCAACTGACAATCATTTATTTAATTATTACGTGCCAGGAACTAAGTACAGGTGATACAAAAACAAAAGTTAAACAGACCCTACTTTTAAAGAGCTTACATTCTAATAAGGGACATAAGATCTCCATGTATCTTATCTATCTGTCTATCTATCTATCTATCTATCTATCTATCTATCTATCTGTCTATCTATACATAGGAATAATATACATACATACACATATATACATTGTGTATATATGTATGTGTATATGTATATGTATAACTAGGAGAGTTATATACAAGATAATTTAAGAGTGGAAAGCATTAGCAGATGGGAAGGTCTAGCATAGGGATTGGGAACCTGTGGCCTTGAGGTCACATGTGGCCTTCTAGGTCCTCAAGTGTGGCCCTTTGACTGAATCTAAATTTCATAGAACAAATCCCCTTAATAAAAGGATTTGTTCTATAAAACTTGGACTCAATCAAAAGGCCATTCCCGAGGACCTAGAAGGCCACATGAGGCCTCAAGGCCATAGGTTCCCCAGCCCTGGCTAGCAGACCAGAAAAGGCCTACCAGAGTAAGTGGTACTTGAGCAGAAAATTGGAGAAGACCAAGGATTGAGTAAAGATTAGGTCAGTAGAGACAGAGAAGTAAAGGGCTGTGGGCCCTAAAAAGCAAACATGTAGACTATATGTCTGGGTTCTTTGTACTCATCCAGGGAGAAACTCACGTTGCTATTAAACCTCCCCCACATTGTGTTTACTATTGTGGACAGCAAGATATTATGAAGCTGAGATACCAGATCCAGTTTAGAACTGTCTAAAGGAATTGTCCCAACCGAACCTGCTTTTGAGACTTGTGCCTAGTGCAGATTGTCAGCATGGACCACCAGTTAGATATCATTCCACGTAAGAACCAAAAAAAAAGAGTAAAGACAGAGAAAACAAAGTAGACAATGACCATAATAACAAAAATGGAATCACTTCTTTCCTTTGTGACTAAATTCCTAGAAAGGGCCTTCTACAGTAAGTACCTCTACTTGCTCTCCTCTCACTCTCTTCTTAGCCCAAAACAATCTGACTTCCAGTATTAACATTCCACCAAAATGGCTTTCACCAAAATTACTAATGATCTCTTAGTTGCCAAATCCAAATGACCTTTTCTCAATACTCATTCTCCTCAACTTCTGGGCAGCCTTTGATACTGCTGATTACCATTTCCTGCTTAATACTGTCTTCTGCTTAGGTTTTTAGGATAACACCCTCTTCTGGTTCTCCTCTCACCTATACGGCCATTCCTCATTCTCCTTTGCTTGATCCTCATCTGGATCAAGACCTCCAACCATAGGTGTCCTACATGGGTGTTTTACACTGGACCCCCTTCTCTTCTCCCTATATACTACTTCACTGGGTGATCTCAAGAGCTCCCATGGATTTAATTATCATCTCTATGCTAATGATTCCCAAATATACCTGTGCTTCCACGACCTCTCTGCTGCCCTCCAATCCCACATCTCCAACTGCGGATGTCCAGTACACATCTTAAACCCAACATGTCCAAAATTCTCCCCTCCCATCTTCCCTATTACTGCAGAGGACACTACTACCCTTCCAGTCCCTCAGGCTCATAATCTAGAAGTCATCCTCTGTTCCTCACTCTCTCCCCTTTGTAACATCTCTTGAATATGACCCCTTCTCTCCTTTGACATTGCCTTCATCCTGGTGCAATCCCTTGTCACCTGGAACACTGGAATCCTGCAGTAGTCTGCTGGTGGTTCTCCCTGCCTCAAGTATCTCACCGCTCCAATCTTCAGCCATAATTTGACTTTTCAAAAAGCAAAACAACAACAACAACAACAAAAAAACCAAACAGGTCCCACCACACTCTCCTACTCAGTAAAATCCAGTGGCTCCCAATCACCTCCAGGATCAAATACAAAATCCTCTGATATTCAAAGCTTTTCATAATCTAGCCCATCCTACCTTTCTAATCTTCTTACATCTTGCTCCCCACCAAGATCTCTTCCATGCATGACAATGGCCTCCAGGCTGCTCCACAAACAAGATACTCCATCTCTAAGCTCCAGGCACTTTCTCTGATTGTTCCAAAACCTGGAGGTGCTTTTCTTCCTTGTCACAACCTGCTGGCATCCCTGACTTCTTTTACATCCCAACAATAATCCCATCTTTTACATGAAGTCTTTCCCAAACCCTCTGAATTCTAGTGCCTTCCCTCTATTAATTATTTCCTATTTAACAGGCATAGAGCTTGTTTGTACATATTTGTTTGTGTTTACCTCATCCCTTCTCCTTGAGAGCAGGGACTATCTTTTCCATCTTTCTGTATCCTTAGCACTTAGCATATTGCTGGGCAAGTAGTATGCAATTAATGAATGTTTTACTGATTGATTGAACAGCAAAAATCAAAACTAACCACTGCATAATGATAATAATCAAGTTTGGTTCATAGGAAGAGATATAAGAACGACCTTCCTTTTTTGACAAGTTGGGAGACATGGCATATATTGTCAGACAATTGATGTTTTTGTTACTTTTACTTAACATCCTCTCTCCCTTTCTCCCTCTCTCTCTCTCTCTCCCTCTCTCTCTCTCTCTCTCTCTCTCTCTCTCTCTCTTTCTCCCTTCCTTTCATCTTTCCTCATCCCTCAACCTTTCCTCATTAAAGGGATGGCTTTCTGAGTGGGAAATGGAGGGATATATTGAGAAATGTAAAAAGAAAGAATACAAATAAGCATTTTAAAAACAATAATTATTTGCAGTTACTATTTAAATTGTAGTTATTTTAAGTAATAGTAACAGTAAGCAAACAATTAAAATGGAACTTTTCTATCATTAGATAAGCAGTGATAATGATCCTAATAATCAAGGCCGGGTGCAACAGGTATAACGTGGACAGCTATCATTGATAAAGCCTGACAAGTCATGAAAAGCATTTAATTTTTTATTAAATGATATTTTGAAGATCATTTTCAAAAGAGGGCTAAACACTAAATCTCCTTAATACAAAAGTAATCTAGATTAATCACCTTTCATACACTGAGGACTTTATAACACATACAAAGTACTTGTAGTATAAAATGCCTCCTGTATCAAATACAGAAAAGATATTAAATTAAGGTTCTAACCATTTTAGTCAGTTTAATAGATATTGTGTGGGTTGAGTCATTAAGTTATATAACTTTCCTATGAAGCAGCTATGAAAAGAGAAAAAAAGAAAGGAAGGAAGGAAGAAAGAAGGAAGGAAGGAAAGAAGAAAGGAAAGAAGGAAAGAAGGAAGAAAGGTAAGAAGGAAGGAAGGAAAGAAGGAAAGAAAGAAAGAAAGAAAAGAAAGAAAGAAAGGAAGGAAGGAAGGAAGAAAGGAAGGAAGAAAGGAAGGAAGAAAGGAAGGAAGGAAGAAAAGATTCTCCATTATTCCATCAGGGATAATTTATTACTACCACTACTCTCTCAACAAATTTGCCCACAGTTATACAATTTGTCCATGGCAGAATTCAGCTGAGTACATGTGACTCAGGATTAGTGGAGAGATTGCTGAGCACAATGTTAAATGTAAGGGGCAGAGCTGGTGCAAGAGCTTTGGAGAGGAAAGACATTCTTCTTCATCTTTTTTTTTTTTGAGAGAGAGAGAGAGACATGTTTACATGTTCCAGACTCTCTTTGGGACCAACTCAAAACATGGAAAGAGAGAGAGAAAAACAGACTTGGAAAGATATACACATGTAGGGGAGGTCTTCAACGTGTGCCTGATTTCCAGCTTACTTCCCTATAGACTTTGGGAAATTTTTCCCTTGAGTAAGATTGAAGCTTCTCTTGTGATTGAGCTAAGATTTTATCTCAGTCCCATCTAGAGAGCTTATTTAATATTGTGTAATTTTGGTATATTTTAATTAATAAAATTTCTCCAACTTCTGTTTGCTGTTTCCTTTTATAACTGGGTTTACTCACTATTCACTATTTGTGATGGTCTTTTGTGTTACCAGAGTTTAGTGGAAAGGAGTTAAACTGGCAAATGTAAGTTTAGAGACTATAATGCCCCACCCCCACCCCATTTAAAGGCTAGTAGTCAGATAAGTGGCTTTGTTTTAAAACTGTGTACTTCTATAATATCAAGATTTAGGAAAGCAAATAGCCTCGTACCTTTTTTAGACACTGAAAGAGTGCTACAGACTTGCAGTATTCTAGGGGCTTGTCTGCCCCTCCCTTCCAGTTATCATGCTAATTTCCTCCTCTCTTCAGAGGGGATATAGACCTCAGATCACATCTATCTACACCTTCTCATAAGCTACTTGTCTTATATGTTTAGATACCCTGTGTGGACATCTATTTATCCATCTTTCTATCTATATCTATCTACCTATCTAGATAAATCTTACGTAGGCATAGCATACATACCGTATATATAATTCTGAGGTCAAAATAATATGGAGGGGGATGGAACAGAAAGGGTAATAGGATACATGAGTAGAAAACTCAGGGAGGGTCTTCATTTGAGTAAGTCCTTCCCTTGTGGGTAACAAAAGAAAGGTCATGGGAGCATACCCTTAAGAAGACCTTTAGGATAAAAAGTGGCCAAAAGGAAGTGAGAGTTTTCAGGCAGAAAAACTATGAGATAAGATTAAAAATAAAGCTTGTAGGTAAAGCATCCAGGAATGACATAGAGTCATTGAGGCAAGAAGACCATGGTGTCAACTAAACAAGAAGTGTTAGAAACATATCTGAAACTGCAGAAATCCCACTGATCACTGGTGCCAGACAGAGTACCATGGAGCTACAGGACCATGATGAAGAAAGGTTACGCAGACCTGTAGAGAGAGCCAGTGTTCCCATTCCTGGGGGAGGAAGAAAGCAGTTGACATTGATTGGGTTTGGAGCTGCAATAATATGTTGTGCACAAGACTGGGACTTCACTAATTGGTACTACACCTCTGGAGGCAAGGGAAACTACTGACTGGAAGAGAAATTTTATTGCCTTGGAGCTAAGAAACTATTTCTTTCCTATTCTTTACATGCCTTTAATAAATCTGATCTATGTTCCTTGCCTCAGTAGCCTCAGGGCTTGCAGAAAGTCAACAGTTTTTCAGAGATTTGAACCAAATTCAGATATTCTCAGATAAGACTTCCAAGTGAAGAATAAACCATAGAAATCAACATTACTGAAGAGTCCCCAAGAGGGTGCCTGATCCCTCAGGCAAATAGAGGCTGGGACCAAACTGAAATAGAGGTTACATGTATAAAACATGCTGGTCCAAAGATTTATCATCAGGATTTACATCAAGATAAAAACCACTCTTTCTGAGCAAAAAAAATAATGTCCACCTCAGGAAGGATTAATTTGTTGATTTGGGGCCTCTTTAAACTTGTACTATTAACCAGGGTTGCCTCTAGGATACGAAGGGCTTGGTCTTTCCCCCCACAAACCCCCCCACACGCCCAGGGAGGCCCAGTCTCTATAAAAACAATTTGATTTAAAACATATTACAAAATCCTTGGGCCCATGTTGCAAATACTAATTTATCAATGGAGATTTAGAAGAATTGGCTTATAACAGCAGCATCAAACTCAAATCAAAATGGATGAATTCCTGTGAGCCATATTGACTTAGAAAACCATAAATTATCAATTATTACCTATGTCTCATTGTATTATTTTTTTATTTTGTTAAACATTGCTCAATTAAATTTTAATCTGGTACCAGCACTTGAGAGTTTTGCAGGCCTCTGCAAGTTTTATGCCTCTGGTTTATTATAATATTCGTCTTCTCATAATGTGATTTAAAAACACTGAACTGTATAGAGCCAAAATGATTGTCTACATTTAAATTACTATATTAAATTCCATTCAGCACATGAGACCACTGACAATTAAAGACTATTCACAACACTATTTATCAGACATCCCATTTACATCTTGAGGACCCACCTCACTTCTATGCTGCCTATGGTCTTTCAACGTCTTTTCAACACAAGGGCCCATAGCATCATTGTGAGAAAGTGTTTTCAACAGCACACAATAGCTGATATCCAGAGGTCAGAATACATAGAAAGTCTGCTATCACTCCCCAATATTACCTATTCCAAGAAAAACTGAAAATGTTGCCTGGTTTTGGAAAAACATTTGTCATGATATAGATAATTTTAAGGAAAATTCTATTGCGTCTTACATTAAAGTTTATATTGTTGTGTTGGCAGTACGAATAATCCAGACAATGAAATGCTGATAATATCTTTATATTTCACAGTGCCCTCTTTTTTGAAATCTTAGCTAGAATAATTCTTTCTTAAAATAAAAATGAAAAGCACTTTTATTAAATATGCAAAATATACCATAATTACAATTTAAGAAAAAATCAAGTAGAACTTGTTTCAATCATTGCTAAATATACTTCCTTAGACCAGAGAATTTTTTAATTTATAGTTACAATCCTAATATTAATGATTATGATATATTTTAAAAGTAGCTTATTTTTGTGAGTCATTAAGGATTCAGATAATGTACCCAGAATTTTTAAACAGCCAAAGTGGGACATATTAGGAATTCTAAGAAGCAAAAACAAGGATATCGAAAGTACTTAACTGTTCAGAACATAGGGTATGCTACTGATATGAATACTATATGATTAATATTCTCAAACTAAAATGTTTATATGTAATACATATATAAATGATATATATGTGTATACATGTGTATGTGTGTACATACATACATCTATAGATCATCCTTTTTCCTTTCATCCCATCTTTGCACAGACTGTCCCCCATGCCTGGAATTCTTCCCCTCCTGACCTCCATCTCTGGAATTTAAGCTTGTATCACTTTCTTCAAGAGACCTTTCCAGATTCCCCAAAATCAATGTGTATTTATTTTAAATATAATCTGTCCCCAGATCACCTGATGGCAGGGTCTGCTTTAGGGAGTCTAGGACAGACTGGATTCATATTTGCCAAAATGAGGGGCAACTTCTTGAGCCATCTAATGAAGGGGAGAAAAGACTTCCTGTGACCAGATCTGATTTTCTCCTTTGCTCCATGTGCTCTCTCCATGAGCTTTAATTCATTTTCCCCCTGGCAGTGTATGTACCTGTGGAAGTGTCACAGATTTTTTTAAAAAGGGAAGAAGGCAAGGAATAGGTGTCAAGATGTTTTGGAATGACTGCTTCTTTCTTCCTTCCTTCCTTCCTTCCTTTCTTTCTTCCTTCCTTCCTTCCTTTCTTCTTTCTTTCTCTCTTTCTTTTTCTTCCTTCCTTCCTTATAATCTCTCTCTCTGTGTCTCTCACTCTCTTTCCTTCTATCCACATAGGGTATCACACCCTTACCTACAGATGCTCCACCAAAGGGAATGTAAATTTCAATCTCTGAAACATTTATTTACTTATTTATCTTGCTTTCTTAAAGATCATTCTTAACTCCAAATCACTGTCCTTGCTTGGCCAACAACAGGTCCAGGCCAAGCCCTACTAGGTCATTGTTTGGGCCCTGACTGGCTCAGAATGAATATAAATAGCGATTGTTTCTGTTCTGGCCAGAAACCCAGTAGGTCTTCCCCTCCACATCTTTTTTTTTTTTACTAGGTAAAGAGGCTGTTCTCTGCTTCATTTCTTATGAAGGCTTAATCATTGAATGGGTATTGCCTCAGTCAAACTGAGACCCGTTAAAGACCTTAGCTTAAAAAGGCCAACGTCTCCCTCTGCATCCTGGACCATCTCCAGTTGTTCGGATCTATATCTGGCCACAGGACCCAGGTAGCTCTGGAGGAGAAAGTGAGGCTGGTGACTTCGCACAACCCTCCCTCACTCAAATCCAATTCACTTGCACATCAGGGCATCACCTCCCCAACGTCAAAGTCCTCTTTGTGAACAAGGACAAAGGACAAACAACAATCTGTATTAATCACGTATGAATATATTATCTCCCCCTGGGAATATGTAAACTCTTTGAGGTCAGTCTTTTGCATTAGCATCTCCAGCACCCAGCACAGTACCAGAAGCATAAGTAGACTCAGTTTCTGCTTCTTGATTAAGCACTAACACAGCAAAGATAAAGGTACAAATACTGCCCTCAGGGGACTTATAGGTGAAGACAAGAATATTAATAATTATTATGTAAAATAGGTTTTGCTGAAGGCCAGATCCAGATACAAAGAGCTGAAGAAAAACTGAGGAGCGAAAACATTTACAGTGAGTAGAGTAAGAGAAGAAGTGGCTCTTCTATAGCAGAATTGAGAGGGTAAAGAAGGTGTCTGACAGTCTTAAGATGAGGAGGGAAGGCATTCCAGGCTGGGGCGGGGGTGGGGGGAGGGAGGTAAGGAAGGGGAAGATCTGGAATCTGGAATGCACAGAGGCAAGAGAGAAAGGGATTGGAGAAAAGTGCCTACTCCTGTCTGGCTGGAATAACATTGTATGAAAGTAGATACACACACAAAATATAACAGCAACAATACACAAGTACCAATAAACATGAAATGAAATAACTCCACCAAAGAAACCATTTTAAAAGGGTACAAAATATGAGAGGCAGATGGTAGAATAAGTAGAGAGCTGGCCTTGGAGCCAGGGGGACCTGGGCTTCATATCCTGCTTCTGACACACAAAGGCCCTGTGATCCCAGGCAAGTGCAAACCTCTCAGTCCTCAAGGTAATTCTCCAAGTCTGTATATTGCAGAGAAGATGCAGGCCTCCTCACCTTGGAGCCCCCATGCCAACGAGCTCATAGAGGTAGTCTGCGTCATTAAAGTTACTACTCTGATTAATATATATATGTGTGTGTGTTGCGTATATGTATATATGTGTATGTGTGCATATTTATGTATATAGTTCATTGGCATGACCTGTTGATTATTGTCTTGTGTATCTTTCAGTAAAGTCTCTAAAAAGTACATGTATTTGGCTAGCTACATAAGTTACATTAACAGAATAATTAATAACTAAAACAATTATAATTTCTATGTCTGTTCTATTTTCCAAAAGTTTTTTAATTAATAAAATATATTTAATCACACTGTTCTCACTAAAAAAAAAATAATGACAGCAAAAGGGTTTTGTACCATTAATAAAGAAAATATTTTAAAATTTACTATTTCAACTTCATTACCTTTTTAATGTCTTTTTTGTGTATGTTTCATAACATATTAGTATAGCACACATGTATATAACTTCTAAATAAATACTTGTTCTTTTAACTAATGTACTGTCAGATTGGTTTGGGGAACACTGGCCTAGAGTACTGAGATTGTAAATTAACCCAGAGTCACCTCAGAGGCTACTGCCCACTCAGTTTCAAGACACCTCACTTCACATGGAGGTGAAATCTCTCACTCTGGAGATTAGAGCTACTTCTAGACCCATTTTACCTCAAACAATAGAGCACAAAAAAGGATGTTTCTAAATCCAAATTTACCATTTTCAGGGTTTAAAAGAGAGTAATTGGGATGTCTAATCTAGGTGGCACAGTGTAGATACCATTAGATTTGGAGTTAGGAAGACCTGAGTTCAGATCCATACTCACACACTTACTGACTGTGTGACTCCGGGAAAATCACTTAACCTTCTCATCCTCAGTTTATAGTATATACCTTCCAAGGTTACTGTGAGGATTGAATGCAATAACATGGAAACTGCTTTTCAAACCTTAAAATTCTATGTAAATGCCAGCTGCTGCTGTATTTACTATGTCTCAAAGTATACTTGATCTCATTCCATGGTATCTGGGAACACCATTGGAGTTGGGGGTGGCTCCCACCCCATGTGCCCCCCAACCCTCCCGCAGAGCAGAATGACCTTGATGAGTCACCCCTTCATTTACCTGCCTCATTGTGCCTTTGGCCAAAATGCTTTTCTCCTCCACAAAGCAGACTTCTCTAATCCCGCCAAAGGACGCCTCCATAGCATCCTGAAACAAATAGGAGCTTCGGTAAAGGCTGAAAAAACCATACTGAGGCTCTAACATTCCCCCCCCCCCCGCCCCCATTCCTCTTCACATTATTCCCCCTGCCTTATCCCCC
>CM053580.1:312262691-312279031 GCA_028627135.1 Pseudochirops cupreus | reverse complement strand
GTTAGAAACTGCAGGGGGGTGGGGGGGACGAATTAACCGCTCCAGAACAATCCACAGTCTCCTTCCCGCTGCTGTGGAGACAGGGCTCTCTACAGAGCTGGTTTTGTCCCAGGCACAAGTAACCAGGCACCTCAGCTCAAGCCTTGCTTCTGGACATTTGACCGGCTTAATTTAGCTGTTTCCAGATTTTGCCATATCCCATACAAATAAGCTAAAATAAGCATTGAGTGTGCTGGTCGTTCATAATTATTTAGTTTTGCTCAGCAATTTCCCTTTTTATCTTAATTTTTTGTGCCCCTGACGAGCAAGGTCTTCCAAAGTGGGGGAATGAGAGTGAGATAAGGTGCAGGGCAAGGTGGGGCTTGTGTTTCCCTAGCTAACAGGCAGTACTGCTCTTAATTTACTTTTTTTTTTGGTTGTTTGTTTGAACAGAAATCTTCCACTTAGACTGCACTCCTAAGGCGCTTTAGTAAATGGAAATCTTTTTCCAACTTCATAGTAATGTTACAATTTCACATTTGCTCTTATTAGGCAGATCTGGATATAGTTATAAGACAGAGGTCAGAGATCATCAGTGATTTTTATCTATTTAAATTCATGTAGCTTAATTTGTATCAAGTATTACTATACATAAAGCCTATCCCTAGGACTAGGAATAGGATTTAGATCTGAGATTTTCACTGGTATAGGGAACCCCCCAAGGGAGGAAATTCCTTTCTATCAATGGAGGTAACACATAGTTTTCACTGCAATGCTTACATAGTCTTTGAGATTGGCTTGGAATGCTAAGAAGTTAAAGGTCTCCCTGGGGGTCACATGGTTAGTATACCCAAGTAAGGAGCTGAAGCCCTGTGCTTGGCTTCTTGGTTTGACAATTTATCTACCACACCATGCTGCTTTGAGGAATAAAAAGATAAATATGGTACAGACCCTGCCTTCAAGGAACTTTTGATCAAATAGGAGTAAAGCCACAAAGGAGAGTGGGACAAGAGAGTGCAAAAAAAGTGGTCCAGATAAAGTGCTATGAGAAATGTTAAGGAGGTAAAGTTCATTTTCTGCCACAGGGGTTGGGGAAAATGTCATGGAGGAGAGAGCATTTAAGTTGAGTCTGGAAGGAAGGGAAAGATTTCAACAGCTGGAGATGTGGGTGGGAGAAAGGAATGATGAGTCATTACAGGTATATCAGGGCATGTGATATATTCCCTTTCCTCCCAAATGAGGGAGAAACTTGCAGAGCTCCATAACAAGAGACATATATACATATATACATATATATATATATATAAAATATCAATATCAATATTGGGGAGTATCAATAATGTATTGTGTGACATTATATGATTAGTTAGGATTCTAAAAACCCTCTAGAGCTTTGGATGAAGGACCATGTCTAATATGATTAATTGTAACAGTGATAAATTTAAAGTCTTGCATTAAGGTTCAAAGAAGTCAACTGCACAGGTAAAAGACAAGGAAACATAGATACAGCTCTGTGTAGAGGGAAAAAAGTTTTTATGTACTTCAGGCTCAATTAATCAACATTTTGTAGAAGCTGCCAAAATTAATTTATAAGTAATGACAGAATTGAGAGTAGCACAGCACAGTGGATAGGGAGCTAGTTTCAAAGTCAAGATAAGCAATGTCTCAAGTCATATATCTCAATAGTACTGGCTTTCTGACTGGGGAAGTCACTTAACCTCTTGGTGCTCCCCGAAAGTCTCTTAAGTAAGTTACTGAACAGGTACCAAACTGCACTGATAGAGGAAGTCCCTCCCCAGGAGCTCCCTATGCCAATGAAATCATGGGTCTGGTTAAAAGAAGATGAAGACAGAGAAGATGATGAAGATGAAGGCAGAAGCAACAGAAGAGGAGAAGGAAGAGAACTAACCTAAACTAAAGGAAGAGGAGAAGAAGAAGAAGAAGAAGAAGAAGAAGAAGAAGAAGAAGAACGTAAAGAATAGTCTATGATCATAGGCTAGTTTGCGAAATATAAAGTAAAAGTGCTATTGGAATTATAGCACTCTATACCATTAACTCAGAGGTATAGCAACACTCTTGTGTCAAATCTTTGAGCATGCCATTAGTGAATATACAAGAACATATTGGATAAGTGTGGGTAGTGCAGTATAGTACCTGGCCTCAAAACTTATCTTCCACCAAAGACTGTCATATTCTATACCAAAGATAAAGTGATAGCATACAAAAGGTTGCAATTGCTCCCAACTGTGATATGTTGGTCTGCCTATCCACAGGCCAGTGTCAGCAGTGAAGTTTCTCACAAGGCCGGTCAGCATGGCAATCAGGCAGATGTCACTGGTAAGGAAATAACATTTCAATGATTGGCAGATGGGACTCTATGGCTCCAAGCATAGCCCACCCCCTGTGCCAACCTTAAAGACCATCTCTAATCTTGAAAAGGGCCACAGAAGGGAGAAATCCATGCACTAGCAAATGTACAAAGAATGTCTCTGTGACATTTTGCTGTATATTCATGCTGTCAGCTAGAAAATGAAGATATTTAACGCCTACACACTATACCTATGAGTATAATTCCTCTGTTTTTACTCTGTGCAGAATAGGTTGAAAGAAAGCTGTTCAGGATCAGGGATGGATGGGAGTGACAACTGAGAGGGCTTTATTAAATTATTATAATTTGATCCTTAAGAGGGTCATTGATAACATAGGAGAGTTTCGGTAAAGGAATGAAGACAAAAGACAGATTGAAGAGGGTTAAAGAGTGAGTGGCAATTGGTGACAGTTAAGTGTATTCTTTTTTTGTCTCCTGAATTTTTGTCAGAGAATAAATGAGAAGAGGGGAGACCCAGGAAGATTATTTGAGGGGGTAACAATTCAAGTGAATGAATTTTAGAATAGCTGAAATAGCAGAACAGATTGAAAGAATCATTTTATCCAGATCTTTTTTTTCAGATCCTTTAAGAACAATGAACAGATGATTGACATTTAATAAAAAATATTGTTATATAATGCTATATTATATTACAAAGATGTAGCAAATTATTAAGGTACTGTACATGAAATGAATAAATGAAAATTTATTATGTCAGGCATAATGCCTAATTTCATATATAAAATTTTAAATCTGAAAGATATCACCTTAGTATTATTTTGGTGTTGTCTTAGACTCTTTTTTTGACCTTCACCTTCCAAATTTAATTAGTCACCAAATGTTCTTGAATCTATCTCTGCAAAATTTCTTGCATGTGTATCCTCCTTTCTGTCTCTACTGGTTCCACTCTGGTACACACACTCATTACTATTCAATTACAAGATTATAATCTCTTTTTAAGAAGTCTTCCTGACACCAGCCTCCCTTTCAATCTTTCCTTCAACATAATATTCCTATGCATATATCTGAATATATTACACCTCTTCTTGAACCCCTTGAGTCCATGACTAATGCCCACTAAACAAAATCCAGACTTCTTAGCCTCCCACCAAGACCTAAATCTTGTTGCTCCATTCTATGCAGCAAATATTTTAAAGCAGATATTACATACAGGAATTGTGCCAGGTGCTGAAGATATAAAGATGAAAAAAAAATGTACATTTGGGGATTGAAAGGAAGAGAAGTCAGCAAAAGAGTAAGAGCAAGAATACTCATGGATGTAGGAGGAGATTCAGGAGAGAATAGCACAGCCCTCCCTCACTCAAATCAAATTCAATCGAAAGTCATGTCATCCTCTCCCTGGTGTCATGGTCGTCTTCGAGAATGAAGGACAAAACACACAACCACACACACGATGCCTGAGAACATCAGAGAAGAGAGAGTATAGAAAGAAATAAAAGGTGGTTAATAGTGTCGTGTTGAAGAAATATTCAGGGACAAGGGTGGGTTAGAGGTGAGAAGTGAGAGGTTATTATTAAATCATAATTTGATCATTAAGAGGTCATTCATGGTCTAGGAGAATCTTCAAAAAGGAATGAGAACACAAAACAAATTGAAGGAATTAAAAAGTGAGTGGCAATTGGTAACAGTTAAGTATAGACTTTTTGTCTCCTGAATTTCTATCAGTGAATATGTGAGAAGAAGGGAGAGCCAGGAAGATTATTTAAGGAGGTAGCATTTAAAGTAAATGAACTTTGGGATAGCTGAGATCATTCCTTTCTTACGTTAACTTCTACATCTTTATTCTCCCTCTGAACTGGATTTTTGTCATCCTTTTTATATGTTACATATTTTCCCATCTTCATGTCTTTGTTTCCCTGTGCTTTTAATGCTACCTCCACTGCCCAATGTTTGCCTTTTGAAATACTGTCCAAGGATCAATTCAAAATCCACCATCTCCATGAAGAGGAGCAACGCTCTGGCCAGTGTGGGAATGGGGAGCCCAAGTCGGAAAATACCCTGGGGGTTGTTGTAGGCTGCCTGGAGACTTCTGTCATTCCAGGCTCTGGTAGGTATCTCTCCTGCTCTGACCCTGGTCTTTTCCTAGAGCTTGTGTGAGCATCCTGCTCGGCCATGGTACCTCCACATTTGCTGCTGGCCTCTTTCTCTTCATAGTGGTATTGTTGCATTCCTTGACTGGTGGTCTGTGGCAATGATCTTTCCCTCTGCATCTAATATACCAGTTTGGATCCATTCTATATCACATATTTATATGTATTTTGTATTATAGCTATTTATGCATTTTGATATCCCCCAACTAAGCTAAAAGCTCTCTGAGAGCAAAACCATATATCTTCTTTAAGATCATAGGAATTACCACTCAAAACATCCATAGAGAATACTAGTTTGTCCCCATCATCTTAAAGAGAGGAACACTGAGGCTTATGGGATAGGTTAAGGATAAGGCTTACCTAAAGTCAGTAAGGTAGAGAGTTGAGATTCAAACTGAAGTCTTCTTTCTGTTTTCCTCACTGCCTAGAGGAGTGTGCTTTGATTATCAGGCACTTAATAGATATTTGCTGAAACCTCTAATAGCTCCAGAGGACAAGTGATGAATACTGACTTCCTCTCTGCAGAAACAAGGAGCAGTAAGAATGGAATGTTGCATATATTGTCCTATGCAATCATAATTATTGAATGTTTTTGTTTTTTTTTCTGGTTCTTCCTTACAAGAAAAAGTTCATTTTCAGTTGGATTGGTAGATTGAAGATTAGAGATATACGGAAACAATTATGATATAAAAAATAAAAAGGCATCAACAAAACATTTTAAAATAAAATAAAATTCTGCCTTAATAAGCAGGATATAATTTAGGGAGAAATGTTAGATGAATTTATTGAATAACTGAAATTCAGAAGGGTAGAACATATGAGATTTCAAGTTACTTGTAACACCATTCCTCTCCATTGGTCAGGATAATAAAGAGTTGATTGACTTTTGAGTTTAAATTCTCTGATATAGCCTATTCCAGAATCAGTATGAATTGGGTCAATAGAGCTTAAAATCATCATCCTAAAAACATGAATAAAGCATAACATATGATTACTGCAAACTGGCCCTGCTCTGTTATCATTACCATTAAGTGGTGGAGGTATGAAATTCTGAAATGCTTTTGAAGTTTCCTAATTACTTTTCATATAATTTACAGCAATAAGATTAATGCTAATTTAGGAGATATGGGAGAAAGGAGCAAAAGGTAGCATAAGGAGTTTATAATATGCAAATTACACAAAAGCCTTTGATGAACACAGATTTTCATACCTGTTCAATGGATTCACAGTGTATTAGTTCAGAGTTACTCCCTTCTCCCTTTGCTTTTGTTTTGTCCTATAGAGGTCAGCCCTCCTTGTTGTTGCTGCTGATAAGCAAGTCTCACAGGAGATTCAAGGTCTTCCTAGATCCATAGATCAAGGAATCCATAGATTAAGGTAAAGATAGACTGAAGGAAATGAAAAAATTTGAGTTCCCAGACAACTGGAGAGACAGGACCACTAGTTATCGTTATGGCCTGTTTGTTCCTTTCAATTCCTTCCCTGTTTTACAAACTTAATAATACGGAAGGGAAAACTCATCTCTATCTGCTGGAATTCAAGATGAACACACTCTTCAGTCCATCCTAAAGCTCGACTTTCCTTCTTGGCAAGGCCATTATTACTATTCAGTTATTATTTAAATAACTAACTTTATATAAGCACTTTAAGGTGCTTACATAAAGCAATTTGCATACGTTATCTCTGATCTTCACAACAACCCTCAGAAGTAGGTGCTATGGACATTATAAGACCTATTTTACAATGAGAAAACAGAGGAGCTAATTGACTTACCTATGATCATGCTGCTAGTAAAGGTCAGAGGTGGGTTTTTAACATAGACTCTTCTGAATTTGGTACAGCACACTGTATAGCACAGTGTCATGCACAAAGTAAGGGCTTAATATATGGTCTATCTATCTATTTTCTATTCATCTGTCATCCTTCTATATCAATCCGTCTATCATCTATCTATCCATCATCTGTCAGTTCATCCATCTATCTATCCATTCTTCCATATTTCATTTCTGAAGAGGGTAATAAGGTTAAAGGAGAAGAAGGGGAATGGATTGTGAAAAAAGATTAACGTTCAGATAATATTCCTGCTTACAAGAGAAATCAGAAGGAAAAGAGAAATCATGGGGCAGCTAGATGGCGCAGTTAATAGAGAGCATCAGCCCTGGAGTCAAGAGGACCTGAGTTCAAATGTGACCTCAGACACTTAACACTTACTAGCCGTGGACCTTGGGCAAGTCACTTAACCCCAGTATCCCTGCCCTCTCCCCTCCAAAAAGGAAAAAAAGAAAAAAAGAAAGAAAACAGAAATCTTGAGAAGACTACAATTCCATCCATGCTGTTCACAACAATTCTTGGGACACTTTGTGCATGTTGTACAAGTGTTTGATTGGAAATCTCTTGGTGTGAGCTTACTTTAAAATTCTGGATTGGAAAATTCAAGATATGTATAGCTTTTCTCCTCTTCTTTCCTGTTTTCTAAACTAAGCTGTTTTCTATTCATCATAGAGTGAAATTTTTGAGAGTGATTTAGCTTATCTCAAAGGCTTCTAGGTTCAGGGTTGGAAGAGATCTCAGAGGTCTTCCAGTACAACTGTCTCATTTTACAAACGAGGAGGACTGAAGTGCAGGGGTATTATGTGAAACAACAGAGGTAGCATTTCAATGCAGGTCCTCTGACTCCAGAGTCAGGCTGATTCTCTAATGTAGTTCATTTTGCCAATATAGGCCATAAAATAAGAGCAATGTTGGCCTCATGCAAGAAGTGAGTAAGGTGTTTGGGGGCAGTTTGTCAGTGTCAGCTGAAAAACATTTATTAGTTGCCACTGTATGCCAGGCACTGGGCTAAGCACTATAGATTCAAAGACAGTTGGGCCTCTAAAGGATTTTATAATCTAACAGGGATGGAGAGGGAGAAGAAGGCAACACACAAAAGGAAGCTGAAAAGAGAAAGGAAAGGGGGAAGGAGCTCCATCTTGCAAGATGACGTTTCCCAATGATGAGACTCTAGGGGAGCATGGCAATAAATCCAAGAAGTCCAAAATGAGTGCAACTGAGTAGGAAAGGAGGAGATGGTGTCCTGAGAGCCTTCTGTAAAAGGAGAATTTGATTTGAAGGTCACGACTCTGCCCTCCATGAGGGAAGCATTGAGTATTGATGAGTTTTGAGGCCCAAGGCGGATTTAACCTAACAGGTGGATGAGATTTCCCAAAGATGAATCTTCATTGCTCAGATTATTTGGAAAACTACTGTAACACCAGCTTCAATAACCTCTCCTACAGAGAGCAGATATTATTACGGAATTTTAAGAGGCATTGGAATCTTGGAGTTGCAACTTAATTGGCATTCTACGAGGCATCTGTGAGGAAAATAAGAGTTTAATTGTCACTCTGGAGATTATTTGTCATGGATGAAGAGAGACCAGGTGAGATACTGAGAGAAAGACTTGTTTGAGACAACTGTTTCAACTCTTAATTTGCAAAGAAAGATTATAAAGAGATTTTGCTCTCCTGAGAGAGTAGAATAATGAATTTTGCTTTTAGAAATTAGATAGTATTTTTAGTGATTGTTAAAGGTGACTTTGAATATGTTCCTTCTCACATCTGATACATTAAAACATGTGTTTTTGTTTTATTGTTGGTTACACTGTTAACAAATTGCATAATCAGAAACCTTGATTTCTTTTAAGCCTTCTTACATATCAAACAAGAGATTTGATGTGTAAAGAAAGATGGTTGAAAGCATATAGGGGAAAAAAGATTTATATAACTAATGATATTTAATAAATTATAGTGGAAGTGAGGAACTAATTGATTAATCAATGAGAGATACTGCAATTTTAGTAATTCATGTCAAAATGTATCCCTTAATTGCTTTAGAATCCAAGATAACAACGAATAAGCAAAATGATCTAGCAGCAGGTAGAGAAATGATCACCCCTCCACAGCTTCTGGAGGTGTTAAATTCTAAACCCCTGACTAAATTGTAAAAATCATTTAACATCATGCTATATAGATATAGGGGCCAGATAGAGCTCCAGACCTGGAGTCAGAAAGACTTGCATTCAAGTATGGCCTCAGACACTAACTAGCTGTGTGACCTTGGGCAAGTCACTTAACTCTTTTGCCTCAGTTTCCTCATCTGTAAAATGAACTGGAGAAGGAATGGCAAACCACTGCAGTATTTTTACCAAGAAAACCTCAATTTATGTCATGAAGAGTTGGACATGACTGAAACAACTCAATGATAAACAATGTATAGATATAAGAATAAAGGAATTAATTTTATTCCCATTTGCAGAAAAAAAATTTGAAGGGCCTTTCAACTTTATTATTAGTAACATTATTTAACACTTACTGAATCCGAATAATTTGTTAGTTGTCACAAAAAGCTATGACTTAAATATAGCCCTGCTGAGTGGATTTATACTCCAAAACAGAAGTCCTTCGTTAATAGCACACAAAGTATTCATTCCATTGACAGGCTTGGTTTCAGTAACCTCAGGAAAACCCTACCTGTGCCCATGATTAGATGAGGCTGGGCTATTTGCACAGTTTAAGACTCTGCATGTTCAAACTCCTGTCGGGTTGATAGTTCCAACAGAACCATTTGTTCTGAAGAGAAACATGTATTCTTTGATAAGTGCTTGTCCCAGATTGTGGAAAAACAAATAATTATGCAGGTCGTGACTATTACATTTTTTTTCCCCACTAGAGTTGTTCTGTATTCCACAATGTCTCAGCAAAAAGGAACATGTATTTATAGGCATACTTGTTACGTTGTCTTCCAGAATGGTTCCCAAGAATGCCCAGTAGAAGTGAGAAGATTGTTTATTGTCCCCTGTTTGTTCTCAGTCCAGATCTGTTATTTTATTGGTGCGAGGGAACTCCCAGCATGGAAACTCCCTTTATACATATAGATCAGTATTTTCTCTGGAACTTAAGGTCTTCAACAGTTGCCTAGAACAGTGAAAGAGCAACCAGCTGGCACAGTACATAGAGTACCAAGCCTGAAGTCAGGATTCATCTTCCAAAGTTCAAATCCAGACTCAGACACTTCCTAACTTTGTGACCCTGGGCAAGTCACTTAACCTTGTTTGCCTCAGTTTCCTCATCTGTAAAATGAGCTGGAGAAGGAAATGGAAAACTACTCCAGTATCTTTGCCAAGAAAATCCCAAATGAGGTCACAGAGAGTCAGATGAGACTGAACAAACAGCAACAGAGCAGTAAGAGATTAAGTATTCTTGCCCAGGGTCACTCAGGCAGTATGTGTCAGATGCAGGACTAGAATCTAGGTCCTCTTTATTCTAAGACCAACTCTTTAACTACTATGTTTTGCTTCTTCTAAGAAAAGAAATATATTTTAGAAGCCTGAGATTACTGTTGTTTTTCTTGGTGATTAGGAGAGGAGGCTCAGACTGGAAACAACTTCAGTTTCCTCTCAATAATTCTTACTCAAGGAAGCAGTTCCTTGAATTCCAAAGTAGAAAATTGTAGATCATACACTCAGCTACTTCAGCATGGCAGGAGAAGTTGCCATGAGAAACAGGGAGGTTACCCTCACCCACCTTTCCATAGTTTAAGTTCATTTGGACATTTTAGCTCATTGGCCAAGCCACCTTCCCATGCTGAAGCCATTTTCTTACTTCCAATGGCATTTCTGGGCCTTAGGAAGTGATTTCCTGACCTTGACCCCACTGAGCTATAGTGCAGCTTAGAGAGCAGCTCTCTGTGTATGCAGAAAGCTGGAAATGTTTAGAATTTGCCTGGCACTGGTTTCTGACACCCCTACCACCACCCTCACCATCACTCCTCCATCGTCATCCTTCCAACTCCTCCCACACACACATACAGAGGCCTGTTGTTTAACTTTGGCTTTTGAAGTAGAATTTGAACTGACTTTGAAATCAGAAGATCTTAGAACAAATACTGGATCTTCCTTTTAGCACCTGAGTGACCTTGGAGCAAGTCTCTTAACCTTTCTAGGCCTCAGGTTCCTCATCTATTAAATGAGGAGGCTGGACCAGATTCCCTCTGAGATTCCTTTCCATTCTCAATCTGTGCTTCCAGCAGAACTGATAATAACTATGAGATCTGTAGTCTGAATTGGGAGTTCTTTACTTGGTCAGTGTCCTTCTCTTGCTCTGCCCCTGTGTATTCTTGAGCTGGGTTCTCACCTTAATCTCATACTATGCCTTCTTTCTAGCTCCTGCCCTTGACCCCCTGCCTTAGACATCAAGACAGGTTCTTGCTCCTGTTCTAGGTGAATATTCTTGGGTACTGACTGTAGTTACCTGTTGGGGATAATCATTAGGGAGCTGGGTTCTCAAACACAGAATGGCTTTAATTTATATTTATATTCCAGGCCCCAAGCCAAAGCATGCAACGGTTCCACCCCCTCGCTGCTGGCGTTCTCTTCCCGCCCCCTAGCCTGACTCCCTGCCACCTGCTGGCCCCACCTCCAGTCCACTGTCGATTCCCACACACAGAGGGGAACAAATCTGTATAATAACCACATGCTGGCACAGTTAGCACACTGAGGAAGGAGAAATCACTCCTCCCTTACTCTCAGCCATAGCCACATGGCCCTTTTCAGATGTGGAGTGCATAAGGAGGGTGCGGCAGGGAAGGCGATATCACTGAAATCATTTGTCTGAGACATGTTCTCTAGCACCCCACAGCTCCCAGATACTCCAGATCGCTGATTCCTCAAGAACTCGCCTAAATAGCCAGATAACTTCTTGACCAGCAAGCATGGGAAAGGTCCTATCCACCATGTCCAAGATGGCATGTTGATGGAATCTTCCCTAAAATTTGGCATATAAATTACTGAGGGTCTCTTGGATGCCTGGTACTAGATTAGGTCCTTGAGAAAGGTCAGGCAGAAGTTTAATGAAAAATTCAACCAGTGTCTATTGAGGCCTTACTGTGTACAAGGCATGCATGAAAACTGGAGCTTTTCTTATAAGACATTCCTAAGGTGGATGCATGAAGAAGGGGATGTAGAGGAGAATATACTCAGTAAAGTATCTTTCCATACATTTCAGAGAGAGAGAATGATAGGATTTATTACTCCCTTCAAAAAGTTAGGCTTTTTTGTGTTAATGTAAGTTTTCTTTTTAAGTTTCTATACTGACTTCTTGTTTAAGAGCTATTCAAATGGCCTCTTCAGTGCACACTCTCACTGTTATATTTGTGTCTCTAGCACCTAGCACAGAAGCTTACAAAAACTTTGTGTTAAATAAAAGTTTGTTGATAGACTAATTATTGAGCTCCCTATTGCTAGACATTTTCAATCTAAGGATAGTCACTTGTCCAGTAGTTTGTGAAGGGGATTCCTGTTTAAGTATGGGTTAGACTAGACAACCACCAAAGTCCCATTTTCCGTGATTCTGTGATTCCCTCCCCAGCTTAGTGTCCCTAGAACCATTGCCATCTTGTAACCCCTGAAGAATGAGGGTCCCTCATTTCCTCAGACCCTCAGAAATGAGTTGGAGTTTCTTGGAGAGTAGTGACACCTACGAAAATAAAGTATAAATTTAAAAAATAAGGTAATTGGAGAGTGCTCAAAAATGTTGTTAATGAATTAGAGAAACAGAAAACCAGAAGCTATCATTTTGAAACTGTAGATTCTTTTTCCTTATTCCTTTTTTTTCACTCTTAACTTTGTATCAGTGAGTGGGTTTTAAATCAGACCAATTTAAATGAAATGTTTGGGTTGCTTTTTTATAGCAGATTTGTCATATATAATAAAATTCTTGCTCTATGGTCCAGAACTGAAACTAAAAGTCCATTTTAGCCCATTACATGGGTACCAGACAGAGTGATGGGAGTCATGCAGAGCTGCCACGAATAAAATGGATATATTGACAATTAGGCAGTAAGCCCTTCACCTCCCATGGCAGGGCTAGGCAGAGACTGCTGCAGAATGAATTAGCTTATCAAAGGTCTCCCTATGAGTAGTGTCTTGTTTTTGCTTCGATACTTGGTTGCTTTGCTAGTCACTACACACAAGTTATAGGAATCTTATAAAGACAGCCTATTATAAGTGAATTAATGATCTTCTGTCATTAATCAAGTGTTGCTTTGAGAACTGAATATACTACAAATAAAACCCAGCAAGCATGCCCAGCTGCTAAACTTTCACTAAAAATTATTTCAGGCTAATTTTCCCTCTGAAGAAAATATGGTATAGAGGAATAATCAGTTTCAACGGCCTCATTTCAATCAAGCAGTTCTGTCATCTCCCCTGAACTTTCCATATGGCTTTGCTAATACTGTCATTCTGCCCTTGAGGAAGAATGATGTTTGCCATAATAGAGAATTTCACCAAAGTCCCAGAAACACTCAAACCAAACTGATTTCTGTAATGATCTGTACCAACAGACCTAAATGTTGTTGTTGGTTTTGTTGATGATGGTCCTTTATTTCAGAAGACAACCAATGATATCATGAGGGTGATGTCTTGACTTGCTTGTGAATTGGATTTACATGAGACAGAGCTGGGCAAAGTCACCCTCACTCTCTCCTCCAGAGTCATGAAATCTAGTGGCAAGACGACTGGCAATGGCCAAGGTACAACGAGAGACCTTGGCCTTTCTAAAGTCTTTCCCAGGTCTGTTTATCTCAGGAAACACCCATTCAATGACTAAGAACTAGGTAAGAGTTGAGACAAAAGATGGCTCAATTCAGCATCACAAAAATATTGGTATGGGAGGAGATAACCTTCAAAGTTTCTGGCCACAACAGAAAACAATTGCTATTTACTCTTATTCTAAGCCATTAAACCCTAAACATTGAGCTTCTGAGGCTTAGGTTGGAACTTGGGCTATTCCCGTGTTAGTACCTTTAAATTTTTAGTATAAGTAGGAGGCTCCTTTTTGAATGTGACTCATAAACTTTCATTCTGACAAGGAAAAGTATTGTTTGTGAACCTAAGTCCCATATGAAAAGAAAAAAGATTCGTGGATACATGAATTTCTGGAAATGTCCGGGTTAATCTTCTTGGCCTCCTCAAAATCTGACTTGCAAAGTGAACATGGGTCATAGGATGGAGGAAACAAGAATAATCCAAAGAGGAGTGGAATCTTTTTCATTGATGATAATTCAACTTGGTAAACAAGACCCACTATATATCAGGTGCTGTGCTAGGCTCTGGCCATTTTGTTGTTATTCAGTCACATCCAACTCTTTGTGACCCCATGGACCACAGCATGTCAAGGCTTTAGGAATTTTTTTGGCAAAGATACTGGAATGTTTTGCCATTTTCTTTTCTGGTAGATTAAGGCAAACAGAAGTTTAAGTAACTTGCCTTGAGTCACACACAGTTAGCAAGTATCTGAAGCCAGATTTGATCTCAGGTCTTACTGACTTCAGGTCCAGTTCTCCATCCACTGAGTCACCTAGCTGCCTTTAGACCCTGGATATATGAAGACAATATTAAAATAATACCTGTCCTCAAGGAGCTTCAATTCTCCTAGGAAAATGCAATATGTACAGCAGAGCCCTCTCACAAAGGCATGTAGGAGGAACAACTCCTGGGAGGAAAGACTTGCCAGGTAGCCCCAAGATAGGGCATGGCCTAGAATATGACAAATGATAAGTTGGGGAGAGTTCATAGTGTCTATGTGCTCTACAACAAAACTCCAGGGTATGTTTCTCTGATTCAGTTGTTTCTCTGGAGGGCATGCAAGATCAGCTTCCCCTGCTCATAACCCCCAGCAGATGATCTGGGCCATTGACACAAGAAGATGGTCATAACATACCCATGTCCACAGAAAAGGCCTTTCTTACCATCCCCTCTTAGACAAAGGGGAGAATCCAGCGTACTGTAGGCTAAGTATGTCTAGAAAATGGTCCTGAAAAGTGTATTTGCTTATATATCTGGCTTTGAAATACACTTTTTTTTTTCCACATCAGTTCATACATATACTGTGACTAGTTTCCTGTACTGAAACTGTATCTAATCTGAGACATGTCCAGGCATGAGCTGTTGTGTAATCATTCAAATAGGACTGGAAATCAAGCTCAAGGCTGGAGGATATGGCCTTTATGTGGCCTTTTAACAGGCAAAGTGCCCTTTTAATTTTAATGTAAATATTAAATATGCAGAAAGAAAAATCACTCAAACTTATAACCTTTGAAAATAAAGAAATCCAAATGAAACTCTATTTGAGTTTCAAATGAAAAAATGTTTGATCGCCCAAATTGAATGTTTTAAATATATGATGACCAAACTTGCCCCTAAAGAACATGTATGATAAGGCCCCGTCCTGCTTCCTTAGCTGGGGGTTGGGAGGCAGGGGGAAGATGTGGAACACTGCATATTGATGTTGAACTTTTTAATACGATAGTTATTTTTGCTCATTTTTCCCTTATTATTCTTTGTTATAAGAGATGGCTTTCTGGGAGGATGGAAATATATTTAGAAGCATAGATACTATAAAAACAAAAGATATCAACAAAATGTTGTTTTTTAAAAAGAAAAAGACAAAATTTGTAATCTTATCAGCCTTTTAAAATTCATTCCTTCATTAAATAAAAATTTATTAAGCCCTTACTTTGCACCAGGCCCTGTGCTAATCACTAGGGACTCAAAAAGAGGCAAAATGCAGCCTCTACCATCAATTAGCTTACAATCTAATAGGGGAAACAATATGCAAACAAATCTATACCGAGCAACCTATATACAGGATAAATAGGACATTGTTAGCAGAGAGAAGGCACTGGAATTGGAGGCTGGGGAAGGCTTCTTGTAGGTGGTAGAACTTTAGGTGCTTTTCCTTGACAAATTTTCAATTGCTTTGAACCATAATTCTCTGATCCAGTTTAAAACCTGGGTTTCCTCAATTAAAAGATCAAAGGTATGGAAACCTCACCAAGAAAGGAAATGCGGTGTCTGAAAGAATAAGGGATTTCTTCTGTCAGTTCAAATAGCTAGAACCACTGAATTAGTTTCATTTCATAGACCCACCCTTTTTGTGTCTGTCCTTTCCCTACTGATTTTTCTCAGGTAACTAAAAACCATTTGGAGGTACCCATCCAAGTATTGTTGGATTGCAAATATGTGGCTTCGTGGGGGAGGGTGGGAAGGGGTTATGTATAGCAGGCTAAAAGCATTATGGCCATAGGAAATTTCAAATTGTACTTTTTAATCCATGCTTCTGCAGGCTTAAAGTCATGGGAAGGCATTTGGCCAACTCATTTACTGGGGGGCAAATGAGGATTCCCATGAGCTGTCATTTTGAGAGAGCAGCAAGAATATCTTCCAGCTAGGAAAAAAAAAGAAAGGGAAGAAAATTGAAACCCCACCCAGGAGAAACCAGTTTTCTTTCGCTTGACACACTGTTTTACTGGAAAGATGAATATCTATTGCAGGGAAGGCACTTTAAAGAACAACGTTGATGTCCCAATGATTTACAGAACAGAAATGCAGTCATCTCAGTAACATGTCATAAAGAAATCAGCCAACACAAGCTAATGCAAACATGCTACCAAATAAAGAAGGATCCACATGCCACAGCCAGGGAGGGAGGGAGAGAGAGGTAAATATTTCCAAGGCACTAAGTCTAGCCCTGGAAAGGACAAGCCCTGCAATCAATTGACCTTAGGAGTAGTAATGGAAGGGTATTTCCTGTTTCACTCCCTGAAATCTGAAACCTGGGAGAAAGGCTTTCTAAGGCTCCGAGAAATAACAAGGTTTTCTGTTTTCAATAATATATTTTGTTTTAAGCAAGGAAGAGGAAGCTGGTTAGTATCCCCAAGGATTGACTTTGGCAGACTCTTTAACCTATGTTTGCCAGGCAGCTCCTTCTTGGCTTGCCTATGCAGGTACCCATTGAAAGTGCCCAGGGAGGAAATAAGAGAATGCCTGAAGCAGGGAAAATCCT
>CM053580.1:312245342-312262591 GCA_028627135.1 Pseudochirops cupreus | reverse complement strand
AACAAAAGCCTGAAGCATGTTTGCCAGAAAACTTGCTGCAGCCCTAGGACAAGCAAGAAGCATTCTGTAGGAGGCCCTTGTTTGAGCACTCACTCCAAAGAGCTAATTGCCAAAGACTGGTTCTTAATCTAGGTGAATTTAGGTTTGTGTTTCTGTGTATATGGTAGCTGCATTTTAGTATAATTGATTTGCTTTGAAATCCTATTTATTTTACCTTATATATCTAAAAACATTATTCTGAGCAGGCCTCCATTATGATTTCATTAGACTATTAAAGGGGCCCATTTTACATGATCTTTACAGGATAACTTTATTATATATTTTTAAAAATAGAAAGTTGTGCATAACAGATTTGCAGTTTCATGTGCAATCTTTTTTTTTAATTTAAAAAAAAATTAAAGAGGCCCAGAAAAGGAAAAAAAAATCTCTGATCTCATTTAAAGAATCTGACATCTGAGAAGGTCTCACAACATGCATCCAGAAAAAAAAATCTTTTAGTAAATCTACTCAGCAGGTAGGGTAGCATAGTGAACAGAGTGCTAGGCTCAAGTCAGGAAGACATGAACTTGAAATCTGCTTCAGACACTTAGTAGTTCTGTGACCCTGGACAAGTCGCTTACCTTTACTTGGTGTCACTTTACTCATCTATAAAATGGGGATGACAATAGCACCAACCTCACAGGGTTATTGTGAATATCAAATGAGATCAAATATAAAGGGCTTTGCTGACTTTAAAGTGCTACATAAATGCTGTTTATGGATAGTATTATTACTCCCTACAGTTTGATCTGCTGATTTCCATCTGTAAAGGGAGGGCATTGGATCCCATGAGCCCTACGAGCCCCTTCCAGCTATAAAGCCACAGGATCCTGTGACCAGAAGGGTGTGGTTATGTCGAGACAGCATGGTTCAAGATCCCTGTATCTAAGATCCCATAGCAGAATCCTAAGACTTAGGCAATCTGTCTCTGACTCATTGTATTGCTATTTCAGTGGCACTGTCACTTTCATCATCACTGCTACTAATATTTTTGCTTTTTAAGCATCCACACGGTCAGGAGCACAGTGTAAGAGAAAAGAAGCCAAATGGTCTTTGTCTGATAAAAGACGACATCTCTGAGGATCATGCGGTCACAGACCCAGGGCTGGGAGGGAGCTCTGGCTTTGGAGACTGGTATCTGACTGAGTTTGAATCAAGACTCTGTCACTTAGCGCCTAGGTGGATTGGGCAACTCACTCCAGGGCCTTAGCTTTCGCATTTAGAAAGGATAACAACAATAATTTTGGAATTGTTTGGCAGAATGCTGAGGAACTATAATTACCAAACTTGGCCCTAAAGAAAACGGACCTGCCCATGTTTCTTTGCAGAGGTGGGAGACTGTAAGTTTGCAACATTGCATATAATTTCAGACATTTTAGATATAGTGGCTGGTTTTGCTGAACTGTTTATTCTTTTTTTTAAGGGACAACTCTCTAGAAGGGAAAAGTAAGGAGGGCTATATTTGGAAATGTAATTCATGTAAAAAAGCAAAATATTTCAAAAAAGCATTTTTAAAAGAACATGTTTAAAAACACATTATGCTCCTCTGGGTCTTCTTTTCCCCAGGTTAGACCTTCCCAGTTCCATCAAATGACTCTCATATGGAATGATCTTGAGACCATTCATTGAAGATCTTTGGACCCTCCGTAGCTTATAAAAGGATTCATCAGAGAAATCCTTAAAATATGGAAATCCCCTCCAGCATTTGCAGTATGACTGCAAAGACAACAACCCTTCTATTCATATATGCATTTCTAGGAACCCACCTATATTGTTAGGAAGATACACCGGAAAATGGGTAATAACCTATTGATTAGGAGGGATCTGTGGGTTGGAAACACGCCAGAAAACCAACTTCATTAAAAAAACAAACTCTTCTTATTGACTCAACAGGAAAGGGAATGCTGTTACACATTGGAGACTCTCCCACTTCTAAACAGTCCAAAGAAGATTTTTGTTCAGTCATTTCAGTTATGTTGGACTATTCATTTGGGCTCATTTTCTTGGCAAAGATACTAGAGTACTTTACCATTTCCTTCTCCAGCTCATTTTACAGATGAGGAAACTGAGGCAAACAAGGTTAAGTGACTTACCTAGGGTCACACTGCTAGTAAATGTCTGAGGCCATATTTGAACTCAGGAAGTTGAGTCTTCCTGATTCAAGGCTTGGTGCTCTAGCTGCTACACTACCTAGATACCCCAAAGAAAATACAGTGCTGGTGAAACAAAAGAAAATTAGTGTTCGCACAGGAGTAAATCTTAAAAGACTCACCTTCCTTAGATGTGTTTTCCTCAAGTGACTGCAGATGCTGTTGTAGCCATAGCAACATTAACACCATGTTCTATCAGATCAAAAGAAACATTTATAACATGAATATTATAAAAATGAACAATTTAGAAAACTTTTATAAACTGATGAAGAATGAAGTAAGCATATTCTGGTAAACAATTATACAACAACAACACTGTAAAAACATACACAACTTTACAAACTGCAAGAATTATACTATGATCATTTGCAATTCCAGAGTAATAATGATGAAACATGCTATAGATTATAGAGAGGTGATGGTTTTTTAAGTACAGAATTTATACACACACATATGTGTGTATATATATGTATGTATATACACATACCCAGATACAAAATACATACAGATATATACACATATGTATATACACATACACAGATACACATATATAGATATATTTTCACACACATATGTGTGTATATATTATATATATGTATATATATATATATTTATTTATATACAGATATATAGCTAGATGGCACAGTGTATAGAGTACTAGACTTGGAGTCAGAAAGACACATTTTCTTGAGTTCAAATTCAGCTTCAGGCACTTAGTAGCTGTGTGACCCTGACCAAGTCACATAACCCTGCTTATCTCAGTTTTCTCATTGGTAAAATGACCTAGAAAAGGTAATGGCCAAGCACTCCAGCACCTTTGCAAGGAAAACCCCAAATAGAGTCACAGTCAGACACAGTTAAAAATGACTGTACAACAACAATAGATAGTGTATAGCCATTAAAATAAATTTGTTTTGCTACAGAAATTTTTCTCTTCTTTTTTTTTTTCCAATAAGGTAGGAATGGGAGGGAGAGAAAATAAATCTGTTTTCTTGTTGTTGTTGTTGTTGTTTTTAAAGAAGGGTTGTCCTACAGATGTGAATGTTGAATATACTTCAGATGAGATCACTGTATTATTAATTTTACTTAACTATTTTACTTTTTACAAGAGATTTCTCATAAAGTAGGAGTAAGCTGTAAATGTTTGTAACGTAAAAACAAAACACATCAATAAAACTTTTTAAAAAATCAGGGCTCACTTCACAGGCAGTGAAATAGGTGGAGCTTGCCTTTGTGTGAGTGCCAAGAGAAAACATTTGCACCTTTCTGTTCCCAGTCTCTGCTCCTACGCCCCCATTTGCCTAAAAGACTCTGAAATATCTTTCATGAGAGTCACTCCTTAACACTGTGTCTCTAGCAATCTTCTATTCAAATGCAAATAGGTTAACTGGAAAAAGAAATGCATCAGATGGGATCTGAACCCAGGTCCTCTGAAATCAGATCTACTACTCTTTGAATCAGTAATCACTAAATAACCACCGGATCACATGGAAGCTATTTTTAGGTGAATTAAGCAATTACTTTTTTTTAATTCTTATTAAATATTTCCCAATTATAAGTAAAAAGTTTTTTAACATTTATTTTTTACATTTTGAGTTCCGAATTCTCTCCCTCCTCCCATGTCTCCCCTTCTTGAGAAGTCAAGCAATTTTATATGTTATACACGTGATGTCATGCAAAATATATTTCCGTATTAGCCATATTGCAAAAGAAAACAAAGAAAAAAAGAAAATCAGAGAAACTAAAAAAGCATGCTTCAATCTGCATTCAGAGTTTATCTGTTCCCTCTCTAGGGGTGGAGAGCATTTTTCATCACGTGTCCTTTGCCATTGTGTTGGATTGTTGTATTGCTGAAAATAGCCAAGCCATTTACAGTTGATTACTGTATGACGTTACTGTTGCTGTGTTCAATTTTCTCTTAGTTCTGCTCACTTCATTTTGCATCAGTTCATATAAGTGTTCACAAGTTGTTTTCTGTTGTTCTTTTTTTTTTCTGGAAACCATCCTGCTCATCATTTCTCATAGAATAATAATATTCCTTTATAGTTATAAACCACAATTGGTTCAGTCAATGGCCATCCTCTCAATTTCTAATTCTTTGTTGCCACAGAAAGAACTGCTATGAATATTTTTGTAAGAATCAGTCCTTTTCCCTTTTCTTTGATTTCTTTGGGATACAGACGCAGCAGTGGTATTGATAGATCAAATATATATAAGTACAATTTTATAGCTCTTTATATATAGCTTCAAATTGATCTCCAGAATGGTTGAACTAGTTCACAACTCCACCAACAGTGTACTAAAGTCCCAATTTTTCCACATTCCCTCCAGCATTTGTCATTTTCCTTTTCTGTCATAAGCCAGTCGGATAGGTGTGAGATAGTACCTCAGAATTGTTTTGTCTTTCTCTAATTGGTAGTGATTTAGAGAATTTTAAAAATGTGATATTTGATAGCTATGATGTATTCTTCTGAAAATTGCCTGTTTATTTCCTTTAACCATTTATCAACTGGGCATTGGCTCTTATTTTTATAAATTTGGCTCTTTTTTCCTATATATTTGAGAAATGAGGCCTTTATCAGAGAAATATTATGTAATTTATTTTCAGAATTTCTCATTTTTCTTCTCATTTTGGCTGCGTTAGTTTTGTTTGTATGAAATCTTTTTAACTTCATGTAACCAAAATTATCCATTTTATTCTCTGTCCTCTCTTTCTCTTGTTTGGTCATAAACTCATCCTTTATCCATAGATCTAATAGGTACATTTTTCCCATGCCTCTTTAATTTACTAATACTTTTTATGTCTAAATCATGTTCACATTTTGAGCTTATCTTGGTATACCATGTAAGAAGTTGGTCTATGCCTAGTTTCTGCCAAGCAGCTTAAGACTTTTCCTAGCAATTTTTTTTCTCAAAACTTGGCTTTTTGGGTTTATCCAACGCTTGATTACTATGGTTATTTACTACTATGTGTTATGCACCTAACCTATTCCACTGTTCTACTACTCTATTTCTTAGCCATTCCAAATTGTTTTAATGATTATCACTTCATAATATAGTTTGAAATTTGGTACCACCAGACCCTCTTCCGTCACCTTTTTTTTTCCCATCTATTCCCTTAGTATCTTGATGCCTTGTTCTTCCAGATGAATTTAGTTTATAAAATAATTTTTGGTAGTTTTGAATGGTATGACACTGAATAAGTAAATTAACTTAGTAGATTCTTATTTTTACTATATTGACTTGGCATACCCATGAGCAATTAATTTTTCTCCTATTGTTTAGACCTGTCTTTATTTGTGTGAAAAGTGTTTTGTAATTGTGTTGATATAGTCCCTGGGTTTATCTTGGCAGGTAAGCTCCCAAGTATTTTATATACTGATTTTGTTTTAAATGGAATTTCTCTTTCTATCTCTTCCTGCTGGGTTTTGTTTATAGTATGAAATAACAATTCCTAACAATAGCCTGGTTTTTGCTTTGCAAAACATACTATTGAGTTAAGGGAAGTTCCAACCCTCAGTCAAAGAAAGATCCTGTATTATTCAGGTGAATATTCTGTTATGGGAAAATGTTTACTTCCTTAAAAATAGTACGTTAAAATTTCTTTGCCATTGATTTTCAATGATTTTTTTAAATTATTAAATGTTTAGTATATACTCTTAGGATAGAAATCAAAAAAGATACAATACCTGTCTTAAAGAGCTCATGTTCTAATTGGGTGACAGAGACAAAACACAAAGGGAAATGGTGACTAGGGAAGAGTATTTTAGTCTGGGAAGACACAGCAATGGTAAGTGGAGTCAAAGGGCATAGACCAGAGTGTGATTGAATTACTGATTGCAGACTAAGAAACAGAAGGCAAGGAGAGGATTGTGGGCCATGGAAGCAGGACATAGGCCAAGAAAAGCATGGTAGGGGTCTGGGGTGAGTTAGATATAGTGGTTTTTGCTATTCAGGAGAGCATGGACCAGGGAAGGAGCTCTGAGGCACACTGGCTTAGCTTCTGCAAGGCATTCTATTTGGCATTCCATTCAAGCTTTTGAAATCAGTAAATTTGCATTTCCTTTTAAAACTGCAACATCCCATTCTTACTTTAAGAGAAATTTAGCATGCATTTAGCATACAGGGAAAATGGAGAGGAAGCTTGCCTGGGGAAAATTTGGTTAGTAGTTAGAGCTCTGGACTTGGAGTCAGGATGACATGAGCTTAAACCTGGCTTCACACATCGACTAGTCTTATGATCCTAAGCAAGTCACTGAAATGAATTAAATGATTAAGTATTTCAATTTTCTCATCTGCAAAAGAGATAATTATAGCACTTACCTCACTGGGTAGTTAGTTGTGAGAATCAACTGCATGTAAGAATCTGGACACATCTTAAATCTCTACAGCCTGAACTTAGAGGTAGAGGGGACTCCAGAGGTCATCTGCTCCAATCTGCCTATCTTATAGATGGCGATAAGCAGGGTCAGAGGGGATAAGAGATTTGCCCCACGGTCACACAGTTTTGAGATTCGAACCCAGATCCTTTGACTCCAGACATAATGTTTTTTTCCACTGCATCATGAAATGTGAGATATCATCATCATCATGGCAAAGTTATGAATAAAAAGTCATTTTTTAAAAGTCACCCTTCATCCTAATTTGAATATCAAAACAAACAACACTTCTATAATCCTTGCTACTAACTTCAAGAGGCAAGATTCGAACCCAGACCATTCCTAAGTCTGAGCCTAGTGCTCCACTCTACCATATTAGTTCTTTCTGCCATGTAGCAAAAATTCTCAGAGATGACATCACAGACCTCAAGCTTCAACATCCAGACTCTTTGGAGGGCAATTGGGGTTAAGTGACTTACCCAAAGTCACACGGCTAGTTAGTGTGTCAAGTGTCTGAGGTTGGATTTGAACTCAGGTCCTCCTGACTCCAGGGGTGGTGCTCTATTCACTACGCCACCTACCTACCCCCAAAATCCAGAATCTTAACGAGTGCAATAAGTTCAGAGAAAAATCAGTAGCAGCATTGGCTAGACTCAAGAAAAAAAACACTATTCTACAACTAGTAGTATTACATCACTACCTATGTTAAAGTTTTCAAACAAGTCTCCTAATGTGGACATTTGACACCAACCCTCCAGGAATGTCTGCACAATTGCTGTGTCAGCAAAGAATCAGAAGACCTAACTGAGGAAAAGGGGGCAGTTAAGTAGTGCAATGGAAAGAATGCTAGCCCTGGAGTCAAGAGGAACTGAGTTCAAATATGGCTTCAGACACTTCTTAAGCTATATCACCCTGGGCAAGTCACTTAACTCTGTTTGCCTCAGTTTCCTCATTTGCAAAATGATCTGGATAAGGAAAGAGTAAACTGCTCCAGCATCTTTGCCAAGAAAACCTCAAATGGGATCACAAGACTAATTGATTGAAGAAGGACAAACTGAGGAAGGCAGTGCTCTCAAGAGTTATGAGTGTATGACAATAAAGAGGATCTTAAAAGCAAAGCTAGCACACCATCAGTAAATATATTTGAATTTTGGCGTTTGAGCAGAGTGCCTTATCTTGAACATTTATTGTCCTATTGTTTTAGAATATTTTTAGATCAGCAGCACAGCCTTCAAAGTAAATGCAGAGGAACAGAGCTGTGAACACAGGACAGACCCAGAGAGTGGTTTCAGAAACAACCAGAAGACTGTCTGCCTCATCAAGATTCGACAGAAATGTTCTGGAGGGAGAGCAACTCTCCCATTCAAGGACAAACCAGGAGTGCATTGGCAACCAAAAAGAGATTTCATGCCACAAAAATTGATGCTATAAAGAGACTGGGTTCAGATCCTGTCACTAGCATTGTGACCCTAGACAAGTCACTTAATCTTTCTAGGCCACATTTTTCTCATCTGTAAAATGAGGGAAGGGGTTGGATTGGATGAAGTCTGAAGTCTCTTCCAACTCCATATCCATGATCCCCACGAATAGACAGGTGCTGAAGCCAATCCTGCTTCAAAGAACCATTGTTAAATTTTCAGCGTAATCATTTGCCCCTCAGAAATTAGTAAATGCTACAAACCAGGAACATATTGTTATAAACCTGATATTGTTTCTACAACAACAATATATTAATTTTGTTGTTGTTGTTGTTGTTGTTGCTTGGGCTTAATAAAGTGATGCAGAAAATGTTAATTAGGCAGATTAAACTTAAAAATGAAACTGGTAACAATTTTTTTCCCCAGAGAATCAGTTGTTAAACATTTACCAGAATATCTATACCAGCCTATGAATCTCTCTGATTCATCTATAAAATGTGGGTTGAACTAGAATGAACTCTGAAGTCAATTCCAGTTCTAAATCAATCAATAAGTATTTATTAAAGCATTCTATATGAGAAGCCCTGTGTTAGGTACTGGGAATATAAAAACCAAAAGGAGTATACATCTTTTCAAGAAAAATCTATTACCTATTATTCCTATTTGTGACCTTAAGTACCTATGCAGCTTCAGAAAAAAACAAGGCCGAACAAAATGTGATTCATAATGTATGAAATTAGATTAAATAACCTTTTTTTTTTAAAGAAAATGTCTCTGATCCTATAATGGAGTATAGTTGCTTCAATACTTCAAAAAATTTCAATTGCATTCACATTGCAGTTCTGTCCTCCTCTCCACCCCATCTAGATCCAGGAAACTTAGTCACATTAACTCTCAACTGCTTGATTGAGTTTTAAAAGGACTGTGTGTGACATAATCAACAAAACAAGGTGTGGTGGGAACAAAAGTGGAAATTCAGGATCTCAGCTGGGAGCAGAGGGCAGATGAAAGCAATCTCTATCAAAGAAGTGTGAGAAAATGAGGAAGAGTGAAAAAGGAGGGTTCCCCAGTATCCTAGGAGAGCCAAAAGTGAAAATGATGAGCTTGATTCTGCCTGACCTTTTACCAAGAGGAGTTAGTTTCTCTCTGTCTCTCTGTCTCTCTCTGTCTCTCTCTCTCTCTCTCTCTCTCTCTCTGTTTCTGTCTCTCTCTGTCTTCCACATGAACACTATAGGGCTACACACTGTTAGAGAATCATAGAATAATAGAACTTGGAGCAAGAATATCTCAAAGTCCATCTACTATGACTTCTTGAGGTCCCGAGACATGGGGACTGGGATGGCAAAAAATAAATAAAAGCTTTATTTTCACTAATCTTTCACTAAAAGTTAGTACTTCCTCCAGTCATGAACATAAGGAGCTAAGCATGACCGAGAAGGGGTCCATACCACCAGACCGATGAGGGGTCCATGACAAGAAAAAAGATTAAGAATTTGTGATAACAGTTCAACTCACTCCTTTAACAGTTGGAGTAAACGAAGCCCAAATTAGGTAATTTGCCCAAGGTTTACAAGCAGTAAATGATATATTATCAAAACTGTAATCTGGAGAGCAGGAAAAGAGTCATAGATTTAGAACCAGAAGTTACCTTGAAGAATGTGTGTTATTCAGTCATTTTTCCATCATGTCCAACTCTTCATGATCCCGTTTGGGGTTTTCTTGGCAAAGATACTGGAGCAGTTTGACCATTTCCTTCTCCAGCTCATTTTATAGGTGAGAAGACTGAGGCAAACAGGGTTAAGTGACTTGCCCAGGGTCACACAACTACATATATGAGACCAGAATTGAACTCAGGTATTCCTGACTGCAGGGTTAGCACTCTATCCACTACACCAGGTAGCTGACCCACTGTTTGCCTTTCCTTGTATCCCTGACACTAGGTACAATGCCTGATACATAGCAGGTATTTAAAAAGTGTTCATGGACTGCATGTATGAGATACTAGAACCAGGATTTGAATACAAGTTCTTTGATTCTTGATGTGATACTCTACTAAACCTTACTATCCACCTTCCTCTTAAAGATAATCCAAAACCCTTTTGCAAAAGAAAAACTGAGGCCTATAAAGGTGGAATGTCTTGTGCAAGGTCAAACAGGTAAAAGGAAAAAATCCAGGATTCAAACTCAGGTCCTCTTCCACCAAAGCCAGTGTACTGGTGGCTATACTACACTGCTGCTCACTTGAGGTCCCATCAAAAGTGCATCTGCTTCCCTCAAGTCTCCCACCTCCTCTCACTCCAAACTATCCTTCATTCAGTCATCAAAGGGATTTCTCTAAAGCACAGGTCTGACCACACCACTCCTCGCCCACTCAATAAACTCCAATATCTCCCTATTGCCTCCAGGACCAAATACAAAATCCTCTGGCATTCAAAGTCCCTCGTAACTTAACCTCCAGCTACCTTTCAGTCTTCTTATATATTACTCCCAATACTTGTTCTTTGTTTCAATGACCTCTTACTATTCCACAAACAAGACACTCCATCTCTGATTCCTAGCATTTCTCTGGTCCTCATGCCTGGGATGCTCTCTCCCATCTCTAACTACTGCCTTCCCTGACTTCCTTTAAGACACAATGGATATCTCATTTTCTACAGGAAAGTTTTTTCCCCCACCACTCTTAATGCTACCACCTTCTCTCATTTACTTTTTTTAGCCTGTAAATAGCTCATTTCTACATGCTATTTGCTCGTTTGTCTCCCTGTTACATAATAAGTGCCTTGAGGGCAGGAACTATCTTTTTTGCCTCTCTGTAATCGCAGAATTCAGCACAGTGCCTGACATATAGTAGGTATTTAATACATGTTTGGGTAGCTAGTGGTGGTGCAGTGGATGGAATGCAAGGCCAGGAGTCAGAAATCCAGCCTCAGACACTTCTTCACTTTGTGACCCAAGTCATTTAACTCTGTTTGACTCAGTTTCCTCATCTGCAGAATGAGCTGGAGAAGGAAATGACAAACCATTCCAGTATCCTTGCCAAAAAAAAAAAACCCAAATGGGGTCACTTGGAGTCAGATACGACTGAAAAGACGGAACAACAACAAAATATATGTTCATTTACTGACTGGTTGACATTTGGAGAACATACGACTTGGAGCAGAAAATCCAAATGGCCAATCATCTTAGGTCAAATATGTCAATTTTCCATGTTTTCCAGAAGAAATGTTGCCAAGTATATTTTCTTTATCTAGGGTTCCTCCTCTTGTTTATTGTGCAATATAGGGAGCACAGGTATCTATCCCAGATATCCCTTGCCTTACCAAAGGAAAGAAATGAGGAGGGGGAGAGCCCCATCGTCAGAACTGTTAATGGGTCCCTTAAAAAGAGAAAATTTTAGTCCAATATGTAATGTGTGCTTTATAACTGCTCAAGAGGTAACTATAATTTTTTTTTGATGATACATTGTACAAGCTGGGTACAAGATGATGTTTACCTGTCTTAACAAACAGATTTTGATATTCATCCCTATTCTTCACCCTACAGGAGAAACCAGACTATCCAAGAAATTTTAGATGGCCTAGATTTTCAATAAGCACCCGACTGCCAAATGGATTGCAATTTCCAAGGATTCAACAGTCATTACAGTCCTACTATGTGTCAGACACTGTTCTAGGCACTGGGGATACAACTACAAAGAATGAGACAATCCCTACTGACAATGAGCTTACATTCAAATTATATAGATTTAGTTAGTTTATTTTAATATCCTCTTTCTCCTCATCGCAGCCCAACCCCAGCAAGACTCACATCTGGAAATTCCACTTCAGAATCTGAGTTGTCTTGAAAATAACCTAGCAATACCACTCTTATGTCTGTTTCCCAAGATGATTAGGGGAAAATGGAAAAGAACTTACGTGTTCTAAAATATTTATAGCAGCTCTCTTTTTGGTGGCAAAGAATTGGAAATTGTGGGGATACCCGTCAGTTAGAGAATGGCTTAACAAATTGTGGTTCTTGATGGATTTTTACTCTGCCATAAGAAATGATGAATTCTGGGGCAGCTAGGTGGCTCAATGAATAGAGCACCGGCCCTGGAATCAGGAGGACCTGAGTTCAAATGTGACCTCAGACATTTAACACAAAAAAATGTGACCATGTAACCTTGGGCAAGTCACTTAATCCCAATTGCCCTCCAAAAAAAAAGAAAGAAAAAAAATGATGAGTTCAATGGTGTTAGAAAACCTCCACAAAATAGTGTAGAGCAGTGGTTCTCAACCTGTGGGTCACAACCTCTTTGGGGGTCAAACAACCCTTTCACAGGGGTCAGAGGGGTCGCCTAAGACCATCGGAAAATGATGTCTTTTCCGATGGTCTTAGGAATGGAGACACTGCTCCTCTATCCATCTCCAGGCGGGTCGGCCCACCTGCAGATACGCCCACATACAAGTATTAAAGGGTCACAGCATTAGGAAGGTTGAGAACCACTGGTGTGGAGCAAAATGAGCAGAGCCAAAAGAACATTGTATACAATAACAGCAGTTTTGTTTCAAGAACAATTGTGAACAACCAAGTCATTCTGACTATTATAAATGCCCAAATTAACCTCAAAGATCTTATGAAGGAAAATACTATCTGAATCCAGAAAGGAATACTGCTGTGGTATAAGAAATGATGAGCTGGTTGGTTTAGAAAAACATGGAAAGATTTGAATTTAGGAAGGAAGATGATATCCAGCATTACAGAAACAGATGATAGGAGGAAATAAGCATAGTTTGGTCTTACATATATGTGTATGAGCATATATGTGTACATATGTGCATACACATACATACGTGCATAAGTACATACTAAAAAAAAAAAAGAAAAAAATTAGCCTGTTTTGTGATGCCTGCTGTTGACATCAGGGGCTAGTCTAACCCTGCCCACTCCCAAACCCTCCCACAAACACACTTTCCTTTAGCTGACCTTCAGATGCAGTAGTTCAAACTTCAAGGAAAACCAATGAAAATGTTGATTCATCTCATAAAAGTTTCAATATAGGAAGGCAAGCCTTTATAAGGCAGGTTTCATTTTCTGTGAAGGTCATACATATGACAAAGATTTGGAAAAGTACAGAATTATAAGTGGATCCACATGTTTTTTTTTTTCTCTAATGAAACTTTCAATTTATTAGTAAGGCAAAGTAAATACAGATGCCTATGTATGTACAAGTACACAGGCCACTTCTTGTGGAGCCAAAGGGTCAAGGATCCTGTGGTTTCACAAATGCAGCTCATAACTAATCTAGGTCTTAAGGAATTGCTTGAGATTCAGAAAGATGAAGGAATTTGCTCAGGTCATAGAGCAAATAAATAGAGAAAGGTAGGATTTGGGGGTAGCCAGGTGGCTCAGTGGATAAAGAACTGGAGCTGGAATTAGGAGGACCTGAGTTCAAATCCAGCCTCAGATGCTTACTACCTGTGTGACCCTGGGCAAGTCACTTAACCCCACTTGCCTTCTCACCTGCACCCCCTAAACAAAGAAGAAAGTAGGACTTACATCCAGTTTTTCTTAAAAATTCAGATCAATGCAATGACTGGTCATGATTCTAGAGGACCTATGAAGATGTATGCCCCCACCTCCTGACAGAGAGGTAATAGACTCGGATGCAGAATGAAATAGACACATTTTGGACATGGCCACATGGGAATTTGTTTTGCTTGAGAGGCTAGTGGAAGAGGAAATAGATTCTTTTGTTCATTGAAAAAAATCAAACATTTTAAAAAAGAAATCTTGCTGACTCCTAGTCCATTACTCTATCCACTGAAAAACACATCTACATGGAAGAAAACATACTATGTGTAAATAGGTGGGAGAGTGGGTGGTAACATTAAGGACCCTACATGAGGTTTTCCAGTCCCTTCTCCCCCAATCCCAAACTTTAAAATTGTTCAATGCTTTGCTAGTGTCCAAACTAGCAGCCCAGAAACAATACTCAAACTGACTGGGAAGAAAGAGTATGTAAACACATGCAACAGGCTCTGATTTGTTATGGCTGTGAGGAAATGAGAGAACAATTTCTCTGTTTTTGTTTACAGTGCTGGTGATTGCAGGTCTGTGTTGAGTGGAGAGGTTGTCCCCGTGCATTCACATCCACCGCCACCCCCTTTCCCCATTTTGCAATGTGAGAAGCATGTCTAATGTCCAGAAAACAGGAGAAGAATGAAGTTCAAGGACTCTCTTACTAGCCCTCCCTCACCTCCCATTCAGTCTTGAATACAGATGGCAGCTTGGCATGGCTGGACCAACCGCGGCTGTCCATGTATCAGCCTTGATAGTTTGGTGGGGCCCTCTTTCGTTGATCTCAATTACCTGCATCAAAAGTATGTGAAGCATGATCAGGTGCCCTCTCCCTGCTTCACTTAAATCCAATTCGCACACAAATCAAGACATTACCGTCCTTTGGGAATAAAGAAGGAAGAACAATAACAACAGGGGTACAGGAGGCGGATTCTGGAGACTCAGCAAACCTATGGGTCTCCTCCCTGGAAGTGCTTCCAAGTGACTGTCCAGGAACTTCACCAGGATAAGATGTGGCAATGGTCCTTGGAGGAAAGCAGTCATTGCTCTAGCACAGCAGCCCCATAGCACTTGCAGGGACAGCTTCCTACTTTCAGAATCTGTTCTTGGACTTTTTTTAATGGTACAAAGTAAAGTTTAAACACCTGGCTATAGGAATTCAACCCCTGAGGCAGTTGGGTTCCTGGAATTCCCTGGTTGCTACTCTCTGATTGTCATGTTCTCCAGCAGGCACATTCTTTTAGAATTTCCGCTATTTGGTCATGTGTGATTTCCCCTTCTGAGTTGTACATCACTCACAACTGTCCTTTTCTCTACTCATCCAGCTGCCATCCTAACACCACAGTCTGACAGATCCAGAGAAAGAAGGGACCTCAGAAGCCATCTAGCAACTGCCTCACTTTACAGAAGAGGAAGCTGGGAGCCAGAGAGGTTAAATAACTTGACCAATGTCAAGTGACACAATTCAGTAAATGTCAGGTAGCAAGCCCTCGTCACCTCCAGCCAAGGCTACTGCAGCCCTTTTGTCATTGGTCCCCCTGCCTCCAGTCTCCCCTCTCTAAATCATCCACCACCACCCCAAATTAACATGACTAGTGCACAGGTCTGACTGACTGTGTTACTTCTCTGATGAGAAAGAAAGCTTCAGTGACTTCCTTCTGGAATCATTGCCTCTATTTGGCAATGAAACCCCTTCACAATCTGACCTCAGCCTACCTTTCCTAACTCACTAAACCTTACTTCGCTAAGCAAATTTCATTGCAGCCAATTCGGCTTACTTCCCTTTTCTCAGACATACCACTGGATCTCTAGTTTCTGTAGCTTTGCACAGGCTGTCCCCTCACGACTGGAACGTGCTTCATCGCCTCTGCCCCTCAGAACCCTTCTCTTTCCTCAGAGCTAAGGGCCAGTGTTATATCCCACACGACAGCTTTCTGGTTCCCCTCCCAGTCTCCCACTGGCCATGAATTTGTGTTTCCTTTTTATAGGTTGTGTTTTCACTTATATCTGTGCAAGTTGATTCCATCTATCACATGGGGCTCTTTGAAGAGAATGGTCTGTTTTGTTTTTGCCTTCATGGGCCCAGCATCCAAATGACACATAGAAAGAAGGCAGGAAGAGAAAAAGGAAGGGGGAGAGGAGGGAAGGAGGGAAGGAAGGAAAGATGGGGAGGGAAGGAAGGAAGGAAGGAAGGAAGGAAAGGAGGAGGAGAGAGATGGAGGGAGGGAGGAAAGCAAAGACAGAGGGAGGAGGAAGGGAAGGCAGGAAAGAAGGAATATCATTCAACCAAAAGGCAGAATAAATATTGAGCTAAAGTAAGACGTAATTGTTGTTCAGTTGTTTTCAACTCTTTTTTACACTGTTTGGGGTTTTTGTTTGTTTTTTTTTGGCAGAGAAACTGTAGTGGTTTGCCATTTCCTTCTCTAGCTCATTTTATAGATGAGGAAACTGACGCAAAAAGGGTTAAGTGACTCCCAGGGTCACACAGCTAGTAAGTATCTGAGAAGAAATTTGAATTCCGGAAGATTTGTCCTCCTGACTCCAGGCCCAACACTCTATTTACTGTGCCTCTTAGCTTCACAAAGCTAAGTTACAAGCCACAAATACCGTGACAGTGATATGAGTTGGGTGAAACATGAAGGAGATTCTCCATTTTCAAAGTTACTTAATCTTAAAGTACTTCATCAAGGAACAATCATGGACCAATAAAATTGAACTGAGGGCCCTGCAAAGGGGAAAGAGTGCTATCTTTGGAGTCAGAGGACCCAGATTTGAATCCCACTTTTACTACCACCTATTTGTATGTCTTTGGACAACTTAAACTCTCCAAATCTCATTTTCCTCATTAATAAAATGAGAGGATTGGACCAGATCAAGTTCTTAACTTTTTCTGTGTCATGGACCCCTTTGAGGTCTAGTAAAACTTATGGACCTCTTCTCACAATCATATTTTAAAATAATTACAAGAAAAAAATAATTACAAGAAATGCTAAATTTCAGTTAGAGGTTAGGTAGTAATTTTTTTTCTACCTCCAAGTTCATGAACCTCCTGAAATATATCTACAGACCTCTTTTAGGGGACCTCAAGTTATAACCTCTAAATATAACTAAACTAGATGATCTCTAAGCTTTTTCTCTTCTAGTTATAAATCGCATCATTTCCTCTTCTTGCAGAAAGCAGTCCATCCCCTAAAAGGGGGTTCTTAAACTGTAGAAAATGATGTTTACTTTCTGCCCAGAAGTCAAAGGGTTAGCACCACCATTCTGAGGACTAGGCAAAAGTCAGACATGACAATGACTATTGACTCATACTATTGAGTATGATCTCCGTACACACACTCTGTATTCCAGACAGCCTCACTGGGTCACTTTCTGAGTTCTTGGAATCTTGACAAATTTTCCCTATGTCAACTGGGAGACTTAGAAGTGACTTGACAGTTATTATGCAGAGAATGCAACTTAAGAAATAAGAGATGGGCAGAGCGGCTAGGTGGTGCAGTGAATAGAGCACCAGCCCTGGTGTCAGGAGGACCTGAGTTCAAATCCAGCCTCAGACACTTAACACTTACTAGCTGTGTGACCTTGGGCAAGTCACTTAACCCCAATTGCCCTGCCTTCCCCCCTCCAAAAAGCAAAAAAATAATAATAATAAAATTTTAAAAAAAAGAAAAAAGAGATGGGCTAATTGATTTAAGAGCCTCATA
>CM053580.1:312230209-312245242 GCA_028627135.1 Pseudochirops cupreus | reverse complement strand
GTCAATGTTCCCCTAAGATCAATCACTAGTAGTTTGCAAGCACTTTACATAGTAATTCATTTGATATTCTTGATATCCCTGGGAGATAGAACTATTATTAGCCCCACTTAACAGATGAAGAAACTAGGCCCAGGGAGGGTTTTGTGACCTGCCCAGGGAGGGAAACACAGCGAGATTTCCTGACTCACAGTCCAGCACTCTATCCATTATACTGATAGCTGATCTAGTACAGTGACTCTGAGCCCATATATACCAGGTTTAGTCCTAGAAATTACTGCCCAAAAGGGTCAGTTTTTCTCTTTAGCTTTTTGCCCACACATTGAAACAGTCTTGCCCCATGGGCAATTCTCCAGTACAGATCATCTTCCTTCTTCATTTGGTACTCTGTTAAGGGAATCTTCTCTCTTTAGAGAACAAGCTCTCAGTCTCTTGGTACTTCTCAATCTTACATGGAAAAACCATTCTTAGGAATTCTTCCCTCTGACTTGAAAGGGAAACAGAAAGGTAAATAAAGGTCGGGAACTGGAAGTCTGTAATTGCCTTCTCAGGATTAATTGAGCAAGCACAGGCAACTTGCTATATGCTTCAACTACTAGTCACCATTTTCTGTGAGAAGGGGGGGGAGGAAGAGGAAAAAGGAAAAATCATCCCCTCTCCCCACCTGTTCAACTCCCATCTGGAAGCACAAAGCAGGGGGAAAAAAGAGGGGGAGGCATTTTATAGCTTGCTTTTTATGAGCCATGTTAAAGTAAACAGATTTCCTAACAAGAGTCTGTGCCCCCTGACTCTCATTCAACAATTATCTTGGAGGTAACCCTAGTCCCTGAGGACTAGTCAGAGGAATCTCATGTGTCTTCACTTCTACCTCCATGGGAAGAAACATTCCCTATTTCTTGTAATCTCAAAAACATGAATATGGGGACCCATCAAATTGCTCACCCTGACCCCTGCACTTCCATTACCCTTTACACATTCATACAGTCAGATGTTTATTTTTACATAGTTAGTGATGTGTATTTTAAATATCAATGACCTATAGTTCATCTCAGAAGAATTAAAGTACATTTTTTCCACCTCTGCTTGCATCAATGTGAAGCACATAGAATTTAAAGAATATAAGTGACCTGTGACTTTCAAATATTGACCTTCAGTGACTTGAATGTCATGCTGCCAAAACAACCAGCTGATAAGTGGATGATTCAGCTCATCAAAAGGTTGTTTAATTTTCATGAGGCCAAACAATTAGTTTTGGCCAATGATTTCACTAATTTCATCATATTGACTGCTTTATTGGCTTGGAAACCTAACCCCCAGGACCTTCCCGGCATCCGTGTTCCGAGCTCCAGTCACCCTGACTTCAGAACTATTTGTTGACTGCCTTAGAGAACAACTTAAGCATTTGCCAACTTTTGTATTTGTTGGTGATACATTGGGAGGGTTTAAATAAAATGCAGGGATTTTACTTTTGGTTCAGTGATTACTTTTGGATCTGTGATTCCATCAATGTGGGGAACTACAGGGGTGGAAATTGCCTCTACCAATGCAGATCAGCACCTGTTGTATAACTTTACACGATCATGGATTTAGAGCTAGAAGAAACTCCAAGAACTCATGAAGTTCAACTTCCTCATTCAAAAGAAGAAACTAAGGCCCTGTGTGAGTTGGGAAAGTTACTTCTGCCTCTCTAGGGTTCTCTGTCTGCAAAGTGAAAGATTGAACCACATCAGGTATTCTTAACCTACGGTCTAGGAATTTTTTTTTAAATTCTGAAAACTATTTCAATATAATTGGTTTCTTTTGTAGTTTACTTTTTATATTTTTTAAAAGTATTTTATTTTTACCCTACTTACATGTAAAAACAATGTTTAACATTCTTTTTTTTTTTAATTTGAGTTCCAAATTTCTCCCTCTTTTCCTCTCTCCCTTTTCCCCTCCCTGAGATGGTAAACAATTTGACATGGGTTATACAAGTTCAATTTTGCAAAACATATTATCATATTAGTCATGTTGTAACATTTTATATATTTGAAAACATCATTTTGAGAAAGTCTATAGATTTCACCAGGCTGTCAAAGTCCAATATACAAAAAAAGTTAAGAACCCCTGGAATAGATGATATCTAAAGCTCTATACCTGTGATCCTATGAACGCAGGTCATCTGACTCCAAATTCTTCCTCCTACCTTAGGCTACCTTTCTTAGAATCTTTGAGAGTTTCCTGGGGCACTAAAAGCTAGGTTAACTTGCCCATGACCACAAGTCTGTCAGATACAGGACTCAAACCTATGCCTTCCTAACTCAAAGACCAGTTTTTTACGCGCTGACTGGGCTACACTGCCTCTGGGGAATAATGTAATATCAACCAATCAATTAATAAGCATTTACTAAATCTCTGCTATGTGCCAGGCTCTGTGTTAAACTGCCCTCAAGGAGCTTACAACCTAATGGAGGAACTCAAAATCTAATTTTAGTAATTATTCTGAGTTTGTTGTTGTTCAATCATATTTCATTTATGTCCCACTCTTCATGGCCCACTGGGGGGTTTTCTCGGCAAAGATACTAGAGTGGTCCACTGTTTCCTTCTCCAGCTCATTTTGCAAATGAGGAAACTGAGGCAAACAGAGTTAACTGACTTGCCTAGGGTCTCATAACTAGTAAGTATCAGAGGACAGATTTAAACTCAGGAAGATGAGTCCTCCTGACTTCATGCCGACATTCTATCCACTGTGCTGCCTAGCTGACCCCACAGTAAGTTAAGGCAAACAGAGTTTAAGTGACTTGCTGAGGTTCACACAGCTAGTCAGTGCCTGAGACCAGATTTAAATTCAAGTCTTCTGACTCCAGGCCCAGTGCTCTATCCACTGAGCCACCTAACTGCATATTCCGAGTTTATTTAAAATTAAATGAACACATACAATTATTAAAAAAAAACAAATCTATTCTTGAGTTTTAAACCATGTTTACAGATAGATAGATAGATAGAAAGATAGATAGAAAGATAAATAGATAGATGATATAGATATGTGTGTGTGTCAAAAGAAATCTACAAAGGGAACTACGTCCCATTACTCTAAGGAACAAATGTAAACACAAAAGAGTTGGTTGCTTCAACAATTAGCCAGCCACCCCAAAAATGGAAAGTTGGAAAAGGGACTTACTTGAAAGGGACTAACTAGATGGGAATCAGGAGTGCCTTAGACCCTGCTCTGCTGATGAAGGGGGTTTAGTTTGAATTATTGGTGATAATACCATCTGAGATAATTCATAAAAATAATGAGCTCTTATGAAAGGAGGTTTGGGTTGGAAGAGCAGCCAAGCACTAAATTCTGTGAATTAATTTTGTGAGGTTTTAAATTAGTGTAGCAAAATATGTAGTCATTTGAAGGAGAAATCTGTGTCAAAAGAAAGAGTAGGCAGATGATTTTCTAAGACGTTGAAGGACCACAGATTGATTCTGAAGTGTGTAGAGGTTTAAAAAATAAAGTTTAAAAAATAAAGATTGAAGTGTTGGTAGCTTAAAGTTAAAATTTTGCTGGTGAGTAGCCACCTTGGATAGCAATAACTACCATGAATATTAAATCCAGTTATTTTAAAATGTTCTATTTTGAATTCCTTCCTTCTGTCCTTCTTTCCTTCTTCCCTTCTCCTACCTTTAATTTCATTAGTATAGGAGGCTACCTATGAAAAGTTATCAAAGGGAAATTGGTAGCTCTTCTGCAATGTAGGTGCCTAGGCTACTGAGGGGCTAAGCCAGGGGAAGGAACAAACATTTATTAAGCTCCTACTGTGTGCTAGGCACTGTGCTAAGTACTTTACAAATATTATCTCATTGGATTAGATGACTTGCTTAAGATTATATAGCTATTATGGATCAGAGTATTGAATTCAGCTATTTTTGACTCCAAGGTGAGTTTCCAATCTGCTTTACCACTTTTCCTTTAATATTTTGAAATATAAAGACATGAAAAAAATAGGCATTTAGTTAGTAGGATAGATAGAGCCCCAGGTCTGGAGTCAGGAAGACTCCTCCTCAAGAGTTAAAATGTATCCTCAGACAACTAATACCTTTGTGACCCTGGGTAAGTCACTTAGCCCTGTTTGCCTCAGTTTCCTCATCTGTAAAATGAGCTGGAGAAGGAAATGGCAAACCATTCCAGCATCTCTGGCAAGAAAACCCCAAATGGAGCCATGAAGAGTCCGACACCATTGAAACGACTGAGCAACAACTAAATCGATAGATTCTAAAAGAGGTACTTTGGTGTGGTGGAAAGAATACTGAACTTGGAATAAGGAGATTAACTTCTTTTTTCTTTTTATTTACTTTTAGTTTACAAGATTCAGTTCCACAATCCCTTGAGTTTCAGATTTTCTCCCCTCCCTTCCCCCTCCCCCCATGGTGGCGTGCAATCATGTACAGGATCTGCAAATACTTTCACATTGTACAATAGTCTGGTTGTATAGAAGGGTTGTAACCAATGAGTGATCACTGGGAAAAAGAAACAAAACTAAACATGAAAAAGAGCGATAGCATGTATTGCTTCAGTCTCCATTTAAACTCTAGTCTTTCTAGGCCTTTCTCTGATTGTAGATAGGAGATTAACTTCTTTTCCTTATTTGTAATGGGATGGAGGGGAGGAATTTAGGGGGTATGAGAAAAGGAACTTTATAAACATCAGTGATCACTTTTTTTAAAAAGCTAGTTCTAATAAATATGAGGTGGGGAAATAAGATAACAACTGAATAATTATTATTCCAGCTTAAAATAATTATTCTATTATTCTAATATACTTCTAAACTCTGCCTTCTGTCTTTTAAGAAAAATTTAAGGGGGAAATCTTTATTTTGGAAGGAATTCTAAGGCTATATCTAAAATATGGTTCAAATTTTTGTCAGTGGTAGAATTCATGCAAACAACAGGCTTCTAACTTCTGTATTTCAATATAATTTTCAGAATAATTTTGACTGAATTTGATCTTTTCACTTAAAAATAAGTGTGAATAGAATACCCTTATTCTCTAAACTTTGTAAAATGGAAATCAGTGAAAGAAGTGATGACAGGCAAGGAAAATGGATTGACATTTGAAATGTATGTGGGACCAGCCTAAATTAAGTGGGTCAAATGGGATTTTTGAGGCAGAAAGATTTTTGAAACCTAATTCCAAGGCTTCTAAATATATAAGAAATAACTAATCCTGAAGCTCTAACCCCATTTTGTGCTTATTTTAAAAATAATCTGAATTACAAGTCAAAAAAGAGAGGTGGAAAATTTTCATTTCAATAAAAACATGTATTTCATAAATATGCCTGTTAGTAGTACCTACACAAAAAAATTATTTATTCACATTATGATCCCAACAAGAGATACCAGTGTACAGCATGCAGAAGCAGATAGATAGCATAATGGATAGACAGAGTTCTGGGCCTAAATTCAGGAAGACCTGAGATCAGATTTGGGCTTACTAGCTGTGTGACCCTGTACAAGTCATTTAACCTCTGACTCAGTCTCCTCAAGTGTGAAATGGGCATAAGAATGGCATCAACTTGCAGTATTGTTGTGAGAATTGAATGAAATAATAGTTGTAAAATCTTTAGCATTATGCCTGGCATACAGTAGGTACTTAATAAATTCCTTCTACAGTATCTACCCTCCCACCTCCATACACATTCTCATCTGCAGTTAGAGCAAGGGTCTAAAGGAATGTCTACTCATACGGTTCTGATAGATCAACTCAACCAAAATTGAGAAAGGCAATCTGGCACACTGGCAGGAATGCCAGATTTGGACCTAGAGGACTTGTGTTCAGATCTCTCCACTCCCACTAACCAGAGGTGTGACCTTTGGAAAGTTGCTTAACCTCTCAGCTTCAGTTTCTTTATATATAAAATGAAGGGGTTGGACTAGCTCATTCTACCTCCAAATCTCTTATCTTATAAACCGGACAGAGAAGGAGAGAAGGAATAAAGCCTTAGACACCTACTAGCTGTGTCTGGACAAATCACTTCACACCCGTTGGCCTCAGTTTCCCCTAATTTAAAATGGGACTAATAACTGCACCTGAAGAACAAATGGGACAGTATTTGTAAAGCACTTAGCATAGTACATGGTAACTTAGCACCCAGTAGGTCCTTCATAATATTTACTCCCTTCTCTTCCCCATTGCCTTGAGCTTAGTTTTGTAGCAGAGTTTACAATGGCATACTTTTCACTAGGGATGTATTTCTCAAAAACCATCAATCACCAAGTGCTTGTCTTTAGAGACGAGTCACTTGACACTTTTGTTGTCGCTGTTGTCACAACCTACACTTCGTGACCCCATTTACGGGTTTCTTGACATAGATACTGCAGTGGCTTCCTTCTTTCCTTCCTTCATTTCCTTCTCCAGCTCATTTTACAGGTGAAACTGAGGCAAAACAGGGTTAAATTACCCAGAGTCACATAGCTAGTAAGTGTTTGAGACCAGATTTAAACTCAGGAAGATGAGTCTTCCTGACTCCTGGGTCAGTACTCTATCCCCTGTGCCCCAACTTGGAACAAAGTCATGATTAAATAAAGCAGAGGGTACCACTCCCACCCCTCAACTCTGGCATCAAGTAACCATTCAGTTTCCAGTACCCTGAAAGATGCCTATTGATTCTGAGTATAATTTTTCAAGTTACCCAAGACATTGTGGGACAAATGGGCCTTCTGCTTTCTTTATGAGGCAGATGGTGTCTGGTCCGTGCATCTCCTGAAAAAGAGATCTCTGCAAGGATATAAATCTACCTCTTTTTCACTCACGGGGACAGCTCTATTCACATTTCTGGTGCCTGCCACATCCGTGGACACCTGACCAGGTGACACATATTCATAGTCAAATGTATACCCACTACAGACATGGGATATGTTTTTTAATGGACTTTGGAAAATTTAAAGCATAGCAGAAGAAAATGCCTAAAAGCATTTCAATGACTGCATTACTAGCAACACAAATACATTCATGGTTTTGTTGTTTTTAACTTTTCTTTAATGTATTTTTTTTCATTTGCGTTGTCTCATCTCCAGCTGCTGTGAAAATGTTCCCACTAAAGCCACTCTTATTGCTGCCAGTGCTGAGGCCCAGCAGGAGGAATTTAAGATTCAAACAGAACCGCAGGGGTAAAGGAGAGATATTGATAACATTTTTTAAAATGTACGTCTTGTTAAGTCAAGATTTATATGGAGAATAGGCTTTACTCCAAGAGTCTAAATAAGCATGGACAGTGGGAAAGCATGGAGAAAGGCTCTGTAGTTGTTTTTTTTTTTCCTATATGTACGGCCATCCACAAATTAGAATGGGACCATCTTATTGCCTCTCTCCAGGACAGAATTTTACGGGCTTTTTTTGGTGAGACCACTTCTCATGGCTATGAGGATGATCTAGGACACTGAATTGGTTCTACTTGTCCTTTTTCTGCCTGCCTTGTAATCCATCCACTCAATGCAATTTTGAAATGGAGTATAAAGTGCCCTGTGACTGCTCATATTCATGCAGGGCATCTCTGAAATTCTCTCTCCTCAGTGCATGAGGGTTCTTTTTCAAATCTCTTTTAGCATAGAGGTAAAACTGTATATCGTTATCATAGAGAGAATGCTTTCTCAAGTGCATAATGAGATGTGTTCTAGAGTTTCTGTTTGTTGCAGGGAACATTCTACAAATCTGCCTTTTTTACAGAAGACTATGAAGTCATGGTATGAAGAAATAACTAACTTCATGATAATTTAGAAATCTTATTTTTCTAGTGCTAGAACAAAGAAGGGAAAGCTATGAAGAGAGAGGAAAGAGGAATAGTTTTCATAAAATTTCTATTTTTTAAACTGAACTAATAATGATTTTTTAAAGTTCAGTAGATGTTTTGAAAATGGGTTTCACATTTTCCTTTAGAAAATTTTCATTATTACAATTATAACCTTAAACATATATTGGATCCCTTGCAGATTTTCTCCATCATTTGTGTGTGTGTATGTGTGTGTGTATTGGGAGCATAACCTATGTCATCCAGGAGAAGAAGTTAAATGAAGCAAATTCATTATAAGAGTCTGGGGTTCCAAAGATATCTGTACCAGATTTACATATGAATTGTAGCTTAGGGCCTGAATATATGTAAGAGAATCTTCTAAAATACATAAGAAATATTCATGTGATAAAAGAACTTCTACATCCTGACATAGTTTAAGGACCTCATCATGTATAATTTGACCTTGAAACTCCCTTCAGGCATCACTGAGAGCAACTCTTCTAGAAACAAAAGATAATATATTCAAATGCAGGAGGTTAAACAGAGAAGTAATATACGAGGAAATGGAGGCTTAGTGAGATTAGAGTGATTTATCAGCCAATAACTGTTTGAGGCAGGATTCAGACCCACATCTCCCTAACTCCTGGTCTTGCCCTCTACCCACAACATCACACTTGCCTCTCAGGTAAGCAAAGGACTCAGGGGAAGTGACTTCTTGTGTCCATTAGCCACGTACCCAGGAAAACCCCAAAATTGTGTTCATCAAAATATCAACATACTACTCATTTCTATTCACCCCATTCTGATAAAGTTTTTGTTGGCTTTATCTCCTTTGATTCATGATGACTAAACAGTAGCAAAATGAAAGTCCATCTCTGATCACACTGGAAGCATTTAGTTCAATGTTACTTACTGTCAGAAATCTCTAGTTCTAAATTAGACAATTTCACAGTCTGCCTGTAATCTCTGTAACTATTATGTACTACTGTATTCCCCTGAGGAAAAATAAGTATGAATTCACTGAAAGGAGAAACTGAACAAAGTTTCATAGATATAAATTAGAGTCCCAGAAAGATAGGACATAGACTGTGGGACAGTAGAGTACCTTCACTCATGATAAAACCACAAGCTAGAGATTGGAAGCCAGCTTCCCAGTGACATATTCACTATTAATGGAGTTGGCCAGGTTGCCAAATAAGCCTCATCTTATTTTTTTCTTGAGAAAGAGTTTATTTTTAAATTATTTCCCAATTTATCATTTATATATTTTGATACTTTTTAAACATTTTGAGTTTCAAATTTTTCCCTCCCTCCCCCACCCACCCACTAAGAAGGCAACCATCATGATATCAATTATACATATGAAATCATGTAAAACATATTTCTATATTAAACATATCACAAAAAAGCAAGGAAAATAAAGTGAGAGAATTATACTTCAATTTGCACTAAAAATTCAGCAGTTCTCTTTCTGGAGGCAGATAGCATCTTTTATCATGAGTCCTTTGGAATTGTTTTGGATTGTTGCACGCATCAGAGAAGCTAAATCCTTGACGATCAATCACTATTACACTGTTACGGTTACTTAATATGTTGATCTTCTGATTCTGCTTATTTCATCCTGTATCAGTTCATATATGTCTTTCCATATTTTCCTGAAAACATCTCCCTGGTCATTTCTTATAGCACAGAAGGACTCCATCACAATCATATGCTACAACTTGTTCTACCATTCCCCAATTGATAGGTATCCCTTCAATTCCCAATTTTATTTTTGCTAGCATAGAAAAGAGCTCCTACAAATATACCTGTACATATGGGTTTTTCCCTTTTTCCTTGCTCTCCTTGAAGTACTGCTGGGTTAAAGGGTGTACACAGTTCTGTAGACCTCTGGGCATAGTTCCAAACTGTTGTCTGGAATGGTTAGACTAGTTCACAACTCCAACAGTTCATTACTGGACTTATTTACCCTCATTCCCTTTAGCATTTGTTATTTCTAATAGGTGTGAGGTGGTATCTCAGAGTTGCTTCACCCTGCATTTCTCTAATCAATAGTGATTTACAGCATTTTTTCATGTGATCATAAATAATTCTGATTTCTTTTTCTGAAAATTTCCTATTCATATCCTTTGACCATTTATCAGTTGGGGGAGTGGCTCTTACTTTAATAATTTAACTCAGTTCCATATATAGGAAAAAAAGGCCTTTATCAGAGAAATTTGCTGTAAAAAATTTTGATAGTACTCCATTGTCTATGGTACCTTTTAGTAAAATGTAGTTTCTCTGATTATCTCTTTTAATTAGGTTTATTTTTGCTTTTGCTTTGTCTAAGATCATGATTGGTACCCCTGACTTTTTTTTTTTTTGCTTTTTTGCAGGGGGAAGGCAAGGCAATTGGGCTTAAGTGACTTGCCCACACAGCTAGTTAAAAGTCAAGTGTCTGAGGTCAGATCTGAACTCAGGTGCTCCTGACTCCAGGGCCAGTGCTCTATTCACAGAGCCACCTAGCCTCCCCTCACCCTTTTTTTAACATCATCTTTTTTTTTTTTTAAATAAAGTCACTAGACTGATAGATCAGGGAAATGACCCAGATGTTGTGAAAACATTGGACAAAGCTTCACACAGAGGCAGGGAGAATAGTAGATTCAGCAACAAAGAACCAAGGTTTTAATCCTGGCTCTGCGATTTACTACCTGTACAAGTTGGAGCAAATCCTTTCACTTCTTAGGGCCTTAGTTTCTTCATCTGTAAAATGAGGAAGGTAGACTAGACATTCTCTAAGGCTCTTGTTACCTCTAAGTCCTACGATCAGACAAGATAGATAGATGCAGTCTGGCCCTTTGGTGGCAATAGGCAAACTCAGAGGTGGTTGGATAACATGTTATACCCAAAGAGTCTTGATTTGTTTGTCTATGTCAATTTAGAGGTAAATCTCCATTGATGTACCACAGGGTTCTGTGCTGGCTCTGTTGGCCTTCATAAGTTTTATTAGTTATCTGGATAAAGACTTACGAGGCTATTTTTGCTCATCCAATTTATGGGAAGGTGCCAGGATACTATGAGCCACTCAGAGCCAGAGGGTTTAAACAAACACTTCTCTTACTAAAATTATTCTAATACCCTCAGGTAGATGCAATTCTCAAAGCTGTTTGAAAGCTGTCCAGAGAATAAAACCAAATAAAAAGCCACGAGTAAGGTTAAAAAAGCAGTCAGCCAGGAGCTTCCCTGGGGCCTCGGGAGCTCTCCGCCAAAGTCTCTCAAATGACTTTCATGTTTCTCTTGCCCAAAGGACCCCTAACTGGGTCCAGATCAACTTATTTGAGGGCAATGTTAATGTAGAGTGCCCTGGGTCTTCACCACAATCCCCTCACTTGCAATAATCCGGGCCTATGTGGTGAGAGCATTATGTGTTTAACTCATACCTTCCCAGTTCTTGGCCCATAGCAGAGAAAAGATTCATAGTCACTTGCAATAGAATCCAGGTTCAATTTTGATAGGCTGGGGCACTGAACCAAAATCAATTAGATGAAAGATTTAAAAATGTGTCAAGTCTTATATTTGATTTTGTTTTAAAAACACTACACATGTATAGGATGAGAAATATTTGACAGGTCAGATGAAGACCTGTGGATTTTAGCTGTGCATGAGCATTTCAATATGTGCCAACAATAGAATGAGGGTATTTTAAATATCAAAGGCAAAATACAGGTGAATTGTTAGAAGCCTAGAAGTATGGCTTCACTGCCTTGATTTACTCAAGTTGTTCCCTATATTGAAGATGTCCTCCTCTATTTTTGTCTGTTAACCTTTGCACACTCTTTAAAGCTCATCTTCTTCAGGAAAAATTCCCTGACCCTCCTCTGAATTTTTGCTCCTCCTTCTCTACCCCCAAATTTTGGAAATACAAATTTTGCCTCAGACTTTGCATTCATCCATCCATTCATCAATCAAGCAATAAGAATTTACTTTATTCTTATTTATATACTAAGTACTACAATACAAAGAAATATATATATATATATATAAAGGTTCCTGCCCTCAAGGAACTTATATTATACCAGAAGAGATGACATGGAAATAAATAGGCATACACAATGGCCATATAGAGTAGACATGAAAAGAGTTATTAGTTTACTCTGAATTGGCCAAATCTCATCTGGAGGATTGTGGTAAGTTTTTAAGGTTATATTTTAAGAAGGATACTGACAATCAATAATATAACCAGGATGAGAAACTATCTGGAAAGTATCTCTTGAGAAACAGTTTAGGGAATGAAGTATATCTAGTCTGAAAAAGAAAGACCTTTGTTTATATTGGGAAATTGTTCAGTTTAGTCTTTTTTTTTTCATTTATGGGGAGGCTAGGTGGCACAGTGAATAGAGCACAGGTCCTAGAGTGAGGAGGGCCTGAGTTCAAATCCAGCCTCAGACACTTGACACTTAACTAGCTGTGTGACCTTGGGCCAGTCATTTAATTGCCTTGCCCTCCCCCTCAAAAAAAATTATTTTACATTGTTTTAATAATTTTCCCTTATTCTGCTTATTAAACTTCACATCAGTTCAGTTGTCTTTACATTCTCTGAAGTGTTCATGTTTCTTACACAGCAATAATATCCCTTTACATCCATGTGGCATGATTTGTTTAGCTCTTCCCCAAAAGATGTCACCCCAAGAAGAACCAGGGCTGTCTAAAAACCAGACTTATCAAGCTTTTCCCAATGAGAAGTTACGAGGACAATCTTCATTTTGTTTGTTTTCTTCTTCCTGTGAGGCTCAGACTGATCTTTAGGTCAGTTCCCCAGAATTAGTGCTATGTGGGTCTCAACATGAGCTTGTATGTAATAACTCTCTTGTAAGCTCTTTCTTATATAGCATGTTAATCCATTGAGGGACAGTGCAGGTCACTACCCTCATCATGTTTAACAATAAGAACCAGGTACTAAATAATCCCAGCTGGTTATGGGCTCCTTTCAACAACAGGCAATAACAAGGGGAGTAATATCAACCTCTCTATGATTCTCAGAGAGTAGGAGACTTCAGTCCCACATTCTACCCCCTTTGGGGGTGACCTGGATCGTTTTACTAATGACGAGGGGATAGAGGAATGGACTGAATGCATTTATGGAGCTGAACTCTTGGCTATAATCCTCAGGTATTGGAAAAACTTTGCTATCTTTCTCTGAGGTTGCATTTCAATGAAATTTAACTGTGAACATATTGTCATGGAGGTGACACACACTAGCCTGTTCTTTTACTCATTACCAGAATAGTTAAAACAAAGACTAATATTGAATAGAGACTAAATTAGTTGTCACGTGGACTACATACCTAGGAGTCTTCACAGACCTCGGCAGCCCTGAACATCCTGTTGCTGTTGAGTGGTTTCAGTCACGTCCAACTCTTTGTGACTTCATTTGGAATTCCCTGGGCAAAGATATTGGAAGGCTTTGCCATTTCCTTCTCCAGTTCATTTTTACAGATGAAGAAGCTGAGTCAGGTAGAATTAAGTGACTTGTCCAAGGTCACAGTAGTAAGCATGTACTAAACCCAGGAGTTCTGACACCTAGTTTAAGTTCCTATCATTTCCTCCCACTGGGCATGAGGAAATGTCCCCAATGTTAGCATTGTGCAAATGTCCCCAGTGAGGGCATTAACAAATCCATTCCCATGGATTTTTCCAATCATGTTTCCTAAAGGGTCAAGATCAAGTTACAACACAGGATCTGAGGAACAGGGCCAGCTCCTGTTGTCGCTGCTTTTACACTCACAGATCTGCCATTGGCAACAACCTCTGATCCTGTTCTCCAGGTGCTTCTTGAGGCAATTGATTCATTGGCAGGGCTACATGAAAATCTGATTGATCCTTTTTGCTCCCCTTACACTGTAAGGCTTACAGAAAGTAAGGAAACAAGTAGAGTGGAGTCAAGGTAAGGCCGACACCACACTGAATCTCTCTTGGCTTCAATTCCTCCCTATGGACCTTGTACCAGTGGCAAGATTTGGAAAGTAAGGTGTAATCACGTGGTGTGGGCTTCAAAGGCTCCATATGGATGATCCATTTTTGTTTGGGTCCTAACCTGTGACTTCACCAATGCAGGCAACTCCCAGAGAGGAAACTCCCTCTACTGAAGCATTGTATCAGCAATTCCTCTATAACTTATAATCTTGGATGGTTGGCAAGTCACTGAGGCATTAAGAAGTTAAGGCACTTGCCCACTGGTCTCAAAGCTCATATGTGTCAGAGGAGGACAAGAAGCCCATTCTTTTTGACTCTGAAGGTAACCCTCTATTCACTACCTGTTGCTGCCTTTGCGAGAAGAGGGTATTATTTAACGATAGCTGGAGCCAGCTGGGTGACTTGCTGAACACTCACCAATGCTCTCCAGCTATAGCTCTGCATTTCATTACCCTGTGCTCCTGTGCCCATGGCATTGACCTCCCTCTGGCTATTCTCTCTCATGTATGAGCAGAGTTACTGTTTATGAGACAGTGACTTAAATAAATCCAATTCTATCAATATTAATTGAGTGCCCACAGGATGCAAAGTATTGTATTTTGAGGGATAAAATTAAAATGAAGACAATTATATGGCAAGCTCTAAGGATTTGTGGTCATTAGGAAGTCATTATTTTTCACTCTAACAATATGAGCTAATGATTAATTTATGGCCCTCAGTAAAAGATGTGCTCCTACCATTTCCAGGAAGCATATGTCCTTATTTTTTTTTTAATAAATGAAAGTTTGCCTTCCTGTCCCATTCAGTTTAGGACCAATTTGGGCCAGAGAACCAGTGGCTAAGCGATATGGTTGCCTAAGAAGCACAGTAGTAGAGCACTGTTGGATGGGGCATGGTTGGGGGTGGGGTAGAGAAGTCATGGAGAAAGTGAAAAGCGTCAGGAGATCAAAATGTTGTGCTAACGTTGACAACAGCATAATGACATTAGTTGTGTTCTCTCATAAGTAAAACACAAATACACATTCACTAGCCTCTGAAAAAGCACCCACATTCTCCAAAGAGGCTTCATTCACAAATATGGAAAAGCTCATTTTCAAAAGCCCCTAAGAATAGAGAGAGAGAAAAGTAAAAATCTTTTTAAAAATATGTATGTTGTATATGTTTGGGGTAAGGAGGGGGAAGGAAGAGAGAAGGTGAAAATAGAAATCCGAATTTAAAAATTCTAAATATAAGGATAGGAACTAGACCTGGGATTTCATTGGTATAAGGAACTCTTGTATGAGGGGCTTCCCAATTCCAATGCAGGTTGGCACCTTCTCTGCAA
>CM053580.1:312192178-312229709 GCA_028627135.1 Pseudochirops cupreus | reverse complement strand
ACTATCATTAGGAACAAGTATTTATAATATGTTTATAGAGGCAGAAAGCAAAATGTAGTGGAAAGAACACTAGACTTGAGTGTTAGATTATCTAAATTCTTATCCCAGATTTTTCACTTACTAATCTTTGGGCAAACCAACTAACCCTTCTGGTATTCCCACATCTGGAAAATGAGAAAGCTTGAACTGGCTGACTCCTAATGGTACCTTCTAGCTGTAACATTCTATGATTCTATGTAGGTGTTGGGTACAGTCATGGTGGCATGTGTCTGTTTAAGTATACAGAAACTCATCAGTAGCAAGTTAGCCATGAAGTGGGGATATTTGTTAAAAATACTATTATGAACTATGAAACAAATATAATTATAAAGTAGCTCTCAGTTCTCTGCTTCTTTGGTAACCATAGCAGAAAAGTGGTGGGGAGTAAAGAGGAAGATGACATGAAGAATCACTTAGTTTATAACATTAAATTTTAGCTTTTGGTCCTCTGAATGTTTGATGACATTGAGGGGGATTCTGATTTCCCTGGCTTCCTTTGAGTCCCAATTAAAATTCTGTCTTTTACAGGAAGTGTTTCTTGATCTTTCTTAATTATAGAGTCTTTCCCCCATTGATTATTTCCTTTTTATGTTGCATGTAAGTTGCATTGTGTATATCTGGTCACCAGGCTTTCAGTTTGGTGATGACCTCATTCTCAGGGTCTTCTATTGCAACTCTTGCTGAGCTCAAGCAATGTTTGTAGAGTAATACAAGGGCATATTGGTAAATGTGTAACAATTAGACTCTCTGGAAAAAAAAGAAAGTATGTAAACACATTTTTAAATTTAATTTATATTATTAATAGTTTTTTACACACACACACACATATAGTCAACAAACTAATAAACCAACTCTTGATTTTTAGCATTGATTATTTCTGAGGTATAAATGCTAACACTGAACATTTCACAATGGGTTCTCACAGATGGGTTAGAGTTGGCTCCAGCAGATCCCTGAGAATAGGGAACTTTAAGATGAGGAAACTCCATCTATCAATGCTGACCACAATAATAGGTTAACATTTATATAGCACTTTCTTGTCACATGCTGTGCTAAGTGCTTTGCAAATACTGTCTCATTTGATCCTCATAATAATCCTGGGAAGTAAATGCTATTGTTTTCCCCATTTTACAGATGAGGAAATTGAGGTAAATAGAGGTTCAGTGACTTGCTCATAGTAAGTATATAAGGCTGGATTTGAACTCAAGTCTTCCTGTATTCACTGCCTCATAGGGTCAGCTAGGTTTCTTTTCCACAATTTATCCTTAGAGGTTTTCCTAGGGCAGTTAGAGGCTAGAGACTTGACCAGAGTCACAATAAGGATATGTTACATGGAGGATTTCCACCCAGATCTTTTTTAACTAGGAGTTTGGCTCCTCATCCAATACAGAGTGGAAAAGAAGCCTCTGGAGTGACTGGGGTAAAAGCAGGTATATGATAGCTCAACAATTTGGAGGAAGAACCTTGTTGCCCCCTTTGTCATTTTACAAATGAGGAAAGCTTTGTTCATTTTTAGATAAAACTAGATATGTAATGAAGCAAATCTGCTGGTGTCTCTATAGTAATCTATTCTTATTGCTAATGATAGTAGAACCAACACATATGGATGTTACCAACTCAGTGTTTAATGATATAGTGGCAATAACATCTAAAAATATAAAATTGAAAAGAGTAACTGGACCTGATCAAATACACATGGAAGAAATCTAAAAAAAAAATTAAAGATCCTCAAGAAATTTTTTTTTTAAAAAGGAACAGTTCCTTTTTATTTTTACATGTTTTTAAGTAACAAATATTTTAAATTAATCTGTCCCTCCCTTATCCCATTCAGTAAATTAAAATAACAGTCTTCAATACATATCTACATAGTCCTGCAAAACGAAATTCAATGCCTAAAATGCATCTCTGCATTTTAAGTTCATTATCACTTTGGCAGGAGGTGAAATATTGTTTCAACTTCATTCTTTTGGATTTGCGGCTCCTCATTGTGTTGATTAGAGTCCTAAAGTCTTTCAATGTGATGTTATCATTTTATAATAATTTTAGTTCTGACCACTTTATGCTGCACCAGCACATCAAGGTCTTCCCAGGTTCCTCTGAAAATGTCCATTTTATCATTTCTTATGGCATGATAATATTACATTATTACCACAATTTGTTTAGCTCTTCCCCAACAGGAGGGTATTTGCCTACTTTCCATTTTTTTGACTACCACAAAAAAAAGAGATTCTAGAAATATTTTTGTAAATCCAGATCCTTTTCCTCATTCTTTGATTCCTTTTGTATATAAACCTAGCCCTGGGACAGCTTCATCAAAAGGTCTACATAGTTTGATAACATTGTGGACATAGTTTCAAATTTCTTTCCAGAATGACTAGATCAATTTGCAGTTCCTCCAGCAGTGAAGCTAGCTTACCTCTTTGTCCACAGCCCCTCCAACATTTTTCATTTTTCTATTATTTTCATCTTTCTCAGTTTAGTAGGTAAAAGATGGAACCCCAAAGAACACAAATAAAATAGTGATTTGAAAGCAATTGAACTAATTATCCTCATTAGAAAAAAAAATGATACTTATGTATTGCTCATGTTATAGTGATTTATATATTCATCCTGGGTAGGGTCTACACATGGGGAACTAACTTGGCTCAGAATTAAATAGGAAGAAATTGAGCTTCATTGCTTTGGGGAAATGGTATAGATCTTTAAACAAGCTCAGGCTCCTTGCTTCTTAATAGTACAATGACTAAAGCACTAAATTAGAGTTAGGAAGAACTGAGTTCAAATCCTACCTCAGAAATGACTAATTGTAGCTAGACTACCTGGCACACAGGAGAAGCTTAACAAATGCTTGTTAATTGATGGATGAAGAGCATAAGCAGCTTTTTAGCATAATTGTGAATACTTGTGTGTAATAAATGGTATAGAAGGTAAAATCAAGAAGCCATATGATTGGGAAAGTAAGTGGGCTAGATACAAAGCAAGAGTAAGAGAAAGTGGATGGACTATTTGAGTGTTGCCCTGTTACCAATCAATCAACAAGTATTTATTAATTATGTGCCAGACATCATGGTAGGTATTAGGAACACAAAGAATGAAACAATCCTTGATCCCAGTAGGCTGACAAATTTAAATTTAATTAATATACCATGAAATATTGGAAGAACTAGAGGAAACCTAAGAACATTGAATGGATTCTTCTATGTAGTATTTATGAAAAGAAAGGGATAAAAATCACACAGAAGCCAAGGAGATGTTGGGATCTATAATGGTTGAGGGAGTACCCACATAGTTACCTCCAAGATGCATGGATTCATGAGTATACCTATATTCTTCGCCATTAAACACATCAGGGCCTCTTAGTGAAGGAAATTTTTTATAATCGCTACATTTACTTTCTGAGATCTTCAATTATTGAATATTTAATTTACTTTATAGCTGGACATCGAATGAAAATGTAGTAATTTTCTCATTTTGAGAAATGCATTGATTCTTCAGACAATTTATAATGCAAGCACAGAAATGTATCCTAACAGCTATCGACTATATTAAGAGGATCTGTCCAGAAGCAATATAGAAATTGATTTAGGAGAGAGGTTCAGTCAACCCATAAATGGACAAACACCACTGAATTCCTGAAGCACAGTTTTAAAATTCAGTCACACAAGGAGAATTTTACTAATTCTTACAACGTTGCTTGAAGTCAATACTCTTTTTCCTCTCTCAGATAGACTGGTAGGCAAGTGACAAGGGTTTGTATGGAGGGCTGCCTCTGATCCTGGTATTGTAAGGGAAACCTATGTTCTTTGCAGTCTTCATAAGCAACACCCTGGCATTCGATTATTTCTTTTACCAAAAAACACAGAATAGTCTGGAAGCTTCAATTACTGTTTGTTGACACAACTTTAATTTCTTATTTTTTTTTAAGACAAAGACTGTATCTTATTGACTTTTTTATCCCTCCTGTCTCATCACCTCTGCTCATTGCCTAGAACTGTACTTCTCAAATAGTAGGTACTTAATAAACCTTAAATGAACATACTCAAAACACTACTGTGACAGAAAAACAAAGCCCTTGGGCCATATGTATTTATTCAAAGTTCAGAAGCTCATTCGTTCATTTGACCAATTAGATTACTTTTCAATCCAGACCTGCAATTTCATCAGCACAGAGAATTCCCAGTGTAAGAAACTTACTCTCTTTCCACTGACCACTGACACAGTCGGGCATTTCCCATCTTAGAGGGTCACTTTGGGTCCTGAGAGTTTGAGTATCTTTCTCAGGTTCAAACTGCTAGTATATGTCAAAGGCAGGACCTAAATCCAGGCCTTCCCATGCTAAAACTGGGCCTTAATCCACTATTTCATTTGACCTTGGGATTATGCTATTATCAATTTATTTATGGGGAGGAGGAAGGAAGGGGAAGAGATTAGACTTTGATCTCACAATTACAAGGAAATCTCAGTTAAGAAATGTCCTTTGCCAATGCAGATAAACAATTGCTCTCTAACTTATAGTCTTAGAAAGTTTCATGGGACATTGAGAGGGTAAGTGACTGGTTCAGTGTCATATAGTAAGTATGTGTCAGAGGTGGGATTTAAATCTGGATAATCCTGATTCTGGGGCAACTGTGTAATGCTGTCTCTCATTATTATAATTTTTATATTATATTATATTATATTGTATTGTATTATATTATATTATTATATTATTACATTACATTACATTATTACATTATATTGTATTGTATTATATCATATTCTATTATATGTATTATATTATTAGATTATATTACATTATATTATCATATTGCATTATATTATATCATATTATTACATTATATTATAGTATTTATGATATGTTATCATAAAAGTAACATGTTACAACTTTTTATTGATTATTATTAAGAATTCCAAATGATCACAGTTCACATGGATATAGCACTTTGTGACAATGAGATTCTTCATAGCAATGGATGGTGATCAAAATTTACTTAAGAAAAGGCACTGACATGGTCATCACCTGGGAAGCGATACCTAAAAATGTTAACTTGGGCTGGACATGGTTTTTATAAACATCACAGAAGATACTATTGCTTTACAGAGTCTGACTTATAATCAATTCTTTGTTTATAATGGGAGCTTGAGATCATTTCATTGTAGTAAGGGACCACAGGGCTTCACGTGGGTAGCAAAGAGGAAGCAATAACACAGAAAGGGTTGTTTTTATTGTTTTTTAAAGGCTTTCCATTGCTGTCGATACCTTTCTACTTCTAGGGAGGAGATTGAAAAGATCTAATTATATAGGAAGAAAGGACTTGGTACTCACTTTGATGAAAGTGAAAGCTATTTGATAAAAGATACAATTCATTAGTGTTGGGATGCCTACAATATCATATGTCATGGCAATTAAGGTATTCTAGAGATGAGTCTAAGAATAGCAACACTAACATTCTTGGTCAACATCAACCAAAATGTTATTGTCAATGTAAACATAGAGTTAAACATTTCAAGGTTGTAAAATTATTTATCAAGAAAAAGGAAGTAATAAAATAGTATTCTTCTCAGTTCCAGAAGACATCAAGGGAGTTTTGCCTTCAGCCTAGTAAACGTTGTCACATCACTGACGCATTCATAGTCCTCCTTTTATTGACAAGTTTTATATGCTATCCGAAGGGAGTTCCCAGGGAAAAAAAGGTGGTTTATGCCAGACTGGAACAGCTGGTGGCTTCTGGGACTCTCACGGATCTCCAAGTGCACAGGCCCCATTCATTATTCAAACTGGGCAGCTACAGTATGAACAGCTGGTTTGCACCATTCTGTTAAGTGACATTCTCTGGGTAAAAAAAAAGGTAGGTGGAAGGTAGGAGCTTTTGAAGCTACCTTTGGACTCAAAAATATTGGCAAAAAGAGAAAAGGAAACACAATGACATTTTGGAAATGACAATAATAAAAATGAACTTCTACATAATCTCATTGGTTTTGTAAGAACTCACAGTCAAAAGGAGGTGTTTTGTTTTCCATCTTCTTTTGGTTTCCCCTAATATACTGCTCTCGGCTATGTAAATGTTTTGATTAAGCCTTGAGTGTTTGGTAGTTTCAAAGAGTTGCAGAAATCAGAGATCAAATCCCCAAATCCTAGGTTTCCATGACACAGCTGTAGGATCTGCTGTCTACATGTATACAGAGTGGGCCAAAAGTTTCAGTTCAGATAGCAATGCCCAAAACAAGACAAAACAAAAATCTTTAAAAGCTTAAAATTGCACTGACTTTGGGAATGACATGTATAGACATATATGTGTACATATATGCAAACACACGCATATTAATATAGATATATACATGTGTGTGATAGTGTATATCCCACATTAGTATTATACATCAGCAGAGGCATCATATTTGGTTCTGCAAGATAGCTAGACTAAAAAAGGACTCTGCCATACACATTATGACTCAATATAAGACTGCTCACAACCCTTTCTGGTCCATAGGCCTACCTATGTAATGATTAATTCACTCAGGCTACAGTTGAACTGTTATATTCATCTATTTTCCATCTTTCACTTATTAGGGTCATTTTTATTAAGCAACTACTTTTCAGTTTGAAGCACCCTACTAGGCCATGGAGGTAGAGAGGGAGTGGGGAATAGAAGGATAATAGAGATGTTCCCTGCCCTCAAAGAAATTACAATTTAGTTTCTCCCTTCCCCAGTTAAGAGACAGAGGATGTCTATACAAGGTTTGGTACTGTTATAGACACACCACATCTGAGGCAGAGTTGGTAACCAGCTGAGGCAAGTGGCAACAGTGGCAGAAGAAATGGTCACAAAAAAGCTTGGATTCATAACTGTATCCTGAGAGCAGGGAGGCATTATAGAGAGAGTGGTAAGTCCCACTAAATAAAGAGAATTCTTAGGGTTTGTGTTTTTTGTTTTTTTTTTTAGTTTTGGAAAATGTTGTGTTAAATGTACCAAAAGACTGAAAATCCTTATTCTTGATATGCAGAGAGATACTGTGGCAAAGGATGGCCATGATGTGTATGTATCTGGAAAGTAAAACCTAGGTGATTCAATAAGAGTACTGGGCTTGGAATCAGGGAGACTCATCAAATCCAGCCCCAGATACCTAGTAGCTGTGTGACCCTGCTAAGTTCCATAACCCCTTTGCCTCACTTTCTTCATCTGTAACATGAGCTGGAGAAGGAAATGGCAGACCACTCCAGCATATTTGCCAAAAAAAAAAATAAAACCCTCCACAAATGGGGTCGTAAAGAGTCAGATATGACCGAAATGACTGAATAACATCAGAACCAAGCAATCAGGAAGTTGGAGAGAAAGAGGGAGAGAGAGAGAGAGAGAGAGAGAGAGAGAGAGAGAGAGAGAGAGAGAGAGAGAGAGAGAGAAACATACAACTGGTAGAAAGCAGTAAGTGAAAATAATACTAACCCCCTGGACTACAAGTCACTAGAGGGGGTTAGATAATATAAACCTTAAATGAACAAGAAACATTGATTAAGCTCCTGATATATATATATATATATGTATGTGTGTGTTTGTAGAACTACATTATATATTATTATATATAATATATAATATTGTATATACTTATATATATTTATTAAGACAGAAAAAATATATATAGATATATTGTTCTGTGCTATGCACTAGGGACAAAGACATAAATAAAATAGTTTCTAGTTTCTTCCCCACAAGGAGTTTACATTCTCCTGGAGCAAATGGAATGGAAAGCAATCGATTAAGTACTTGTTACATACCAAGGACATTTGAGATACAAACAGAAGTACAATACAATTATACAATTATAATATAACACAAATAGAAAAATTAGACAGATGCTAGTCCTTCTGGTGCATTGTCAGGTGAGATAGCAATGCCCAAAGGCCTGCAGGACAAATGGTAAAGACCCGTGTGTATCTTGGGGAGTAACAGAAAGGCAGATGGTCCCTGACCTATGACTCTTGGGAAGTGGGTGATGAATCTGATAGTGGGAGAGGAGCAAGACTTGGGGTTATTATCCCAGGCAGGAGGGGTTAACATTAAACTGAGAGGGGAGGTCTAGCACCTATTGTGAGCTGGGCATTGGAGGCTTTGGTGTGGGAGAGGAAGGACTCCCTGACTAGGGCAATACAGAGATTTTTCCCATTTTAGGGTGGGGGAATATAAGGTGTCTAGATGGAGCACTGGGTGGAAGGCAAAGCCTGGAGTTAGGCAGACCTTAATTCAAATTTAGTCTCAGCCCCTTAAGACTTGTATGGCCTTAGATAAGTTACAGCTTCTGTTTTCCTGTTTCCTCATCTGTGTTGTGAGGATAAAATGAAATATTTGTAAAGTGCTTTGGATATAGTAAAATGTTATATAAATGCTAGCTATCATTATTATTATTATTAAGGGAGAGAAATTAAGTTCCTCCCACACAATCTGAGTCTTTTATGCCTTGAATATCTATGACACAAAGCTCACGCAAGGCAGGGTAGAGGGAGCATAGCATTGTTAAAGGAAAGCTGTTGGCTCTGAGGTTAGCAGGCCTTGGGTTCAAACTTTAGGCCTGATGCTAAATTACAGAGTAGGGGTACCTTCTAGATATAAATCCCATAAATTTAGTCTTTGTGTTCCCAAAGTCTAGCACAGTGCCAGGCACATAATAAATGTTTGTGGATTGATAAATACATGTAGGAAGTATAAAAAATAGAGCTACTATAATTCCAAGGAGGCTGAGATCCTTCCCATATTAGTGGGTTAGTGTAGGTTTAGTGGAGGAGGTGCCATTTGAATGGACCTTGAAGAATGGTTAGGATTTCCATTGGAAGAAATGGTGGTGGTGGTGACAGAGTAGAGTTTAGCAAAAGAGATATTCCAGGGGCAGAGAAGGGTGTGAACAAAGACACAGAGAGCACTTTGGTTTGACTGGGGAGCAAAGGGAAAGAGCACGGGCAAGGCTGGGGAGACTGTTTAAGGCTAGAGCTGGACTGTTAAGAATGCCAGGCTAAAGAGTTTTAAGATTAATTGTGTGACTACAGGCCAGACTGAGTGTGTGTTCACCTGATGTGATTATCAAAAATGGTCAGCTTCAGTTGTCCCAGTTGGTAGAGCTATACAGGCCCAGTCCAGATTTCCAAGTACTTGCCTCCTACCTTAGGCTATAAATCTTAATGAGATTTCAGTGAAACACCGAGTTCCTGGGGCAAAAAACTAAATAAATGAAAGTTATTGACACAGTGTGGTTACCACAGTACCCATCTGCTTAGTAAAACACATCAGGCAGATGCAGGAAAGGCTGATTTTGTGAGAATATTAAAAAAAAAACAACTCTGGGAAGTCTGCAGGGGAGGAGACTTTGAAGATTTTTCTTCACTTTCCTGATCTCTATCTATTATTATTAGCTTTCTGCAAACACTCAATATCTTTTTTTTTTTAAGTAAGTAGCTATAGGGTAAAAGAGAGGAGAAAGAAATGAAAAATGTTCTTTTGACCAGCTGAATGGGAGAAGTGTTGCTTTTTTTATTTTTAAATCATATTATTTAACTAAAAGAACTGCAGTTCAGTTCTTGTCCACTTAATTCAACTCAGTGAAACTTATGAAGTATTTACATATAGAAAGCACAGTGCTAACTAGGTGTCTGGGGAAGACAGGATGTTTAGCTAAGTCTTACCCTCATGGAGCTTACCACCTAAAAGAGGCTGACTGGTGCAGAAGAAAGAACGCTACATTTTTAATCAGAGAACCTAGGTTTGAATTCTGCTTCTGCCACTTATTTTACAAAGTCCTATTACCTTCCTGGGCCTGAGTTTCTTCATCTGTAAAATAGTAATGGTAACAGCGTTTATATGTTGTTCAGTCATGTCCCTTTTTGTGACCCCATTTTGGGGTTTTCTTGGCAAAGATACTGGAGTGGTCCACCATTTCCTGCTCCAGCTCATTTTACAGATGAGGAAACTGAGGCAAACAGGGTTAAGTGACTTGTCCAGCATCACACACATACATGTCTGAGGCCAGATTTGAACCAAGGAAGATGAGTCTTCCTGATTCCACACCCAGAGCTCTATCCACGATGCCCTGTAAAATAGTAGTATTAACATTTAAATAGTTAATATGTGCCAAGCAGGGGGCAGCTTCTCTGAGTTCTTTGCTACTTACTAGTAGTACACACTGGGGAAGTCAGTTCACCTCTGTCTGTAAAACTAATAGTACATACCTAACTCTCGGGGTTGTTGCTAGGATAAAATGAGACAATATTTAAGTGTTTTGCTAACTTATAAACATTATATGAATGCTAGCTATTACTGGCTATTACTATACTGCATGAGCATATAAGAAGTACCATTTGAATATAATATTCATTTCAAGGTAGCATTATTGTTTTGTTTTTTTGGAGGTGGGAAGGCAGGGCAATTGGGATTAAGTGACTTGCCCAAGGTCACACAGCTAGTTGCCTATCAAGTGTCTGAGGCTGGATTTGAACTCAGGTCCTCCTGACTTCAGGGCCAGTGCTTTATTCACTGTGCCACCTAACCATCCCACTAGCATTATTTTTTTAAGAGTATTTTTGGGAATACACACCGCAGCAGCAGCAGTCCGAGCGAGCGCTGTGCACTGCCAAGATGTGCGACTTCACGGAGGATCAGACCGCAGAGTTCAAGGAGGCCTTCCAGCTGTTTGACGGAACAGGGGATGGAAAGATCTTATACAGCCAGTGTAGGGACGTGATGCGAGCCCTAGGCCAGAACCCTACCAATGCTGAGGTGCTCGAGGTCTTAGGGAATCCCAAGAGTGATGAGATGAATGTGAAGGTGCTGGACTTTGAACACTTTCTGCCAATGCTGCAGACTGTAGCAAAGAATAAGGACCAGGGCACATGTGGAGACTACGTAGAGGGCTTCAGGTGTTTGATAAGGAAGGGAACAGCACAGTCATGGGGGCAGAAATACGACACGTCCTCATCACCCTGTGTGAGAAGATGACAGAGGAAGAAGTGGAAGTGTTGGTGGCAGGGCATGAAGACAGCAACGGTTGTATCAACTATGAAGAGCTAGTCCGGATGGTGCTGAATGGCTGAGAACAAGTCTCCTTTCCACAAAGAACCCCCCAACTTTCTCAGTGTGAAAATCATCCTCTTGCCCCGGAAGCAGCTAACTACATTTTCAGGGTTACCAACATCCTTACTTCCAGCCCCCACCACGTGTCCTCTTTGGCCTGTTTGTTCTCTGCTTTCACCAAATAAACTAGCTATCAGCTTCTTAAAAAAAAAAAAAGAGTATTTTTGGCAAGCATGTTAAAGAGTTGATACAATTTCTATGTGTCCTTAAAAGAAAATGTTTGTTTCTTGAGTTCAGGGACTATCTTTTTGTATCCCCCAGTGTTTAGCATAATACCTAGCACATAATAGGTGCTTAATAAATGTTTATTGAATTGAATTGAAAAGCAGAAAAATTGCTGTGGGTTGGACTGCTTGAAAATTGTGGAAAACATCTGACTTTCTCCACTTCTTGGAGAAATTAAACAAAGTCTGAGAAATGTCGACTGTTAACAGTAGATCAGTTTCCTGTGATATAAAACTTCAAACACCTAACTTGGATTCTATCCTTAATTTGGTTTCTAGTCTATTTTATTCAAAGATAAAAGAGCTGCCTGTTTATTCTATGCAAGATTGCCAGAAAATAACCCCCATGTCATTTCAAGGTCAGTCCTGCTAACCGACAGCATTGCTATGGAAAAACTCTGTTGATACAGGTGTTTAAGGCAATCCTGTCCGACGTGAAAGTTTACACTTCTTATCTCCGAATGTCCTTTTAAGAATAAGCTTTTCTATCCAAGGTGCATGCTGAAGTTGAATAGGTGCCTTTGGTGTTTGATCCCTGACTTGGTGAAGGAGAATAATTTATGAGAAAGACATCCACTGTCTCCTGGTATACCTTGAGTTCTCTTTGCCTGTGGGCAGAAGGAATGCTAGACCAGGTAAGGAAGCCTGGGATTCTGGGGCACTGGTCTCTGATATCATATCCCTTTCACAACTTATGGTACGTTACGACAGCAGCTGATTTGGAGTTTTCACTAGCCTTTCTATATCCACATTAGCTATGCTTTTCCCACTCTTAGGTTAGCCTTCCATCTACCTGGGAACAGAGTGGAGCTGTAGCCATTTATGGTTGGCACATAGAAACTATATATCTACGGAGGAAGAGAAGGGGGAGTGAGTTTCTGAAGTAAGTCCCATGGCCCTGATTCATTCTGTGGCCTTGATTCAGTCAATGAACAGTTCCCAAAGAATTAACAATGTGCTGCGTTGGGAAGAGTCAGCGTGGGGCAGTGAAAAGTTGTGGAGTCAGAGAACCTGGGCCTGAATCCTAATTCTACCATGAACTACTGTGTGATGCTAGGCAATTCCATTCAACAAGCATTTCTTTCCTGCAGATGATGTATTAAGCACTCACTAGGAAAGACCAAAATAAACAGTCCCCACTCTCAGAGGTCTTACATTTGACTGAGGAAAGGCATGTGCACAAGTGAATGCAAAAGAAAAAATACAAAGTAATTTGGGAGGAGAGGATTTAAAGCACTAATCATTTTCCTTCTTTGGGACTCCCTTTCCTCATTTGTAAAATAAGAGAGTTGTATAAAATGACTTATAAGATAACTTCTACTTCTAAATCCTATGACTTTTACAAAAATGTATAATTAATAGAAACAAATTTCATCACTGGCTATATGCATATACATCTATCACTATAGATATGTGTATTTATATGTAGATGTGCTTATATTTTGTTACAAGAGATCTCTCATGGATTGGGGGTCATATGTAAAGTTTGTATGTAAAAATGTGTGTGTGTGTGTGTGTGTGTGTGTGTGTGTGTCCTCTGGAATCATGGATAGTCATTATAGTGATCATAATTCTTCCTAATTTCAGTTATTTGCCTTTAGAGTGGTGTTCTATAAATTATTCTCCTGGTGCTACTTATTTCATTCTTCATCAGTTTATAAAAGCCTTCAGAACTGTTCAGTTTTAGAATATTGATGTTGTAGTATAAGTTATTCTTCTGGTTCTGTTCACTTTATTCCCTATCAGTTCATACAAATCTTTCTGTGTCCTTTGGAAACCATCTATCTATTCATTTCTTATAGCACAATACCACTTCTTCACATCTAAAAACTGCAATCTATTTAGTCATTTTTAAAATGATAGACATCCTTTTAGTTAGAAAGGAGTAGAACTGGTTTCTCTGCCTGACTTGAAAATGGACTCTAACAGCAGAAACAATGGTTATAATAATAATCCTCATGTTAATAGAAGGTCTACTGTGGTGACAGAGTCTTTTAATTCCAGTTCAAATGTTACATTTCAGTGCAACAATCATAAATCTAACATTTTTATTTCTAAAAAGTATCCTTCTTCCAAGACATTTAGAGAACTTTAGAGCTATTAGCCCCCTAATTCTTATGATATAACTGATAATTGAGTGATACAAGAATAATCATCTCCATATGAATGGAAAAAAATTGATGCTCAGAGAGGTTGTGTCTTATTTTATTGTTACAATATTGTTCGTTCTTCATTCATTCTATTGCTGTTCATCCTTCTTTTTGGAATAGGATAATAACATTGTGGGTGATGTCTTCACTTGCATGTGAACTGGATTTAAGTGAGCCAGGGTTGCCCCACTCCCTCTTCCAGAGTCATGGAAGTCCAGACGCAGGACAAAGGTCAGGATGACTGGTGATAGCCCAGGATACAATGGATGATGTTGGCATCTTCTAAGGGCTCCATAGCATCTGCTTTATATGCCTTCATGGCCATTGAAACAAATTGTTTTGACCAACCTACTCCACCAGAGAAAGTCTTCACATACTTGAGATAGAAAGCCCTGTATATCACCTATGGGTTTGTGATCTGTCAATTACCCTCAACCTGGTTGAGTCCATCTGTTGAGATGGTTTACTGGGGTGTGGCTGCTTCATGTTAAACAGTTTATTGGAGCCACAGGTGAAAGCTGAGTGCCAGATGGACACTAAAGATGGATGAGCAGTCCTGAAAAGGCGTTGGCAAGCCCACCCTCACACCATGCACTCCAAAACACTCTATACACAAATAATTATAAACCTCATATCAAAGCAATCGGCAGGGAGGGAAAGTCAGGACCCTCAAATTTTAGTTCTATTAACACACAAAAAAAGAGGGAAAAACAAAGAAATAACCTTGGAGATAATGAGTTAAAACAGGAGACCAAAATGCTTCTTCAGTGTACTTTCTGGGTCATCTTGTCTCCCTTCTTGGCCCATCTGTGATGGCTCTCAATAAGTTCAAGAAGGCCATTGGAAACTTGGTTACCTCCTTGGAGCTCTCCAGTGCTACTTTGGTTGCTTCCTTGGAAATCTCCAGTGCTAAGCTTTGGTTACATCCTTGGAGCTCTCCAGTGCTAAACTTTGGTTACCTCTGTGGAGCTCACTAGTGCCAAAGTTTTTGCCAAATCCTCTGTTGTCCAAAGGCTAGAAGTCAGTCAGTCAATAACCATTTATTAAGTAGTTACTATTTTCCAGGCACTTTGCTAAGTCCTGAGTATAAAAACACAACAGAAGACATTTCCCATTCTTCAGGAATTCAGTCTAATGGGAGAGACAACATGCAATCACGAATGTACAAATAGGCTGAATGCAGGAGAACCTGGAACTGATCAACAGAGAGGGAAGGCACCCGTATTAGAGGGAATCAAGAAAAGCTTTTAGCTGAGACTTTCAAAGACCTTCTGATGAAATGGATTTAATCCATCCACAGTATTTTTCCAGAGTGATGAACACACTGTTTGACACCTGGCATTGCCGGAAAACCTTGGTCCACTGTAAATAAAATGATGGGAAGTGACTCATGTGCTTGCTACAGACTCAACCAGATGCTGGATATCAGGGCTACAAATAAAATGACATTCATTTGATAGAGATGCTTGTAGTACAATACGAGACGCATTTCACCTCCCAAGGAGTTGGGTGGTATAAGCAACCTTGTAAGCTCAGATTCTTCCTTGCCTCTCCATCTGCTTGCTCCAGTTAAAGCCCCTCTACTCAGAGCAGGGAAGAGGATGGTTAGATTGGAGCTGAAAGAGACCTTGATGACCATCAAATCCCAAGCCCTCATTTTACAGATGAGGCACAGAAGGGTTAAATGACTTGCTCAGGGTCACACAGTTAGCATCTGAGGTGGGTTTTGAACCTGTGTCTTGACTCCCAAGCCCAGTGCCCACTTCCCTCCTCTTCAGTATGTGTCTTCTCATGTGGGTCTACTGTTTTACAGTAGCAGCTGGGTTAAGAATGTGCAGTGAGGATGACATGCCCAATGTCATTCTAAGAAGCTCAGACAATCTCTTGTCTTTGAGTTTTCTTTTTGCCTGGTGGCAGTCTCAACATTGGAGCAGATTATTCCAGTGAGTGCAGCAGCTGTCGCTGCAACCTGATCTGGGCAAAGGTTCTCTGTGCCATCTCCTGAGGAAACAAGGCTTGTGTTGGGGGGGGGGGGTGGTCCTCACACCCACCTCTAGCCTTCGGTATTAGGTTTCCCTATTGTTATTGAGGGAGCACTGATATCTTTCCAGTCACCAGATTCACCAACCAGCAGTAGCCCTCAAATCCTCCTTGTCCCTCACTCCTGGTTGCCAAACTTTATTGGAACCACCTCTAAGAGAACTTTCACTTCTGTCTCTTTCTCTCCAGTCATACCACAGTGCCCTTCACATTGATTATTATCACAGCCTCCTAACTGTACTCTTTGCCTTCAGTCTCTCCCTACATTAGCTTACCCACCGCCATCTGCCAAATGACTATTTCTAATGTATAGGTTTGATTTCACTTCTCTGCCCAAGAAGCTCCATTATCTCCTTATTATCTCTAGAATAAAATACAAATCACTCTGTGATTTGTTTAAAGCCCTTCCTCATCCAACTCAGTCTATCTTTCTAGGTTTTTTGTATCTTACTGATCTTCACACTCTGCACATTCTATCCTGAATAGCATTTCACCTGCCATCTCTGTGATTTTGTGCAGACTGTTCTCCATGTTTGGAATCCACTCCCTCCTCACCTCCACCTCTTAGAATCCTTAGCTTATGTCAGGACTGAGCTCTGGGGCAACCTCCTACATGGAGCCCATTCTGACATCCTGATTTGCTTGTGTTGTTGAAAAGACAGAAGCATCTTTCCAGTCACTGAGATTCCCAAATGAGAAGTCGTCCTCAAACCTTTATTCTCCTTCAATCCCTAAAATCCAACCAATTGTCAAGTCTTATTGATGCTACTAGGTACCTTCCACTCCAAGCTTTTTCATGTTTATCACTTTACGTTCATTCACACTATAACCAATATAGATCAGGCCCTCATCATGGGAAACCTTCAGCCTCGAGGCCACATGTAGCCCTCTAGGTCCTCAAGTGCAACACTTTGACTGAATCCAAACTTTCAGTCAAAGGGCTACACTTGAGGTTCTAGAGCAGTGGTTCTCAACCTGTGGATTGCAACCCCTTTGGAGGTCGAACGACTCTTTCACAGGGGTCACAGGGGTCACCTAAGACCATCAGAAAACATATATTTCCAATGGTCTTGGGAACTGAGACAGTGCTCCTCTATCAGTCTCCAGGCGGGTCCGCCCACATACAAGTATTTAATACAAGTATTAAAGGGTAGTGGCATTAGGAAGGTTGAGAACCACTGCTCTAGAGGGCCATATGTGGCCTCAAGGCCACAGGTTCCTCACCCCTGAGTCCTAGACTGTTCCAAGAGCTTTCTAGGCAGAGGCAGGAAATGCAATGGATAGAATATGGGACCTGGAATCAGGAAAACCTGAGTTTGAATACTGCCTCAGAAATTCATTAGTTATGTGACCCTAGACAAGTTGCTTACCTTTTCTCAGCCTCCTTTTCCTTATTTGTAAGATGGGAATAATAATATTCCCAGGGTTCTTGTGAGCACCAAATGACAAATGACACAACTTGTAAAGTGCTTAACAAACCTTAAAGAGCCATAGGAATATTAGCTATTACTAGTGCCCTTCTAAAAACTCCCAACCTACTTTTACATTTATTTCATATGTTTTGTATTTACTTATTTGTGCACATGCCATGTCTGATTCCCCCATCCCCACACCAATAGAATATAAACTTCTTGAAGGCAGATATTTTCACTTTTAATTTTGGATCCTAGATTTTGTTTTATGCCCAGTGAAGTGCCTTCCATATCGTAGCCTCTTAATACATACTTGTTGAATGAATGAATGAATGAATTTATGAGTGAATGAATGGATGGATGAATGAATGAATGAATGAAGACTCAAAAGCTCTGCATGTACTTCCCTTTTAGTTTATCCTCCCCTTAGGAATTAGTGGAAACTACTTCTAATGAAGCAGTAATAATACAATGAAGACTTCCCAGGAATTTATTCCAGAAGTCTCCAGCTGCATGAAGAGACAGCTAGCTCAGGGTACATAAAGACCCCATCTAGCCCCTACCTGGCACCTGTGTGGTGGCTATTATGTTTACATGTTTATATAATTCCCAAACCCCTGTATTAGCTTTGAAAACAATTATAATTATAAATAAAACCTCTGCCTGGGGACAATTATATGCTTTATATTAATGAGATAAACTCAGAACTTGTTTATTGCTATATGGTTCACACAGCTATGACGCACTCCTTATGAGACACAGATCCCCAGGGAACAAAACAAGGTACTAAAAGGTGAGGATGTCAAGGTACACAATGAGAAATTTTCCAGTGCAGTTTTGCCCCAAATCAGGGAACATGAGGAGAGTTAAGAAAAGCTCTGGGTGTTCTTTCCATGAATCTTTATCAATGAAAATGATAATTAATTGATTCTGGTAAAGTTTGACAATGATTTAATAGGAATAAATGACAAAGAAAGAATGGGTAGCACAATGTAGTAGTGTAGTAGAAATAAGAAAAATATATTTATATAATACAGTTTACGTTTAAAATGCTCCCCTTACCATGATGTCAGTATATTTCTCCCTATTTTACAGCTGAGGAAAGTAAGGTTCAGAAAGCCCAATGACTTGCTATAGTCACTTGGCTAGTTGGTAGCAGGTCCATTTTCCACATGGTACCTTTTCTGATCTCCTCACCCCCCCCCCCCAGCTGCTAGTGTCCCTCTAAAAATATTTTGAATTTACTTCATATATATTTTTCGTTGTATGCATACCTGATAGACACCTTCCTTGAGTGTGGAGACTGTTTCTCTTTCACCTTTCTGTCACCAGAGCCTAGCATATAGTGAATGTGAATAAATCCTTGTTGTTGATTCATTAATTGACCAAAGACTTCTCACCTCCCATGTTTACTCAAACCATGTTCCTTTATGAATGAAGAGATAATTTGAGGTCTTTATGTGATAGATGACTTAAGTTTTTTGAAGAACTCTAGATTACTGATTGTATTTTCAGCAAAAAGATTAATTTAAATTATAAACTAGAGATAAAGGCATTCATGATCTTCAAAAATAATGATGGCATTCAACTCTCTTTGGCCACAATTACATGACACAAAAACTCTGACATCCCCATGGATCTATGATTTCATCCATTTTGGTGCTCCTTCTATTGATGATGGCAACCTATCCATGCCTGCCCATCCTCCTTGATTCTTCTCCAATTCCTCCTCAAAATTACTTTAGAGTCTCCACCCAATGTGATAGGAACTGGCCCAATATTCTCTTGGCCTCATGTGGATACCAACAGAGCAGCCCTCATCTATGCCACATGAGTATCAGCCCATCTTCTATGTTACTTCCAGACATCTTTTGTGAACATCCTTTTCTCCAGTGTGATTCCATGTTTGTAGGATTAATCACCTGCAATAGTGAACGAATATTTCTATTAAAAGACAGGACTTGGCTTCAGAAAGAAGCTTTAGGTAATTAAAAGGAAGCAACTCACACGTCAAAAATACTGGTTAAAAAATGAAAGCACCAATTTGGCAATTTATTTTCCCTATCTCTGTTTTTGGTCTGCACGGTGTCTGATCTTGGGTAGGCAGACTTATGTTTTAATCTAATTAGCTGAACTAAGTAGATTGGCTATTTTAGTGAAGGAATGATGGCATTTGTTATGCCACAAACATTATGCTAAGGGCTGAGCACACAACTATAAAAAGCATAACAGTTCTTGCCTTCAAGGAGCTAATATTCTAGTGTGTGAAAAACGTCTATAAGGGAGTGGTAGTCAGAGAAGGGTGTTTTTGTCTGGTGAGTCATGGATGCTGAGTGGAACCATAGAGGCATCCTTTGACATGCTACTTCTAGAAGAAATTATGGTATTAATTTGATTACTCTTTTCAGAGAAAGAGATAGAAGAGGGAAAACACAATAGAGCAGATGGCTGGTTTATTGAAATGAGAAGCATGGTCTCAGATCTGGGACTGGCTAGATAGAGCACAATGTGTACTTGATATAATGTAGACAGAACTTTAATCTTTCTCTTCCCCATTGTCCTTATCTGTCAAATGGCCATAGGAACAGTACAAGAAATGGCTCATAGAACTCATCAAAAACACACCCTGTCTTTGCCAAGTACTCTATAAAAAGATAATGACATGGGGTACTAACTCTGAGGACCATGTTAACCCTAAAATAAACACTTCTAATGCTCTAATTAATGGTGAGGGAAATGGAAAATTACTTTGTGTTGGAGCTAGGTGTGAAATCTGATGCCTTCTCCATATAGCTGGAGAGAACAGAGAACCTGTTGGTCATTTCTATGAAGAAAATGAAAAACCCTGAAGTATTTTGCCTCTTCTGAGTTGTTAATGCTCTTGTTTCCCAAGGGAAAAGAAGAAGAAATAACAATTCTAACAACTTCAAAAATGAAATTCCATTTTCTTTTCATATATTTAGCTGGGATCATGACATTTAATTTCCAAAAAGCACCTTCGTAGTTGAAGATTTTAGTTGAAGAAGTAATTCCCTGTTTTGTGAAAATTAACCTCTGAAGATTTCATTGCATTGACATCATTTTATTCATGAGTAGCAAGTGCCAAGCCTGATTTTAAAGTACAATGACAAATATGCTAATATTCATTTTTGTTCTATCCACAAGTAATTGAACATCTTATAGCTGTGAACTAGTTTGCCTTTACAATGTGAATATTGAGTGGAAATTTTTTTGTTCTCTTTTTCTTAAGCAGACAGCATGGACAAGCTATTAGAAACACATTTGTAGCTAATTTCACTCCATTACTGCCAGCTAAACTGCAGAGTAATCTTCCCAATACTTAATGGAAATGGATCCATAAAAGAAGGGATCAATTCTTAAGGTCCTTTGCTAGGAATTGTCAAAGAACAGCAGCCCTGTCTGCTTAAAGGCGGTAAGCCTTCAGTACAAACAATAGGTAATGATTTCCGCTTGATTAACTTAGGTTGTACTGTAGCAAGGAAGGAAATCTAATTTTATTCATCCTTGATTTGATAAAATCTAGATAAATACCTGAAAACTAGGAAGAACAATGCTTGGCTGCCATAAAGATATTAACAAGTCAGCTACTGAATAAAAACTAACTGCCTAATTAGAATTATCTACAAATTGAATAAACCAATATTGAGTTTTTCCTGAAATAATTTAAGGGCCAGGCTGAAGCCACACCAATTTCTTATGAAGGTCATAATTCACACCATTAAATCCTCATCTCTTAACCTTTCAGATTGGCCTTTGCAAAGTGACTCTCAAAAATCAGCACCAATTAAATCATTAAACTCAGTGTTTAAATACCAGGGAGTAGAAAACCATGTTGATTGTATTTTATTAGAGACAAAAGACAGCTGAACAAGTCTGAAGAAATCTAGGAAGGATTCCTCCCTCCTCTTTTATGATTTGAGCAGAGATGAGCTGTAGATTTCACATTTCTAAGCAGGTGGGAGGTTTTAATAGCATAGTGATAAAGAATTGTATTTAGATAAGCTGAGTCAGAAGGTGCTTGTTGTTTTAAAATAGATATTTACATCCTGAAGATTAATGGCTAAAAATATCTGTTTCTCTCTCATCAATCACATTGTTCAGGTTTCTTACCATCATCCCAGCTACTCTAAGGAATCAATTAGTCTGATCATTGTGTAGGAATTTGTCATCAAGAGTGTTCACAGCAATTGAAAAAGGATTGAAAATATCTGAAAGGGAAATCTATTTTTAAACTATAGAAAAAAGAAACCAGTGCTTTGGATTTTGGCTCATGATTCCATATGCCCACTTTCTTTGAGAGGTTTTCTTAAACTTCTGGATGAAGAAAAAATTTACAATATCGTTGGCAAAAGAGTTTCCCTGTCTTGGAATCAAAAGGAATAAAGGTGTCTTTTGGAAATATTGGTCGTAGGTGACTTTATTATGTTATTGGGTCAGTTGATTATAATGTATCAAGAGGCACTTGTCTCAGTTATAGAAATAGATGAATTCTATTCTTTTTCCATAATTTATATGCCACTTTTAAATGAAATTTTAAATAAAGGTAGTTTTTTTCTACATAAATGGTTCTCTACGGGGGCTCTTAACCTGTGGTCCATAAACATTTAAATTTTTTTTTCCCCATTTTGATATAAACTGTATTTAAATGTAATTGATTGTATTTTATTTTATGCATTTAAAAATATAATTCTAAGAAGGGCTTTGCCAGAGGGGCCCATGACAAAAATAAAAAAGCCAAGAATCAATGTTTAATAATAATCATATTGAAGGAAAAAAACTCTTTTTGGACTATAGTACATCTATGAGATAGCAAATATTTTATTTTATAGTCTAGAATATAATAATGGATCTGGAATCATTTAGTCTAGGAGTTCTTAGTCTGCGTTTCACAAGGAGCTCATAAATATAGATTTCAGGAGTCCATGAACTTGTATGGGGAAAAAAATCTTTATTTTTTAAAATAGTTTCTAACCGAAGTTTAAAGCATGTCCTTCAATTCATTAAAAATATTTTTTCAGAGAAAGGTTCTATAAGTTTTACCAAATATCAAAAGGGTCCCTGATTAAAAAAAAAAAGATTAGAAACTCCTGATTTAGTCAATTTTATTTACTTTATAAAAAACCTTAGTTTCCAATAAAGATCACTAAACTAGAACTGAGTTTAAGTATCTCTTAGTCAGATAATAGTGGGCAAATCTCCGAACCTAAGTGGATGCTGATAGTACTTGTCCTATCTATATCATTATAGGCTAGAGCAGCGGTTCTCAACCTGTGGGTTATGTTCAATTTGTAACCATGAAAATACATCCTGCATATCAGATATTTACATTACGATTTATAACAGCAGTGAAATTACAGTTATGAAGTAGCAATGGAAATAACTTTATGGTTGGGGGTCAACACAACATGAGGAACTGTATTAAGGGGTCTTGGCATTAGAAAGGTTGAGAACCACTGGGCTAGAGAGAGCCTAGGGTCTGGGAATCTGATGCTGAGGAAATGGCAGGCCCTAGAGCCTAGGTTCCTGCTAGTCCTAAGGTAAGGGCCCTTAGTTTTTCCAAAAGTGGATGGCAGGACTCTTGGCCAGCTGGAGGCAGTGGCCACTACAGCCAAGAAGCCAAGAACATCCAGTGGAGCCTGAGGCCAAGAGAGCAGTGTGAAGACCCCAGCAATGAGGACCCCTGTCACATATGAGGTGTGAAATGTCCCTCCTCACCCAGGCCCTCCCCATGTGTGTTTCCTCTGTGTGCCTCTCCCCTCAGGAACTCTTGACCATTAACTCTTCCCACTCACACTGTGTTTTCATAATATGCGCACTTCGGTTTGTGAAGGAGGTTTGTATTTGTACCGTGCCATTTCAGAAAGTGCTCTTTCTCTGACCTAGTGATGTTCTTTCCTTGACTAGAATAGAGGCAAACGTGCTGTAAGTTGACTGTAAATGGGAGGAGAGGTATAGGATGATATTTTAAGGAGGCAGCAGGATCCAAAGCTAGATTTTGTTTGTTAAGGATGAGAGAGACCTGGGCTTATATACTTTGTGTGTGTTTACTTCTCTATGCATTTATATATACACACATAGGAATATATCTGTATATATGTACTAATATGTACACTGAAGTCTCCATGCATGAAGATGAGGGTTGGGTTGGAGAGTGAGATTGTGATGTAGGAATTAGAAGTCCTTCAGAAAGGAGAGGAAATTACCTGAGACATGGGAGTTGATTGCAACAAGGATCTGGATAGAGTGAGTGAAGGGGCAGTGAAAAAAGCAGGGCATTTGTCTCCTTTTCTGGCTCAATGAGCTGGGAAGCACAAGAGTAGTTATACCTAGTATCTCCTCATTTGAATTTGCTCCTCATATCCAACCCATTGCCAAATCTCATTGTTTCTCCCTTCACAGCATCTCTCCTATATGTCTCCTCTCTCCGCTCACACAACCACTACCTTAGTTCAACCTTTCATCATCTCTCACCCAGATTCTAGCAATAGCCCACTGATTGTTCTATTATCTCAAATCTCCTCCCACTCCAGTCCATTGTCCATCCATCTGCCAAAATAATTTTCCTAAAGTGAAGGTCTGCAATGTGAGTTGTAATACTGGCCCCCCTCTCTTCTACCATTTATCACTATATAGCTACTTTAACTTTAATCTTTCCCATTGTCACGGACAACATACATTACATAGAAGTGGAGGGGGGGAATGAGGTAGATGAGTTTGAAGAATGTGGATTGTGTAATGCGTCTATCAACATTACTCTTTGGAAAGTAACTCAGACTTCATCCCCTTATAAATAGCAGTGTCATCATCATCTTTGAATACATTTATGGTGATAGGTTAGATATAAGAAACTTTCTCAGTAGTGAGGATTGTTAAAACACTGTAATAGGGATAAGGAGGGAAGCTGTGAAATCATAACAAAAGTTCTTCAAACAAAATAATCTTGTCTAACTACAGTGACTGAGGTTTGATTTTAGTGGAATAAAAGGTTTGGACAAATTTAAAAAAAAAGCAAAGGTCTGTCCATGTCACTATCTCTAGCATCCCTGCCTCTCCCCCTCCCCAATTCAATAAATTCCTGTGGTTCTTTGTTGCCCCCAGAATCAATAGCAATTCTTCTGTTCGTCATTTAAAGCCTTTCACAACCCGACCCCTTCCTATCTTTCCAGTCTTTTTACACTGTACTCCCCTCGACATACTTTATGGACTCAAGGCACTGTTTCTTCTACTTACATTTCTTCTCCTGGAATGTTCTCCTTCACCTTTTCTCCTAGCTTCCCTGTCCTCTTCCAAGACTTGACTCAAGCTTCTCTTTCTGAAAGAGGCCTTTCCTGCTCCTTCATTCTCCCTACTGCTCCTGCCCTCCCTCTGAAATGACCTTCCATGTATACTACATGTGTCCTGTATCTCTATACCATCCTTCCCATTAGAATGTGAAGTACTTGATAACAGGGACCATGTTTTCATTTTTTCTTTGTATACCTAGTCATAGTACACACTAAGCACTTAATAAATGCTTGTTGACTGAACCATTGACTGACTACTGGAAAGGATGACTAGGGATGCAGCATCATTGGGGGAAAAGCTAAGCCTCTGTTTCCACACCCTGGAAAGAGGTTAAGGGGAAGAGGTCTGATAGGAAGCGCATTATTGACAACAGAACAGGGCTTTTGAAATGGAAATGGAAGACAGGGCAGCACAGAGCCTCAGGAAGAGTATAACTGAGATAGATGGGTCTACTGCTACCCTATTGCCAGAAGTGTGGGGGGCACAACTGCTATCATAAGATTGCTCTTTGTTTTCTCTAATGTCATAATAAATGAAAAGAGTGCTAGCTGTGGAGTGAGAACAGCTGTGATTAGATCCTGCCTCTGAAACTGGCCACCTGAGTGATCCTGGATAATTTAATTAACCTCTTGGGTCTGGTTGCATGAGGAAGGGAATTGAACTAAATGAAGTCCTGTGAAGTCCTTTGCATTTCCAGATTTCCTTCCTGGCAGGGTTGGTGGCATCCCAGACTTCAAAATGCAGTCTTGGCCTGGAACATCTCTCTTCTATTCTGTTCCTGTACTTCCATTGGTAAGTACTTCCTGGGGCCTCCCTTTTGGTCAAACTTCATTCTTTCTGGCTATACTTACAATTTTCAGAACTTCCACAAGGTTGCCCCTAAACTAAATACTTTTACCCTCCTTCCCTCAGGTGTGCTGCTCCCTTTGGGGTATTGTTTTCTCTCATTAAACAATAAGCTCCTTGAGGACAGGGAACTAACTGTCTTTTTTGCCTGCTTTTGTATTTCAACACCTTAGCCCAGTGCCTGGCATACAGTAAGTGTTTAATAAATGCTTGCTGCCTTACTTCTATGTCTACGATTCTACAATCTCTTTGCACAGTGGTCAAGGCACCTTTCCTGGAAATCTGAAAACAGTCCAGCAGAGCAATATGCTCTCATCTCTAGGACTGACCCATGACAGCTGTGGCTTAAAATGAAGTAGAAGCAGCCCTAAGAGCTTTCCTGTATATTACCCAAATCTGGAAATGTGCCTGAACATCACTCCGACAATAGGGATGATATCCATTGTCACCTACTAATGGGCTTTTTGGAGGATATTTATTTCTAAAATGAGACTGTGACAGTTAATGGAAATATTCTGCTCCTCGTTGATCTAGTGAGTGAGTCAGTCAATAAACATTTATCAGGTACCTACTGTATGCCACATAAGCTCTGATGAAACAAAGAAAGGCAAAAAACAGTCATGATCTTAGATGCTAATGGTCTAATGGGGGAGAAAACATGCAAATGGATATGCACAAATGAGTTATGTACAGATAAATTAGAAATGGTCAACAGAAGAAAGACAGTGAGAGACAGGAAACTCTTCTTGTTCATGGTAGGATTAAATCTGGGCATGAAGAGAGGAATGACCTAGAAAGATCAACTCATTCGTTTCCAACATTTATTTCCCTTCTCTCTGAAACTGATGAGGTCAAGACCTCCGTCTTCTAAAGCATATGTATTGGCTGCACCTGGAGTCAGGGAATGAAGGACAGTGATGCAGAGAAGGGCCTTGCCTTTCCCAAATGTCCCCACCCGGGACTGTGCTATGGGCACAATCTAACATGGTAGAGTACCCTCAAAGGGGTCTTTCCTAATGCCAAGAACAAAGTACTTAATGTTCCATCTCCTGTCTCCATGTTTAGGATGTGCTCCTTCCTCATCTTGACTTCTTAGAATACCTCACTTCCTACCTTGGATGCTTCTTCCTTAATTAAATTTTTCCTGATCCTTCCTACTGTTTGTGCCTTTCCTTTCCACAAATCATCTTGTACTTTCTTATGTACGCCTCTACCTGTTATGTCTCCCCAGTAGAAGTGAAGCTCACTGAGGACCTGTTTCTTAAGTGTCTCTGGATTCCCAGTACTTTGCACATATTATTTTTTCTAAATATATTTTAAAATAAATTCTGTGTGTTCATTACTCAACTAGCTGCTTAGGGAATGCAAAAAAAAAACCACAAGACATGATATCTGCCTTCACATGACTTGCATTCTATTGACTGGGGAAGGAAATGTATGCAGACATAAAAGAATATGATGGTTAGTCACAAGCGTTGTGGTGCAGCACAAACTCTACGTGCTACAGGGTCTCAGACAGGAGACCACTAAACACAGGGATGCTTAAGTAAGGCTCAGTGGAAGAGTTGCCACTAGAACAGGGACTCTTAGCCTGGGGTCCATGGATGCCAAAAGGTCTAAGGATAGATTTCAGGGAGGCTACGATCTTGGATGGGGGAAAACACATCTTTCCTTCAATATGAGTGGCCTCCTTTGTATTTTCTGTATTTTAAAACATTATTCTAAAATCTGAAGTTTTTACCAGACTACCAAAGGGGTCCCCGACACAATATTGGGGCATCTAGGTAGCACAATGGATAGAGTTTCTGGCCGGGAAGACTCATCTTCCTGAGTTCAAATCTGGTCTCAGACCTCTTACTAGCTGTGTGACCCTGGGCAAGTCACTTAACTGTGTTTGCCTCAGTTTCCTCATCCGCAAAATGAACTTGAGAAGTACTTTAGTATCTTTGCCAAAAAAAAACCCAAATGGGGGTCACGAAGAGTCAGACATGACTGAAAGGACTCAACAACAACAACCTCTATGCTAGAGCTAGGTTTTGAATATAGAACTAGAGTGTCTTTTAAAAAACATTCTGAATTTAAGAAATAAAACAAGCATTTCCATAACATATTAGAACAGAAAAAAAGATGATTGTACATGAAAATGAAAATCTATTGTACACATCTTGCTGTTCCTTTTAAATATGTAATAAAATTATCGTGTAACTTTTTTTTCCTCCCCTCCCCCAAGAGGGCTACGTTAGACACAAATATGTATGTGTACATATATATATATGTAAGTATATGTATATAAGTATGTAGTATGTATATAGGTAAAATCATTCAATGTAAACTTCTATTTATCAGTTGTTTTTCTGGATGTAGATAGTGTCTTTCTTCATACATCTTTTGTAGCTAATTTGGGTGTTTATGATACTCAAAATGACTTAGTCCATCACAGTTGTTCTTAAAGCAATATTGCTGCAACTCTATGCAATATTCCCTTGGTTCTGCTCATTTTGTTCTGTTATTTAGTGCAAGTCTATCCGTGTTTTTTTCAAAATCATTGAACTCATCATTTCTTATAGCTATAATATCTAGACTGACAGAATGAAAAGGAGAGGGCTTTCCTAATCAGACAAATAATATGAATAAAGGCATAGTGGAAGGAATTTGTAGTACAGGAAGACATTGGCTTGATTTGGGTAGAGTTTGCTTAGGTGGAAGTGAAGAAGAATATATTAGAGGATAGTCACTTCTTGTGGCATAATTCCCTTTTCCACCCTCTCTGAGTCTTGGGCTAAAGATTGGTTTATGGACTAAAACTTTACTTGTGATTTACTTAGAGAGGAGGAGAAATGTCATGTGGGATGGTAGCAAATTTACCAGCAGTTTTGGCCCTTGATGAAAAATGATATAATCCCTCCCTTTTCTTGTCCTCCTTCCCACTTCCCACACATATTCAAGTATCATGAAAAGAGCCCTCACAAAGACAAATTCAGTTAAGGAAGGGCGCTCAAAAATAAACCTCAGGTCGTAGTTGTCTCAGGCGCGATGCAATGGCTTCAAGGTTACTGCAGGGCACCGGGGCACTGATGGTCCAAGCCTTGAGGGCCTGTGGCCCTGCTCAGGTGGCCACTCAGTCCGTGGCGACTGGAGGAGGTATCCCTTCTGAAGAGGAGCAGACTACTGGCTTGTAGAGAGAGATTATGATGGCTGCAAGGAATGATTTGGATCCATACAATATGCTAGCCCCAAAGGTAGCTCCAGGGACTAAGGAGGAGCCCAACCTGGTTCCTTCCATCACTCACAAGCAAATAGTGGGCTGTATCTGTGAAGAGGACAACAGTGCAGTCATCTGGTTCTGACTTCACAAAGGTGAGACACAGCGCTGCCCTAACTGTGGAACCCATTACAAGCTGATACCCCACCAGTTTAGCCACTGAGCCCCTGAACTAGTTTACTTGAGATGTGTTATGTTTTCTTCCCTCCAATAAAAGACTAGCCATTTCCCTGGCTCTCCCATAATAACAAAAAAAAAAATAATAAATAAAATAAACCTCAGGATTTCACCTGTAGACACTGGTCATCCTGAGCAGGCTAAAAGCCAGGAAGGATCACATATGAACAGTCATTCCGTTGGAGGTAGGTAGAGAATTATATAGTCTGTCCATGTATTGCAAAGGACATTTTCCTTGTGTATAAAGTTTTCGTAGTATTTTCTTATTAAGGATTTATTTGGACCCATTTCTGTTCATCTCTGAACTATAGAGCTGAGTTTTATGCATGCACCAGGCCCAGCCTGTAATCTAAGCACAGAATCGGAGGGGAGTGTGAAGGGAGATGGAGGAGAGTCAGCCTTGTTTCTGTGATTCTCTTTTGGTATCATACCCTGCAGGAGCAGAAGGGTTGAATCAATCAGCTTCAAATAGGAATACATTATTCACAGGGATACTAATTTCCATTACAATTAACATATCTCAGTGAGACTTGGTCTAGGCTTCCGAACGTGGAGCTTGGAACAAAGTCGATTACTCATCCTTGCTGTGTGTTCATTCCACTTACAATGATCTTGACCTTATATCAGTGCTGCCTAGGACTAATGAATGACATCACCATGAAAACAAGCAGTTAGAAGTAAGAGTGAAGGAAGAGTTGGCGGCCAATGAAACCCTTGTTCTTTTTGGCATGAGTTGCTCTTAATTTGAATCTCTTCTTTTGAACTTGTGTAGTTTATAGGAATTAACATTCATTAAAGATGCTCTGAGATTTGATCTTAACCTTTTTTTTTCCTGTTTTACTTCTTGCTACTCCCCTGTACACACGCCACATGTCAGCTAACCTGGAGTGCTCATGGTTCCCCAAATAAGCGTATTTCCTTTCTGCCTTGGTTTGTGTCCATCACAGTTCCCTGGCCCTCGATCCCTCCACTCCTGGGCTGTTGGCAGTTCTTATGTGGAAATACCATCCGTGTTTCAAAACCCAACTCAAATTCAACCTGTTTTAGGAAGCTTCAAGGAGAGTGAAAAATTAGGAAGTGGATTCTACAACTAATGACTTGAGTGACCTTGGACAAATCACTTCAGTTCTCTGGGGCTTGGTTTCTTCATCTATAAAGTAAAGCAAGGACAGCTAAGTGGTGCAGTGGATAGGTAACTGGCCCTGAGGTCAGGAGGATCGGAGTTCAAACGTGGCTGGAAACACTTACTAGTTCTGTGATCCTGGGCAAGTCTACCTCAACTGTCTCCAAAAAAAAAAAAAAAGGAAGAGAAAAGAAAGCAGCAGAACCAGATAACCTCTTCTAAATCTAAGTTCATCATGGTTGCCTCTAAACTGCTTCTATTCCATATTTCCTTATTTCTATTGAGCAGATGTCCTTAGTTTGAAGAGATTTCTTTTGAATCTACCTCATGGTACTTTGAGCTTACTGAACTGTATTTTAGCTGTTTTCAGTCATGTTTTATCTCCTCTGCTAGACTGTAATTTCCTTGAGGGCATGAAGTGTGGCCCAGTGCACAGAATCCTGTGGAGAGCAGTTTGCAAGGGTAGTAGATAGCACACTGGGTGGGCCTGGAGTCAGGAAGACCTGAGTTTAAATCTGGTCTCCAACACTTACTAGCTCTGTGACCCTGGGTAAGTCACTTTACTTCTGTTTGTCTTGGTTTCCTCAAATATAAAATGGAGATAATAATAGCACCTATCTCCCAGGGTGATTACGAAGATCAAATGAGATGAAATTTGTAATGTGCAAAGTGGCTGGCACATAATAGCTGTTTAATACCTTTCCTTCTTTCCTTCCTTTTTCCCTTCCTCTCTCCCTCCTTCCCTCCCTTCCTTCCTTCCTTCCATCTATCCAGCTATATATCTACACATATATATATATATATCTAACTGTAGATCTATATCTAACTATAGACCTATTATCTACATAACTATGTGTATGTGTATGTATGTTCATTTAATATTTGGACATCTAGTGCCTATCCCAGGATATGGCACCTAATAGTTCTTAAATAAATGTTTATTGAATCCAATGAATGAATTAACAAATGAGCTCATTCCAATTCCCCTTTTGTTTGATTTTCATAGAAATCCAGTTCAATAGGAATTGAACTCTTTGTGTATTTTCTGATCATCAGAACAAGGAAACAAGGGTGGTTGGTTACAAAGATGAAAAATAGCACTAAGAAGAGGCCATCCTCCAGTCTTGGCTCCTGAGGACGTCTTGGATAGCAGGAAGAGTAATGGACCAGGAGTCAGGTAGACCTGATTCAGGGCTCAGACGGTTAGTAGCTGTGTGACCCTAGGCAGGTCACGTAAGTTCTCTGAACCTCATCTATAAAATGAGAGGTCTGGACTTGGTGACCTCAAAGTCTCCTTCCAGCCCTAAACCAATAATCCTATTATTTATTTATTTGTTTGTTTTGAAGATTAAGGGGAGGGGGAAGCAGAGAAGAAGAGAACAGTGTCTCAAGATCCATTTACTGAACTTTAATAATGGTAAAGTATTTGGTACTAAATTCTAGGGGGGGAAAATCCAATAACAAGAGTTATTTTCTAGTGACAACCTATCTGCTTATGAGATAAACAGAAAAGACAAAGGCAGCCTCTTCCCCAGGGACCCATAAATGGCTTAAGTATTTCTGAAGTTTAGAACAGCTGCTCAGAGAAGGAAAGTGCTGAGTTTAGATTAACTAGAACCAACCCAAGGCTGCTAATCTGATAGTATTGAAGTCAAGTCATTGTATTCAGGTGCCTAGCGGGTACTGGAGTGTAACTGATTTGCTCTTTGAAGACCACATTTTAAATCAACATTTGAGTCATTTTTTAAAGATGAAATGTTCTTGTAAAGGAGAGAAACACAAAAAAACTGCAGCACATTGCAACATCTCGTCAGTCACACGTTTGGGAACGACAGTAGTCCAATTAGCAGATGCTTCGTAAATAAATCTCCCCCCTACCTTCAATCCCCCCTCTCCTGAGGGGCTAGGAATCTTCACTGAGGCAGCTGTTAATTTTGAAATCAAACTCTGCTGGGTGGAAAGGGGGTTATTTATAGACACTTGTGTTGGAAAATGAGCTTTGACTGCAAAGGATGGGATGGCAGGTTGGAAGCATGCTATAGTGGAAAAGGCAGTAAAGACAGTAGGAGTGGATCTGGGTTCAAAATCTTGGCTTTGCCACTTCCTATCTGAGTGGTCTTGGGAGTCACTCAACCTCTCCAGGCCCTAGTTTTCTCATCTATAGGATAAAGAGTTGGACTAAATGATCTCTCAGATCCTTTCAGACTCCAGATCAATGGATACACTCTGACCTTCATGCTATTTTTCTGTAGTCCTACTACGTCTATAAGTCCAAAGTTTTCAAAGAAAGAAGAAAAGGATCCAAATGTCCTAACATATTTATAGCAGTTCTTTTTATAGTGACAAAGAACTAGAAATCAAAGAAAGGACGATTGAACAAATTATGGCTTCTGAACGTGATGGAATACTATTATGCCATAAGAAAAGATGAGGGGTATGGTTTCAGAGAAACATGGGAAGATTTGTATGAACTGATGCAGAGTGAAGTGAGTAGAATCAAGAGAACTATATACAGTATATAATATCATAAAGACAACTTGAAATACCAGAATAACACAAGATTAATCAGTTTCTACATTAAAGGATCAGAGGACTTGGAACATAATATTCAGGAGGGCAAAAGAGCTAGGATTACAACCAAGCATCCTCTATCCAGCAAAACTGAGGATAATCCTTCAGGAGAAAAATAGATATAACTATCTAGATAAATATTTCAATGAAATAGAAGACTTTCAAGGACTCTGGATGGAAAGACCAGAACTGAATAGAAAATTTGACAAATACAAGACTTAAGAGAAGCATAAAAATGTAAACAGGAAAGGGAACTCATAAGAGACTTAATAAGGTTAAACTGTTAACATTCCTACATGAGAAGATGATACCTGTAACTCATCAACTTTCTCATTATTAGGGCAGTTATAAGGAATACATATATAGACAGAGGGCACAGATATGAATTGAATATGAAGGAATGATAACCAAAAAAATAAAATTAAGAGATGAGAGAGTAATGTACTAGGAGAAAGAAAAGGGAGAGAAAGGGGGTAAATTATCTGACATAAAAGAAGCAAGAAAAAGTTGTTTTGTTTTTTTTTTTTTGCTTGAAGGACGATGGGGGAAGAGGGAGTGAACCTTACTCTTATTTCAATTGGTTTAAAGAGGGAATAACATACACACTCAGTTGGGTATAGAAATCCATCCTATCCTACAGGAAAGTAGGAGGGGGATGGGATAAGAAAAGGGGGTGGTGATAGAAGGGAGGGCAGATTGGGGGAGGAGTTAGTCAGAAGCAAAACACTTTTAAGGAGGGACATGGGGAAAGGAGAGAGAGAATAGAACAAATGGGGAGGGATAGGATGGAGGGAAATACAGTTAGAAAAAGTAAATGTGAAAAAAGAATTTTGAAGCAAGTTTCTCTAATAAGGGCTTCTATTACTAGCTCCACATCCCAGAAGAGATGAAAAAAAGGAAAAGGATCTATATGTAAAGAAATATTTATAGCAGTTCTTTTCTGGTAATAAAGAATTGGAAATTGAGGGGATGTCTATCAGTTGGGGAATGGCTGGACAAATTTATAATTATGATGGAATACTATTGATGAGTAGGATGCTCTCAGAAAAGCCTGGAAAGACTTACATAAGCAGAGGCAAAGTGAAATGTACTGTGTACAAGGTAACAATAATATTCTAAGATGATCAACTGTGAATGACTTAGCTATTCTCAGCAATACAATGATCTAAGATAATTCTAAAGGAATTTTGATCAAAATTGCTCTCCGTCCCCAGAGAAAGAACTGATGGTGTCTGAATACAGTTTGAAGCATAGTTTTTTCACTTTCTTAATTTTTCTTAAGTTTTCCTTTTTGCTCTGTTTTCTTTCACAATATGACTAATATGGAAATATTTTGCGTGACTACACATGACCTATACTGAATTGCTTGCCTTCTCAATAATGGGGGTGGATGGTGGGGAGGGAGGAAGAGAGAGAATTCAGAACTCAAAGTTTTAAAAACAAATGTTAAAAATTGTTTTTACATCTAACTGGGGGAAAATAAAATACTAAATATAAATAAATGAACAAGCAAACAAATAAATAATTTCCCCTGCCAGTCATGTAGTGGAACCTGCAAATTTTACAGATGGGGAGGTTAAGTAATTTTACCAAGCTTATACAGGTAACCAACAAGCATCAGAAGCAGGATTGGAACCTATGTCCTCTGCCTCCAGTTCCCAATGTTCTTTCTTAAAAAAAATTTTTTTTAGGTAATTGGGGTTAAGCGATTTGCCCAGGGTCACACAATTAGTGTCTTAGGCCCGCCTGTGTTTGTGTTTTACAATGTTGTGTCTATTATATCGTAAATATTTGCAAAAATACAAATTAACTTGAGGAGGCGCGAGCAACTGGAGGGATCAGGAAGGGTGGCGTAGAAGAGACTGGCACTTTGGAAGAAACCAATCATTTGAAGAGGCAGAATTGAAGGGAAATATTAATTTCTACATGCTTTGGATATTTTTTTTTATCACCTCGAATTCAACACATTCAAAATTGAGTTCATCATGGTTGCCTCTAAACTGCTTCTATTCCGTACTTCCCTATTTCTATTAATGGTACCATGATTGAGTCACTAAAACTCAAAAATTTGACTGATTTTTGACACCTCCCCAAAGCCAATCAGTTGCCACTACCTTCATGCTATCTCTTTAGCCTCTCCTCTTATGTATTTCCATTCCCACCATCCAATATGTGGCTCTTGTTGTCTCTTTCTTGGACTAATGTAAGAACATCTTAAGTGGTTTCCCTTCATATAGTTGTTCCAATCCATCCTGCACACAGCTGCCCAAGTAATATTTCACATGAGCAGATTTAACTATGTCATTTCTCTGCTCAAAACCTTTCAGTAATTCCCTATTGTCTCCCAAATAAAATTCAGACCCCCTTAGTCAGGTTTTGGGATACTTATACAAGGTGACTCCAACCTACTTCTCAGATCAAATTAGAGAACCACAAAATATTAGAGTTGGAAGACATCTTAGAGCTCACTTAGTGTCCTGACCTAACACATCATTTTAAAAGAAAGCAAGTTGAGCCTCAGGGAGGTGAATGACTTGCCCAAGATCCCACAATTGATAAATGGTAGCTCTGGGACTCACACCCAGATCTTCTGACTTTAAAACCAGTACCTTTTGCATTCGATGATGCTCCCTTCCCACAACCATTCAAATACTCTTTGCCCTTCCAGAGCCTTTGTTTATCTTTGTTTATATCATTCTCCTCTTGCCTGTCTCCACTATGGTTGCCTCTTGGAATCCCACCTTTTCTCTGAGGCACTTTCCCTGATTCCCCAGAAGAAAGTTGCCTCTCACTCCCATAAACTTTCTAAGCACGTTTCTGCCTACTTGCCTGTGGCCCAATGGGGTGACAGAGCCAGTTTGTACCTGCTCAAGGGAGCTATTGCTAAATATTCAGTGTGAACATTCTCACCTCATCAATCAGCAAAAGCTACAGATCAAAACTCAATTTATTGGTTTGTAGATGTAAGAAAGTGATGGAAAAAAGTTAATAAAATAATAAAACTTAAAAATACTTCCTGCCTCTCTCTCTCTCTCTCTCTCTCTCTCTCTCTCTCTCTCTCTCTCTCTCTTTCTGATGTATATATATATATATATACATATATATATATACACACATATATATATAATATATATATAATATATATGAGTATGTTTTCAGCATAGTACTTCTGTTTTAATTATTTCTAGGGTTATCTTGCTTACCAGATTGTAAACTCACCTAGCATAGGGAGCATGTCTTTTTCATTCTTTCTTTTCTTAATCATGTTTTACACATAGGCATTCAATAAATATTTGTTGAATTAGAATGTATGAGAATGGATAAGAAGGTAGCTAACAATCATTATTTTTGCATCAAGAGTAGAATATTTCCAGAGGAGATTTCATGGTAAAACAACTGCTTGAGGGGGGCAAGAAAGTTAGTTTGCTAAACTTAGAGATGGAGTTCCAGATATAAAGTTGGAATTGAGCTGAGAGGCAAATCCAAATCAATTAGAAGAGATTGTTATTGATCAGGGCTGGGAAGATTAAAAGGTATTCTAGGGGGTAGAGAATACAGTGAAAGGCCTGAATTAGGTAATCATTAAGATCACTTTCCACCTTAAATTCTATGATTTTAAGCACTTGAGATGTAGGAGAAACAATCAATCCATCCATTTTAAAGGGAGTATGGCACAGAGGAAAAAACCTGGAGCTGGGAATCAGTGTATCTGTGTGTTAGTCCTGGATTTGCATCTAATTAGCTAGGTGACTTTGGGTGAGTCATTTAATATAATTGGGTCAAATTTTTCTTTTCTATAAATGAAGGGTATGGACTAAGTGTGTAATAAGCTACCTCTGGAAGTGGTGAGTTCCCTGTCACTAGAGACCTTCAGGAAGAAATTGGATGACCCATTTGTCAGAGATGTTATAGAGAGGATTTCTATTCCTGACTGGTTCTAAGTTTCCTTCTCTCTTCTGTCTTTTTTTTCTCTCTTCTTGACTCTCTACATTTCCTTCCAGGTCTGAGTTTCTGAGATCTCTATAATTTCTTCCATTTATGACAATATATGTTTCTATGTGCAAAACACATCTGTTCAGAGCATGTGGCAGGAAAATAAGGCAATTTAGAATGTCTTAGTGAAGCCTTCTGGAAGACGAAAGGTGAAAGACTAATTCATAAGGCAATTAATAGAGATAAAGATCATTTCTTCTGTGAGTTGGCATAGTCACACAATGTTAGTTGGAGGCAATAGTCTATCTGGCAGCTGGGTGGTCCAGTTTATAGAGCATTGACTGGGGAGCCAGGGAGACCTGAATTTGAATTCCTCTCAGATACTTTACTAGCTGTATGGCTCTGGGTTAAGCTCAGTTTCCTCATCCACAAAGTGGGGATAATAATAGCACCTATCTTCCAGGGTTGTTGTGAGGATCAAACAAGATATGTTGGTAAAGTATTTGACAAGTCTTAAAATGCTATATAAATACTAGTTATTCTTATTACTAATTATTAGCGAGCTGGTGGCAAGAATTTTAGTTAAGAGGTAGTTGTCCTAGTGCACCTGAAAGAGACATAAACTTGAGTTTGTGCTATGTCTCTAAGAATGGAGAAAAAAGGTGTGTGCGTTTGGGAGTGGAGTGGAGATTTGGTCATTGCCGGGAGGGAGGAAATATAAAAAATGTATTAATAAAATGGGAATTGTGCCTTAAATAGAAGGAATAGGACATTAGCAGCATGTTTTCTCAACAGGGTCATTCATAGACAAAGTTGTGAGATGGTATGTCTGCAGAGGCCTCCAGCTTTCCTTAGTGCCGACTTTACAGACCTTCCCAGCCATTCCATAACGCTCCTTCCTTCTCCCTTCCTTTTCAGTTATCTATTGAATGTTTCCTGTTCTTCCCTTATCAAAATTTGCATTATGGAGGGTTTGATGACAGGAGAACTTCCTAAGAATTAGCCTGCCCAAAAATGGGAAGAAGAATCTTTCAGTAGTGATCCAATTTATTTCGTCAGTGGACACTTCAACCTAATTCTGGGGGCAGGAAGTTAAGGCTGAGGCCAGCTGACAAGGATGCCACATTAGGACAAATGGGAATGGACTATGGATGTCCTTATTTCTACCTGAGCCTAAATGTCTTTTAGCAAATAGCTCTTGCTTTAAAAGTCTCTCTCATGTAATAATTTCCAGTGCCTTATAACTGATGCCTAATTATTATTGAATAATAATATTATTATTGAATAATTATATTATATTATTATATAATATAATATATTATAATATAATAATATATA
>CM053580.1:312141477-312191678 GCA_028627135.1 Pseudochirops cupreus | reverse complement strand
CCGAGCTGACTTTAGTGGGAAGTATCTTTGTGTGCATTTTGGAGTTCTAGGATTGGTTTAGAGTCCTGTTTTATGGGTATTTTGGGGTGGCTATGTGAGAGCTGCGATATGTTGCTGCTGCTATGCTGCCATCTTGGCTCCGCCCCACATAACTTCTGTCTAGCAGTGGGGCTGTGATAAATTGCACATCTGTTTAAACTATCCTGGAAGTCAGGGTGTTAGTGGTGTTACTTTCTTCCGAGTAATTTTACCAGTTCAGTTGCAAAGTCACCACCCCAAATCAGCATATGAGTTGCTAATAGGAACAAGAAGAAAAAAAGATTTCTTTTCCTTCATGTTCTTTGAAGCAATTTGCAAGGTAGACTCTCGTAAACATACATACATACATACACACACACATACATATATATATATATCCACATAAAAATATCAATACTGACAAAAACCTCAAAGAAGAGAATCCATTGGATTCATTCAAAGTAGGACGCAAAGGATGCTCATTCTTGAAAGCCCAGAGATTTGAGATAGATCAGTCAATTAGCAATTATCAGGTACCTCTTAGGGACAGCCAGGTGGGGCAGTGAATGGAGTGCTGGGCCTGGCATTGGGGAAGACCTGAGTTCAAAAATGACTTCAGATGTTTACTAGCTGTGTGACCCTGGGCAAGTCACTTAACTCTGTTCACCTCAGTTTCTTCATCTGTAAAATGAACTGGATAAGAAAATGGCAAACCACTCCTATACCTTTGTGAAGAAAATCCACAAATGAGGTCTAAGACATGACTGAACAACAATAACAACAAAGCACCTGCCATCTAAGTATGCTCAGTAAAAAAACAAAAAAGTCTAAAATTGCAGCTATGCCTCAGAGCAGTCCTTTCATCTCTCACAGAGACTAGCCTTTATTTAAGATGCCAAAGAGAATTCTGATGTTTAGTTACTTCCTCTTGGAACAATCAGCAATGCCAATGTGAGGGTGAAGCAAAAATATGAAGCCTTGTCATCAATAAGTACGTGAAGGCAAGACCCATATGTGGCAAGTAAGCAGGTAACCCTCAGTCAAGCTGATTTCTTGATTTTGGCCACTACCGTAATCAATATGGATTGCTCACCTGAACTGTCCATGGACTGCCCTACAGTGATGGACCAAGACAGGTCAAGTGACCAGAGCAGCGAGGCCAGGTTGTTCAGTACACAGACAGACATGGCCTTTCCAGTCATCACAGCGAGACTATCAATGAGCTCTTATTTGAATTGGCTGTGCTGTAGAGGTGAAAATGCCACCTCATTCCTTATCTCCTGAAGCTACTAATCCCTGGCCTCTGAATCTGCATGATTAACTTTAGAGAAATTGATAGAAATGAAGTAAACACCAACACAGGCAGTGGAGAATAGCAGAATTCATTTGGAATCAGAGGACATACTCAGCTACATGGATCTTAGGTTTAGTCTCTGAAAGAGAACTTGGGCACCAGTTAGTCCTATTTGCTCACTGTATAAATGAGGAAACTGAGAGTCAGAGAGGTGAAGTGATTGATCTAATGTCACACAGGAAGTCAGTGACAGAGCCTGGGTTAAAACCCAGGTATTCTGATTCCAAATCCAGTATTCTTTCCACTGCTCCAACCTGAGACTTATGCGATCTGGGATAAATCACTTCACTGTCCACAGCCTGAGAGAAAGGGCTGAACTCAACTTCTAAGGTCCCTCTTCCCATCTCTGAGTCTGTGCTCCCATCATCATAATAGCTTCCTCATTTAATTCCATCAGTGACACCACCTGATTCATCAGATGCCTTGTTCAAATAAATGCTCGGTATTCTCTGTGACTTTTCTCTCTCCCTCACCTTGAATATCTAAACAGCTCTGCTTCCATAATGCCTCTGACTCATGTCTGCTCTTCTCTGCTCCCACTGCTACTACCCCAATGCAACTTTTCATGACCATCAATTTGGGCTAGTGCATTAAATCTCCATATATCTCTTCCTACTTCCTCTCTCTTCCCAGTTCTAATGTTCCTTCAGACAAAATGCACGTCCTGTCACGTCATTCTTCTGCTCAAAGCCTTTTTATTGACCACTGAATATGATTTGAATTCCTTAGCCTGGTAGTAAAGCTCTCCATAATGTGGCATCGCCTACCATTCCAGTCTTATCTCATCTCCCCTCCACCTACTCATATCTCCAATTACACTGGGCTCTTCTGGCTCCTGGACATAACCTGTGCTTTCCCATATCCCTTTCTTTGTTCTACCTGCTCCCACTTCTACACCTGGTGAATTCTCATACATCTTTTAAAGACTAACTCAAATGCCATCTCTTCGAGGAAGTCTTTCTTGATTCTCCTTATCCTTAATTTTTGACCTTTCCCTTGGGTCTTCACTTTGCTTCCACCCCCCTCATTCACTTATTGGTATGGTTATTATTTGTGTATATGACATATCTCTTTACCAGATTGCAATTAATCAATCAACAAGGCTTCATTGAATGACTATCAAATATGCCAGACAATGAGATTTTATATACCTTCAGCTATATATGTATATTGCTTTTGGAAACCTTAAAGTGCTCTACACGTATTAGCTATCATTATTGCCATCATTATCATTTTTTTTTTTTGCTCTTTGCAGTGTTTTAACACATTGTAAACAAACTTGATACATAGAATTTGAGAACTTACGGGTCTACCAACAGTTCTGCTTGATCCTATGACTTTTACTTATTCAACACATTCTAACAAATTCCACTCCATCCTGGCCATCCTCATCAACTCTTAGGTATCATGAAGTGATCCAGTTACTCACATTGCTAAAACAAAGGCCTGTGTCGATATCTGAAAGTTAATCTCAAGTAAAAATTCCCAGGAAGGCTGAACAAAAAGAACAGGGGGAAAAAAGAGTAAATTACATTTCTCTCAAGCCCATTGCCTAATTTTCTTGAGGTCAAATTTCTTTTGGCATATGCTGCTCTGCAAAACTGTTCTGACATATCTAATACTCCATGATTCAATAGCACAGAAAGTTCTAAGCCTTTGTCATTCTTGCATCACTTAAGTGGGGAAACAGTTGGGCTTTAATATTTCAAATCTATTTTGTTTTCACACAGAAATAAAAATTGCCAGGATAATCCCAGGGGCTACCTTCATATATCCTATTAAATTGAACTCTAAACATTGATGAACCATGATATTAGACTTCAACACTGTATATTTAAATGGGGGGCTAGCTTCTTAATTTGAATACATCGGTATAATTAAATTGTGGTGATTCAATCAAAGCGATCTTTTCCATTGTTGGAGTTAATAAGGCAGAAAACAGTTCTGAAACTGAGTAGAACTGAAGCAATGGGGAAGTTCTGGCAAATCAAAGAAAAAAAAAGAAATGGGTTTCATAAGTATTCATTTATACCTGAGTCCATTGCTATCTTCAGGAAAACACCGTTTCTCCTATACATTAGACTGACTAGCATGCCATATAACTGATTTCCAGTGTGACTTATGCAAATCAGTTTTAATACATTGTATTTGCATTGTAAATATTACAGGTCACAGGCCAAGAATACAGAAATGAACTTCCATTCATATGTTTATCTATTATTCAAGTTGTGAAGAATGGACTGGGGTTTAAAGTAAGAAAAAGGAGACTGGAAAGATTCTTCCTTCCTCACCTCACCCTACCTTAAAAAGTCTCCCTCCCACTAGCCTGAATCATCATCTACACAGTATTTCTGCTGCTCTGGACTTTTGTAGTTTGGGGAGAGAGAAGGCAAATGGAAGGAAAAGGGGAAGAGGGGGAAAATGTTAAGGAAAGGAAGATGAGAAAAAGAATGTAATGGAAAGTAATTAATAATAATAATAGTTCATACTTATATAGCACTTTAAGAGTTGCAAAGCCCTTTATAAGCATGATCTTATGTGCTCCTCATAGCAACCTGTCAGCAAGGGCGCTATTACTATATTTGTTTTGAGGAAACTGAGAAAGAGAGCTAAAGGGAGATTGGGAGGGAAGATAATTGGTCCAAGAGTCAGTCCACATTTTCTCTGTCTGAGCTACCTGGGATTCTGCCAGCTTTCCAATGTGTGTAGGATGGAATTAAGGTGTTCCTTAGGGAAGGGAGGAGGAGTGGCCTCCAAAGGAATGAACCTGGAATGAAGTAGAAGTGAAGGAAATGGACAAATCTTGCAGAAGATTTGGTGCCGAACCTGATAACCAGATATAACCGGATACCTAGTCTCCACTATTCCATTCTTAGACTCAGATGGCTAGATAATCCATATACCAGAACAATGCCCTTCTTTTTCAAAGGTAGTTTAACCCGTTCCCACCTACTGGTATCCTCTTAGTGTTCATATTCACGAAACCTCTCTTTTTGGAGGTTTGTAACTGAATATCCCTCCTTGTACAGGGCAACTAGGTGGTACAGTGGATAGAGAGCTGGGCTTGGAGTCTTCCGGAGTTCAAATCTGGCCTCAGACATTTTCTAACTATGTGACCCTGGGCAAGTCACTTAACTCTGTTTGCCTCAGTTTCCTCATCTGTAAAATGAGCTAGAGAAAGAAATGGCAAACCACCCCAGTATCTTTGCCAAAAAAAAAAAAATCTCCAAATGGGGTCATGAAGAGTCAGACATGACTGAAATGACTAAACATCATCAACAACAAAATTTCTTCTTGTGGAATCTGAGGATCTTATTGACTGAAGAGATTAGGATTGTGTCCAGTCTCTCTCTGTCCTCATCTGAAAGAGGGATCTTTGCTTTAGTGTATAATGAAGATTATGGATATAATTTAGCATTGAGTTGAAATTGAAGATCAATCAGAAACAGGAATGGGCAGCTTGGGGGTAGGAAGGATGAGGAATTTAGGCTAGAAATGAGTAAGAAAGGAAATAAGTGCCTAAGTATATTATGATTCATCAGAAGTATACACACACACACACACACACACACACACACATATATATATATATACATATGTATGCATATATAGATATATATCTACATAATCATACCTTTGTGGTGGGAAATATATAAAAATTACTTTATACTCACTAGAAAAGGAGATTTTCATGTGAGAAGGGCACAGCTACAGATAAACATGGATGTTTTAGTCACATGAAAGGGGTTAAGAGAAATACACACAAGAAGAAGAAACAGGATTGCAAAATCTTGCTAAAGAAGTCCTGTCCATGAAATTTAATCACATGTAAACAATTATAGTTGGTCAAAAAAATCTGGGATAGGGTCAGGAGCCATTTAATTATTCCCTATTGGCTAGTCTCTATTTAGTATCTATCAGTCTTTTTTCTCTTAATTATAGGTTCAACATTAATTACAAATTAAGTTTATGAATCATGTAAAAGGAGGTCAATAACCAATAAGAAATTTTAGTCTTCATAAGCTTTTAGTGCCCCACTTATTAATAACCCTCTTCAGTGGGTGTGAAGACTTTTTGCAATTTGAGGCTGGTAACATGTTCATGTTTCTAAAATAAAATATTTTGCAAATATACTGTCCTTGCTAAACTGTCCTTTTAGCTTAAAGCAAAGTGAATGGGCTTTTTCCTATAGAATGGGAAGGCCAGAGCTACAGAAATCTCAATGCAAGTTACTGGAAGCTTAGTTCTATTTATCTGTGAACACAGATAGCTGGAATTTTAAATCCATCCATACAAAAACCTGTTTCACACTTCTATCCCCAAGCGGAGGGTACCAAGTAGAACAATAAATTTAGAGCAAGAAGGACTTTTTAGTAGTTACCCAGCTAATGAACAGCGATAATGTGTTGAGGGAATAGAGTCAAACTTCTCCAGGGAGAATATAATTCAACTAGTTGCTATTAACATAAATACCATGTTAGCAACTTCTTACTTAGAATTGATACAGCCCCCCTCACACACACTGCACCCCATGAAAATTAGCTTCTCTTCTCCCCAACTAGTGATGGGGGAATATATATATATATATATATATATATATATATATATATATATATATATATATATATATATTCCCCCATCACTATACATACATATATATACATATATATAGTAGACAGAGGCAGCCAGCATTGGGACTGGGAAGACTTAGGTTTGATATTTGTCTCTGACACAGACTAACTGAGTGACCCTTGGCAATTCTCTTTGACCTCTGCATGTCCCAAGCTGCTCTCTCTCAGACTAAATTGTTCATCTGTATTGGTAGATTTTCTTCTGCATTTCTTTTCTAGAAGTTCCCTACATTCCTGAAATCACAGCTTGACTCCCAGATTTAAACATTATGTGTGTATAAAGTTCATATGGCACCAGAGAAGTTCTATGTAAATGACCTCTGCAAAGATGATGGAAAAGTTCTTTCCATTGCCCAGATCAGTGGTGTCAAACTGAGAAGCTCTCTGTGACAGACAGCAGATTTCCTTAGAAAGCCACAAATGAACATCATCTATGCTGCATTGCGTTTTAAAAATTTATTTTGTTAAACATTTCCCAATTACATTTTTATCTGGTTTGGGGCACATTGGGGAACTTTGCAGGTTCCTTGGGCCCAGATGACCTCCTTTCTCCACAATAGTGACTCTAACACCTTTGTATCTAACCTGTGGTACTATCTGTCCACTGTCCAGGACTCAGTTATATCTTATGGATTAAGGACATGTATTCCAAGCCACATTAATGTGCTTTTGAGGTTCTTCATGACGTGTATTGTTTTCTGTTTGGAAGTACTTTAAGAGACTTCTTTTTGAATGGAAGGAAATTTTATATTTTTGAAGCTTATACAATCTCTTTCTCTCTGCTCATCAGAGAACAAAGTCCAGATTCAAAATAACAAGTGAAGCAAAACCAACAAACTATGCAATGCTTGGTTAGGAACAGGGCTGGGTTTAGATGAAATGCAGCCCGAGTGATCATTAAAAGCATACTATTAATAAAATACAAGGACTTAAGAGTATGTGTAATTTCACTTTGAAACTCACATCCATACTCACACTCACACATGTAACCTAAACATGGATTTTAAATCGTCTGAGCAGCACTGTTATTGATTGTTCTCAGTTTCCAGCTTTTCCTACAGGCCAGCAAAGAGCTGTGGTGGCATCTCCCTAAGAACCTCATCAAGTGTTAGCTAGAAAGGCAGGAGGCAGCCTCAGTCTGGGACTCAGAAGACCCTAACTAGCTTTCAAGGCCAATTGGCACAGTTGTATAGAAAGTGCTGAAAAGTAGATTAAGGAATCTGAGCTGATTATTTGATAGCCCTGCCCATGGGCAGGTAATTTAACTTCAAAGAGCCTCGATTTCCTCATCTGTAAAATGGAGATAACACTTGTTATACTTACCTCACTGGGTAGTTGTGAGGATCTAATAAGATAATGGATGATAAGTGCTTTGCATACTTTTTTAATGTTGATTATTATTAATTAAGGCCAGATATATCATTTCCAAATGCCACGTCCTCTGTAAATCTAAGCTGTGTGCACACTTTGATGGTACAAGATTATGGTTTATCGTTTTTCTGAACTACAATGTGTACTAATCATCTTTAAGCAGGACAATGAACACAAAACCTCAGAAGTACATGCAGACCCTCAGCCTAGTTATTGACCATTTCTCATCTTCCCAGAACCCGGAATGATCCCATTTGGAAAAGAATTCAAAACAAATCATTTGCATCATGTGCAGGTCAACACAAGTTCAAGGAGAACTGGATGAACAGCTTTCCTTAATGTGTGTGTGTAAAAGAATAGAGCAAACTGAATGAAAGCCACCTTGGAAATAAAGTCTTGACCTCTCCAAGGATAGTTAAGAGGGATACTGCCGGTTACCTCCCAGCCCAAGTACTGTATGGTCCTTCCTCTTTGGAACACAAAAGCAGATCCACAAAAAGGTTCTCAGCTCCTAGACTCATGCCCTAGCCCTGGCAATAGGACTAGAATTATTTAGGTAAGTTTTTTTTTTAAGAGGCTGAGTAATACATACAGGTAGTGCAAATATTATAATGCAGAGCCAAGGCTGCTCAGTGTTAAAATGAGTTTCCCATCCCTGCTGTCACCTAATGAAGTGAGGTGTTTACATATGATTCTCATAGCCTTTAGAGCCAAGCTAAACTGGTTCTGGGAGGTACTGGAAGAGAGCAAGTGTCTTGAGTTCGAACAAGTCCCAAATTTTGGTTTTTGATAGTGACTTATGTGGTACATTTGCCCTCTTCCTGTTGAAATTGAGATGTGTATCTCTTAGGTCTGAGTCAGCATACAAGTGGAGGGAGGAGGAAAGACAAAATGTCAGTGTCCTATTCGTATCACTGCATTATTCCTGGAGGAGTGGAGGTAGGGTAGAAAGGATCAGCACAGTTCTTTCTCTGGACATATTCCAAACACAGTCTACTGAGCAGTTCAGGAAAGCACACGGTGCCAGTCATCAGTTCATTCTGTTGCCACCAGTTTCTGAAGTCTAGATTTAAGACAGGAGAACAAAGCTTCTGCTTTTCATTCTCTTTATTGCCAACAGTTTAAAACGGTCAACATCCTCCCCCCCCAAAAAAAAGTTTAGATAATAAATACTGCACTTTAGGCTGTAATAAATAACAAGTTTATTAACAAGGAATGCACTTTTCCAGCCACAAGTGTGGGTTATTTTTTTGTCTTGAAAAATTAAAGAAAAAAAATATGGCCATAGTTCACAGTTGGGCAGCCCAAAGCTGCTCTAGTTACAGCCGTTCAACAACTTGGGAGCTTTCTCCCCCTCCCTCCCCTTCAGGAAGTGTATTCACAGTTCCAAGTCCTCTGTCTGAAATGCTCTCTACTGAGAGAAGTTAAAAGTCAATGCATTTTTGCTGAGAAATTGTCCAAAAAACCTCTTAAACAGGTACATCAAGGAAAACTGCATTCTAGTACACTGTTTAATGGCATCCAAAGACAAGATTTTTTTTAATGCCTCAGTCTGGTCCCAGCCCAGCAGGCTGCAAAGGAATTGTTTTCGTACCACCACCTGTCCATCTTCAACATACTGATCATTCTCCTGCCTTCCCTTTCATTCTCACAGTGAAATAAAAAAAAAGTCCTTTGGATTTAGACAGAAAAGTCCTTTAGTTACATCTTTGCAGCAACATGTTGAGTGCATATTCCATTCGGTTTTTTAATTCTAATGAACACCCAGTTATCAGCAAGGTGGTCAGCCTGAAGGTGGTAGATATCCTATCTTCATTGATATAGGTCAGCAGATACTCCTCATTCTGGCTACAGATTATGATCTTCGTATGATCATGGTAGAAATTCACCTGTGGAAAACAACGAAGAGGAAAGATAAGAGCACTGCTAGATGAAGCTAAGGAGAATTAAGGTGAGGCAACGAGCGAAGTCATCATAGGCCTTCATCACCATTTACCTGAAATGTGCCATCATTGAAGAGCATCATTAAGGCCTTGTCTGATTTTAACCACTGCAGCAGGTACAGCCTTGGTCTGCGGATATCTGTAACACTAGGTAGGTCTCCACCCTAAAAGAGGGAAGAAAGATTAAAGAAATTAGCTCTTTTTGTGGACAACCCCAACTGGCAATGAAGATGCTTTATTCTGGACAGTCATGGCCACTTACATCCATGAGGTTCTCTTCCATGTAGTGAGAGAAGTATTTCAGCACCGTCACTTGGCTGATGAATTGTTGAGGAGCATCTGTAGCTGGGAAAACAGAACACTGACCAAGCTCTGCATAGTAGTGGACTGTCCTAACAAGTAAGAAGGGGAAGAAAGAGGAAAAAAAAGAACAAGAGTCAGGGGGACATGTTTTCCCAGAAGTGAGACTTTTTTTAACAATAGCAAAAATAAAAAAGAATAAATCAAAATTATGAATTGACTGAATAATTACTTTTTGTCAGGAAGAAGACTCATGTGGGCACCATTGTTGAAGAGAACACCAACAGTGTGGTCTGACAGCTGATAACCAAAGCCATATTTATTTGAGTAATCCACCCACTTGGTCACCCATTGGAAAGAGGTGACCAATTGTTCTTTGGGGATAAAGTCAGCCTCTGGCATGTTTTCTAAACACCCTCGAAGTACTCTTGCCACTGTGTCTGCAACACTGCCCATGGTACTGTCTTCAAGACCTGAAAAACAAAAAGATTGCGATTTCAGAGACAACATTTTTGGATGGATTTGGAATGGAATGGAAGATGTGATTTGTTAAAGGATTTTGGAGAAAGCTGGGTTTCAATCAAGTCTCAAGAACAAAATTTATATTTTCTATTCTTTTGTTTTGGGCCTGTATCTTTCCTATTCTGCTTACCTACTTAAAGGATTTAGAACTGAAAAGGATGTTAGTGATATCTAAAGGATCACAGATTTAGACCTGAAAGGATCCTCTAACTCATCTAAGTCTGACCTATTCTTTTTACAGAGAAGGAAAAACAGACTCAGAGAGGATAAATCTCTTGTCCTTAGTGACAGTGATAGGGAAGGGATCTGAACTCAGGTCCTGACTCCTATTTTACTGACTATCCTATATTGCTTCAATGTTATCCAATCTCCTAAATTTTCAGATCTGGAAAAGGAGGCCCCAAAAGGCTAAGAGACTTGCCTTAGGTCACAAAAGGATAAGTAGCAGAGCTCAGTTTCTAACCTAATTATTCTGACTCCAAATGGAGCCTTCTTTTCCTATACATTCTGTAGTAAGAAACTGCAACCTACCACAGAAAAGATTTGTGTTCCAATTTGACTCTGGCTAACTCAGGCTTTAAGCATTTACATTTTCCAAGGATGACAACCATATTGCCATCTACTTACATTCACTGCTACTGCTGCAGCTGCCAAGAGTTCCTCTGACAATCATTCGAATTGCATCACCAATTTGCTGCTTGGAATCTACTGCAGGTGCTCCAGAGTTGGCAACAGCAGTGCTGGGTGGCTGGATCTCCTGAGAAGAGAGAGTCCTGCATTAAGAATTAAGCATCTGAATACATTTTAAGGTTCAACACTAAAAAGTGAGACTTTCAAAGCTTTGCTAGCAACTGACAAGATTTAAAGGGGGGGGGAGGTAAATTATGCAAGTCAGATTACTGACTATAACATTACAGTTGGCTTCTTAGCTTTTGCACTATGTCAACTGAAAGGGCTAGAATCAAAATTTTTAAAGGTGATCGGGGATGGAGAATGGGAAAGGCTTTTAGAAAAGGTTCTGAAAATTTTTTTCTTTTATGATGGGTATTTTGCATGCTTGGACTATGAGAAATACAGAAGTTCAGCCAATATATGGGCTAAGCTTCAAGAATTATCAGCTACAATCAAAGCAGGCAAATACTTTTTATTCTTTTCCTACATACCTCATCCACCCTGTGTTTGACAGGCTGCTGAGTTATTGACGTTTTCTTCAGATCATGTCTAAGCTTGTAAATTTCTTCATCTTCTTTAGCTAGCCTATCTGCAAATTAAAGGGAAAAAGGTAAGAGAATGGCTGCAATTCAATCAAATTAAGAACAGAAACACCTAAATGTTTTGTTTTGCCTGATTTGTTTTCCATACATTATTTTTTCAGCTTATGAGCAACCATGACAGGAACAGCATTATACAAAATGTCATTGGTTGCAGCCAAATAAGCAGTATGTTCAACTGATCAATTAACAAAAAGCTACCAATCATGATAAATGCATCCAGAGAAACTAATTATACCATACATGTCTGTCTTCCTGTGCACTGATGGTATGTTCAAAGAGGACTTAAAGTTAATATTATTCTCAATTTTATAATAAAAAAGCTAATTATCCTAAGCAGAGCTTTCTAGGGCTAAATTATAGATTTTTTTAAAATGCTAAGGGCTATAAAAACAACTTACTATGTGTATCAAAATATCTTGCTTTTTCTTTTTTGCCACCAAAAAGAGCTGCAGCTGCTTTTTTGAAGAAATTCTTGGCGGGACTTGATAAGTGGAAATCTGGAACTGTATGACAGCAGCTAGAAGAAAGTCTGTCTGGGGTAAAGCCCTGTAAAGTGACAGAAAATAAGGACGGTCAAAAAGCTGTCAAAAAGCTGTAAGATGCCTGGAATGTTGTTGTGCCAAGCCTGTTATGGCAGCAAAAGGCAATGCACCAACCTGCAAGAAGAAGTCGTGACGTATGATGTCGTCTAAACTGGGACGATCTTCAGGGTTTTTGGACAACATGCTGGCTATTAAGTGCTTTGCAGGGGCCAGCAGCGACGACGGCATCGTGTACCTGGCTTCCCTGATACACCTATAAGTTTCTTTGAGATTTGTTGTTTCAAATGGAGGTCTTCCTAGTAACATTGTATACCTAGGAGTGAAGCAAAACTTTCTTTAGTCAAGGTTGCATGACAATTCCTTTTAAAGGCTTCTGAAACCTAAAATTTGCATTTTGAATTCAGCTGTACTGCAGTACTTACATGACACAGCCTAAGGCCCAAATGTCCGATTCACAGCCATGCCCTTGTTTATTGAGGACTTCAGGAGAGAGATAGTTTGGAGTGCCACAGATAGTTCTAAAAGACAACAACAATAAAAAAAAAGTTAGGGAGTTTCACTCTTTTAAAAGGACAGTTGAGATTTTTCTAAGAGTTAATAGGGATGGAAGTTAAAAAACAAAACAAAAGGAAAAAAAAAAACCAAATAACCAACGTCAAGACCACTGTTTGCAGTATGTTTCTTACCAGATGATCTTTGGGAAGAGAAGCACACAAAAATATAGAGGCAGGTGGTTTGATTTACTTTAAAAATTTACACATATGATACCATTGTACTGTTCTCACGTCTCACAGTCTAACAAACCAAGGCCACTGTTCTCCCCATAGGAAAACAAGATCTGTACGTTTAATACTCTACATCTATTTAGGCTTATTTCTTTGCCTCCTCTGGGTTATCAGTTTGTCAGAAGTCTTATGATTATGTGCTTGCTGTAGGCACTAATTGACAAATCAGTGTTCTGATTTGAAACATATAGCATGACTAGATTTCCCTATGCTCTCATGCCCACACATTCTGGCATGGTATGTCTCTTGGACTCTTACCTCCTTCTGTGTTCCAGTGGCTCTAACCTCGCTGCCAAGCCAAAGTCCCCCACTTTTAGTTCCATGGCTTCGTTAATAAAGAAATTACCTACAAATAAGAATAGTCAAGAATATGATTCCTCCTTGATCATCTACAATAGTCAAATACAGTCACTGTTGAATAGGACAGTCAAAGCATCTTTTATAAAGGGTTCATTGCAAGATGATTATGGGGAAAAATGAATGAGTGCATTCACCAGATCAGATAGAAAGCAAAAGAAAAAAAAACAGCATAAAGCTCCCCCCCCCTTGCCAAAAGGGTCGGTGTTCTAGGCACAAGCTTACCTAATTTAAGGTCTCTGTGTAAGATTTCTTGTTCGTGAAGGTATTTGAGACCTGACACAATCTGTCTGAGGTAGTATCGGACTTCCGGCTCTGTCAATACCTTTCTTGCTTTCAAGATATGAGCCATAGACTGAAGAGGGGAAAAAAAAGTTGTCAAAATCAGCTGTTTGACTTTTACTTTTCATAGAAAGTGGATTATTTTACTGTAAATGTCTAACATCATCTAAAATCCCAAACAAATAAAATTTTAAAATCCCATCAGTTTGGGGGAAGTGAATTTAATGGAGTTCGTTATTTGAGCTAATCCTTACCCTTCTACTGCAGTACTCCAGAAGAATGTAAATGTTTTCTTTGTCTTCAAAGTAGTGGTAAAACTGTACCACATGCCTGTGATGAAGAATTCGGTGCAACTCTATTTCTTTGTCAATCTAAAAGAAAAAGCAAGATGTGCTCTGTGAGCCTCACGTCACCTCTGAGGAGACAGTGCTTACACATGCAGAAGACATTTTCCTAAAAGGGAAGGGCCATCCTGCCACACAAAGAAAATATTTTAAACAACAGTCATACACACCTTTTCCCTTTGATGAGGCTTAGCTACACGGCTGTGAGGAATGATTTTTGCAGCGTAGACTTTGTTATTTGTCAAATCTGTCATCTCATAACACTTTGCAAAGCCACCCTAAAATGAGACAAAGATAGAACATTAAGCTAAGCATAGCAAAAAGAAAAAAAAGAAAAAAAACCGGACCCCTTTTGCATGTGGAGAGGAGTCCTTTTAAAGCACCTTCAAAAGGGTCATACACTGTTTCCTCTCCTCAGTAACAAAGAAGAGGTCTTAAAAATGTTTTGGGGTAGAGGACAGAGAGAAAGCTGTCTTAAGAATGCAATAATATTCAGGGAGTTTTCAAGTAGAAGAATTATATGCAGAGGGGACAAAAGCAATCCCATTTCTACACAACGCTCTGGTGTGACGAAGACAGCAAGGTTTCTACTTTTACATTTTTAACCTAAAAGGCTTTGGAATGTCTGCCTGTGGAGACCCGTGGGGAGGGAAAGGGAGATGCCTCGATGGCCCGCACACACAAAGCCGGCACCAGGTGAATGGGCCAGGCGACCTGGGCAGAAAGCAGCAGCAGCTGCTGCTCCTGCAGCTGCCCCGGGGCAGGGACTGGTTAGGAAATGGGGAGAGGGGGGCTGGTGAGGAGGTGCTGCTTTGAGCCACCCAGGTAAATCGGTGCAGTTGGGCTGGCGGGGGTTGGGGGGAGGGTTGCTAGAAAAGCCTCACTTGCCCTCAACTCCATCTGGGTCACGGGGGGAGGGGGGTCTCTCGTGGACTCCCACCTCTCCACACCCCCGCAGTCCAATTCCGCCTCCATTCTCTCCAGCGTCGCGCGCCAGGGTACCACTCACCTTCCCCAGCACCTTGCCCCGGCAGTAGCGCTTCCCCGTGGTGGGGTCGGTTATAATCCTCGAGACCTCGGTCCCGGAGTGCGAGTGATGGTGGTGATGGTGCGCAGACAGCTGGGTTTGGGGTTGCTGCTGCTGCGCCGCCGGCTGCTGCTGCTGTTGCGACGGTGGCGGCAGCGGCTCTTCCGGCAGCTGCTGCTGCTTTTTCTTCCTAGACTCCCCGCCACAGGCTTTGCCCAGCGCCTGCTCGCACATCTTAGTTGTGCCGGCTGGCTGGTAGGTGATTGTCCTCAGTAATTCCATCTCTTCTTCCTTCGGCTCGGCCTGAGCCTCAGCCTCCTCGATGCCGGAGCGCTGCTCCCACCACAGAGGCTCTGAGCTGGTGCGGAGCTCCTGAATGCCCGAACCCGTCTCCCCTTAGAGCACTGCCGCTCTGCCCCAGCCCAGTGCCCGCGTTCGACTTGTGCGAGTGGAACTGTCGGGCGCCGTGGTTTTATAAGCAGGGGCGGTTCGAAAGGGGGTGGGAGCTTGAGAATGAACGAGACGTCACAAAGAACGCCCCGCCCACCCTCGCCATTCTAAGGGGAGCCACTCGCCTTGGAGGTGCGCTGGGGGTGCGGGTAGAAGCCACCCGAGCCCTCGCGGCAGAGGCTGAGGTTGTTCCTTCCCGATCCTCTGTAGTCCGTAGACCCCAGCTGGAAGATGGGAGGGGGGGAAAGGGCAGAGGGGAGGGGGCTGCAGGCCACCGGCCAGGTTATGGGAAAGGCTCCCCTGATGGGAAGCTAGCTGCTCGCCACGGAAGATCACTCTGAGGGACGCAAATGCAAATCAAAGTGGCAGCCCTCACTGCCTGGGTTCCTTTCCCCGAGCCCTTCTGATCTTCCCACCGCTCACCCCCCACGGACAAAACACACACACACACGCTACCTCTTATGAGAGGAGGATTACAAAGTGGAGAAAAGCTAGCGATCTGAGCCTCGTCTCTCTTATGCAAAACTCATACTGCTGCTGCCTGTTAAAGTCATAACCCGGACTAAAACAAGGAGTCGGTTTTCTCCCTGGATCCTGCCCTCTCCCCTGCCCCGACGTTACCCCCTCCCCACATACCTCCTCCGAAAGATGAGGTCCGGGATGCCCTTGCTTAGAAAGCCACGACCACCCAGAACAAACACCACTTTGAGACAGGCTACCCCCTACCCCAACTGACATTAATTTCCCTGGGTTTAAAAAGTAATGGTAACTTGCTGAAGGAAGTCTTCTTGGTGCTCTTGGAGGATGTCTCAAGATACCAAGTAGACTGAAAAAAACTTACTGGATTTTTTTTTCGGGGGGAGGATGGTTCCAGTATGTTCAGAAGAAAAGATGAAATAAAAGGATAAACAGTATTGATTTTATCCTAAATTCATTACCACTGGTTTTCTGCAAGGACGGACAGGGAGTCTCCCCAGGTCTCATATCTCTCCCCTTCTCTGCCTATAGCTCTTCCTAGTTCTAAAGTTCCAGAGGTTTCAGAGGCGGCCTGAGTGGGGGTGAGGTGGGGTGGGGTGGGGTGGGGCGGGGGCGGGGGCAGAACGTGCGTGGTCTTTGCGGCTCTTGATCTCTGTGTCGTTTTCATTATACTATTCATTTAGGACTTACTGTCACTGGGGCCTAGCCAGAGGCCTGGGGGCTGGAATATGGCGTTTGGTGGAGGGGTGAACTGGGGGAGGGGAGGATGGGTAGAGGGGGGGATGGGGGAAGGGCTGCTAAACCTGGGAATAGGTTTGAAGGTGGTATAAGGGAGGAAGATGAGAGGTACTTCAGTCACCTTTGCCTGTAGAACACTTTGAAGTCAAGAGCGCCATCTCCTGGAATATCACAAAGGCCCTACTAGCCGTCCTGATAAAGCGACAACCTACACATTATGGAATTAACACACAGTTGAATGTCTTTTTTTTGTTTGTTTTCTTTTTCTTTTTTAGATTTTTAATTTTTTCTCACTTAATAGCATTTTATTTTTTTTCTAATTACATGTAAAAATAATTTTCACCATTCATTTTTGTAAGGTTTTGAATTTCAATTTTTTTTTCTCCTTCCCCAAGAAGGCCTGCAATCTGATACAGGCTATACATATATGATCCTATTAGACATATTTCCACATTAGTCGTGTTATGAAGGAAGAATCAGAACTGTTGAATGTCTTAGGAGACTGAGGCAAATCACTCACCCTCCACCTTTTCTTTCTCTCTTTTCCTCCTTGTTTCCTCATTTCAGTTTCCTGCTCTCTCTTCCCCTTAACTAATTTTATGGTTGGAATTTAGTTATTTTTAAAAATGTGTTTATCAAGTAGTTTTTACCTGTCCTTTCTTTAATTTAAAGAGAAGAGAGTTTGAAAATTCACCAAAATAAATTATATTGCTTTTTATTTATTTATATTACTTATTTATTATAATTATATTACTTTTATTTATTTAAATCATATTGCTATTCATTTTATATATATTTTAGTATATCACTATTTATATATTTATTATTTTTTTAAGTTTATATTGCTTGCTAGTGGGCTTTAATGGAAGAAGGAAGATGAGGAACATTAAATGAGTTTAATGTGGGAAGGAGAGATGAAAACAATCAAAATTGACCAGGGTAATAGACAGTTATTAATTGTGAAAATCATTTGGCCCACCCATAGTATAGTTCAGCTTTCCTATCTACTTCATATCAAGCCAAAGTTTGGCTATTTATTGTTTGCCTCTAAGCAGAGGTTCTTAACCTGTGGTCCAGAGAATATTTTTTTCCCCCAGAGATATTTTGATAACTGTATTTTAATATAATTTATTTCCTCTTTAATGTTATATGTTTTATTTTATGCATTTAAGTTCTAAAGAAGGGTCCACAGGTTTCACCAGATTTTGTAGGTTTATGATACATAAAAAATTATGGACCCATGAAGTTTAAAATATAAATAAGGCAGTTAACAAGTAGTATATGCCTCCATTTTTCCTTCCAGGGTCACAGAATGGTGACTAGTTGCATTCCTAAAGCCCTCATAATCATAAATTAATATAACCAGAAGGAAATTCAGAAATTGATGTGGCACAGCCCCCAGGCATAGAATATGGTAGCGGTAAAAACAAAGTTGTCAAAGTTCCTGCATAATGGAGTAATGGGGGTCCTCTGTTTGACCTCAAAAGGGGAAAAGAAAGACCCTTCCTCTCTCCATTTTCCTCCTCATTTTTCTTCCTTCCCTTACAGAGTAGTCTCTGACAAGTCTGGACTTGCCTTCTTGAAGTGAAACTTTTTTTTCCCTCTATCTCTGGACTTTGGACTCCAGTTTAGGAAGGATAATGAATTCTTAAATTCCTTCCCCTTTCAGGTAAACTTGGGTAGAAGGAAGCTTCCTTTCCAAGGAGAATGTCAGATAATTTCCAAATCGCAGACAGTGTTCTCTTTTGAACAATACCACCTTAATTTAATAACCTATAGTTTCATAATCTACAGCAGTGTAATGAATTTCAACACTGCTGAATGGCATTAGTTGATAAAGAGGCTCTTTTATTGACAGTGTATCATTCTTAGACTATGTAAATCAAAATACCATGAACTTTGGCACTTATTTATATTATTACAAAGTGTATTTAAGTATACATATATATGTATATATAATATTCCTCATTGTATTTCAATATTTATTTAAAGGTGACAATTTAATATCATATACGAAATTCAGTGCCTGGGGGTCTCAAATATACAAGTGTTTTAATAAAGTATCAAAATCTGCTTTTCAGTATTTCTAAAAACTGATTTAGTGGAGGTAAACGTTTTCCAGCTTTGTGGTGCCATCGTGTGGATAGAGAAAATAATGTAGCATAGAAAGTAATGTAAAAAGAGCATTATATATTCCCATAGAGGGAGGGATAAGTATTTATATAGTGTGTACTATGTATAGGCACTTAACAAGTTTTACCTCATTAAATCCTCACCCTGCAAGGTGAGTTCTATTATTATCTTTTGTTTTATAGTTGAGGAAACTGAGGGAAACTGAAGTTAAGTGGCTTGCTCAAGGTCACAAAGCTAATAAATATCTGAGGCCATATTTGAATTCTGGTCTTCCTGATTCCAGACCCAACTGTCCATCTGCTGTGCCACCTAGCTGCCTAGAATTTGATCATGAAAGGGACCTTAGGGATGATCTAGTCCTCTCATTTTTACATGTGAGGAGATTGAGACACAGTAACTCAACAAGACCACACAGAGAGAAAGCAGCAGAGCCAGCATCCAAACCCAGACTTTTTTTTTAACTTTACTGCTCCTGCCAGAGAACACAGAGAAGAAGAATGACAACGAAAGGAAAACAACCAAGAGAGTGTGGTACCTTGAGAGATGGCAGACAGAAAGGGTTGTCAGCACTTCCAAAAGCTTCAGAGACATCTAAGAAGAGAATGATGGAGAAGAATTCACTGGATTTGGAGATAAGAAGGTTTTATTGATAAAACCAGGGGGGAAAAATAGTGAATTGGAAGGAACATGGGCAGAATTGTAAGAAAATGAGGTTTAAGTAAGTGATGGGACAAATGAATATAGGCTGCCTTTTAAAATAAGTTTGGCAGTGAAAGAGAGGAGAGAGATATAAGGTTGCTTGAGTCAGGGAAGTGGCACAGTGGATTGAGGGATAGGTCTGGAAGACCTGAATTCAAATCTAACCTCAGAAACTAAGTAGCTGTGTGACTCGGGACAAGTCACTTAACTTCCATCTACCTCTGTTTCTTCAACTGTAAAAAATGAAGATACCTACCTCATTGTAATGTTGTGATCAAATGAGATGGTATTTGTTAAGTGCCTTGCGCATAGCAGGTATTTAATAAATACTTGTTTCCTTCTCATTGTGTGTGTGTGTGTGTGTGTGTGTGTGTGTGTGTGTGTGTGTGTCTGTGTGTGTGTGTGCAAGGGTCAAAGAGAGGCTTTTTGGTATGATAAGGGATTAAGTTTTTATCTCAGGTTATCTATGTCCTTTACCAGAATACCTTCTCTTATCAGATGACTGACATTCATAGCACACAAATGATATTGAAATCCAGACTCACAGAGAAGGAAAATTCCTTTCATGGAATTATTGATGTGGAAGTGACCTTTGATATCATTTAAACTAAGATTTTTTTTCTTTTTCTTTAGCTTTGGGGAAACTGAAATCGAGAGAATTTGATTGATCTCTCCAAGGATGCAGAGCTACCAGGTGGTAGTAGCTGGAAATGGAACCTTATAATAATTCCATTTATGTCATGCAGAAATACCATAGGCTATATTATTCAGTTCTCACAATGGGCACTGAGCATGAGCTCTGTTTGACAGCAAACTGCAAAAGCTGAGACCCTTTGCCCAGAAGGGCAGGTAAATTCTCCTGCTATTAAGTCACTGGGCAGGGAGGGAATGTAAGTGGGAAGTAGGGATGGGGAATGAGGACAAGAGAAGCTTGAGAGATTTCAAGGAATGAAAAAAATACATTACTAAGAAATGGAGTTGGGGATGGGGCATAGATGGAAATTCAGCATCTCAGGCTTGACTACACAGCCTTTCCCCCCTTTCCCTTTTCCCTCAATTACTGTTACTTAAAGTTTCTCTGTCTCTGACATTCATTTCTATAATCCCGTGAGGGTAGCGCTGTCAGATTTACCACTCATCTTGGCAGCATAGCACAGTGAAGAATTCTGAATTTGGAGTCAGAAAGTTTGGTTCTGCCTATTTGTGTTACTTTGGTGACATTACTTATACTTTCTGGGATTTAGATGTTTCAGCTATAAAGTAAGAGAGATGGATTTCACTATGTCCTAATTGCTGCTCAAATTAACACTTTATTGGACTGAGTAAAGGCAATCCCTAGATATAGGCTATATCCTTATAATTGGAGACTTGCATAGGTGTTTAGCAGTTTTCCTAAACCCAATGGTAGAGAGTAAAGGAACTCCTCCTGAAAGTATGAAGACTTTCCTCTTACACAGGAAACTTTCAATGATTGACTGAGCAGATCAGCAATTTCCCCTTGGCCCAATTCTAAGGTGAGCTCCTAAGAGAAAGTTAGAAGAGAAACAGGGAGGAAGGATTAAAAGTTGAGAGTTCACTCTTCATTTTTTCTTTTAAAAAAGAGGGTGAAGGTGAGGTCCCTTGTAGGGGGGCTAGGATCAGCACAATGGATCAGTGGAAGGAGTTTCTATATCCCATAAATCCCTATACCCATGAAATCCTAGGTATAAAATGACAATCTGAAATAAATAAGCTAGTCCCCTCCCCCCCCCCCCAAAATAATATGAGATTCTACAAATCTTTAAAATCTCACAAAAAGATGATTGGCTTAGGAGTCCAGAAAATGGATTCCAGTCTTAGCTATGCTGCTGATTTCTTGTGTGTCCTTCAAAAGATCATTCTACCTCTGTAGGCCTCAGTTTCTTACAAGAGGGAGTTGAACTGGATTACTCCAACGGTCTCTTAAGTTATTGTTGTATGAAGTAAAGGTTTTATTGTGAAAAAATTCCAGTATATTTCAAATAGAATGATATGCAGTTCCAATTATTTCAACCAATAGTTGGCATTGCACTAAAAGTTTATTAAGATGCCCAACAAAATCGTCTTCTTTTTGGTCTGTGTAAATGATAGGGAGGAGTCCTGGTTTCTACTTGTTTGCTCTGTTCAGCAGCTTTTAAAGTCAAGAATAGACTTTGACCTCCCTCTGCTGGTGAAATTTAGCCATGGCAGTGAACTCTAAAAGGTTTAAAAATTTTATTAAAAGCAAATCTTTAAATGACACCAATCTTAGCTTGTTCTCGTACAGCACAAAAACAAGACTTGTTTTTTAAAGTGAAATTTCCATCTGAACAGCATTTTAAAAATATTTGATGTTCTTAGGTCAGTTTGTTTAAACTTTCTAATTTTTGAAACTTATTTCAATGATATGTGATTTATCTTCCCATTTGTCAAAGACTTAGTGTGTTCTCTGGCAAGGTCTCACTGCTATTGCCATAGAGACCCCCAGAGAGAAGGAGAGAGAATTAAGAAAGTTTCAGAGCACTGAAGTTTAAAATAGACTAAAGGTGATAGGATAACATAAGACCAAAAAAAAAAAGAAAGAAAAAGAAATGGGAGGTGGTAGTTGTCAGTGATGCTATCCTGGGCAAGAAAGGATCACATTTCTATTCAGTGTTTATTTTGATTCTGTCTTATCTGGATTCTGGATAGGTTTTGAATTGAAAAGGATAGAATAAAATGGCTGATAGGGAGTTAAAGCCCAAGATTAGTAAAATGATAAGAAGAAATCACCTAGCTTCCCTCCATGAGGAAAAGTCATCAGGTCTAGGTAAACTAAAGGCCAGACTGCTAAAATAACCAGCAGATGTACTTGGTGAGCTATTGTTCCTATTCTTTGAAGGTGGTTGAGAAGACGAAGGGTGACACAAGATTGTTGAAAGGAAAATCTTGTCGTCGTAGAGGCTGTAAACTCTAGGCTGGTGAATTTCACTTCAATTTATTACAAAGTTTTAGAAAGCTGTGATAAAACAAAGCTGCCCCCAAGTATTTGATTGGTCTCGGACATGGCTTCCTTCCCCAAGTTGTCAGCTAATATTGGAGTAGACCCAGGACTAAACTGTCCCTGGGAGCTGATAGGTCCTAACTTCCCTGACCTGGCTTCAATTTAGAGGCAAAAAAATTCCCAGCTACATGAAATCTGGGCCTTATACACTTGGTGGGGACATGAGACCATGTGATTCACCATACCCTGATGATTCTGTTTCTAAATAGAGACAAGGAGAGGCCACATTCAGAGAATCCTTTTTGCATATTTTTTTTCCTGAGTTAGGGCAAAGTAAATTTCCTTTGTTAAATGTTCAATGATTTGAAAGTGCCTCCCTTAGTTCCAATATTGAACATGAACTAAGAGGTTGCTGACATTAAAGCTGCACCTCCAATAAAGATATTATTAAAAGAATAATTTGTTAGTATATAGAAAATGAAAGTGGTAATCACAAAAAGGAATCATGGTTTTGTCAAGTATAATACCAAACTAACCTTACCATGGGGCAAGATTGAGTCCTGGGCCTAGATTCAGGAAGACCTGACCAGTTCAAATCTGGCTTTAGACACTTACTAGCTGTGTGACCCTGGGCAAGTCACTTAACTTCTGTTTGCCTTAATGCACTGGAGAAGGAAATGGCAAACTAATCTAGTATTTTTGCCAAGAAAACCTCTTTTTAATTTTATGTAATCAAAAGTATCCATTTTACCCACTATGGTCCTCTTTATCTTTTTACAACCAAGAACAATTTACCCTGAAAAGCTGAATGTAATCCCATAGGGGTAAAAATTGGATTTGTAATGGAACATGAGACTTTTAAGCGTTTCTGATGAAACTCATTATTTTTCCTCCTAAAGCCTTTTCCTCCTTCAAAGTTCCCTCTTATTGTTTAGGGTACCACCTTCCTGCCAGTTAGTCACCAAAGATCCTAACACAGATGTCATTATCAACTCTTCATTCACTCTCAATCCCAGTTCCAATCTGTTGCCAAGTCCTGTTGAGTTAACCTTCACAGTATATATGCCCCATTTTTCCCCCTGACACTGCCATCACCCTCATGTAAGCCCTTGTTACCTCATATTGCAATTGCCTTCTAGTTGGTCTTCCTCCATGCCTGAAGTCCTTCTCATTCTTGTCCATCCTTCACTCATCTACTAAAGTGATTTTCTTAAAGTACAAGTTTGACTCCTTCCACTCAGTATATTCCAAGTATATTCCATAGTCGCCTTGTTATCTCTAGGATAAATCATTAAATCTTCTATTTGGATTTTAAAGACCTTCATAACTTAGCTCCTTCCTTGATTTCCAATCTTCTCACACCTTATTTCTTATCACATACCCTGCAATCTAGAGACAATGGTCTCCTTGCTCTTCCCAGGACAAGATAAGAAAGGAGAGGAGTGGTTCCTAGAAGACCCACCTCTTCAAGTTTCTAGAATTACACCTAGTTTTAACTAGTTTGGTAACATATAGATAAGCACTGAGGCTTACCCAGGTTTCCTCAGCTTATCTGATGACTTGTGCAAAATCACTTTTCATCAATTGAAGGATTTTTTGTACTTAGTCTGAAACCTTCCATTAAATGATTAATTGAGTGAGATGCCTTCTTATTTACATATAGGCATCTAGGCCAAAATGGGGTATGGTTGTTTTTACCTCATCCTTTCATTAAGTAACTATGAAAGTTAGGCATTGGGATATACAGTTTTCTCTTCCACATGGCAACTTCCCTCATCTTGCATTTCAATATATAGTGGGTCATCATAAGAAATTAAATGGTAATTTAGGGGGAGTTTTGAGGAAGCTGCAGATGACATGTGAAAGCCAACATATGTCACAGAAAAAGTTTAGAAACTCAGAAATGCATAAAATGTATGTATAGTATCAAAATATGTGTATAATATCAACATATTTTATGTTTTAATACCATAATGATTCAGACTTCTCTGGTACAAGTGGAGAGCTAAAAAATTTAACGTGGATTTTTCAGATCAAGGAGGTACTGTGCCCCAAACCCCATCAATGTGGAAGTGAGAACTATAAATACTATAAATCCAAAGTGAGATAATTCCACCTTCCCTTATTCAATCCAATTCAACCCAATAAACATTTATTAAATGCTTAGTGTGTTGGAAGCACTGTGCCACAAAGAGAAAGACCAAACATAAAAGTCACAGGGACTGCCCTCAAAAAGTGCTTTGTCTCCTTCAGCTGGACAGCTACAACACAGAAACAGATAAACATATACAATGTAATTTGAGGAGGAAGAGAGCATGAATATCTAAGGTCATTGGGAAAGGCTTCAAACAGAAGAGGCATGAAATGAGCTTAAAGAAGTTATGAATTCCAGGTGGCAGAGGTGTAGAGAACGTACATTCAAGGTATAAGGGGATAAAGATATTGAAAGAAATTTGGAACATCTTGTGTGGGGACTGCAAATAGACCAATTTGTTGGGAGTATAGTGAAAAAGAATAATGGAAAGGTAAGAGTTGGAGCCAGATTGTGAAGGGCTTTAAGCAGTTTTTAATTTTATCTCCAGTGAAATGGGAAGCTATGGAATCATCTTGAGCAAGAGAGTGACATGGTGATACTTGTGCTTTAGGAAAATTCTTTGTTGTAAACAAATTGGGAGTGAGTCCTAGCACATCCTCAGCCCTATATGTTCTTACCAGGAGTCATAGGCTGAAGGAAACAGAAACCTTAAAGGTGGACCTGAAAACAAGCCCATCCTCCTAGGTGTCTCCTACAACTCTTGTAATGACTCTAGTCATAAAGGGAATCCTCCAGAAAGGTTTTGGTTTGTAGGCCTGGGGAGGGGAATGTGGAGAGAGGAAATGAGCAGATCCAGAATGGAGTACCACATTCTTAGAAGGGCAGCTGGAACCGTGACTGGTCATTATACTGATAAGAATTCCTCTTTCCAAAAAAATAAATAAAAGAATTCCTCTTTCTCTCAAAGTTGTTTGCCTATGCCATATTATTGTTATTGTGCAAATTGTTCTCCTGGTTCTTCTTACTTCAATCTGCATCCATTCATGTCTTTCCAGGTTTCTCTGAAACTCTCCTCTTTGTTATTTCTTAAGGCACAATAATATTGCAATCCATTCATATATTGTACTGTGTTCAGCCATTCCCCAGTTGTCAGTCACCTCTGAAGTGTTCTGATTCTTTGCCACAACCTAAAGAACTTATAATATTTTTCTACTTGTGGGTCTTTTTTCTTTCTTTTATTTGTTTGATCTCTTTGGGTTATAGGCCTAGTAATATATTGAGTCAAAAATTATGCATAGCTAGGGGTGGCTAGGTGGTGCAGTGAATAGAGCACTGGCCCTGAAGTCAGGAGGACCTGAGTTCGAATCTGATCTCAGACACTTACCACTTACTAGCCGCGTGACCTTGGGCAAGTCACTTAACCGCGCTTGCTCTGCCTAAATATCACTAGCTTAGTGATATTTTGGGGCATAATTCCAAGTTGATTTCCAGAATGACTGTATCAATGACTGTAAACTGTTGGTCTAGCCACCAGCAGTGCATTACTGTGCCTGTTTCCTTATAGTCCCTCCAACATTTATAATTTCCTTTTTTTTTTTTTTTTGTGGTCAAAGATCACTTAACAAAAGGACATTTACTCAGCAATAGCATAGAAGGGATAATCAGCAAGAATACATCATCTTTTCAAGTGGACACAGTTCACTTTCTTTTGTACAAAGCAATTCTGATCAGAAGAGTTTATTGCCTTGTAAAACATCAAGGATTCCATCAAGTTTGAATAACACTGACTTGTCATAGGCTGGAACTTTTATGCCTTGGGTGACCAGGAAGCTACATCAATAGCTAGTTTGAACCTTTATCCCCTGGACCAATAAAATTTTGAGGATGGTTTTTTGACTTTTGATGGAAAAACTACCCTGTATTGCAGAGTTAGTAGATGTTACTGCTACTACAAATATGACAGTTGTCCCCAAATACCTGAAGGGCTTTCATATCAATGAGACATTAGAATCCTAAAAGTGGGAGAGCTAAAGGGGAAAGTTTTAAGCTGGCAAATCCAGACCCAACATGAATAAGAATTTAACAACAATCTTATCTATTCTTATAGATAGATATCTATGTAGATATTCTTATCTATATAGAACAGACCACTTTAAGATCATAGATTTGAATCTAGAAAGGATTTCAGAAGCCAACTAGTCCAACCTCTTCATTTTACTGAAACCCAGGGAAGTTAAACAATTTGCCCAAAGTCCCATCTGAAAGACCTGTTTGAAAAAGTTTAATGAGTTGATGGTTGCATTTAAAGTCTGACTAGCTATTCCGATGCCCTTTTGGAATGTAGTGGGATTTGTATTGGGTGCTGGAACAGACTTGCTTGGTAAGGAAGGGGCAACAGCTTGTACTATGGCTATAGAAGAATCAATAGCATACCACTATAACAACCAGATTGCGACATTATCAGAATAGGATCCAGAAACGTATAAAGAGCTCCTTCAGGTAATTTTAAAAATATAGGAAAAAGAAGCTAGAACATCATGATATGGGACTTGACTGATGCAGAATTGGCACCAGCATACGCCATTCTGATGAGGGTGATTCAGGTTGGATGTGGAGCTGCAATATATGTATCCAAATTAATTTAAAATAATTCTTTATGACACTGTGTAAAAGATGATAGTAGCTGAAGGAGTCATATCTGTCCATGTGAAACTTATTGTCAATTTTGTTAATAAATTAAATAATTTGGCTTTTAAAACAATGGTATATATCAGAGATAGTTTTTTAATCATGGTTTCTCTGATGCCAGAAACTGTCTTCTTGAGATAGTGTCTCCCTATCACTGAAGATATTCAAAGAGAGGCTGAATGACCCAGTTTTCAGGGATGCCATAAAAGGAACTTATATGGGTAGGTCATGGGTAAGACTGGGTGACTTTTAAGGTCTTGTCCAACTCTATGATTTTTAATAACTTTTTTGCTGTAGAACAGAATTTGAAATGAGATGAACCCCCCAAACTCTATTCAAGGAAATATGAGTAATTGAAATATCAGAGAAACCTCATTTTAAAGACAGTTTCATCTTTAAGACAATCTCATGGCCCTGTGCTAAGCATTTTTTACAGAAATTATATTATCTCATTTGATCCTCATAGCAACCCTAGAAATTAGGTGCTCTTATTATCCCCATTTTCAGTTGGGAAAACTGAGGTAGATGGAGGTTAAATGATTGCCCAAGATCACACGGCTAGCAAATGTCTGAGGCTAATTTGAACTCATATCTTCCTGACACCAGTCCTATTGTTCTATCCACTGCATTTGTTATCAGCTACCTCTGATGTGAAATATAGTGTAAATTTTGCCACTAACAATATAGTAAGGCCCCATAATTATACAAATATGAATTCCTGGTTGCACATTATACAGTTCTCTGATGACCTCTATGCTTTTCACAGAAATACTTTGCATTTTTTTTTTACAACATCCCCTGAAGTTCCTCAAAAATTTCCCTTCTTATAGAGAAAGAACAACATGGCGACTTCCTCAAAATGGCACATCAGAGAATCATAGATTTTATCATTCGAATCATAAAGAATCACTGAATGTCACAGGACAGGGAGTGAACTCAAAGATAATCTAGTCTAACTCTCTCATTTTGCTGGCCAAGAGAGTTGAGTGTTACTTGTTCAGCATCATCCTGCTTATTAGACACAAAGGGGGCTGATATCCTGACTCTCAACTGCAGAATCACAGAATTTAATAATCTTTCTCCTACACAATACCTTGCAAAAGAGCTTTCCAAGAAGCCAACCTGCTGTCCTTCCCCTCCCTTCCAAATGTCACTACAAAGGACCTAGGACCCTTCTCTGACCACTGCCTCAACTACTTCCTCACTTGAGCCTATAAGCACACAGAAACATGAGATGAGGTATATGGAAAGGACACAGGGATATTAGATTTGCTATTCTGGCTTCCCTCTTCCCCTTTCAGTATTAAATAGCAACAAAAGTTGGTAGGTACTGTGGTATAGAGAGACGAGAACTAATTTCGGAGTCAGGTCAGGGAACCTGAATTTGAATCCCAGTTTTGACATTTAGTAGCTATCTGACCTTGGGCAAATTATTGAAAATTTCTCAACCTCACCATCTTTATCTCTAAAATGGAGATAATATTTTTTCACATTTTACATCATTGGGTTGTGTTCAGAAAAGTACTTTATAAACCTTGACAGGTTATAGAAAAAAACAGGCTTTTACTAGAAATTAAGAAAAAAATTTTCAAAAATTCCATAAAAATTTATATGTTTATATTTATAAAAACTTATAGATGGAAGGAAGAAAGGCAGGAAGGAAAGAAAAGAAGAAGGGGAGAAGGAAAGAATAGTGAAAACGAGACAAAGAAGGGACAAAAGGAGGGAGGGAAGGAAGGAAAGAAAGGAAAGAAGGAAAGACAGTGAGAGGGAGGGAGGAAGGCATATTTATTAAGTGCATATTATGTATTGTACTAATGACAGGGGCTACAAATATGTATTTTACAAAAAGTGAGAGTCAATATCATCCAAGAGTTTATATTCTAATAGGGGGAGACAGCATATATAGAAGATTGGTGTTCATGGAAAGGTATTTTGATCTGGTGAGTCACAGAGATGATGAATGGGATCATAGAGAAATTGATTAAGAGGTTCCAGAGCTGAAAATCAGAGTTGTGGAGAGATTATGGCCCAAAGCAGACAGCAAAATCCAGTGATCTAGAGGGTACAGTGACAGGCAGGATAAGATAATAGACAGGTAGGTGGTATAGTGGATAGAATACTGGGCCTGTGACCTTGGGCAAATTACTTAACCTCTGTCTGCCTCAGTTTCCTCATCTATAATATGAGGATTAATAATAACACCTATCTCCCAGGGTTGTTCTGAGAATCAAATGAAATAATATTTGTAAAGCTCTTAGCACGGTGCTGGCCCACAGTAGGACCTATATTAATGTAGCTATTATTATTAATAAAAGATAGAATATGACAAATAGAAAGAAAAGATCTAGACAAAGTGCTAAGAAGTCTGAGGAGGGAGGTATGTCTCAGGTTATAGATAAGAATCAGGAAATAATAACAATAACACATTTTGCATTTGTATGTTGCCATAAGGATTACAGAGTGGTTTCCTAGGAAACATCCTCTTCAGGAAGGCTTCTTGATGTGAACCCCAATAGTTCCTGATGTCCGGGGGAACTCAGAACAATAAAGTTGATAAGTTGAACCAAATTTTGTGTCACAACTGGGACATAATAGGGTTGTGAGGATAATATGTGCCAGTCAAGTGAGGGTGGTCTTTAGAAGGTCAGTGCCATTCTTGGAATTCTATCTTTCCCTCAACTGAGCCAACATGAGGGTAGTCATACTTGATTCAACAGTGAAGATCTAAATAGGTTCCCAAAGTGGGTGATGCCACTCCCTGGGGGATGCTAGAACCACCCAGCGGGCATGGAACCACCCAAACAGCCATGGGTGCCATCGGGGGATTGAATAAAAATAAGGAGGTGGTGGAGGCATAAGGAAAGAAGAGAAAAGAAGACAATTTTGAAAAACTGTTCATACATGTTTCATCTGTTGTGTAACAGAATGTTGTAGTGATTACATTATTTTCCAAATGAACACACAAAATGCAAGCTATAATCTATCAGTAGTCAAGGCCACCGACGGGTCTTAATAAGCAGCATGTATCAGCAGGAATATGTGTGTGTAATGACTTGTTTACAAAATGATCCTATATGGTTACATGATGCAATATTGTACCATCAGAATTTCAGTGCAGGGAAAAAATCACAAATTGACAATAATTTATTAAATTTAAGATGTGTCATTTAAAAATATTTTATATTTTTTTAAATTACTCAAAAAAATAAGTTAAAGAGTTAAAGAAAGTAGATTTCCAGGAGGGTGCTGAGTATTTTTTTTTAAGGGGGTAGTAGAACAAATAAGTTTGGGAATCTCTGATCTAAAGAGTATAAGAAAAATTAATATCAAAGAAATTCAGGTACAGAAAATGCAATTGAAGCAAAAATATAGGCCTAGGTCAGAGTGTCTCATCAAGGGATGGGAAGAATAGGAAACTGAAATACAAGACAAAACATCTAGAGCAGGGATGTCACTCAGAGTGGAGTTTGGGATGGAGACTCTGGTACTCCCAGTGATGATCAATTTGCATTCCCAGCATTCTATTGTCTTCAGGTTTACTTTATGCCTAAGTACTACTTTTTTTCCCCTCACAACCATCACCATAATCCTCCACAGGTGCTATGTTGAATGCCACATAGCCTCCTAGGGTGTTTCCTCAGGACCAGTACTTTGCAAATTTCAGAAATAGAAAGCATATATCCATTCGAGAATACAGAAATTCTGACATAAATTCTTTTGGCTCAGGGGCTTGCTGTTAAGGAAGTTTTGAACTTTTGTAGTTAGTGGGAGTAGCTCTAATATTTTATAGTTCATGCAGGCTTCCAATATATTGGTGAGCACCTGATGGAACTTAAGTATTTTTGGAAGAGCTGCAAGGCTAGGGCAGAGGAAGGAAACCATGGGTTTTGTGGACCTTTGAAGCAATGATTGGTGGAAGATCGAATGAACTTGCATGGTATTAGATTTTTGGTTAATTTTAGATTTTGGTTAAAGGAACCCAAAACTCATCATATGTGTTATTGTGAAGGACTCGTTTTTTGACCTATGAGTTTCCTTAAGTGGTAACTGATATGTAGATTTTAGGATAAGGGTCAAATCTAGTCACCAATACATAGAAGTTTACTAGGAGTATAGTGGTGGTCAGTAGTACCTTTATACTCTTTTCTGGTGGTCTTTTAAGTTGATTTGTGAATCCATGTGAGTGACTTCCAACTCCTCCAAGTAAACTGCAAGGGTGGTAATGTGGCTCCTTGAGGAAAGAAAGAATTGAACATGGAAACCATAGTTTGAAAGAAAGGAATGAGTTCTGGATGGAGTGAGCAGAATTGTTGAAACAGAATTTAACAGGGACAAGTCATACAGACCACTTATCCTTATGGGTTATTAGTACTGAAATGCTCATTTGGTTTTCTGTGTCTGGTCACTGGCCTGTGTAGGTGGCATATAATAAAGAGATGGCCTTTGATATAGCTAGATTCCAATTAGGGGAAAAAAGAAGGGAATCCTCCAGAATATTTGTATATGTATGGAAATACATGTGGAAATATGTATTTCCAGTACATATCAATTTATCAATCTGAATTTGTTAAATGTTTACTACATAGCAGACACTGTGCTAAGTACTAAGGATAGAAAGAAAGACAAAAAGAGTTTCTTTCCCCAAGGAGCCTGCAATTGAATGAGAGAAACAACGTTAATCTGTGTGTGTGTGTGTGTGTGTGTGTGTGTGTGTGTGTGTGTGTGTGTGTGTGTGTGTGTTGCATTGGGTAGAGGGAAGGTAATCATAAAGAAGAAAGCTAAAGCCTCTGTGGGGACTGGAAAAAGCCTCCTTCAATAGAAGATTATGAGCTGAGTGTTGAAGGAAGCCAAGAATTCCAAGATGCAGAAGTAGGAAGGAGAACATTCCAGGTATGTAGGACAGCCAGAGCAAAAGCATAGTTATGGGAAATGGAGTACCACGTGTGTGAAACAGAAAAGAGATGCCTAGATTGCAGAGTATATGGAAGAAAGAAGAGAGTATGAATACCAGAAAGGTATGAAGCTGCCATTTTGTTAAGGACCCTAAATGTTAAACAAAGGACTGGATATTTGATCCTGGAGGTATAAGAAAATCAAATTTATAGTGTCTCCATTTTTATAATTGTTTCTTCTCTATATCATTGTCAACATTTTATATAACTGCCTAAGTCATATTTCTTTGTCTTTGAGTTGCATTCAGAAGTTCAGAAGTTCATAAGTTCAATCTCCCTCTCAATGTTAAGTTTAAAAGGTCAGTTTCCCTATAAATCACTTTTATTAAAAGACCTCTCTATCACTAGCTGTCCTTGACAAATTAAAGGACATCTGTAACCTATATGGCATTAGTTAACCATGTAGGTGGACACCACCAATGAACTTTCCATAGTGACAAGATAGAAGAAGAGGTTGTTGCTAGCCCTACACATCTGATGTCCAGTCAATTATATTGTCCCCCACATCTATGATGCTTCTTAATTTGTAACCAATTATGTTATTTTACCTATCTGTGATGCTGCTTTCTATTTTTTGGATATTCCTTTTTTGCTGGTAAAAAAAATATTTGTATGCCCTCATTTTGGTTACTGAGGAGCTAAAGACACCTTTTATTGGGGGGTCTTTAGCCTTACCAATAAATTAAATTGCTTAGAACTTTGTGCCTTGATTTATCTTAATTTCAGTCATGATAGGTAATAGGAGCCATTGGAATTTACTGGGTGGAAAAAGGTAATTAGGTCCATATTTTAGGAAAAATCCCATTAGTGTCTCTGTGGAGGATAGATTTGTTACGAGAGAGAGTTGAGCCAGGAAAATCAGTTAGAAAGTCTTTGTAATAGTCCAGGAGAGATATGAAGGCTGAACTAGGGTTGTGACTGCGTGAGTTGAGAGGAGGGAATATGTCAAAAGATGTTTTACACATAAAAACAGTAAGATTTGACAGTTGACTGAATGTGTGGAGTTAGTTAGAAAGAGGAGTTGAATAGATTGGAACTAAGAAGTTAGAATATTTAAGAGAAAGTGAATGTGTTGAAGTTTCCTAGTACAAGACTACAATTTGGGATAGAGTTAAAGGCTATGGTCTACGAGAGGTGGGGAATATGCAGCCTCGAGGTTATGTGTGGCCTTCTAGGTCCTTGAGTGCAACCTTTTGACCGAGTCCAAGTTTTACAGAACAAATCTTTTTATTAAGAGTATTTGTTCTGTGACATTTGGATTCTGTCAAAGGGCCACACTTGAGGACATAGAGGGCCACATGTGGTCTTGAGGATGCAGGTTCCCCACCCTTGGTAGGCACTGTAAAGAGGGAGGATCACCTAGGGGTTAGTAGATAATGACCACCAGGATTTAGACTGGGTTATAAATTAGGATGGCATGAACCTTAAAGGAAGAGAGGTTGCTCAATGATGGTAAAGAAGAAGAATGTAGAAGTGGCCATGTGGAATGAAGAGAAGTAGGAATATTTTAATTCCCCTAAAATGACTGGAGAGTCACTGGCTTATAAGAAAAAGTATAGTCAGTGCTGGAAAGGGTGGTTAGGAAAACACTGTTGTCAGAGCAGAGACAGGAGATAGATCTTGGGGCATACCAAAAGATAGGAGTAAAAAAAGGAAGAAGTTTAAGACAAAAGGAAGTTTGTTCGTTGTGCTGGATTAGAACATGGGGTAAACGGAAGGTAGTGGAAGGTGAAAGGAGAGACTGCGCATTAGAAATTAGGAATCAGAGAATAACATATCAGAGGACTCCTTGGTTTGACCCTTCTCAGAGGCCAACAGTGACCATATTTGTTCTAGCTTCTGGTAATGTAAACAGAATAAAGGGAAATTTGAATCTGCAGTCTCATTAATGTGATTACACCTTCTATCAACGCAGATCTCTACCCATCCCTGCTTTCTCATATTTTATAATTGCTGTCTATATCCTTCCATTGATATACATCCATAGAGTATATGCCTAACATGATGGAGGTCTTTTGAACCCCTGGAGTCTAGTTTCAAAAACTTAGCTTTTGAAAAAAATTTTTGGTAAATTCTATTTCACTATAATTATAATCCTCTATATTTTTTTATGCATTTAAAGATAGTACTCCAAGAAGTGATTCACAGGTTTCACCAAAGTGTGAAAGAGGTCATAACACACAAAAGAGTTAAGAACATGTAAGTCTAGTTCTTTTTACATTTCATAGGTACCAAACGAACATTCAGATCATCCATTTACTACCTCTCTCTGTCTCTGGCTTTATGTCTCTGTCTCTTTCTGTCTTTCATTACATATCATCTTTCATGATAATAACTTTCTCAGTGATACTAATGATTGTCATACGTGATAGAATGCTGAGTTAAATTCCTGCCTCACTAGTCATGTGACCATAAACCAGTTACTTATTACCTTTAAGAGTTAAGTTTCCTCATCTTTCAAACGGGAACAAAAAAAGCACCTACTTCATAAGATTGTTGTAAGGATCAAATAAAACATGTAAAATGCCATATGTTATTAATATTGGCATTATTCTTTTCACTATTAGCATTTATCTCATTTTTGCAAATGAGCAGCAACCAGTTTGTACCCACTATGTGTCTCTCTCTTGTTCTGCATCACCCATAACTCTGATTCCTCTGAGGTTATGGTGTTTCAAGATTCACAGGCAGCTAATATCTCTGGGAGAACATATCTACGAATTTTTGTGAAGTTTGGAATCAAAGGACCACACTTGAGAACCTAGAGGGTCCTAACGTTCTTAATGATGAGTCTTTTAAAACCAGGAAGCTGTATAATTTCCCAAAATAAATTCAAACCATCCTATTCCTTCTAGTCAATTATTAGCCCAGTTCACTGTCTACCTTAAGTACTTGTTCTCAATTTGTGTGCTGAAGTATGAACTTAATGACCTAGCCTTCTAATTACATGACGTTGTTCAGACAACATCATTATTTTTTATCCTTCTAGTTCTTTTCTTGTATAAATCATTATAGTAAAGAATTTTTATTAGTGTATTTTGAACAACAATCTCTCATGGCTGTATTTATCAAGAAATTTTATATGACTTCAACATAAGTATGAGATATTCCTTCCTGGAGGAGAGATTCAGAGTTATACTCCGTTCCAGTAAGTCAGATGCTTTCTCTGTAATCAGCAAACAATAAGTACAGTAAGATCTTATATTCTCTCTGTACCTTTCAGTCAACTATGTAATTGTCAAGATTTAGCCTTCTGCAGAAAATCATTCCTTCTTTTGTTTTCATCAAGAATGTGGATGTGAATCAATTATTTTTTTTTATAAAATGAGAAAGTAAGCACATGGGCCACTATTTAGTCATTTTTTGTTGGTAACTGATATTACTTTTTGATAACTAATATTATCCATGAATGAAAAAAAATCAATCATTTTGTATTTTCCCCTCCTTCAGATACCTTGACAAGGGAGTCTGCAATCCTTTCAAGAATATATCACCTCCCGCATAGATTTATTCCATGTGCTTTTGAACTGGTCCAGCCACTATTCCCAATATTATCTTTCTATAGTACCATTTCTCCTCCTTCATGTACAGTAGTATATCAAAGACTGAAGTATTAGCACCCGAATATGGTGATTCTCCTGACCAGTGATCATGCTGCTCCCATAATGGGGCAAAATCCAGTCTCTCAGACAATCTCAAGGGCAACTACAAAGTTATCATGTCTTTGTATTGTCTCAAGACACGGACGGTATTTCCTTTAGCATCCCCAAACTCAAGTTAACATATAATCTAGGAACATAGTGGATCTTGAAATCAAATCAGCTACTGCCCACCAGATCTATCCCTGACTGAGTTCCTAAGTTAACTAGAGGCACTCAAAATTTTGAAGGTCAGATTTAATCACCAGAGTTTTACATTCCTTTAAAATTATGTCACCATGCCTTAAAGGTAGCCTTGATGACCAGCAACTCCTTCTTCTTCCTTTCTGCAGCAATAATACATGGGAATGGAACATGGTAAATCATGGTTCACTTTGATAAAGTATGGCCCTTATAGAGGATGTGCCAAGTTCTGGTGCAAAAAAAGGTTGAGTTTTCAAATAATCCAGGATGGGGCAAGTGATTAAGTAACCTCTGGAATTCTCTTTCAGTTCTGGGACCATTGAAAGCTCTTAGGGATTTTCAGGTGGTTGGAGAGTAAGTAGAGTTAGTAATGAGAAGATGTCTATTTTGAAGAAATGGCAGAACTCCACAAATACTAGGTAATAGGGAGCCACTGGAGTTTATTAAGGTGGTAACATGGCTAGACATGGACTTTAGGAAAATCACTTTTACAGCTGTGTGGAGTCTGGATCAGCATAGAAAGAGATTAGAGCCACAGAGTCCGATTAAAAGTCTATTATAATAATTTTGTTAGAGTTGATGAGGACCTGAACTAAGGTAGTGACTGTGTGAGCAGAAAGAAAGGAACTATGATAGAGATTTTATGGAGACAGAATCATTAAGATTTGATGGATGTCTCAAAACTACAATTTTATTGAAATAGTTATCTATTAAAAAAAATCAAGGACGTGAGGTGGCTAGGTGGTGCCGTGAATAGAGCACCAGCCCTGGAGTTGGGAGGATCTGAGTTCAAATATGGCCTCAGACACTTAACACAAAAATTAGCCATGTAACATTGGGCAAGTTACTTAACCCCAATTGCCCTACCTTCCCCACTCGAAAAGCAAAAAAAAAAAAAAATACCGTAAAGGATGCTAAAAGGACCAGATGTATCAATAGATGCAAAAAAAAATTGTAATTTTATTTTGAATTAAAAATTTTAATTATAATATATATATATATTCAATTTGCCTTATGGATAAAAGAATTACCCAACATCAGCTGAAACCAAATGTCTCTGTCCTATAAGGTGTTTTTAAATTACATTCCTTCTTGTCTTAAGAACACATGGAATGGTCTAAAAGAGAGACCCTTATCAGTCTTACTTTAACTGTCAATACTGAAACAGCTATGGAAAAGACTCCATTCTTGAGGTCCCTTGATAAAGACAAGGACAAGAGGTCCTTGATTGATCCACCTAATAACAGTAGAATTACGACAACTCCCCCACCCAAAAAAAGTAGTACCCTTTTTCTCCCATTTCCTTCATGAGGGTATTGATCAGAAAGAGGTTTCTTGATTCCTTCAAGAAGATAGGTTATGTGTGGCCTTCTAGGTCCTTGAGGACCAGCTTCAGGTGAGATCAAAAAGAAATAAGTTCTTTTGGGACAGGCCTGCACAACCTTTGGCATGACAAAGAATTTCCTCTACATACAAAGGATGTTTTCCTCCACATTTCTTGGGGGCTCCTGCAATCCTTTATCATGCCACAGACTGTGCAGGCCTCTTTTAGGAGGATATTTCTCTAGGTGTTTTCCTGAAAGATTAAGTGACTGTTTTCTATTAAATGGAGCAGAATGTTAATGCTAAACTATGTATAACTATGTTTTACCATTCTGTAAAATTTTCAAAATACCAAAAAAAGTTAGTGTAAAATGTCTTATGTTGGTGAAATGCTCAAGGGCAAGAAGAGAATCTACCAGTTTGGACATTCTTCCTCAAGCAGGACCAAAATTGAATTTAGATTAATAAAAAATAATAAAAAATTGTTTCTGGTTGACTTGTACCTATAATGCAGAGTACAGTATTAATATGTTTTCCCCTTCATTCCCCTGGGATGAGATGATGAGAACTGATAAGATAATCAAGTGAAATAGTAATAGAAGAGGAAATGGTCTCTGTACAGGGCCTTGGGGCACCCTTATGGGTAGCAGGCACGACAAGAATGCCAGCCAAGGAGATAGAGGGGTGGTCAGACATGTAGGAGAGAGCTATGTTACAAAAAACTAGAGAGAAAACAGGATCTATGAGAGCAGACCTATAAGCAGTGACAAAGGTAACAAAGAGGTCAAGAAGAATGAGGATTAGGAAAAGGCCATTGGATTTGGCAAGTGAGACATCATTAGTGACTTTGGAGGTGGCAGGTTCAGTTGAATAATGAGATCATAAGCTAGAGAGAGGATTTGATCAAGTAGAATATTGACAGGAGGCAATCTGCCATGCCTGAGCCTCTTTACCCACCTGGAAACTGACTAGTCATGAAATTATGCAAGCTGCATCCAGCATAATTTCAGTGTGAGTTTGTCATTTAAAGGCACATAGTGTCATCATTGAATTATTCTGCTGAACTTCCAAGTGTAAGTTTATGGAAAAAAATTAGGGCTAGGAAAATAGGGTCAAAGTCCTAGAAACAAAAAAATTCAATCCACCTAAGATGAGTGGGAGAACATATACAAGAAGTGTCAGATTGTGTGTTTTTGACTACCTTTTATTGAAGGATTACAGTAAAACATTCCTTGAGTTGCTCATTTCTCATAATGACAACGTGCCCATTCTTCCTGGTATCCGCTTATTTTTACTTTGCATGAAGGAATTAAATTTAGAGTGAAAGAAATGAAGAACATAGTCCGGGAGAAGTGACCAGCAGAGTTATCAGATCATTCAAGTCATTAGGACAGACTGTGGCAGGAAGTGATGAGGAACAAGGTGGGGGTGGAGAGTGGTTACAACAAAGAGTAGAGCTTTTTTAAAATTTTCCTCTAAATTTTTTTTTTCAATAACAGACCCATCTTATCTTCTTTCCAGCTCCCCCTAACCTCCATTGAGAAAGCAGGAAAAATGAAATCCTTTGAAAGGGTATACCCAATTAAAGAAGTATTGGACAAGTATTGGATTTCAGAGATGCTGTAGTTTCTTACATAGCCTTGCCATGTTTCCTTGTCACTATTGGCCTGGCACAATGGTAGGTACTTAATAAATGTTTCCTGGTTAATTGAGTTCCCCAGAATACTCAGGAATAGCCAGCCCCTGAGAAAGCACTTCTGACTATATCTACCAAGATTTTGGTATTGTTCATTTCAACACTCAGAATCATTGAATCTCAGTACTGAAAGACACCTTAATTCAAACTCCTTTACATATGAGAAAACTGCGACTCAGAGACATAAAGTTCAATTCACTTTTTAACTCAAAAAAGTACTATTAAATGCCTACTATGTGTAGAGATCTTCAGTAGAGGACAATATTGGGGTGGGGGGGTAAAAACTTAGTTTAGTCACTGTCTCTGTCCTTGAAGAACTTATAATTTAGTAGGATTTTATGATCTAGTTGGTGACTTGCCCCAGGTGATTTAATTTGTTAGAGGTAAAGCTGAGATGAGAACTCAGCTCTCCTGACTTTTTAAAGTACGAGGTCCAATTAGCCAAACACTAAATAAGCACCTAAAATGTGCCAGGTAAAGACAAAAAAAAGTCTGTGCCCTCAAGGAACTTATGTTCTTCTGAAAGGAACATGTATACTTATAACTAAATAAAATTGTGGGAGGGAGAGAGTACCATCACTGAAACCACATGGGCTGAGACATGTCCCTGTTCCCTGTTCCATGCCCAGCTTTAAGTCTGGACCAGGTTCAGTGACACAAGCAGGGAGCCTAGGGTTAGAATTCCTTTTCTCACACTCATTTTTTTGTTATGTCCCCATTCTGATGTCCCCAAGTCAATTTTTCCTTATGGCTCACATCTATGACCTTCCCAAAAATGGGGAAGCAGAGAAGGTACTCAGTGTACAATATGAATAAGATCCTGCACAGGAAATTTATTCCAATAGATATTTGTTGTTGTATGGTAATTTTTTTTAACCATGTGCAACTCTTTGTGACCACAGTTGGGGTCTTCTTGGCAAAGATATTGGAGTGGTTTGCCATTTCTTTCTCCAACTCATTTTATACAGGAGGAAATAGAGGCAGAGTTAAGTGACTTGCCCAAGGTCACACAGCTAATCCGTATTTGAGGCTAGATTGTTGTTTGTCCTTCATTCTTAAAGAGGGTGATGTCTTGACTTGTTTGTAAATTGGATTTAAGTGAAGCAGAGCTATGAAAAGTCACTCTTGCTCTTTCCTACTGAGTCCTCAAAATCCAGTGACAAGACAAAGGTCAAGATGCCTGACAATGGCCCAGGAAACAGTCGGTAACCTTGGCTTTTCCAAATTAAGGTCTTTCCCAGGTCTCACTTTGTCTGAGGTCATGCCCCTTCAATGACTAAGAGCTACATAAGAATTGAGACAAAAGATGGCCCAATTTACCATCAATCTGGGAAGGGTAGAGCCTGAAGAATGTCTGAGACCAGATTAGAACACATGAAGATAAATTTTCCTAACTCCAGGACCAACGTTGTATCCCCTGTGCCACCTAGTTGCCCTCCAACAGGTATAGAAAATGGTAAACAGAGGATAATCACAAGCATGCATTAACAAAACAGAAACTTAAAATAAAATTCAGTAGCGTAACTTCTGCTGGGGTCATTGATACTTACACTTCATTAGAACATAGTTTGCAGAACTGCTAATTAAGCATTTAAAATTTCACTTGGCCTCAGTACTTTCCGAACAACTCTCAGTATGTATATATCTGCTGGTAAAAATGACTCTGGGTTAATCACCTTATTGATGGCCATCCTTTCTGATGCAGAAACTTCCCTTGCCATCAATTAACTTCAACCTATTGGGACTCATGGTCTGTGGACCTGTCAAATCCATATGGTCACTTCCAAATCTGAACATGTCTATCTCAGGATACTTATTCCTTAAGTTCAGAAAAGAACAAACACCCAAAAAGGTAGTTCAAGCCCAGGTGCAGGCTTTCCTAGGAGCTATAAGTTTTTAGGAACTAGGAACATAAGCTTTTATGTTCAAATGGTCTAGTGCAAGGTTGGGGAACCTGTGGCCTTGAGGCCACATGTGGCCTTCTAGGTCCTGGGATGCAGCCTTTTGACTGAGTCCAAGTTTTGCAGAATAAATCCAAAATTTTAAGGAGATTTGTTCTATGAAGTTTGGATTCAGTCAAAGGGCTGCCTTTGAGGACCTAAAGGGTCACATGCAGCCTCAAGACCACAGTTCCCCAGCCCTGGTCTAATGGAAGCCAAGGTGAAGAAATGGGTTATTTGCTTTTCCCCAACCGAACTCTTAGAAACAGTCTTACAAAATTTGAAGCCAGAAAGGGGGAAGAGAATGGAGGACCAGGAAAGTCACTTTTGTACCTCTACTGAGTCATCAATTCTTCCTGCTCTGCAGCCAGCTAGGGGATTCTGTGGATACATAACGCAAGTCCTTTAGTTCTGAGTCATACATACCCAGAAGCAGGGCCCCCATTATTCCATATGGTAGCCTGGGACGCAGATACACCTGAGCTGCAGGTGGAGAAGAAAAGAACATTGCTGTTGCATCTACAAAATAAAAATAGAGTATGTTTTGGCAGAGGGGGTGGGGGTGAGGTAGAGTGGAAGGATCAAGAAAGGTGCTTGAGCTGAACTTTGGAGGAAATTAAGGATTCTTAAATGCATAGAAGAGGAAGGTGTGCATTCCAGGTTTGTGAGACAGCTGATTCAAAGGAACTAAGATGGGACAAAGAGTGTCATCTGAGGGGATTAGCAAGTAGGATAATTTGACTAAAATGTAAAATGCTAATAGTCTTTTTACTATACAATGTCATTTGTCCTCTTTCATTTCTTCAAATCTTTAACAGTGGGGTTGAAATGATATTTAATCATTCAAAATACATGTTTTTATTCTTTGCAAAAGTCATATACAGCAGATAAAGCAAAGGTATAATGGTATTTTTCCCATCTCTTCAGTCATTAAAGAATTGATGATTCATTTAGAATTTCTTTAGACTGATGTAAGAAAAATACTTCCTAAAACTAGGAACCAATTCAAAAGTGGAAGGCATTGTCTTGGGAGGTAGTAGTACCCTCCTCTCTAGAGGTCTTTAAATAAAAACTGAATGATTACTTTTGGAGAACATTGTAGAGAGGAATTTTGTTCAGGTGTGAGTTAGACATTATGACCTCTTACCTTTCCAACTCTGCAACTCTGAGATTTAGAGAATCTCTGAATTCACTTGCCTCCATTATTATCTAACCTATATATCTCTTCCTATTGAATAAATTGCACTCTGTCAAATCTAGGTATTTGATGAATATTGGATCTATAGAATGTCTCTGATCTATTCTGTCAAAAAAAGGAAATGAGGTTAGTTAAGCATGACATGTTCATGATGCACCCATGCTTTTTTTTTTCAGGTCAGAGAGAAGGAAAGAATCTATTGCTACATTATTAGAGACCTCCAAGTGTGTTGGCACCAATCCATTAATTAAAGCTATTAACCATTGCACCAGTTGATAACCAGTTCCAAATCCATTTAACTCTACCAGACTTTTTGCCATCCTGATTTCATCCTGGTCTTTCTGTCTCTACTTTTACGTACACCAAATCCATCATAAATGAAATTATCTCATTCTTATATCTACAACTCTTGAAATCCTTTCCTTCCTTCAAGGCCAATGGTGTGCTGGAGCTACTTCTAATTGGTAAGTGAGAGCTAATTGTTAAATTTTCAGTGTGCAAATTTGCACCTTGAAAATCACATTACAAAGGGCTTGGTTTGTTAATTGTCTAGACTTAAGAAAATGATGAAGAAAATATTAGAAGTATGTTACCTACATTTTTTTTTCAGAGAGCCACTCTGATCCATGAAACTTCCCCTGAGCCTCCCAATTAGAAGTGACCTCCCCCCTTTCCAGTCTTTTATACCATTCTATTTTAATCTCTCCTTAACAGGTATCATATTATAACATCCATTAGAGCTATTTGTATATTCATCTCATTCACCCTATTAGATTATAAACTTCCTGAGATCAGGAACTAGGTCTTATTTAATATTTCGATTTCCAAAACTTAGCAGAGTTTTACATATAGAATTTACTAAGTGTCTGTTGAACTAAATTGAGTTTGTTGAATTTTTTCTCATTCATTTTAAATTGCTTTCACTTCTTCTGTCCCTTAGACTTTATCTCTTACATTTCTTCCACCATCTCTAACTTAGTTCCTTCTTTTAATATTAATGCATGAAAAGTAATTGTGACATTTGCAACTCTCAGGCATTCCCCTACAGGGAAGGGACACATCCCTAACTGCTTTTTACAGACATGTGATGTGGAAACTATTTAAAAGAATTATGATTCTTTTCATTTATCTTTATAGTGAACTAATACCCATCCCCTCTTAGGGTATCCACTGCATACATGAATTGATAAGAGGAGAAGATAGAGATGCATGTCAGTGAGTGCTCTTCTCCTCTCTCCATCTTCCTTCTCACAGGGTCAGGACACTGATGAAACACACAGGACATCTATTCATGAAAAGACTGGTTTACCCAAATAGCTGCATGTATACTCTTCCCAAAAGTTTCCTTGGCTCAGTTGATTTCTCCATTATTGAATCAGGCACCAGAGGGTTTGCTCTAGGCAGTCAAAATATAGAGAGTGCTGCCAGACCTTGAAAAAAAATGGATCTTAGCTCTTCATTAGAAGAATAATATATTCAAATAGAAAACTACCACATCACTGCAAAAGTTTGAAGGAGAGTTGTGAGAGATAATTTATAGTGAAGTTTCCCCATTCTGAAAAATCAAATCTAGAATGGCTTCAGTATTCACTAGGCCTAGGGTTAGGTCACCTGACCTTCAAGCAATCTGGGGCTTAGAGCAATGGAGACCCTCCCCCAGAGCCAACTCAGCAGAAGATATGCCAAATAAGGTTAAGACTGCTTTCATTAGACACCCACATGTTTCTGGGTCCTTTGTCTCAGAGAGATTCCCATGCTTAAGTTGTGGGTCAGCCCCCCTACCAATAAAAGTGAAGGCCAATTGGGGGGGGATTGGATTTCTGCATTGGAAGATTATATAACCATGGATTGTCTTCTACCTGTCACTCTCTCCCTGCAGATGCCATGTTGGGCAACAGGGGCAGAGTCCTTTCTCATGAGAAAAAATAAAGACCTTTTCTGACCTTAGATTCAGATTCTGAACTCTTTCATCTCACACAGAGTGAAATGATTTTACTTGACTAGGAAATTTGTGAGTATATCTTGAATAAAAAGCTAATGGCACCATCCACATTTTTGTCTTTTAATCTTTATTAACCAAGACAAACTTTAAATGTATTGAAAGATCTATCTTCCTAATTTACCAGTTGTTGCTGCTCTTATCTCACCCTGAGGCATCTGATGTGAACTTCCTCTAATATAAGGAAAGCACACAAAGTGTGAAGAAACAGCCTGAAAGGAGGGTGTCATCAAGAATATAACCACACTGTCGAATCAAAAAAGAGGAAGGAGAGGCTAAGACACAGAAACAAAGTTGGCTCAAAAATCAGCCTGAGAGAAGGGTGAAAGGCATACTGGGACCCATCAATCTAAAAGGTAAGTTCTTGTCTGAGGAGAATCATGAAAGAAACTTGATTTATGAGTAACCAATGTCCTAATTTTACTAGTGAAAACTAGGTTTTGGTTTTGGTTTTGTCTTATTTTAGAGAGGGGAATGATTGACCTAGAACAACACAGTGAAAACAACTTGGCGGGGGAGGGGAATACATCATGCTATTTTTTTTTTTGCTCAGGAGTGGGGAAAGAAGATTATTTTAATTGATTTTTACAAGACTAAGTAAGTTCTTAAACTGAGTATAACACTGGCAAGTAATTTTATCATTAGCAATTGCTTAATACACATAATATCCCTGTAGATTTTATCTACTTTCATTTTTTTGGATGGGAAACAGAGTGAAAGGTTAAGCCACTTGCCAAACATTGGTCACTATGTATAACAGAATGGGTACTACCCTTGTGCATAAGCTCTGTGAACCTCAAATTTGGAATCTTTTATCTCTAAAATGAAGAATATGTATATATCTATATAATCTATATCTATATCTATATCTATATATGGGGGGAAGAGGTAGAGAGAGGACAAGAGGACAAGTTAGCTCTTAGTACTTCAAAAGTACCATTATAGAAATGACTCAATTAAAAAGAATTTATTAAGTGCTGACTAGGCACCAAGCACTAGAGAAGCTTTGTAAACCTTAAAGCCCTAGACATCAGTAATTATCATTATTCTTTTAAAGGATGGTCTTAGATGAATCTAAATCTTTTGTGCTCACAGGGCAAAATTAGAAGGGCTCTACCATGCATGCATAGTTCTTAGCAGAGGAGTTGATGGAGCTGAAGTATTTGTTCTTATATTTTGAACATAAAAATAATTAATTAAAATAAATTAATAAAATTACAAAATACATTCTTATTATGCTTATTACAATATCTCACAGGAAATAGGGAACTAATAACTTATTTTTGATACATTAGCTTTTAAAAGTAGTGGAATACCTTTTTATGAGGAAAGGTTGAAGTGCCATTAATAAGTAGCTACTGAAAGCATGACAATACCATTTTTTTTTCCTAGTTAAACTTCATCTTCATGAGTACATAGCCTTGATCAAACAAGAAATGTAGGGTATTTCATAGCCATTCAGAAAGACTTACAAAGACAAGACAAATAATAAAGTTCTATTATAATTAGTGGAGTAAAGTCTCACCCCAAGACTGTTTTGTTGATCAAGTCACAGTGGAAAAATAAGGCACATCCAGTAATATAATTATATGTAATATAATATAATCATGCCACTCTTTTTAAAACCTAAATTACTCTCTCTTTACAGGGGAGTCTTAGATGAGGACAGGGAGCACCTTTTGGCTAAGAGTGGCCGGATCATAGATTAAGAGATGGAAGAGAATTGAGAATTTAGTTCAACTTCCTCATTTTTCAGATGAGGAAACTGAGGAGAAGGAAGGAAGGCTAATTGGCTTGCCCAAGGTCATTCAGGTTGTAAACAGCAGAGTCAGGATTTGAACTCATGTCCTATGATTTCAAATTCAGTTCTCTTCCCGTTATCCTATGTTACCACTCCATTCCACTGACCCATTAAATATCCCACACACTCCTTACAGGAAATGCTCCAAAATTTCCAAACCATTTACCCAACAGCAACAAATCCTAGAGCTTAGAGCCCAAAGGAGCTAAAAGTGAGGATATCAATCAGAAAACTTTTAAAACTAATGCTATGTGAAGAGCACTATGCGAGATTCTTGAGAAGACATACAATTTAGTGATAGCTACTACTTCTTCAAGGAGCTCACAATCTAGCAGGGGGATACAATATCAGTATAGATAGCTAGGGACAGGTAGGTGCTGGGCCTAGAGGCCAGAAGACTCATTTTCCTAATTTCAAATCTGGCCTCAGACATTTCCTAGCTGTGTGACCCTGGGCAAGTCACTGAACCCTGTTTGCCTCAGTTTCCTCATCTGTAAAATGAGCTGGAGAAGAAATGGCAAACCACTCCAGTATCTCTGCCAAGAAAACCTCAAATGGAGTCATGAAGAGTTAAACACATTTGAAATAACTGAACAACAACACAGATAGCTAGACTATGCAGCATTAAATAGTAAATAAATTAGGGATAGGCTATGGATAGGGACTGGACCTGTAGAGGCGGGTCGTGGTGTGGTGGATATAGCACATGGTCTAGAAAGTTAGGAAGCTCCAGCTCAGACACTTAGTTGTATGACTCTGGGTAAGTCACTTAAATCTTTCACTTGACTTTACAGTTTTCCCAACTCTAAAATTATGGTAATAACAACACTCACCTTGCAGGGGTGTTGTGAGATCAGATGAGATAATGTTTATAAAGTGCTTGTCACACTGCCTGGGGTGATAGTAGGCACTATATTATGTTTATTCCCTTTCCTCCTTTCTCTGTAGTTTCATTCATATAAGAAACTCCTGGATAAAAATCTCCCTGTACCAGGGCAGGTTCTCCACAAATTAGAATCTTAAGGAGTTGCCAAAGATGCTGAGAGGTTCACTGATTTGCCCTGGATCACACAGTCAGAATGTGCCAGGGGCTATACCTAAAACCAGGTCTTGCTGAAGCAAACTCTCTAGGGTCATGGTTGTGGGTTCAGGGTATGTCCTTATTCCATCATTTCCCCTCTATTGGATTCACATAACTTTGTGGTCATTTGCTAATTAACAGTGTGGAGGCATTTGGTGGCTCAGTGGGTAGAGCACTGGGTCTGAAGTCAGGAAGACTTGAATTCAAATTCAATCTCAGACATTTCCTAGATGTGTTAACCTGGGCAAATCACTTAATCTCTTTTTGCCTTAATCCATGGAGAAGGAAATGGCAAACCACTCCAACATCTTTGCCATGAAAACTCCATGGGGGCAGCTAAGCGGTACAGTAAATAGAGCAGCAGCCCTGTAGTCAGGAGGAACTGAGTTCAAATTCAGCCTCAGACACTTGACATATTTAGTAGCTGTGTGAGCTTGGGCAAGTCATTTAACTCCAACTGCCTTGCCTTCCCCCCTCCAAAAAAAAAAAAAGAAAGAAGAAAACCCCGTGAACAGTATGGTCCACAGGGTCATGAGGAGCCTGACACGACTAAATGAACAAACAACAAAACATCCATTAACAATACAGACATTAACATAAGCCATACTTAAAGTATTAAATGAAGCAATTGTTTTTAACAGGACTCTACACAGAGTATAACACTCACTTTGTTGATCAATTACTTAGTCCTATGCAAAAGTCAAAGAAGGGAAATCGTTGAGATTTTTTCCTTCACGGGCTTTGTAATAGCAATTTAACTAATATAAGTATAATTTGTTATAGGTTTCCAAATGACAGATCATTCAGCCTTCCTCTTTTTGCATTTTCTTCTATGGCATCTTCACCCATCCCTTTCAATTTCACATTGTGAATTCGTGAAAAATGAGACAGTGCAGTGGGCTAAAATCGATAATGCCCTACTTCATCTATACCTGAATGACTGTGGTGTGAAAGAAATAGAGTACGATGGCAACAATCAGCTGAATCTGGAATTACTCAACTTGTCTTCTAATCAAATAGAGACTTTGCCTGATCAGTTTCTCTCTGATACCAACAGAAATATAACTCTTCACTTGAAAAACAATCAGCTAAATCATCTTCCAGATTCATTTCTGCAAAACAAGAAACTGACTATATGTAGCTTGGATTGCATCTTTATGAAGAACGTTAGTAAGTGGCCAAAAAATAAGACCTGTGAAGACATTTTTGAAGAATGTAAAAGTGGATCAGCCCTGATGCCTGTTGTTGTGACTCTCCTGCTTGCAATTCTAGTCCTCGGTGCCCTGGGCTTGGCTGGTTATTGGAAACGCTACCGTTACACAAGTCATTTTGCCCTGCCAAAATTTTTGCACAAAAAAAGGAATCAGAATGACTCTGATCCACCACATATACCATGTACCGCCTCTGGATACACTAGTCCAAAGCACTTTCCACCATGCCAAAGAAAAAACAAGCCATCTCCTCTGTCTAGAGATAACACAGACCAGAATTATGAAAATGTAGAAACTGGCCCTGTGAGCCATGCAGAGGAACATTTGACAGATCTTTATGAAAATACAGCCCAATTTAATTCTGAAGAGCATTTATATGGAAATGAATCTTCAACTGAATATTGTAATTTCCAGAAACCTCATTGTCTCAATACACCTCCAGATGAAGATATATATATTCTTCCAGATTAATAATAGTGGTTCATGTCATTGAATTTCTCTTGGAAAAATAAAGTAAAATTCATTTTTGATTGTATCACTCAACTGAAAATGGATATACTGAGATTGTCTGATTGCTTTTTACTGGTCAAATGTAATTATCTTTCTTCCATTTTCACCTCCCTGGGGTTTTAGCATACCTTTACCGCTCTTGCTCAACCATCCTACCTCCTTTTCTCTTGTCTTCCTTCTATAAATTGGCCTTGGTTATAGAATCATGAATTCTGCCTTTACAATATCTCTCACGTCTCTCTCTTTCTTTCCTTTCACACTGTCATTGATCTAGAGTTGTCCCTGATAACTTCAAATCAAATCAACGAATGTTTATTAAACACTTTTAATAATAGAAGTGTTTTTAACATGTGCCTGACAATGTGTTGGTAATAACTAAGAAAGGTTAAAAAAAAATAGTCCCTTCCTTCATGGAGCTTGCATTCCAATGGGACTAGACACCATACAAACAATTCTATATATACAAGATACATACATTGTGAATTGTAGCTCATTCTAACCTCAGAATCAGGTTTTTGACATAGCCTCCAGACTGACCAGCATGCTTCTAGACTGTGTCTTTTTCATTCCTCTTTCACACTATCTCCAAAGTAACCTTCCTAAAACAGTCTTTTGATCACTCAGTGAGAGAACGTAAAGAAGAGTCTGCTTCCAATGGTTTGTCCTCCATTGCTGAGATTTCAGTATGTCATGGGATATGAGATCTAGAAGGCACCAGAGAGAGCTTCTGATTCAACCTCCGCCTCCTAATTTTGCAGATGAGGTCATAAAAACCCATACAGATTATGACTCTGTAAAAACAAACTGAAACCAATGAGTTACACTGCTGAACAAGGGTCTTCTCTCACTTCTAATAAAAATGGGAGATGGCAGGGGGTGGGATTTTTAATTCTACTTTGGGTTAAACAAATATATTAAGCCTCCAAGAACCCTTAAAAACCAGTCTAGAGGAAAGTTTAAGTAAAGCTATACTTTACTTGAATGAGACAATTTATCTTTTGTCATCTGGTAAAATTAATTTATCTGGGATTATCAAGCAGTGAACTGTTGCATGTAAGTAAATTCTCACTTTCTTAGAATCGAAACTTTCTTTCACTTCAATAATTTTAACAGAAATATTTCTAAGATACGCAAAATGGCTCTCTGACATTTGAAATATACTTAACTAAACATCATGTTTTCTTGATTCTTCAGGGGCATGATTAGAAATATTTGACAGTGTACTAGGTTGTAATTCAGCCATGCAGAAGAGGGCTATGTGTCACTTTACTCAAATATGCCGGAGCCAGAGTTGCTTTGTGAGTTATTGTGTTTGTTTTTTATTCAGTTTCATTTTATGGTTATCAATTTTTTTCTTTCTTTTTTCACCATCAGGTGCTGTCACCATTGCTACTCAGCATTCCACTCTTTAGCAGCCCCCTCCCCAAATCTGGTGCTTTTTCTAATGTTATTGTCTGGCTGGGAAATTGTACAGTCAAATCTGTTAGAATTAGATTTAAATTAAGGGCCAATAGACTCTGGGTGAAGAAATCAATGTAACTTTCCTGTGACTACATGTATCAGCAAGCACCCTAGCATACCTAGGGCGGCTACTAGCACAGGTTCTTAGATCTGCTTTTCTAAAGGAAAGCAACTCAAAATGGGTTAACAATCTTACTTTAATCAATCAAATACCATTTACCTAGTTCAGGGGAA
>CM053580.1:312111341-312140977 GCA_028627135.1 Pseudochirops cupreus | reverse complement strand
CCGAGTTCCACTGACCTTTCACTTAGTCCTTTTTTCTTATGGCTTGATAATTCTGGAAACTGCCACAGCTGCCACAGATCCACTCTCCTGAAGCTCCAGCTGCGGCTCAGCTTGGCTTGTCTGGCCATTCCCAGGGCAAAGCCATGGTTTCAGGCTGGGCTGGTTTGGGCTCCCAGCACTGAGATGGTCTCTTCAAGCTGAGCTGCCTTCAGTGGGAGGTCTATCCATGTGCATTTTAGAGCCCTAAAATTTGTTTAGAGTCATATTTTTTGGGTATTTGATGTGACTGAAAAGAGTTTGGAAACACATCTCCTCTCTAGAAGCAAACAGGAAAAAGAATGTCTCTGCTCTCCAAAGTTATCCTGTCAATAGCTCCCCCTCATACAGTACAGGGACATAGCACCCAGTCATGATTCTTTCCACCAGTAAACACAGTCTTATACAAATGTTCCAGGCTTGAGATCTGGTTTATATAAGTACACATATTTATAAATTATATACATAACTGTTCTATTAATATATGTACATGTATGTAAAATAAAACATATAAAATATTAACATTGTAAAAGATAGAATAGGAATAAGCTATATTTAATTTTTTATTGATGGCACAAAAAAGTGTTGCTCTTGAGTGCAATATGATTGAATATGTATCACTATTTTTGAAACAGTGCATGTCCTGTGCATGTCCTAGGAGGTCGTCTATTTGTAAAGAAAATTTTAATAATTACTAATCAGTTAACTCAGTGATGTAGCAAACATGGGAATTTATTTTAGATGCTTTTTTATTTATTATACTTAACATCATCAAGTATGATGTTTCTCTGTATTTATATATTCACAGTACACATTGCAAAAGCAATGACAAAAAAAAGTGAATTGGTTTTGATTTCAACTCATCAGAGTTTTCAGTATAAGTCCATCACTTTTTCTTTATATGGTTTTGCCTGAAGGAGAGTATCATAACTGAATTTCCTATTCATGTTTGAGTATTTTAGCCATATTTTTATATGAATGTGAGAAATTGAGAGAGGGTCAGTTTATCTGGACACTTGAATGCAAGGAAGAGAATAATATATTAAAAAGGTGGAAAGGCACGTTGGGGCCAAATTGTAGGAAGGGCTTTGAATGCCAAACAGTGAAGAAAGTTTTTATTTGATAGAGGTAATTAGGAGCCACTGAGGTTTATTGAGTAAGGGAACAGGAAAATCTCTTCAGGAGATGAAGGATTGGATAGTGGAGAGAATAGGAACAGAGACCAGTTGGGAAATCAAGTTGGTAGAATAAAAAGAAACAGTTTAGCTTAGCTGTACTCACCATTAAATAACTCAATTACTTAAAAATTTGTCCTTAAGACAAGGGAAAGGGAAGGGGAAAAAGCATTTTAAGTGCCTACTATGCACCAGGCAGTGTACTAAGCACTTTACAAACATTATCACATTTGATCTTCATAGTTACCATGCAAGTTAGGTGCTGTTGTTATCCCCACTCTACAGTTGAAGAAATTAAGGCAAACAGAGGTTAAGTGACTTGCCCAGGTTCACACAGCTAGTAAGTGTCTAAGGCAGGAGTCTAACTCAGGTCTTCATGACTCTACCTAGCTGATGACACAGTGGATAAAGTGCTGGTTTCAGAGTCAGGAAGGTTTGAGTTCAAATCCTACCCCTGGTACTTACTATGTGAACCTGGGCAAACCACTTAACCACTATCTGCCTCAGTTTCCTCCACTGTAAAAATGGGATAATAACAGTATCGATCTTGCTGCATTTTTGTGAAAATCAAATGTTATATTATTTGTAAAAAGTGCTTGGCACAGTGCCCAGCACATAGTAGACCCTATATAAATGCATATTCTCCCCTTTCCCTTTCCTTCCCCTATACCTAGACATGAAGGTCCCCTTAAGCAAAATGTGAGGAGGGTTTGGACTAGGGTGGTGGTTATATGAGTGGAAAAGATGGAACAGAAGCAAGAGATGTGGTAAGAGGTTCAATTTGAGTCTTTGGTTGTCATTCAAGTTAAAGCTTCCTTACCATGGAGAGTCTCTACTTCAATCCCGTGTTTCAACCAAAGACTCATACTGTTTTCTATTCCCCAGATCCACAATGCAGGAATCCCATCTTGGATGCTCCTTCCAAGCCCTCCCCAACCTAGTCTCCATCTCCTTTTTCCTTTAGTTTTCTTGCTTTCCAAGATTTCCAAGAATATAACTGGGGGGTTCTCTGTCATCTCAGGGCGGGAAACGCCATGTAACTGCTTCCCATAGCTCCCACCCCAAGGGCCCCAAGTACTGACTCTTTGTACATTAGAGATGGGAACCATTGAACGAAGCTGTAAAAAGCTTCCAAGGGGGAAACTATGGTCACAGAGAGCATTATACTTTCCCTTTCTTGATTTGAGTAACTCCATTTTAGAAAGTATTCTTGTTAGTGTAAATGGGCAGTCACATCTAACCAACGTGTAAGTCTTTTATTGACTTGGATTCTAAATTGTAAACAGCAGGGTGGTTTTTGTGCTGCTACAGAAATCAAAATGAAGACCAAGACATGAATTCCACCATTATGCAGTCAGCTATAGAGGAGTCTCTTCCAGTCTGAGGACTTCTCAGAGACTGGCTCTAAATATTGATTCACAGCATAACCATGAAGGATGTAATGGTGTTTGGTCCAAGAGTGCCACAGCTGTAAAACTAGCTTTCCTTCCTTTTGTTCCCTTTTAATCATATGGCTTCCATAACTCTGGTGTCTTTTGCATTTAACCAGCTTGGGGGGATTAGGTCTCTAAATGGCAGCTTAATTAACATTCCCCCCTAAATTGCAGGGGCTAATTAAAAACAGTTTTTATAATAACCAATGGACAAGACCCTCTTTGAGGAAACCAAATGCACAACAGAGGGTTAAATGACTTTGAGCAAAATGACAAATCAGCCTCACTCTGAGTGTGTGGCATCCATGGCTTCTAGTTGAGACAGCATTTTTTTTCATGGAATATTCCCAAGACAGGGCTTCATCAATTCAGCATCTGGCATAGCTATGCTTCATGCTGTGCTGGGCTCAGTCTCTTGTTTTCATTGATATGGCTTTGATTCATCAGGAGCTTTCGCAAATAAAGTTTTGTACTAAATGCCATTTGATTTTGTTTTTACGCTTTGCAGCGTAAGCATGTGAGAAATACTAAAGTGGGGAGGTGGGCAAAGAAATATTGCAGGGGTATCATTTTTTAACCACAAAAATGTTATTTTAACCCAAAGTTCTATTATATCGCTTAATAGAGAAGCTAAAAAACCAGAGCCAGTCAGCTTTGGTGGAAAGAGAAATTGTTTAGTGTTATTTGTTCCAAAACGGACAGCTTTGGTAGTTACAGAAAAAGATTAAGGGAAAAGTCAGTTCTGGTAGGAGAGCAAGAAAAGTGCCTCTTGGAGAAGCACAAATTCTAGCCAAATGTAGTCTTCTGGGGGAGGTTTCAAAGGTTCATTAAAGAAAAGAACAACAGACAACATGCAGAGAAGGATAATTCTGTAGTCAGCCTGAAGAGGAAACCACGGACTGGATGAGCGCAGTCGGGTGTTACCACCCAACATCAGGAGGCCCCTGGGCAAAGGGCCAGGACCAGCTCTGCAAATTCAGAGCTGGAGGATGCAGTTCTGTGCACCAAATAGATTGGATACAACTCTAATGAAATCAGAGAGTCATGCATGAGAAATATGGGTACCGATAATGATTTTGTTTTATAGAAGCACTGACGGGCAAGATTACTTCCTGTTTTGACAGTCTGTGAAGGGAAAACAGTAATGAACTTCCTAATTCATTGTTATTGCCCTACTAAATGTATCATACGTTACAAACTGTCCTGGTCTTCTTATAATATGAATAAAATAGAAATTAATGGTTCCTATGAAACTAGCACAGGATGGCAAGTCCCGAAATGAGAAACAGAACGAGTAGCAAGGCTAGTACTATTGTTTGGATTCTAATGAACAAGACAAAATCATTTAGTTTTGCTTTCTTAATCTAAAGGCTAAGAATACTTTAAGGACCTGGGTTTTGTTTTGTTTTTTTAATATGGGTTTTCAAGTTATTGTACCTAATATTATTTACTTTAATAAAACAGTCACATTATCTTAGATGCCAAAGAATGGAGAATATTTTAACTCCTAATTAGTACCGAACACCCATAAGCATTTAGAAGAAGTCTGGCAAATCTGCAAACCCCTGGGGGAAAGGGCCTAACGGTACCTTGAACACAGAAGATTTTAGTGAATGTTTGTTGATTTAGAACGTAAATCCAGAAGGAAGGCTCTGAGTCACTTCCTTGGTGTTCTCAAGTCTTCTCATCCATCATCTTTTTCTGACTGATCTATCTAAAGACAGATAATCTTTGTACATGTTATCTTCCACCCACTAGAATGTAAGTTCTTTGAGCACAAGCTATTTCTGTCTTTCCTTTTGCTTCTTTTTATATTCCCATCATTTAGTATGATGCCTAGCACATAGTAAGTGATTAATAAATGCTTGTTGTTGAATGGCTTTTTAAGAATCCTCACTAACTTCATGTTTAATGGGTTTGAAATTTTGTTTCTATTGTTCAGTTGATTCAGTCCTGTCTGACTTTTGGTGACCCCATTTGAGGTTTTCTTGGCAAAGACACTGGAGTGGTTTGCCATTTCTTTCTCCAGCTCATTTTACAGATGAGGAAACTGAAGCAAACAGGGCTACGTGACTTGCCCAGGGTCACACAGCTTGTAAGTGTCTGGGGCCAGATTTGAACTCAGGAAGATGAGTCTTCCTGACTCCAGGTCTGGCACTATGTGCACTATGGCACACTATAGTGCCACCTAGCTGCCCTTCTGTTTCTATCAAATATCTCTCTGAACTATGCACATGGTGCAAATGGGGTTCTGATTGAAGTCGTCAGTGCTCCCTCAGCTATGAAACTGTTTTGTCCATTACATTAATTCTCACAGAGCTATCCACTATGGCTAAGGGGATGGTATAAGGGGCTATCATTGTACGGGGAATATGCAGACCAGTGCAAAAATGCAATTATCGGTATTATACACCATCAGAAGTCTTAGCTCACACAAAGAATTCTTTTCCCAAGGGCAGATTAGAGGATGGAGTCGTTATTCTCATAGTAATGCCCACATTCAAGCCTTTCATCTTTTTATATTCCATATTGCATCACCATGTTTATCCAGGGTCACTACCACAGCAGCCAGACATCCTTACGTGGGTTTCCTAATTACAGTCACTGCTGGATTTGGTAGCCAATTTTCCTCTTTATGATAGAAGGTCTACAAAATCATTATTAACACCTAGAAGGAGACCCTAAGTGGGAGCACTAGGAGGGTGGAGTGTGATGTAATAAGATGAAGGATGGGTGGAGTCAACATGTTTCTTTTAAAAGCCTCTTGTCACAACCTAAGTGTTTCTCTCCTGCAGTACTTCCAGAGAGGTTAAAGTTAATTTTACCCTCTTTCCTACTCCCATAGACTGATTCCTACTAGTGTATCTTCTGCATTTGAACTCAAACCACACTCTTTTCAAGATCCAGCCAGCACCATGACTGATGATGACCTGTCTGCCCTGGTCATAGATAATGGGTCCGGGATGTGCAAGGCAGGCTTTGGTGGTGATGATGCCCCTCGGGCTGTGTTCCCCTCTATTGTTGGACGACCTAAACACCAGGGTGTCATGGTAGGGATGGGCCAGAAGGACAGCTATGTTGGAGATGAGGCCCAGAGCAAGAGAGGAGTTCTTACTCTGAAGTATCCCATTGAGCATGGAGTGGTTACCAACTGGGATGACATGGAAAAGATCTGGCATCATACTTTCTATAATGAGCTGCGTGTGGCCCCTGATGAGCACCCCATCCTGCTCACTGAGGCACCCCTGAATCCCAAGATCAACCGGGAGAAGATGACTCAGATTATGTTTGAGGCCTTCAACACACCTGCCATGTATGTGGCTATCCAGGCTGTCCTGTCCCTCTATGCTTCTGGACGGACAACGGGCATCGTCATGGACTCTGGAGATGGAGTCACTCACACTGTGCCCATTTATGAAGGGTACGCCCTACCCCATGCCATCCTGCGCCTGGATTTAGCAGGTCGGGAACTTACCAACTATCTCATGAAGATTCTCACTGAGCGTGGCTACAACTTCACCACTACAGCTGAGCGGGAAATAGTACGTGATGTCAAGGAGAAATTATGCTATGTGGCCTTGGATTTTGAGCAAGAGATGGTCAGTGCTTCCACATCATCCTCACTGGAACGGAGCTACGAACTCCCGGATGGGCAGGTAATCACCATTGGGAATGAACGGTTCCGGTGCCCTGAAGCCATCTTCCAACCATCCTTTCTGGGCATTGAGTCCAGTGGAATTCATGAGACAACTTTCAACTCCATCATGAAATGTGATGTGGACATCCGCAAGGATCTCTATGCCAACACTGTGCTCTCTGGGGGCAGCACTATGTACTCTGGCATTGCTGACAGGATGCAGAAGGAAATCTTGGCCCTGGCACCCAGCACCATGAAAATCAAGGTCATCGCTCCTCCAGAGCGTAAGTACTCAGTCTGGATTGGTGGCTCCATTCTGGCCAGCCTGTCTACCTTCCAACAGATGTGGATCAGCAAACAAGAATATGATGAGTCTGGTCCATCTATTGTCCACAGAAAATGCTTCTGAATAAGCTTCTGGTTACTGGCTCCTTGTATTCCTGACTCTTACTGGGCTTAGAACTATCCCCATTTAACATTGTTGAGGGTTGGGAGAAAGGATGGAAAATAACCACCATGCTGCTGATCGTGCCCCACCTTTAATTCTTTATTTGAGGTAATTTGTCCACTCTTCTAAAACTCCCAGCTTCTAATTCAGGTCTTGTTCCTTGCTTTTTGGGGAAGGGGTGGGCATATCCACAATTGAAAGTGGCTATATTATGGTGGGCATTGTTACGCTGGTAGAGAGATTGGTGATGGAGCCTTTTAAAGAAGACTCCTGACTGAATTGAAGACTTTCCTCTGACTAACCAGGGCAGAATCTCAGCTACTAAACCAAACTTTCTTCCTTGACCTTCAGGGTGCCAGGAATTTAAAACACTATGAAAATAAATGAGTGCTTAGAGTCTTAATAACTCCAAAAATTAGGATGACTAGGAGAGTGAAAAATGTCATCTCAGTGGGTAGGACTTGACTATAAGACATGAAAAGTCATTCTTATTTGTTTTCTGTCAAATATATAACTATGGCCACCCATGTAACTTTTAGAACAATGTGCTTCCATAGATAAGGAAGGTTTTATTGACCTCATGCTTCCATGTTTCCAATCTTTGAATGAAGATATAAAGTGGAATTGGCTAAGAGCATTTTTATATCATTACTGAGGAAATAAAGCATTATATTGTACTATGTAGTGATTTATTTCGGCAATCTACATTGCTAGTATCTTTTTTTTTTTTTACTTCACCAGATTTCTCATTTTTATAGGAAACAAGTTCTAGATCTGGAAGGGAACTGAAAGGTCCTCTGGTCCAGAGGCTGACAAAGTATGACTTGAGGGTCAAATCCATCCTGCAACTGGTTTTTGTAAGACTTGAGAGCTAAAAAATGATTTTGCATGTTTAAATAAAGTGTTTCAGTATTTATGTATTAAATAAAGTATTTCTTTTGAAATAAAGTATTTAAAAATTAAATAAAACATTTTAAAACCATTCTTAGTTCATGGGCCATACAAAAAACAAACTTCAGGTCCCACAGATCCCTGATCTAATCCAACCACTTCATTTTACAAATGAGGAAATTGGGATCCAGAGAGGCTAAATAATGCCCCCAAGGTCACAGAAGTAGCAGTCATGAGGACTAGGATTCAAACCCTGGTCCTCTGATTACAGAACTAATGGTCTTTCCACTATTCAAATTATATTGTTTCAATAGTTCTTTGCTTAAATGGTCCCACTTAAAAGAGGAAAAAAAGTAGGTGTAGATATCTTCTTAGAGAGGCATAAACTATTCTAGGTCTTCAGCACTTTAAAAAAAAAAACCCTGAGAAGAAGCTTTTTTCTCCAAGGAAATGACAGACATCTACAGAGAATTATTACAGGCATTTATTTAATTAGGGCTAGGATTGACCCTCACTTGAAAACCAGCTAATTTTTCATCTCCTTAGCATCTTTTCACAGAGCATTTCCTCTTACGTAGGCATTCTAAGTGTTTACTTTGGGGATTTTATTGTCTTGTGTGACTTGCTTACACAATAAGAAGATTGTAAAAAAGAAAGAAAGAAAGGAAGGAAGGAAGGAAGGAAGGAAGGAAGGAAGGAAGGAAGGAAGAAAGAAAGAAAGATACATTATCTAGTTAACTCTAGAATTCATAATATTTAAAGCAAGAAAGGACTTAGGATCCTAATTTCATCAGTTTTAGATCTGGATTGAAATTTAGATATCATGTATACAAACTTCTTTTAAATATAAGGGGATTTGGATCCAGAAAAATGAAGTGCAAAGTCATACAGGGAATAAGTGACCAAACCAGGATTCAAACTTAATTCTCCTAACTAAATACACTTATTACCCTTTCTACTACACCAGATTTAGTCCCCTTCTCACTTCATAAGTGAGGAGACTGAAATACAGAAAATTATTCAAATGCCCTAAGATCACATAGGAAGGAAATAATCAAGCCAGGATTCAAAGCAAGATCTTTTGTCTGAAGATTCAGGACCTTATTAAAGGATAATTTTGTTTTTATTCCTTAGCACTCTAGCAGATGTATTTAGTATTTTAAGGGCCATTTTTATGTCATGTTCTGTAATGAAATTTATCTGCCATCTGAGGATTTTAAAAAAGGAAAATATAGGTAGATGTCAGTTGTTTAGTCAACAGGCATTTATTGAATATTATTATGGGCCAGGCATTTGCTAAATGCTAAGGATACAAACCAAGGCAAACACATGGTCTCTACCCTCAAGGACATCACATTCTAGTGGGATAGACAATGGCCAATCAATCAATTAATATTTATTAAGTGCTTACCATGTGCCAGGCACTGTGCTAAGCTGTGGACATACAAAAAGAGCCAAAGAGAGTCTCTGCCCTCAGGAAACTCATGATATAATAAGGGAGACAGCAAACAAGCAAGCTGTATACAGGATAGGGCAACTAGGGCAGAACAGTGGATAGACTGACAGGCTCATCTTGCTGAGTTCAAATCTAGTCTCAGACATTTACTAGCTGTGTGTCCCTGAGCAAGTCACTTAATGCTGTTTGCTTCAGTTTCCTCATCTGTCAAATGAGGTGGAGAAGGAAATGGCAAACCACTCCAGTATCTCTGCTAGAAAAACATCAAATGGGATCATGAAGAATCAGACGCAGCTGAACAAAAACTTCTGTCCTGTATGTATTCGGTCACATCTGACTCTCCATGACGCCACTGGGGACTTCTTGGCAAAGACACTAGAGTGGTTTGACATTTCCTTCTCCAGCTCATTTAACATCTGAAGAAACTGAGGAAAAAGGGTAAAGTGACTCACCCAGGGTCACATGGCTAATAAGTGTCTGAAACCTCATTTGAACCCAGCAAGATGAGTCTTCCTGACTCCAGAGCTGGCACTCTGTCCATTAATTAACAGAGGGAAAACACTAGAATTATGAAGGGTTGAGAAAGGCTTCTAGTAGATGGAATTTTATTTGCGACTTAAAAGAAGCGACGGATCCAAGAAGTGGAAAGGAGGAGAGAGAGCCTTCTGAGCACGGATGACAACCAGGAAATGCCTAGAATGGAAGGATGGGGTATCTTATTTGTGGAACAGCCAGGAGGTCAGTGTCACTGCATCAAATGTACAAGCAACTATGTACATATACAACATATACAGAGTAGATGGAAGGTAACATATGAACAGAGATTCTTAACCTGTGGTCTGAGAACTCAATTCAAGGAGTCTGAACAAGTACAGGGGGAAAATTATATTTCAAGAAGTTGGTTTTCTTATGTATTTTGTTTTATGCTTTTAAAATATTGCTCTGAAAAGGGATACTTAGGCTTCATCAGACTTCCAAAAGGGCCCATGACACACAAAAAGGTGTTAAGAATCCCTGAGGTAGAAAAAGAGGAGGGGGAAAGGGAGGGTCTGTGTAAGGGGAGAGCATCCTAGGCATGGAAAAATGCCAATACAATGCACTGAGTTGGAAGATGGAGTGTCACTTGTGAGGAGTAGCAAGTGGCTGGCACAGCTGCATGGTAGACTGTGTGAAGGGAGCAAAGTGTAACATGACTGAGAAGATAGGCTCCAGCCAGGTTACAAGGGGCTTTTAATGCCAATTGGAGGATGTTACACTGGATCTTGGAGGTAATAGGAAAACCACTGAAGGATATTGAGTAGGGGAGGGACATGACCAAACTTCTGCTTGAGGAAGATCACTTTGGAGGATAAATCAGTGAGCAAACACCGGAGACAAGGAGACCATTTAGAAGATTATTCCAGTAGACCTGGTGAAAAGTGATGAGAGCCTGACAAGGCCCGTGGCTGTGTGAGTGGGAGAAAACATCTGAGAGATGTTGTAAAAATGACAAGATGTGACAATAGATTGGATATGTGGGATGAATGCCAGTGAGACGTAGAGGAGGACACTGAGGTTATGATTCAGCGTGACTGAGAGGAAGATGATACACTGGACAATAATGGGAAAGTTGAGAAGAGGGGAGGATTTGGGGGAAAAAATAATGAGTACTCTTTTGGGCATATTGAGTTTGAGATACTGATAGGACATAAAATAGATAGCTGACATGGGACTAAGCACAGGAGAGGCGTTAGGATTAGATAAATCGATCTGGAAATCATCTTGATTAAGACGACAGCCAAGGCCATGGGAGGTGATGTTACCAAGTAGAATTGTGTAGAGTAAAAAGAAAAAAGGGGCCTAGGATAGAGCCTTAAGAACACCACGGTTAGTGGTTATAACCTGAACAATGATCCAAATATATAATCATTGTTAATTATCAATTTTACATCTGGAATAGTCACTTGAATTCTGGTTCTGGTCAGCCTTTAGAATAGTTATGGGCTAGTATTCAGAGTATTTAACAATATATTTTCCCCTTGTGCCTTTCCTTGGCATCATCTTTTGATGTATTCGTGGATTCTTTTTGGAATTTCATAATTTCCTTAACGGATCCACAAACGATGATTTGTTTGACATTTTTAAGCACTGGCATGTTTAATGGCCCACAATGCAATTTTTGCTTACTAAAACGAAAGATGAGAAGATTTTTAAGTCCAGCTTTTTTCTTGGAAATTTATCATTTGTCTTTGCTTTGATTAATGGGTTATTCTTGAAAGAAAGAATCTCCAATAGGTGGAATTTCACAAGCTCATCTCAGTCCTTTTCCCTTTGATCGGGGAAAATGTTACTTAAATTCAACTTCCTAAAATTGAGTTTTAAAATATCCATTTTCTGCAAAAGCAAGATTCCTATGAATTTGATTTATATTTACTTCCTTCTTCTGACAGCATAATTTAAAAATTATAGATAACCAACACTAATGAACCAGCACTTCATTTATATTATTTTTCTTGGCACTAAGAGGTCCTACTCCTTGTATTTTTTTACCCTAAACTTTTTCTACGGAAATAGAACATTAATGAGAGAAAATATTCCCATCTGTCTGCAGAAAATCTCTACCCATACACTCTTAGTTGGCTTCTACATAATGCTACATTTGGACACAAAGGACTTGAAAAAAATAAAGAAGGGGAAAGAGATGTGACCACATAATAAGTGAACTTTACTGAACTTTCAAAGAGAGTCTTGGGCTGTGGTTGATATACTAATCTTGATATAATTAGTAGGCTGAGATAATAACGATGATGATATTACGGATTTCTATGCTATAATGCTTTACTCTGCAAGAGGCAATAATGCTCCCAATCATCCTGACCCACATTCTTAGCAGCAGAAAGTCCTAGCTCATAACACACAGAGAAGTCCTGGTTCTAGAAAGACGGCCTTCACAGAGAGAGTCTACATCACTCACTAAGCCCAGGTACCTGCTGATGCAGCCAGAAGTGAGACACAGGGACATTGAACAAAACCACTTTAATTAATACTGAGTGATTGTAGGATAGAAAACTTAAAGGGGGGGAAGTAGGTGACACAGTGAATAGAGCACCGGCCCTGAAGTCAGGAGGTCCTGAGTTCAAATCTGGCCTCATACACTTAACACAAAAAAACTAGCCGTGTGACCTTGGGCAAGTCACTTAACCTCAATTGCCCTACCTTCCCCCCCAAAAAAAGAAAGGAAAAAAAAGAAAAACTTAAGGAGAACTTAGATCGAAAGGGACTTTATATGTAAAAGTTAACCCAAAGGGACTCCTGCCCATATGATTTATGTAGTTCACCCAGCTGAGACCCTAATACAAGTTGTGGAATCTTGGGATTAGAAAGGTCTGTGTATGATGAACTAGTCTATCTTTCTAAAGATAGTACTGTACCTAAACAATCCCAGAGAAGTGAGTATCTTTGTTATTCTTAGTATTTGCTAGATTAGTTACACAATATACAGAAGCAAATGAGCACAGTAGCCCAAAGATCCTAGCTATTTGAACAAGGATTCACTATGTGACAAAAATTCCTGGGAAAACTGGAAAGTAGACCAACAGCTCATATCATATACTAAGATAAGCTCAAAATGGGTACATTTTAGATATAATGGGTAATATCATAAGCAAATTGGGAGAACATGGGGAAAATTACCTGTCAGATCTATGGGCAGGGGAAGAGTTCATAGATTACAAAAATTTTGTGCAGACAAAACCAAGGCAGGCAAAATTGGAAGAAAAGTAGGAAACTGTTGGGAGATGCAGAACTTTGCAGAGTGTTTTACCCACAAAGGAAGGTCTCATTTCTTTAATATATAGAAAATTGAGACAAATTTATAAAAACAGGAGCCATTCGTCAATTGATAAATGGTCAAAGGATGTACAAACACAGTTTTCGAAGGAAGAAATTGAGCTGTCAATAGTTATATATAAAATTGCTCTAAATCTAAATCTAATTAGAAAAATGTAAATTAAAAACTCTGAGGTATCGTTTCATAACCATATAATTGGTTAAGATGACAGAAAAGGAATATGACAAATGCTGGAGAGGATATGGGAAAATAAGTACATTAATGAACTGTTGGTGGAACTGTGACCTAGTCCGACCATTGTTTTAAACGATCTGAAACTCTGCACAAACTATAAAATTTTGCAAAATTTTTGCCCCAACAATACCACAAGTAGGTCTATATCCCAAAGAGATCAAAGAAAGATAAAAAGAGATACATACAAAAATATTTATAGCAGCTCTTTTACTGGTGGCAAAGAATTGAAAACAGAGAGGATACTCATCAATTGGGGAATGACTGAACAAGTCGTAGCATATAAATGTGATGGAATGTTATTGTGCTGTAAGAAATTATGAAGGGGATCATCTCAGAAAAATCTGGGAAGATTTATGTGAACTGATGCAAAGTGAAGTGAGCCCAACCAGGAAAAGAAGCTACACAGTAACAGCAATATTGTAATGATGATCAGCTGCGAAACACTTAGTACCTGATCAGTCCACCACAACTCCAAAGACCCATGATGTAAAATGCTATCCACTTCCAGACAGAGAACTAACTTGCACTTTTGGAATGCATATTTTTTTTCTTTTCTTTATTTTTCTTGTTTTTTCTTTTTTGGAACATGGCTAATGGAGAAATATGTTTTGCATGACTTCTTATGTATAATATGTTACATATTTCTTGCCCTCTCAATGAGAAGAGAGGAGGTGAAGGGAAAGAAATAATTTGGAACTGAAAATAGGAATAAAATTTTAAAGGCACAGACTCTTAGTTCAGGGGAAAAAAAGAACTCCAACAAAGGAAGTACCGTAAGTTCCCCTGATGATCCATTGTATGATGTTAACATTTTTAGGTTGTGGGTACACAACAATTGCAGATGGTTTGAAAGTGAAAAAATGTGCTATCAGTGACTCAGTGGTAATTGCTAACGTTCTGATACTAACATTCCCAACTTCCTTCAATGTCTATTCTATTGGTGGACATGCAGTAAAGTTCTAAATCTCATGATGTTGATTGTCAATAATTTTTTTTGATTCTTGAATTTAGTTTACCTAGCTTTCCTGCTCTGACCCCAAACCTAGGTTTCCATGCTTGGCAATCAGCTGGTGGTGACTCAGGGAGCCATAGTGTCATAGAAGGAATGACCAAAATTATCTCATACAAATCTGCAAGGGACCTTTGAGATCATCTAGGCCAACTCCTTCATTTTTCATGAAATTGGGAAACTGAGGCCCAGAGAGGTAAAGCGATTAGGTGTAATAACATGGACAAAGAAGTGGACTTAGAAACAGAGGTGCTGGATTTGAATCTCTCCTCTCCATCTATGTGACCTCAGGTGGTCCCCCTCATCTCTCTCAGCTTCAGTTTCTATCACCCTTTAAATGAGAAGATTGAATGAGGTGATCACCAGAGTCCCTCACAGTACTCTACTGCCTGATTGCCTATACCAGAGTCCCAGACCTAGGTAGGGGCAAAAGCAGAACAAGAACCCAGTTTCTCTTGACTTCCCATTTTTCTACTATAGCAAATTGATAGTAAGCAAATTCTAGGTTAAAATACGAGACAGATTTTGGGAATAAAATTGAGAAATGTGTAAATACAGTACTTGTCAGTATAGTGCTACATTGGAGTGCCCCTAAGCCCTAGCCCATGGCTTTACTGTGCTCAGATCCCAGGAAGGTGAGACCATGGAATAAACTCTTATCAGTGTGTAGAAGACAGGGCATGGAAAACCTTCCCTTGGAAAATATTTTTCCCCTTCCAAGACAGGTTCAAAAAAAAGTTCAATGAGAAAAAAATCATTGATTTGATGGCCTCATCAAGTCCCAGTGCCACTCAGGTCTTCCTTTTCCCATCCTTAATCATTCCTGAATTAAAATCGCTGCCTCCTTCATTAACACTGGCTTTTAATTGATGCTCAAATTTGGCTTGCAGTACTTTTCCTGGATAAATTAATTTCCTCGGGGGTACATGTTCATTCTAGGCACTATCTAAAGAACTGAGGAACTCACATAGTCAAGGTGAAGGCTAGAAAAGACAAATTGAAGCCACCGGGGCCTTGACAGCCAGAAAGTTCATTATAAAAAATTAAAAATAATGTGCTTATCAAATAGACATGGGAGCAGGGGGAGGGGAGAGCATCGAGATATGTCCTTGTGGCCTCTATTATCAATAGACTGGGCTGCAAGAAGCAAGCTTCTGCTAACCTTTCTTTTGTTTCTAATCATCATGGTTTTTTGTCTTTAGATTGTAGTGCGGAAAGCAGCAGGTCTTGGTTTTGCCATCAACTGCTTGTGGGACCTCGAGCAAGCTCCTTCCTCAGAGCCTCAGCTTCTTTATTGGTTAAATGAAGGAGTTGGACTACATGGGTTTTGGTGTGTGTTTGGTTGGGTTTTTTGTGTTTTGCGGGAGGGGAAAGGTAGGGCAATTGGGGTTAAGTGACTTGCCCAAGGTCACACGGCTAGTAAGTGTTAAGTGTCTGAGGCTGGATTGGAACTCAGGTCCTCCTGACTCCAGGGCCGGTGCTCTATTCATTGGGCCACCTAGCCACCCCCAGGACTAGATGGTTTTGGAGGGCCCTTATAACTCTAAATCTGTAATCAATAGTTCTCTTGTGTAAATCCAAACTCTGAATACCTTTTAATTATTAATGCTAGCACACATTTTTACTGTAAACATTGAGTCTAGTGTCACATCTAGAATAACTGGTCAGGTCACTAAGAGGCTCTTCAGAGTCTTGGATACTTGTTTAAGGTGGACAACCCAATGAAGGACAGTACACTGAAGAATGGACTGGATATACAGGAAAGCTGAAAAGTGTTTCAACTAGAGGATGGTCCAGAAAGTCTCTGAAATTCACCCCTTGAACTAGACTCCTAGATTCTATAAAACGATTATTTAAAGTAAACAGCTTTTTAGAAAATTCATCCTGAGCTTTAAGATCCATGCTCTACCTCTGTTGCCTTGATTGTTGAGCATGCTTATTTTCAGTGGAAAAGGTAAACTTTGAATATGTGTTAAAACTTGTCTCTTGTATCCCTCATTTACCCAGAATGGCCCAGTAATGAGGAATTGTTTTGAGGAAGCATTCTGGAAAACTAAAGGCAAATTACATAAATGATTTCAAAAAGTTGTTAGAATTTTTTCTAAAATGGATTATATACTTCCTTACTTTACTCATTCGTTCAGCCAGCATCTATTGTGTGCCTATTAAGGCAGCTAGGTGGTTCAGTGGGTAGAGCACTGGGCCTGGAGTCAGGAAGACCTGAGTTCAAATCTAGCCTCAGTTACTAGCTGTATAATCCTGAGTAAGTCACTTAACCCTGTTTGTCTCAGTTTCCTCATCTGTAAAATGATCTGGAAAAGGAAATGGCAAACCACTCCAGTATCTTTGTCAAGAAAACCCCAAATGGGGTCATGAAGAGTCAGACAAGACTGAAACAACTGAACAAAATTAGGTACAAGTCACTGTATGAGATAAAAAGAAAAAATGTTATATTTTCTAACCTCGCAGAGTTTACCACTGTGAGGGATGACTTGTAGTGAAGTTTCCCCATTCTGAACATTCTATTAGATTCTTATTTCTTCTTCATACTTTGTTACTAAGTTCAGTATTCTGGGTTTGTTACTGCCCTTGCTTAGTGAAACTCATGTATTATGTATGTTATCTAACAAAATTAGAGCCTCATTAGTAATAATCATGGTAATGGATTGAGATTGCTTTGTGCCCATTAATTAGCATTAGTAAGAAGATTGTGAGCTTGTCTTACCAACCAATGGTAAGGTGGAACAAGGGTTGAAGATGGGGTCAGGATTATGATAAAAGAAATCTGTGAGCTTCTGCAATTTGCACTCTTAGGTCGGAGCCATTTTAGGTGCTCTGGGAGTGCCCTTTCTCAAGAATGCACAATAAAGACTTCTCGGCTTTTATCACAATTTTCTGAGTCTCCACAAATTATTGGTAAGGGTCTTTAAGTCCCACATGCTATCTCGTAGGAAAGATACTTGCACAAATCAGTACAAGAGAAAACAATATAGGATAAGTACAATAAAGGTGATACAAACAAGAAAGAACCAGAGATCTGCTTATTTTAGAAAACAGAGTATATTGAAAATAATTTACATTTTTGGTGACCCCTAGTCACCATTAGAAACTGCACAATCCTGTACAGTGATCCTTTCAGGGATAATTCATTGGCACGTCTAACTTCAGTTCAATATAGTCAACAAACATTTATTAAGCACCTATTGTATATAAAACACTGTGCTAAGTGGAAAGATGAGATGAGATGGTCCTGTCCTTTCAGAGCTTAACCTTTTTTTAATTACACATATGTAATTAATTTTAATACAGAAAAATGCATACATTAACAACACGCAAACCAAAATATTATGTGAACTCATAGAGATGACAAAAGTAGACTATTTCAACTTTCTCACAACTACTCCAGGAAGGATTGAAGAAGAAGAAGAAGAAGAAGAAGAAGAAGAAGAAGAAGAAGAAGAAGAAAGGAATTCCAGGTCACCAGAAGACAAGAAATCCAAGGAGATATAATGCTACATGAGATCTACAAAGGGAAGATTTGTCAATAACTGGAGACATCAATGGAAGACTTCCTAAAGGAGGTACCGTTTGCATTGGGCTTTAAATGACAGGTAGGAATTTCAGAAAATGAAAAGGGACAGAAAAGACGTTCTAAGCATGGTGGACAATATAAATAAAAGTGCAAAAGGAGAAAAGCGCGGTGAACCAGCTGGGCTGGAGAACAGAGTTATGGGCAGGAGTAATATGAGATATTGTTGGAAAGGTACGATGGCATCAGATTGTGAATGGCCTCTAATGCCAGGCAAAGGACCCTGAATTTTACTCAATAGTCAATAGTGAGACACAGGCAATTTTTTTGCAGAGAGAAGAGAGACATGACTTAATCTTTGCATGGGGAAAGTTAATTTGGCAACAGTATGAAGAATGGATTGGAGAAGGAAAAAAATGGAGGTGGAAAGACCTGTTAAAAGTCTGTGGCAAAGTCAGGGGATAGTAGTAATGAAGGCCTAAACTAAAGGACATATGTTGGAGAGATATCGTGGGAGTGGAAGTGGGCAATGACTGAATGTAAGAGGTGAAGAGAATGGAAGAGACAAAGAGAGACTCACAGGTTTCAAATACTGTAGGTGATGAAACATTAACACTCAGAAATAGTGAAATTAGAAAGAACAGGTTTAGGGATATAGGTATTGTTTGGTTTTAGACATATTGAATTTGGGGTGCTATTGGGACTTCCAGATGGAGCTGTCTTATAGTCAGTTGAGTCTGTATGTCCTCTGGATATTTTCAGTTCATCATGACCAAAGCAGAGTTTATCTTCTCCCTCAAGCCAACCCTTATTCTGAGTTTCCTATTACTGTTGAGTCCACCACCATCCTTCTAGTTTCCCAGGTTCTCAACCTCAGTGTAATCCTTATATCCTCACCCCCACACATAACATGTATCTAATCCATTGCCTTATCTTATTTCTATCTCTGTGTCTCTCAAATATGTCCCTCTAAACTCACATGATTGCCATCTTAGTTCAATTGCTTATTATCTCACAGCTGGACTATTGCAATAGCTTTCTAAAAGGACACCTGTCTTCTATTCTCTCTCTATCACAATCTATCCTCCATATAGTTTCCAAAGATATCTTCTTAAACACAAGCCTAACCATCTCTCTCTCTCTCTCTCTGTCTCTCTCTCTCTGTCTCTCTCTGTCTCTCTGTCTCTCTCTCTCTGTCTCTGTCTCTCCCTCTCTCTCTTGCTCTCTCTCTCTCTCTCTCTCTCTCTCTCTCACACACACACACACACACACACACACACACCCCTCAGTAAACTCTAAAGGTCCCCTATTCCCTCCAGGATCAAATACAAACTCTTATCATTGTCATTTACAAGTGTTCATAAAGCTCTGTCATTTGAAGCTCCTTCTTGTCTTCTCCATCTTTATACATAATATTCTCTTCCATGTACATACTCTGTGGTCCAACTATAATGGATAACTTACTGTTTTCTCATACACAATGAATATTCTATCTCCCATCTCCATGCTTTGGGACTGACTTTTCCCCATGCCTGGATTACTGTCTCTTCTCCAACTCTTGGAATTCTTGCTTTCCTTCAAGTTTCAGTTCGAGTCAACTTCTATGAGAAGCCTTTCCTCCCTGTCCTCCCTATTTTCCCACTAACTTCCTCCCCACCTACTAGTACCTATCCCCTACTACCGATAAATACATGTGTGCCCACAATCATATAGGTAGCATGATGGGGTTTGGGTAACTTTAATAAAAATTTTGCCTGTTTTCATCACTGTTGGCACTTAGAGAATTCTTCTGGAGTCTATAGTGCATATGGTCACCAGAGAGCTCAGGGTTTGAAGAGTATTCTTTATTGGTAATCACTCATAGTTAACCCCCTTCAAAAAAAAGTTTACAGCTGACACCTTTTTTAAAAGATTAAGGTTGCCTAGATGATTTCCACATGTTGATAAGTATTGGTAGACTTAGATTTGTTAAATTCTGCAAACCCAGGGTAGGTATCCATCAGCCCAGAGAACATGCATTAAGATAAGTGGGTACTCAGAAATCTCCTTTTTAAATGTGAAGAGAACTGTCTAAAATACAATTTTCATTTTTTAAGGCTTAAGTCATCCGTAATAAATATGAGCTATTCTCCTTGAACTGACTGACTTCCTACATCCATTCCAAATCTGACATCTGAATCACTTTACAACTCAGATGCAGTTAACTCTAAATAACAGAGCACTGTCCCGGGAACTATTGATTATATGCTAACAGACATTACTTCCGCCCAACCCCCAGCCACTTGGAAAATGGAAAGCGCAGTCAAATGCCTTCTTTGGCATTATCCGAACCAACGAAAACTGATTTTCTTTACAGAATTCAGTTAAACTACTTTAGAGAACAAGGAGATACTTCAGAGAAGCTAGTGGGGCAACCTTCAAAATATGGCATTTCATGGATGAAATGGTTTCCCTGAGGGTTATGAGTCTCCATGTTACTAATGGAATTTAGGAGCATTGCTAGAACCAGACATAATCACTAGGTAATGCTGTGTTAGATTACCAAAAGGCTCCCTATTTACTAGAAAAACCACATTTAGTCAGATATGGGATCTGAAATGAAACATCGGTGACCAAACAATCAATTTTGAATTAGAGATGGAAGAACTCAGTTAACATCAACCAAAGGCAAAATGTTCCCTTTATAAAGAAAAATCTGAAAGCAATAGAGAAAACTAAGTGTGGAAAAAGAAAGAAGATTTAAAGGAGTTGGGAGGGGAGGGGATTTTTTTTCAGTTCCCGCTAACTCAAAAAAAAAAAAAAAAACAAGGACTTTTGCACCAGAAGTAGAGCAATTACAGATGAAGCCACAAAATAATAAAGATAGAAAGTTAACAAAGTACAACTTATGAATGACATTGAAGAATGTTAATTCTTAATATGCTCTCTGGGCACCCCTTCCTCGCCAGCCTCCATTATCCTGTAGGGTATACAAACTGAACCCTGTGCATGTGCTGCAAGAGTAACCCAGAGATTGCTCTCCCACTACAGAGATTCTGCTAACACACACATCTCATCCTTGTCTTTATCCTACCAGGTGACAATAACGAGGGGACCTTGACTCTGCCCAGACTTGAAAGAAGGAGGGGAAGACCAGGCTTCTTTTTGCCTGGAGCAACCCTTTGGTTAGGGAAGCCAAAAGCTGCAGGGACTCAGCCCAGAACACCCTTTCCTCCCCTCCCCATTCCTGGAAAAACTGGCAGAGACTGATTCAGCCTAGGTAGATAACTAAAGAACGGTAGAAACTGGGACAGACGGCCGGTACACATAGAAACATTGGACAGACAAAAAAAAAAAAAAAAGAACTGAAATACATCTGGAGCTAGCTCTAACGCCCAGAAGCTGTTTGAGGAAGGGATTGATGCAAATTTATATTATTAAGTATCTGAATAGGAAATTTTCAAAGGAAAAAAAATCAAATCTATCAACAATCATATAAAAATGCTCTAAATCACCAATGAGAGAAATGAAAATTAAAATAACTTAGAGGTTTCACCTCACGCATATCAGATTGGAAAAGATAACAAAAGAGGAAAATGACAAATGTTGGAGAGGCTATGGCACTAAAGCTGTACTAGTACATTGTTGGTAGAGTTGTGAAACGGGTCCAGTCATTCTGGACGGCAATTTGGAACTATACCCAGAAAGTTACCAAATCATGCATTCACCTAGCTATACCACTACTAGGACTATATCCCTCCCCTCCAAAACAAACAAATACAAGGAAGGGTCTACATATGTAAAAATATTTATAATAGCTCTACTTGTAGTAGCTCCAGACTGGAAACTAAGGCAGTGTCCTCCTACTGGCAAATAGTTGAACAAATTGTGGTGCTTTTTATGCCATAAAAAATCATGAAATGGACAATTTCAGAAGGAACTGGAAATATCTTTATGAAATAGTGCAGAGCGAAGAGGGCAGAATGAGAACCTATATGATGACTGCATCATGGAGAAAAACAACTTTGAAAGGCTTTAGAACTCAATGTGATCATAAATAAGGTCAAATGAATGAAGACAAAATGTGACACTACCTTCCACCAGAAAGGTAATGAACTTAAAAGGCAGAAAGAGACATACATTTTCAAATATGGCCAATGTGGCAATTTGTTTTGCCAGATTATATAACTGTTCATTAAGGATTTTTTTATTTAATTTGCTCCAGGGGAAGTGACAAATTAAAAGGGCATAAAGCATATTTACATTATGATATGCCATATTTATATCAAAATAATTTATTGTTGTAAAGTGGTGCTCAGAATTAAAACTCAGGCATTGAACCACACTACCAAAGACGAATATAGCGAATACTCACTGCATCCTCTTGGTGCTAAAAAAAAATGAAAACGTACATTAGTGTTTCACAATATGATTATTATGGAAGTGTTTGGCATAACTACACATGTATAACCTATATTGAATTGCTTGCCTTCTCAATGAGGGTGGGTGAGAAGGGAAGAAGGGAGAGAATTTGGAACTCAAAGTTTTAAAAACAAATGTTAAAAATTGTTTTTACGTGCAACTGGGAAATAAGATATACAGGCAATGGGGTAGAGAAATCTATCTTGCCTTACAAGAAAATAAGGCGGAAAGTGATAAGAGGGGGGTGGAATGATAGAAGGAAGGGCAGACTGAGGAAAGAAGTAATCAGAATGCATGCCATCTTGGAGCAGGGGGAAGGGAGAGATGGGGAGAAAAATTGGAGCTCAAAATCTTGTGGAAAAGAATGTTGAAAATTTGAAATAAATTAGTTAATCTTTTAAAAATCAAGAAAAAAAAATGAAAAAGTACTTCAACATACTGCCTGAATGGGGAAGTATCATTATTGGGAATAAATAGAGGGCATTTATTGGAGGAAAAAATGTATTAAATTTACTGCCTACTAGGAAGCATTTGTATCTTTTTAATCACTTCATTGCTAAATCATAGGCTGCATAATAAAATAAAGGAATAATTTTTTTTTAAGTACAGAAAAATTTTCTAAACTAACAAACAAAAAAGTCAGAGGAGAAGAGGGACGATTTTGGACTAACTGAAACACCAAAAAGAAACAGGAATGGGAGGAGTAATAAGTAAATAAAAGAAAGAAAGAAAAAGAAGTTCAGTTGAACTGCAAAACTGGGGAAAGGGGTGACAGACAGGAAGTTGGAAGTGGTTACCTGGGAATAAAAATCTTTGTATCAAATACCTCTAAGAATTTGATAACCAAAATATATAGACAAATAACAGAAATACTTAGGAATAAAATTCATTCCTCAACAGAAAAAAAAAAGTGGTCAAGGGACATCAACAAACTTTTTTGAAAGTTAGCACAGCAAACTATTCACAGCCATATGAAAGAATGCTCCAAATCACTGATAATAAGAGAAATGAAGAAATTAAAACAACTCTGTGGCTTTATGTCAGCCTCAGCAAATTACAAAGGTGACAAAAGATGGGACTAGCCAATACTGGAGGAGATGGGAGGGAAGAGGAAGGAAGGGAGAGGAAAGGAGAGGAGAGGAGAAGAAACATGCAGTACACACTTTTTTTTTGCTTTTTTTTTTTTGAGAGGGAAGGCAGAATAATTGGAGTTAAGTGACTTGCCCAAGGTCACACAGCTAGTAAGAGTTAAGTGTCTGAGGCTGGATTGGAACTCAGGTCCTCCTGACTCCAGGGCTGGTGCTCTATTCACTGGCTACCTAGCCACCCCAGGATGCACTTTTAAATTTAATCTGTGTTATTATCATTTTCTTCTTTACTTTCTTAAGTCTAGACAATCAACAAAACACTATCTCAAGTCCTGATCTGTAGCACTTGCTAATTTCCAAGGTGAGAATGATCACACTGAAAATTCATATCATCCCTGCTGCCTCAGCACATCCCTGAAACCAACTCTCAGAAAAGATATGACTTTATGTGATTGACCATGGTTCCACAGCTAGTACATATCTGAGATAGGATTTGAACCCCTGGGTTCAGTACTCCTTCCACTATATCTCACCACTTTGGTCATTCAGGCTCTTCAAGTTTCTGCATTCTCAGACAGAGCATTACATGGGGAATGTGGAAAGCAATATAAATCACCAAATGGACTTGGGGGCAAGATACTGCCCTAGAGCCAACATCATGAGGCAGATTGAAGTGCCTGCTGGCCTTTTATCATGGACCAAAGCAATGCAAAGAATTTTAACCTAAAAACCAGTGACATGAAGAAATTAACGTACAGGACGTCAAACACTTCCTATCTTCTAAGGAAACTGGCATTTCATTAGCAAGAACCACAGCGACAATCCATCATGTCCAGCTCTCTTTCATATCCCATTGCTGCCTCATGAAAGGAAATGTAGTGGCTCAGAATCTTTTACACGTATCAAAGGATGAAAGTATCTGATTATGCGCTGTCTCATAATAGTGAGTATGATGGTTTCCAGGATATCACCAGGGCTGACTTCCTTACAAACTCAGGGGTATTACTATCATGAGGCCCTTCCAGTTTCCATCTGTCAAGATTTAAAGAAGCCCCAGCTTAGATGTTGAAGCTTATCACCCTTGTGAGGCTCCCAAGATTCATTGTTCCATGTGATAAGGTCAGATATTTCTAGGATAAAGTCTCCCACTAGGGAGAAATGTGGAGTATAATTATAATAAAAGTCCTTCCAAGGAACAAGCAAATGGCAACAAAGTACTAAAAAAGAACCGTGTCGCTGAGAAAACTCGGAGAGCCCAGCCAGGAGAATCAATAAATTCATGTGGTAGAAGGGAGATGGAAGAAAGCAAATAAATTAACCCAAAGTAGATCCCCAGCTAAATGGGACTTCCTGTGGTCTCCACACTATCAGGACAGCTGCATGCCTACCTCTCATGGGGATGTGGAAACACTTCTTTCTTACCTCACTTTCTTCTTACATACTTCCCTCACCTTATATATCTTTTCATCTTTTCTTCTCTACCTTCTTAATCCCTCCACCCCTCAATACACGATCTTTGTCCCCAGACCCATAACCCAAAAATTCCGATGTGAAATGGCCAAGAAAGGGAAGAGAAAGGTAGAACAAGGACAGCCTAGGAAAAGAATGTGGGACTTAGAGTCAGAGGACTTGAATTTTAATTTTGACCCTATCCTTTATTATGTATGTGAAATGTGTCACTTCAAATCTCCAGGGCTCAGTTTCTTCACCCATCAATCAGTCAACAAGTATTTACTTATGAATGCTATGGACTGAGCAATGTGCTAGGTACTGCTGATCTGGATAAAAATAAAACAGCCCTTCCTCTGAAGGGTTATATTATAAAAAGTCGTTCCAAGGAAATGCTTTATAGGGTGGATAACAAGCAAAAGGTAACAAAGTGCTAAAAAAGAACCATGTGTAATGGGAACCTGAAGATCTTCCCGGCTCCTTGGCCTCTTGATAGGCTTAAGTGGATCTGAGAACCTTCCCTGATTTGAAAACATACTCTGCCCCCTAATAGGCTGAATGTGGTTACATGGAGCCTGTGGCAGGAGGCTTGTTTTTCAGGAATGCCCACACCTTGTTACTTTGTGATTGGGCAGTAGGTCAAGAGGGTTGTGACATTCTCTGAATCCAGGAGAAGGTTATATATGCCCTGATGTGAGATTTTGCTTTGGGGCTCACTTTGGGAAGAGTTGTGTGATTTGGCCAGACGAGACTCTGGGCAGCCGTTGAGCCCCCCTGGCTTTGAAAACCCAGATGTTGGTGCTTCCCTCTCTGGTAAGTGACTAAATATGGATGGAATGGTCAGACAGCTAGAAGCCCTGTCTGCTGGTCTGCTTCTCTGTCTGTATTTTTTTGTCTGCTTGTAACTTCTGTTTGTATTCTCTGAAGTTCAGGGTGCTGACTTTCGCCCCTGAACTAGGTAAATGATATGTTTGGTTAAAGTAGGATCGTTGACCTATTTTGAGTTGCTTTCCTTTAAAAAAGGCAGATCTAAGAACCTGTGCTGGCAGCCATCCTGGATATGGTAGGGTGCTTGCTGCTACACCATGTCACTGGGGAAACTCAGAGAACACTGTGTTGGAAAAAACAACATTTACATATATAAGTAAATACAAAATATATACCAAGTAATTTGGGAGGAGGGTCATAAGCAGCTGGGAAATATAGTAGATGTCTTTGAAAGGAACAAAAGTGGAGAGGGGATACATGGCTGGTGGAGCAGTTAACAGGGACATTAGATCGGGAAGATCTAGGTTCAAATTCGACCTCAGATATTTATTTGTTGTGTGACCCCAAGTCACTTAATCCTGTTTGTCTGTTACTTCATCTGTAAAATGGGAGTAATATCCTTAGGAGGATCAAATGAGAAAATATTTGTAAAAACTGCTTAACACAGCAAGTACCATACAGTAGGTGTTTAAAAATGCATTTTCCCTTCACTCCATTCCAGGAACAGGAGACAGCTTATACAAAGATACAGAAGTGAGAAAAGGAACATTTGCCTATCAGAAGCAGCAAGTGAACCAATTTGGATTGAATGCAAAGTATGTAACAAGCCTGACAGAAGCCAGATGATGAGGAGCTTTGAATGCCAACCATAGGGGTTTATATTTCATCCTTAAAACAATAAGGAGACACTAGAGCTTTTTGAGATGGGGGAGTGGGGGTGATATGGTCATAGCCAGGCTTTAGGAATATCACTCTGATACTCTATCTATCCTATATTCTAAAGGAAACTGAGAGTCCATTAACAGGCACTACATCAATAGTTCATCAAGTCCCCCCCTTCACTGCCCCATTGCTACCCTGTGGAAGGGGCTGTGGAGGCTCAGAATCCTTCCAGAATGTGTGGAGGAGAGAGAGACTTGAGACAGGTAGAAGAGAGGCTACTGAAATACTCCAGGGGAGAGATAATGAGGTAAGCAGGACGGTGTCTAAGTAAAAAGAGGTAAGGGGATACTGTATAGAATCCACAAGCATTAGCCACAGATAATGAGAGTTGATTGGGTAATCTCATAGTTCATAGGGTTTGGACCTGGAAGGGATCTTAAAGGTCATCTACTCCAGAATTATAGAACTCACAGGCAAAATTCCCCAGCATGGTCAGATTTAAGCAAGCAATTAATTAGCTAGTTAATCGACTGCTTCATTGGCTAATTAATTAAGGTTAGCCAGATTAAAATGTCATTGGAAACATTTAACAAAATAAATAAAAATTAAGTGCAACACACATGATGTTTTTCATGGTTTTCTAGGTCAACATGTGTCCTGCAGGGATCCATGTAATAAGCAGTAGATTCAAAGTCCTAATGGTTCTAAATCCAGAGCTCTTTTCATTTGGTTGGGTCTTTTCCCAAGTGATCCACATTCAGACCACCATGAAAGCCCTTGGTTTACAGAGAAACAACAAAGGTTGGCCCATAATTAATAAGGCTAGAGGCTAGCAGGTAGATGGCACAGTAGATAGAGTGCCAGGTCTGGAGTCAGGAAGACTCATCTTCATGAATTCAAATGTCCTCAGACACTCACTAGCTATGTGACTCTGGGCAAGTCACTTAATCTCATTTGCCTCATCTGCAAAAGGAGCTGGAGAAAGAAATGCCAAACCACTCCAGTGTCTTTACCAAGAAAACCCCAAATGGCATCATGAAGAGTTGGACATGACCAAACAACAATAGGTCATCATAATGGAAATTATCATAGGGACAAGGATTTAGAAGTGGAAGGAACCTTAATGGCCATCAGGTTCAACTCCCTCATTTTATAGATGAGGAAACTGAGTCTTAGAGAGGATTAGTGATTTACTCACAGTCACATAGCTAGAAAGTATCTAAGGTAGGAATCAATTCAGATATTCCTGATTCCAAGCCCAGAACTCTACCCACAGAATGATGCTGTGGGCATGTCTTTCCTCTTGCGGCCAAACTGTTCCTTGCACAACCTTGGCCTCAGTGTTCTAAGGTCTCTGCCCAAAGGGTTATTTGTCCCAACTTGAAAGTTGATTTGAGGATTATTTGAACTGTGTGCCTCAACATATGGTTTGCATTATCAATATAAAAATTCCTAACTATAAGTCCTCCAGGTCTTTTCTAGCACTAAACCCTATGAACCTATAAAACTCAAAATCAAAAATTCTTTTTATTTAAACTCCTCTATTTTTCCCTTTCCCAAATCGGAATTTTTAGAAAACTCATTACACACACACACACACACACACACACACACACACACACACACACACAATACCTTCCCTACCAAGCACTCTGCCTTGCCTATTGGATCAAGGAAAGCACCAACAAGGTAAAACAGTGTATCTTTTACAAATCTAAATAGGTTAATCTTTTAAAATTTAACATTTTTAAAGCAGTTCATAAGACATCTAAATCCTGATCTCCCCAACAGAGAAAGCAATTAAACCTTCAGATCTTATATTAAAATGTGAAAATAACTTTAATTCTGCAATAACAGGACTCCCATTTCTAGAGGAAGACCTGAGCCGACCAATCACCAAAGAGAACCATAAGCTAAAGTCTTGTTCTTACCCAGATGCCTTTGGATTTGTCCTCTGACTGAACCCTGTGCCTGGAGCATTCGGACTATCCTAAACCAGCCTAAACTGATCCTGGGAATGCTGACCTGCACCAAAGTCCAGCTTCCCGGTTCCATCCATTCCAAGAACTGCCCCCTTCAAACAACCCCTTTTACTCTCTTCTCATGGCTTCTGTCTTTAAATGCTGCTCTGTAATCCTGTATGGATGGACACTTCTGAACTTCTGTATTTGCGGTGTACTACTGTGTGCATCCCTGCTCCTGTCCATATTAAAGACACTTTTCTGGGCTTTTGTTGTTGTTGTTGTTGTTTTGTTTTCTCTTTTTTACTCCTGACTCCTCTGGTTTTCTTTATACAGAGCCGAGTTGACAGAAACAATGGTCCATTTTAGAGTAAAAGGCATGGCTTATGTTTAAATTTTAGTGTGCATAAAATCTATCTCCCCCAACTAGAATGTCAGTGTCATGGGGATAACATCTCTGTGTTTTCATCCCTGTGCATTGCTCATGATTAACAAATTCCTCATCCCCATGAGGGAGAGGAGGGAAGAACCTCAAATCTTTATTGCCTCATTGCCTTTGGTTTCCCATATACAAGGTATTTCACATGGCTGAGGTGCTGCTCTTTCCCATACACGATATCACATAATATCCTCATTGCCAGCACAAGCATTGAACGATCCCTTATTTTCCAAGAGCTTTGTTGAGCCATGCTTGTAGCTAGTAGGTAGCTAATCCCTCAAGTAAGAGTTGCACTGGTTTATCTTTAGATGAAGAGAGCACTGTAAACTTTAAAGGGTCAGGAGAAAGAGCACACTGGAATCAGGAGACTTGGACTCAACTCCCATTCCTTACACTTACTATCTCTGCAACTTTAAACAAATCACAGAAACTCCCTGGTCCTCAGTTTTTCCATCTGTAAAATGAGAGAGATGAACCAGCTGGCCTTGGAGGTCCTATAAAGTGAGTTTCAGAGCCTTGGGACATGGATCTGATCGTTTCTCATTTGAATGAATGAAAATTCCTACTATCTCCACCCAACATTTTAATCTTGCCACTATCTCTATCCATTTTTCCTACTTCCCATCACACTACACATCACCTGCTTAATGAATGCTTTCCAAAATCAGTCCTGATGTTCATAATGACAGCAGTGGATTGTCTAGAAACTGTAGGCCAGCATAAAGTAGTCTGACCAAAGCACAGGACCTTGTTATGGACAAAAATCATCTTCTCCATTTCAAGACCAAGACAACAAAATTTCTAAAACACACACACATACAACCAATGGTAAAGGTAAGATGATAATTGATATACTGAATTGCTGATGGAACATGTGGTTCTAAGGCAGGGAAATTAAAGATTTTTATGCTTGGAAATCTATAGTACATGGGCCACGTGAATTTAATTATATACTTAGAGGGGGGCAGAGC
>CM053580.1:312074382-312110841 GCA_028627135.1 Pseudochirops cupreus | reverse complement strand
GAGTGGAGTATTCAGGGAGAGAGAGTCGAGAAGTCTGGCCAGACAAGACATGTACCACATTGGAAAGGAATGTGCAGGGGAGAAGCCTTCGTCCCTCGCTCTGGGAGATCAGCAAAATCAGCTTAAGGTATCTGCTATGTTTTCCAAAGGGCTAACTTAATATCTCCCAGCAGGCTTTGGCTAGACAAGGTACCCAGAGAGTATCCTGGAACTTAACTGAGAAAATTAAGCAAGAAAAAAATAATAAACAGAAAGGACTTAGAGAGTTTAAAGAAGAAGAAAAAAAGAGATTTCCCCATAATTAGCAAGGGAAATTTTGTTATTCCTTACCTTTGACACTCAACAAAAGAGAAGATTGTAGGGTCATGAGATTAAAGAATTTAACATTAGAAGGGACATCAATATATACTAGTCTAACCCCTTTATTTTACAAATGAGGAAACTGAAATCAAAAAAGAAAAGTAAATATTTGATCATATGATGTGAGAACCTATAAAGTTCATTTTAATGAAAGTCTTGATTGAGTTCACTGTAGATTATGAGGGCCTTCATCATAACCGACTGGACCCAAGCTTTCTCCAAGGAAATTCTAGCCAAAGTAACTTCAGCTATTTTCATTGATGGGAAGTTACAGATAAGCTCTTAAGTCTGGGGACATAAGAAAATCTTAAAGAAGCCAAGCAGAAAGAGAACAGGAAAACCAGTGCCCTTTCTCCCCTTTCTCCCTCTTTGGGCTCTCAAATGGAAAGCAGAAATAGGAAATCAATCAAAGGCAAATTCTTAGGATTCCCCCTCATCCCCATGGGTCCCTCTGATTGGAGGGTGGAGCCATGAATGCCAAAAACATCCATTTAAGGAGAGAATTCAGCTTACAATAAATAATTTCTCCCCTGGCTACTCTAGCAAGAGACTTCTCTTTTCTACCATGCCCCAGGTCAGGTATCTTCCCTCTTCTCCTCTGCCCTTTCCACCACCATCCCACATTGCTTTTTAGCTCCTTTTGTGTGTTGGCTTCAGCCATTAGATTATAAGCTCCTTGAGGGCAGATACTGTCTTTTTTTTTTGAAGGGGGGAGGGCAAGACAATTGGGGTTAAGTGACTTGCCCAAGGTCACATGGCTAGTAAGTGTTAAGTGTCTGAGACTGGATTTGAACTCAGGTCCTCCCGAGTTCAGGGCCAGTGCTCTATTCACCACACCACCTAGCCTCCCTACTCTCTTTTCTTTATTATTATTATTTCTATCCCCAGTGCTTAGCACTGTGTCTAGAACATAATAGGCACGTAAGAAACATTTGTTGACTAAGTAACTACTTCCCTCTCCTCTGAAAAGGAAAATTAGGCCTTTCTCTGAGACCTCAGAAGCTACATGGGGTGTGGATTCTGAACATGAGATCTGAAGTAACCATGTCATTGAACTTGGCTTGCAGGCCCAGCCTGTAATCCCATCTATGTGGCTAAGCAGCCATTTCCCTCCCTCCACATGGCATCCAACAATATGAATGTGATTATAACAGACACATACATTCAAACACTCAAAAACTAAAACTTCAAAAGCGTCTTGGGGCCAACTGGCTTCAGAGTTCTGAAGGTCTCTGTGAATGCCCCACTAATAAATTCTATAGGCATCCCCTGCTGGGAATTCTATAGGTGGAGTGGTTGAAAGGAATTTCAAAATATTTGATCTGATTCTGAGAATAAACACCTATAAGCTCTTGGTTGGAAATTTATTTAAAAAAAAAATAAAACACATCAGGGTCTTGGAACTGCCAAGTCAACCTGAAAATACCAAAATGTTCAGCTGAGATAGCCTTGAGTTTGCTGTTAACAGATGATCCCAAACTCCTTAGAAAGTGTGTCTTAGCAGGGTTGATGTAAGTCTGTTCAAAATCACCACCCTTTTCCCCAAAACATGGACATTCCTTAAATGTTCTTGATTTGAATTGGTGAGTGTTGATTGTGGAAGGAGTTATGATTTTTATAATAATAGATAAGATATGTATAATGAATATACTGATAGATTAGATTTTTCAGAATTGCCTCTCTTGTGAGTCAGAACTTTCGATGCAGCTTGAAATGATAAATCAAACCCTGACAAGGCTCATACTCACTGGCGTCCTTCTGCCTTGTATCCCTGAAGTGAAGAGTATCAAAGACTGTAGAACCTGTTCCACTCACAGAACTATAGTCCTGTGACCCACCGAGAAATGACACTCAAGGACTCAAGCAATATTGCTCCCACAGGACTCCAGAATTATTATATTGTCTCCCATTTGTGAGTTTGTCATGGGAAACCCTTCAAGCATAAGAAAACATTGTTTATATATAATCCACCTTCCCCTCTCCCTTCCCACTTGTGATTTATGTATATTATCTCTGCCTTTACTTCAGTAAGGTGGAATTCTTTTTTTTTTTTAATGGGGGAAGGCAAGGCAATTGGTGTTAGGTGACTTGCCCAAGGTCACATAGCTAGTTAAGTGTCAAATGTCTGAGGCCAGATTTGAACTCAGGTCCTCCTGACTCAAGGGCCAGTACTCTATTCACTGAGGTACCTAGTTGCCCCAACAAGGTAGAATTCTGATCAGGAGCATTTCCAATTTGCAAATCTATTCCTCATAATGGAATTAATTCATGAAACAGCTACTTGATTACTGGCACTCCCATCTCTAGGCCTGTTTTGTGCAGCTCTGAGCATTCTCAGATTAGAGACTGCTTCAATAAAAATAATCAATCAGCAAGCACTCAGCAATGAGCTGGGTGCTCTGGGTACAAAGACAAAATGGAACATTCTCTAAACTTGGGGAGCTTATGTCTTATTAGAGGAAACAATGTGTTTACATATAAATGTGTACAAAATGCAGACACAGTAAATCCAATGTCATTTCAGGGTGGGTAGCAACTAGGAATGGAGCATGAGAGATAGCTCTCAAAGTGAGCTTTGAAGGAAGTTAGGGGTTCGAAGAGTATCTCTCCCCATGAATAAACTGTTACTCTGGAATTTCCCATTCCTATAAAGAGTACCATCATTCCCTGTCTTACCCAGGCAAAATTTGAAATCAGCTTTAATTCCCTCCTCTCCCTCATCATTCACATCCCACAATTAGCCAGTCTTCCTTTGTAATGTTTTTCATATAACATCACATAAGGGCAGGTAGGTGTTGCTGTGGATAGAGTCCCCAGCCTGGAATCAGGAAAACACTTCTGTCTGAGTTCAAATCTGGCCTCAGATACTTCTTAGCTATAGGACCTTGGCCAAGCCACTTAACCCTATTTGCCTCAGTTTACTCATCTGTAAAATGAGCTAGAGAAGGAAACAGCAAGCCAATCCAGTGTCTTTGCCAAAAAAAAAAACCCAAATAGGGTCACAAAGAGTCAAATACAATTGAAAAATGATTAAGCAACAACAACATCTTTCATATATGTTCATTCTGCGTCCATCTTGAATTCCTGACACCTAGCATCTGACCCATTGAAACAGTCTCTGACCTAACTGGCCTCTATACCTTCCACTCTCTAATCCATCCTTGACACCAAGAACTGATGTGGTCTAAAAGGGAGAACACTAGATTTGAAGTCAGGGGACCCGAGGATGAATTCCAGCTCTTTCTTATTACCTGTATAACATTAGGCAAGTTACTTCCCTTCTCTGATATAGTTTCCTCATCTGTAAAATTAGAAGGTCAGATCAGTTTATCTTTAAATCCCATTCAGTCCTAAATCTAACAATCTTATGTTACCAGATGATTATCCTCTCTTCCCCACCTTGAGCCCTGCTCAAAGACTTTTGATAATTCCTTCCTTTGCCTGCTCATTGTTGAGTTGTTTAAGTCTTGTCCTATTCTTCCTGACCCCTAGTGGGGTTTCCCTGGCAAAGATAATGGAGGGATTTGCCATTTTCTTCTTCACCTCATTTTACAGAGAAACAGGCAAATAGGATTAAGTGACTTGCCCAGGATCAGACAGCTAGTAGTATCTGATGCCAGATTTGAACCTGGGAAGATGGATCTTCCTAATTACAGGTCCAGCACTCTAACTACTCCTTGGTTCCTAACTAATTTTCCAATCTTACTATACAACTCTCCAGTCACAGTCAAATTATTTTACCCATTGTTCTCCCAACAAGCCATAGACATTCCTATCTTTATACTCTTGTTCAAATTCCTTCATAGAACCACAGAATTTCAGGGACCTCTAAAACAGTTTAGCCCAACCATATCTGAAAAAGAATCCTTGCTATAACAAATCTAGAAAATCTAGTCCCTGCAAGAAAACCTCTAGTAATGGGGAATCCACTATGTCTCAGGATAGCCCACTGAACTTTTGGATGACTCTAATTCTTAAGAAGTTTTTTCTTTATATCAAGTCTAAATTTGCTTCTTTTCAATTGCCATCCATTGTTGGGTCTCTGGGGTCCATCAGAACAAGTCTAATTCATGTGAACTCCTTTAAATATCAGTATTTATCAGTATTTCTGTGACTTAGAATGACTTCCCCCTCCTAACCTCCAGATTGAGTCCTATCTTTTCTTAAAAGAGCTAGAGCTGCATATACCCTTTTTTGAACCCATAGTGATCTCTCTTTCCTCTATTTTCTTGTACTGCTTAACACTGATCCCAATCTTTTGGCACTCAGCAGATATTACTTTATGTGGATATTAATTGCTAATTCCATACACACTGTGACCTCTCAGCTAAGTTATTAGTTCTCTGAGTAGAGTAATTAAACCTTTCCCTTTGTAGCTCCAGCACCTAGGACAGCACGCATCCCACAGGAGGTCTATAAACTTTCCTGGCGGTAGTTGATTTGATGGGGAAATCAAGACCATTACTACTTTTACTCCCAAGCTCATCCTCCGTTCCTCAGTCTCCATGCACTTGTACAGCCCAGTCTTAGTATGCATTAGACTTAGAATGCATTTCCTCTTCACCCGTGCCCATCAGAATCCTTTTCTTCCTTCAAAGTTAAACTCAAGTACAATCTCCTTAATGAAGCCTTCCTTTATCTCCCTTAAGAAGACCTCTTTCATCTTAAACTTTCTTAAATAACATTACAGTAGAACTTTGGTTTATGAATTTAATTCATCCTGAGATTCTATTTGTCGTGCTATTTGTTCGTATTGCAAAATAAATTTTTCCGTAGGAAATAATGTAAAGTCAGATGATTGGTACCACATCTAAAAAAATATTCATATAAAAATAATTATTTATAATTCTAAGTAAGTTTTTTGTCCCTAATGCACCTGAAGTACAATAGCAATGATTAGTAAACAATATAAACTGAAAATAAAACAAATTAACCTTCACTTTACCTTTGTGAAGAATCATGGCTGGCATAAGGTAGAGGAGAGGGAGGGGTTGGAGGTAGGGGGAGGCAGGGTAGAGAATTGAAGGGCTCATGGGGAGGGTCAGGATCTGAGAACGAGGGTCAGAGGTTGTGACTAGGAGGGAGGGGTGCCTGGGGCCTGAGGGGGACTGATTTTGCTTCTGCTGTTGCCTGCTCACCACCCCTCTGGTGGGAGTAGCCAGAATGTTGGCTAAGGCCTTGGGCCTGGGATACCCGACTGCCCACTCCGCTGGGGTCCCCATCACCTCAGCCAGGCACTGCTGCCCACACTTCCCACCCTCGAGGCCGTAGGCATTGGCAGGTGCCATCTACTAACTCAAACTGTTGAGTCTAAGTACCAAGTATGCGAAGCATATGGGGGGCCCTCACTCCACTACACCAGGCTACAGACCCTGACCAAGCAGGATGCCATACTCAAAGCTGTGTTCAGGGGTCATGGAGATGCTCACAGACGGAAGGCTGGGTGCTGATTGACAGGAGTGGTCATCATTTTGGAACAATCCTGAACTACCTTCAATATGGGTCAGTGCCTCTTCCAGAGGGCCCTCTGGAGCTAGGTGAGCTGCTGGATGAGGCACAACTGGTACAGGGACTAGCTGAGGATTGCAAATTCTCTCTGCAGCAAAAGAGTGAGAACCTTTCTCACTCTGCCTTATTCCCATAACAACATCTCCACTGATAGAGCAGCAGCTTCTGGCTAGCACCTCTAAGCCAGTGGTGAAGCAAACATGATGTTCATACTGCAAATTTTGGTTTGTCCTACAAGACAAATTTTGCAAAAAAATTTTTGTCCTCTAGTGAAGCAGACGTAAACCAGGTTACTTGTAAACCAAGGTTCTGCTGTACTTAGATTTCTACCTTTTTCTTTTAGATGCTATTAGAGAGGCTTTGATATCACTGTACTACACTCTCACTTACAACAAAGTCCTAATTCAGATAGCATGAAGGTGGTGCTCTAGAATTCTTTAATCAATGAAAAGTCACTTATTAAGTGCCTATTATACGCAAAGCATTGTTTTAAACTATGGGAATACAACATCACAAAAGTAGGACAGCATCTGATCTTAAGGAGGTGACATTTCAATTGAGAGAGGTAGAATATGGAGTTTCAGGAGAGTCATTGGAAAAGATGATGGTAATGTTGGCTTCATTATTTCAGTGCCTGTTTTCAGAAGACTTTACTCCTATATCTAGAAGGGATACTTCCCACTCAGAGAGGAAAAATAGCCCCAAAGAAACAGAAGTGAACTTTTAAAGGGTAGTTTCCAAAGGGTAACTCAATCATCTTTGCTTAGAGCAGAGATCTGAGTAATTTCCGGCCATTTTTGGACCTCAGGCAACACTTGGACTGAACCTCCGCCTTCCCATTATTCCCTGCATCACAGAAGAGGTCAAGATGGATAGCCTCCTTAACTGTACAGTATCTTAGGTACTTTAAATTTCAAAGGTTTCTTTCCACAGTACCTGCTGATCATGTTTTCTTAGGGGCTTGACTATAATCATCCTGGAAGCAAGTTACAAGAAGTTATTTATGTAACCAAGAAAGAATAAATTTCAATATTTATAGCTCAACAGAGAAGGTTCTTTTCTAATGGATTCAGGGACCACTTAGCAAGAATAAACAAGGATAGATGTGCTACAATATTTTTAAACACAATCTTTGGACTATGCTAATCAACAAATCTCCAGGGATATGAGTATGTTGAGGGTTGGAGAAGGGTAGTGTACTAGCCACTGAGAATCTGATTATCTTTTGGTGACCAATGCCCAAATCCTACTGATAACCAAAGCCCTCTGCCAGTTATACATGTTTGAAATCCCTCTCTCTTGTGACGCCTGAAAGATGTCACCCCATAAGATCAAAAGAAACCCTGGATGGGAGCTGAGGGTATGAGAGGGAAAAGGAATATGCTGGTAAGAAGTATCACCCTGTGCAGTCAGTATTAGTCACTTATAGGAATGACTCATCCTTTACTACCACTGAGGTGAGAAAGAACATCTGTGTAAGAACATTAAGTACCAAAAGTACTGCATAAAACTTCAGTGCCCTTCAGCCATATATGTAAGAGGACAGATAAGGACAAGAAAATTAGCTAAACTTAAGAAAGAACGGGGGTAAAATACTTTTTTTTCAATTATTGAAGATAATTTTTGTAATTTAGATTTTTTGGTAGTTGTTTCAGGGTTTGTGTTTGGGGGGTTTTTTTTGGTTTTTGGTTTTTCAAAAAACTAGAAACCAAAGAGATGCCCATTGACTAGGGAACAGCTAAACTGTGCCAACTGCTTTACAAATATTATCTTATTTAATCCTCACAACAACCCTTTGAGGTAGGTGCTATTATTTTCCTCATTTTGTAGAAGAGAAAACTGAGGTAAAGAGAGTTAAGTTACTTGTCCAAGGTCACATAGCTAGTAAGTACGAGAGTCTGTATTTGAACTCAGTTCTTCCTGGCTCTAGATCCAGAGCTCTATCTACTGCACCAAGGGTATATACATGCATACATGTGTGTATGTATGTATGTAGGCTTTGAAAAGAACTCTGAAATCTCCAAGCAAATTATAAATACAAAACAATTACTCCAAAGATTGGACAGAAGAAAGCTCAAAGGTCTGAGGAATTTCTTACCATGTTCCAGGAGTAGTTAATTAAACATGTACACAAGTGTATACCCTCATTGTCTAACAATCTCATATTTCAAAGACATCACAAAGTTCCATACCATGGATGATCATGAGTTAAATGGCCCCAAAGGTCACTTCTTGTTGAAACTAGATTGTGGACAAAGAAAAGTTTAGCTTAACCTTCTGAAGAACCTCCCTGTCCATCTCTCCACCCCCTACAGCCTCCACTTGTTTACACTACAAGAAGAACCACATGCCTTGGTTTCAGTTTGCATGATCTATCCACCCAGGATTTATGGCAGAGGATAAAGCAGGAGAATCATCAAAGTCACGAGGCACTATATTTGTGGCCTGAAATTATTCCAGAAACCAGAGCCCTAGAGGAAAACAGAAATGCCTGAACAGCAGGAAACAGACTCTCCCAAAAGTTGCCTACTTAGACCACCTTTAAGGGTTGATAAAGGTTTTGTACATTTCGTTTCCCTGCCCCAGTAGAAAATAGTCATGATTAGTATAGATTGGGTAATGGACTTTCAATGGCACACACAAGAGTCTAACTCTATATTCTCTTGGCTTCACCAAAGAGACTCTCAGCCCATGTGAGCACACGTGTACATTCACATCTGCTGTCTGAAGAATTAAGTGCTGCTTCAGAAGCACAAGGAATAGTGGAACTCTTGGGTGAAGATTTAGCTATTTTACAAAAAAAAAATGGAGGTAAGGCAAATCTGACTGTAGATGGAGTTACGTGCTATGATTTTAGAATCCAAAAGAACCTCTTCCTTCTTGGAAAAATACTTATTACGATGGAAAGAGCATTGTTTTGTGGTCAGAGGACTTGGGTTCAAATCTCCTTTCTTCTGTGACCATCAAGTCACTTGACTCCCCTAGGTCTCACTTTCTTCATCTTTAAAGTGAAGAAGTACAAATGGCCAGCGCTTGATATTTCTTCCAGCTCCAACTCTAAGATCCCATGAACTTGAGGAGCTAAATTCATTACTCTAAGGTGTAAGACTTTTCCCCACAACTTCATAAGTGGATAATTTCAATGTCACTGTCCCTTAGTTTGAAGATAAGGAAACAGACTCAGAGAGATTTAGTAACTGTCCCAGGGTTACCCAGTTAATAAATATTTCCTTGAATCTATGTCTTCTGACTTTAAATCTAATGCTGTTTTCCTCAATCACACTTCCTTTCATGGGAGAAGGACTTTGTGTTATACAGCTCTTTTCCAACATTGTAATAAATGCATTACAAAGGATAATAAATTTTGTGTTGAATATGTTGGATTTTAAATGCCTCAGCATATGCAAAATGAACTCATTATCTTTCTCTCCAAAACTTCCATCCCTCCAAATTCCCTTATTACTATTGAGAGCATCATCATCTTTCTAGGCCCCCAGGCTTTTAACCTCAGTGTCATCCCCAACTTTCCATTCTCACACCCCACATGTGTAATCTTTTGCTAAATCTTGTTGGTTCTATCTTTTTTGTATGCAACTCCTTCTCTTCACTCACACAGACACTGCATTAGTCCAGGCCCTCAACACCACCCTGCTGGACAAAAGCAATAGCCTTCTAAATAAACTTGCTACCCCAAATCTCTCCTCACTCCGATCCATCTTCCTCTTAGTTGCCATGGTGACTGTTCTAAAGTGTAGGTCTCACCATGTCATCCCTTGTTCAATATGCCCCAAATATTCCCTACTACCTCCAGAATCCAACATAAATTTTTCTGTCTGATATCTAGGCAGCTAGATGGCATAGTACACAGAGTGTCAGGCCTAGAGTCAAGAAAATTCATCTTCTTGAGTTCAAATCTGGCCACAGACACTCATTAGCTGTATGTATGACCCTAAGCAAGTCACTTAACCCTATTTGCCTCAGTCTTCTCATCTGCAAAATGAACTGGAGCAGGAAATAGCAAATTACTCTAGTATCTTTGCCAAGAAAACCCGAAATGGGGCCATGAAGAGTTAGACACAACTGAAAAGAACTAAACAGCAACATTTGCTCTAAAGCTCTTTATAACTTGGTCCTTCCTTACATTTCCAGTCCCTCCAGTACATTTTACTACCCTCCACAGACACTCCAACCCAGCTACACTGGCATACCTTCCGTTCCTCAAACACAACAAACACTCTGTCCCCTGTCACCATGTCTCTGCACTGGCCCTCACATGGGCCTGGAATGCTGTGCCTCCTCACCCCTGCGGGTTACTTTCCTTGACTTCCTGCAAGACTCCACCCAAAGCCTACCTTCTGCCAAAGACCTTTCTCCATTTGTTATTTCCGTCCCCTTTCAGATGGCCTCTCCTCTTCTCTGTACAAGTACCTAGTTATTTATATGTTGTCTGCCCTATTAGATTGGAAGCTCCTTGACAGCAGGGACTCGTTTTTACCTTTCTTTGTTCCTCAATACTTAGCATAGTGTCTGGCCCACGTTAGCTGTTTAAAAATGCTTGCTGACTACTACAATCAAATGAGTCCTTGATATAGGCTAAAAAGAAAAAAAATGATACAGAAGCAGAGATTAAGACAGCGTATCTCCTTAGTTATGCTGACTTGAATTTAAGACAATATCTATAAGGAAGTGCTATCACATTGATCTCAAACCACCTTTGCAAGGGTTGGACTTAAATAGCTAATGACAAGTCAGAGCTAGAAGGACACTTGGAGATCCAGTGGGCAACGTCTTTCTTTGGTGCCCTGGCCTGCTTTTTCTGTTCTCTCTTTCTTGTTTACTGTGATTTTTTTCTATCCCAGCAGATCAATATTCTCAGCCACCAGCCAGTGCACCAAAGGAAAGGAATCTAATAAAGGTATTAGAGCTGAACCAGGGATATACCATGGTGGGTTATGTTCATTCTAAGAGGGGATTCCTGGAGAAGATAAGACTATTGACTATTAACTGAACACAAAGGAATGAGTGAATCACTGAATGCAGGACTTTAAGCTAGTGGAGGGAAATATTTTTGGTCATAATTCATTCCATACCAATCCCACCACAAAACTACTTGTAAGCCCTAAAGGATTTACGTTGAGGATCACTTGATGTCATAGTGAAAAGAGAGCCAACTCGGATTACTCATGTCCTGTATTTATCTAAAATATCCAGAAGAAGAGCACAGGACAGAGAGGAAGAAGACCTGGCTTCTAATATGAACAACTAGAAGAAAATTGCTATTATATCATCCAGTTGTATCCAACTCTCAGCAGCCCTGTGAACCCTACTATCCGTGGGGTTTTCTTGGCAAAGATACTGGCATTGTTCTCCATTTCCTTCTCCAATGGATTAAGGCAAACTGAGATTAAGTGACTTACCCAGGGTCACACAGCTAGTCAATGTTTGAACTCAGGTCTTCCTGACTACAGATGTAATGCTCTATTCACTAAACTACTGCCTGGAAGAAAATCACTTAATTGAAAGAAGAAACACCTAGGCTCTAGTCACCATTCTGTCACCAACTAGAATTGTGACTTTGAGCCAATCTGTTCACTTCTCAAAGGCTCCAGGTTGTCATCTGTAACATGACTAGCTTGTTGGACATACCACTCCTCCGTTATTAGGAAGGAAGGAACAAAGGAACAAAGGAATGAAGGAACGAAGGTAGGAAGGAAGGAAGGAAGGATGGAAGGAAGGAAGGAAGGAAGGAGGGAGGAGGGAGGAGGGAGAAGGGAGAAAGGAAGGAAGGAAGGAAGGAAGGAAGGAAGGAAGGAAGGAAGAGAGGAGGGAGGAAGGAAGGAAGGAAGGAAGGAAGGGAGGAAGGAAAGAAGCAAGGAAGGAGGAAGGAAGGAAGGAAGGAAGGAAGGAAGGAAGGAAGGAAGGAAGGAAACAAGCATTTAATGCCTACTCTGTGCCAGGCACCATGCCAAGCTTTTGTAAGTGTTATCTCACTGATTAGTCAAGTGGATGAAATGATCTCTAAGATTCCTTCTGGCTGTTCATTGATCAATGAAACAGGATAGCCTAGACAGTCATATCAGGGGAACATGACAAGAAAGGATTATTTTTTATTGCTAGAGTTTAATAGTACTTTAACTGGAGAGAATTCTGATCGCCACAATGGGAGATTTATTTTCACACAAGTTTTAGTGAAAACTCACTCCATGGATCCATAAGAGAAAAAGAAAATTCTTCAGATTTAGAAACATCACTTTAACATTTCTGAACAATCTCGTGTTTCCTATAGAGATTAATGTGGTTGTTTTGGACAGTTTCAAAATCAGGAATAAGAATTGTTGTCAACCTTGAGACAAATGCACAAGCAAGGGTGTTGTAAAGAGAGTACTGAAGAGTAGAAAGAATATTATCTATACAATGCCCACATGTTCCAGTGTTAGCCCTCACTAGGCCTCAGATCACAAGCAAGTCTTTCTGACCAGAGAAAGACATTATAAAGAAACAATAAATCTAGGAGAAAAGTCAAATAAATGACTTCACCTTTCTAACTTTGTTGTGTCTAATCACAATGAGAAAATATTATTCAGGAAGCTGGAAACTCATTCAGACTTGGGCAGATCTGAGGCTTCCAGGGGAAAGCGAAATGAAAAAAAAAATGTTGCTTATTTCTGTTGTGTCCTAACTCTCATTTTTTCAATTAGACAAGAGTGAAAGTCCATATAATGACACTAAAATGGGGAGGGGGCGCCAAGGGCGGTTCAGTTCAAGACAAAGGAGTGAATACTAACAGGTTAGAAGCACAAGAGAAATGGTACTGTGAGAGAAGCATTCTATCACTCTGTTTACAATAAAATATTCAATTCAATTGTGTTTAGGATGGTGAGAACAAAAACATTAAAAGTCCCTTTAAGCATTAGGCTTAAGACAGGCAATTTGATATAATGAGTAGAGAGACCCAGCCTTGAAGATGAGAGTTCAAGTCCATTCTCTGACACATACCGGCTGTGGGATCCTGTCAAAGTTTCTGGCATGTAATAAGTGATTAATTAGTGTCTTTTCATTCATTCATTCTATTATAAAAGGATGAGGCATATTTGATGTCTGTCTACTCACCCTCAGCTGGTTAGGTCTACCCCTAGGATTTACTTTCATGAATCTTTAGATTAGTTAATTAGGGAAGGGTGAGCAATAGTTAGCATTGATTCAATTCAATTCAACAATTTTTTTATTAAGGCTTACTGTGGCCATAAAGGGACTCAGAGTTGAATCTGGCAACTGAACAGAACAATATTATTTTTTTAAAGTAGGGAATGGACCAGTAGACAGGGAGTGATTAAAGATTAAGGAAAAGACAGGTAAGTAGTTCTACTGCAAGATATCATTGCCAGGGGTAGGAGACAGGGAGGAGAAAAGATATCTTCTGCCCTACTTGCCACCTATAACCTCTGGTAAAGACCCAGGAGGATCACACTCTGTGAAGCTGGTCATGCTTCAAACAATCCATGCAGCCAGTCTTCATCTTGTCAAAATAGCTCTCAGCCCTTGTAATGCTTTTAGGAAGAACTTTTTCACACTTTGTAAAGAGTATAGACACATCTTTGCACTTAATTTACCGTATTATCACCTCATCTCCTCTACTGTCTGATCTTTAATCAGCACAAATTTGTTATGGTCTCAGCTCCATTCAGTCCATGATTGGGAGCAAAGAAGATAGAGGTGAGAGTAATCCAGGGTTCAGGTTTGGCAGGATTTGAACAGGAATTTGAGAAGACAATGTGAAATTGATCTGACTAACTCTATGGTCAAGATTGGGAAGGAAAGGACAGGAATTCAGAGCAAGGCTAAGAGCAGCCTAAGAACATACTGAAGGGTGGTAGGACTGGAGGTCAAGATGAGGAAGAAGAACAGGTATAAGAGGGAGGTATCAGGAGCCATGGAAATCCAGGGGGTTATGATCAGATGTCCGGATTTTTAATCTTTAAAGGGGAACGCTTGTGGGTGATGATTAGACATAATATGTGACCATTCCTATGGGTTGCTGAGATGGAGTGAGGACCTGGGAGTTTAGGATATTTGAAGAAGCACCAACATGTACCCTGACCTCCCCTAAAATAAAGGCAAGTATTGAGGAGGAAAGGAAGACATAATAGGAGTTAAAAGGAAATTTCTAACCAGAATTCAAATTAGTTTAAACTAGGAGAATCCTAGTTTAAGAGTTCATTTCACAAGACAGATTTAACCAATGCTTGAGGACTTCTGCTGATTGGCTTACTGGCTGTGCTTTCAGGGTTTATCACAAAATATCCAGATAGCTTTTGAGGCCGCATGCGTTTTGTTTTGTTTTGTTTTTTGTTTTAGGAAAAGTAACTACTTTTAATAAAAGAAGTGAAAATAGCAAGTGAGAATCAAGTATTCAGTTACCAGAGAGGGAAGCACCAACATCTGTGTTTTTCACAGCCGGGGGGCTCAACGGCTGCCCAGAGTCTCGTCTGGCCAAATCACACAACTCTTCTCAAAGTGAACCCCAAACCAAAACCTCACATCAGGGTGTATATATAGCCTTCTCCTGGCTTGGAGAATGTCATAGCCCTCTAGACCCACTACCCAATCACAAAGCTACAAGGCACGGGCATTCCTGGAAAACAAGCCTGGCGCCACAGGCTCCACGGGATCACATTCAGCCTATTAGGAAATAGAGTATACTTTCAAATATTGGAAGGTCCTCAGTCACATAGCCACTTTAGCAAAGGGCCTAGGGGCAGGGAAGATCTTCAGATTCCCATAACAGGTAGGTAACTCTTGGTTTTAATCCTAGCTACTTTGACCTCCAGAGTATCATATTCCAAGCCCTTGGATCCCTTAATGTAGAAGCTGCTAGGCCTTGTGTTATCCTGATTGTGTTTCCACAATATTCAAATTGTTTCTTCCTGACTGCTTGAAGTATTTTCTTCTTGGCCTGGGAACTCTAGAATTTGGCTATAATATTCCTAGGAGTTTTTTTCTGGGGGGGAGGGGCACAGATCTTTTTCAAGAGGGGATCGGTGAATTCTTTCAATTTCTATTTTGCCTTCTGGTTCTAAAATATCAGGGCAATTTTCCTTGAGAATTTCTTGAGGATGATTTCTAAGTTCTTTTTTTGATCATGGCTTTCAGGTAGTCCAATAATTTTTAAATTATCTCTCCTGGATCTATTTTCAGGTCAGTGGTTTTTCCAATGAGATATTTCACATTGCCTTCTATTTTTTTTCATTTGTTTGGATCTGTTTAATAGTATCTTGATTTCCCATAAAGTCATTAGTTTCCATTTGCTCCAATCCATTTCTTAAGCAATTATTCTCTTCAGTGAGCTTTTGAAATTTCTTTTCCATCTGGCAAATTTGACTTTTTAAGGCATTCTTCTCCTCATTGGCTTTTTGTGCCTCTTTTGCCATTTGAGTTAATCTATTTTTTAAGGTGTTATTTTCTTCAGTCAGGTTGTTGACTTTCTTTTCATGATTTTCTTGCATCATTCTCATTTCTCTTCCCAATTTTTCTTCCACTTCTCTTCTTTGATTTTCAAAATCCTTCTTGAGCTCCTCCATAGCCTTTAATAAATTCATATTTTTCTTGGAAGCTTTTGGTGCAGGAGTTCTGACTTTGTTGTCTTCCTCGTTTTCCATGCTTTGATCCTTTTTGTCCCCAAAAAAGTAATCTAAGGTTTCATTGCTGTACTTGCTTTGCTTCCTTTGCTTGCTCATGTTGCCACTCAGTTACTTGACTTTTGAGCTCTTTGCCACAGTAAAACTCTGCTTCCAGAGAGGAGAGCTTTGTCCCAAATTGCTGGGGTTTTCACAGCCACTGGTGCTATTAGTTGGGTGCCCTCTCTGCTGCCTGCACAAGCTCTGGCTCACTGATCACACACTTCAAGACCACCACTCAAGACTGCAATCCAGATCCAGGCAGGTTAAAGCAAAAGCAATTACCCTCTGAATGGTCTCTTGGTTCCCCTACAATCTTCAGGCCAGGAGCTCTGAAGCAGCCACATGGAGGTGGCTGCAAGGCCCGTGCTCCACTGCTTCTCTGCTGCTTCTCGCTCCAGGAGCAGAGGTCGAACCATGCTCCTCCATCCCCCCAGTTCCAACAGAATTCTACACTGACCTTTTACTTTGTCTTTAGCATTTATGGATTGATATTTCTGGAAACTGCCACAGGTGCTGGTGGTCCACTCTCCTGAAGTACGCTGCAGCCACTGGTTGGGGCCGTCCTGGGGCTAAAACTACAGTCTCATGCGGGGCTGGGCTCAGCTCCCAACACACTGCAATAGATCCTATCTACCTCTGGGCTGCCTTCAGTGGTAGATTTGTTTCTCTCTGTCACTTTGTGGATTTTGTAGCTCTAAAATTTATTCAGAGTCACATTTTATAGGTATTTGAGGTGGTTATGGGGGAAGGTCACAGAATTTTCCTGCTTCTATGCCTCCATCTTGTCTCTGCTCCCTGCATGCATTTAAAAAAAAAAGCTGAAAATCTCTCTTATGGACCACTGCAAGGGAAATACCTATGGAAGTAGGAAGCATAAATACCAGAGCAGGGGCTGCAGAGAGATTCATCTGGTACACAACCCTGGGGGAAAGAAGCAGGCCATTGGGGAGTATTCTATTTTAACTAATTCTTCTTGGTATGGTGCTAAATGTAGTTTATTCTGCCTTCTGAAAGAGTATATGTGTTGCCAGATCCTTTAAATTATCAGTTCCCTGGGACAAATACCTGATTGCCCCCACACTAGGTATGTATCTCTACCTATAAAGTTTTCATTGGAAATTCTCTGAATGTGTGAATACCCTCCTCAGGAGACGAAGATGGAAAAGAAATAGGTACTGAGGTATCAAGAATTCCTAATAATGGTGCAATGTGGCATAGAGGTCAAGGAGAATGACAGCTGAGAAAAGGCCACTGAGTCCAGGGATTAAGAGATCTTTTAAGAAGGAGTTTCAATAGCATCCTGAGAGTAATAGCCAGGTTGCAAGACATTAAAGAGTGAATGTGTGTTCAGTTGTTTCAGACTTTCTGTGACCCCATTTGTGGTTTTATGGAGTAGTTTGCCATTTCCTTCTCCAGCTCATTTTATAGATGAGAAAACTGAGGCAAACAGCGTTTAATGACTTGTCCAGGGTCACCCAGCTAGTAAGAGTCTGAGACGGGATTCGAATTCAGGTGCTGTATCCATAGAATCACCTGACTGTGCAAAGAGTGAGTAGTGGTGAGGAAATGGAGGGACTGAGTGGAGATTATTATTTTAAGATATTTGATGGTGAAAGAGAAATAAGACAGTAACTTAAAGGACTGGTATAGTTGAAGAAAGCATTCTGCTTTGTTTTGTTTTTCTTCTTGATTTGACTTTAAAGACAGAAGAGATTTAAATATGCTTGTAAATAGAAGGGAATTTGAGCAAATGCCCATGATGGCACCAAGAGCAGCGAGGCATCAACCACTCCTTCCCCACTCCCAGATAGTTTGAGAAGGACAGTCACTCCTCAAGATGCTGGACAAAATGTCTGATAACCATCAGGGATAGACCAACCTGCTTCCTCACACACCATCATCCAAGCTGATAAGACTCATGGCTCTTACCTAGTTTTCTCAGAGACATAAGCTATCCAAACAGAAGCTGGGGGAGGTTGGGGTGGGGGGAAGACAGCCAACGTCTAGTCTAGGAATTCCAAATAAGGAAACTTTCTCTAAGTATGCAGATTAGAAACCGTTTTGCAACTTCTGGTTTGCTGGAGAAGTCTGTGGGGTAAAGTTATTTGCATACAGACTCTGGGTCAGAAGTAGGACTTCACTTGGGTCTTCCTGACTCTGAGGCAACCCTGTCCACTCCACTGCACCACACTGTCTTTCTTAAACAGGAGATGTCACTATGATAAGTAATATGTGCACATAAAACAAAAACTGGTTATGATGCTAATAGAAAAGTCTGATTTCTATGGACAAGCTCAAATGGCCTCGTTTATTTGGGGGAGGAGGCCAGAAAGAGATCATTTAATGGAGCTCATTTTATAAATTCTTCACGGCATCAGGAACCTGGGCTCTGGACTTCAACACTGTGGGTTGTGAAAAAGGTCACACCATCCAAATTCCTGCTGTCTCATTTTTCTGTCACCACTATCTTGCCTGATGGTGCCAAAGAAAATTTTTACATGTACCTTTATTTTTTTGAAGACAACTTGCTCTGAGTGATAGAAGATAAACCTTTTATTTCTTTGCTATAAAAATATTTATTTGGGAAGTATAACTGGAACACTATTTGAAATGCTTTTCCTTGGACTAGGGATGGAAAATAAACTCAAAGATCCCTTGATGATAAACTAAAAGAATCTTTATTCTGCATTTTCTGTGCCATGGATAGAATCATATTGAACAACAAAGGGCTAATTCAGTCAAGCTGCTGTGGGTTTTATATGATTTTTATGAGATTCCCTGACGGAATTACAATTTCTTAATTCAATTTTTTTCCATTCAAACTATTGTTTTAGCAAATACATTCTCAGATGGAAAAGCAGGTCTCTTAACAAGGATATTTTGGGGCCAAAAATAATAGATCTATCAACATTTAAAAAAGAGAAAGAGGTTCAAACAACAAAAAGTTCTGAGCTCCATAGCCAAAGAGGGATTTGGAGAACTTGGACAGGGTTTGAGCTGAGCCATAATGAGGATTAAAGGCCTATGGAGAAAGGCTAAAAGAATTCATCCAAATTTTTTGGATCATACAAGAGAGATTGAAGGGAAATGAGTAATGATCTTCCTATATGCGCCACTTTTACCAAGAGAATAGTGATGACTCCACACAAGGCAAAGTATCTCCTCCTTGCAGCACAGTTTCTTGCACATAGTAGGTGTTTTTTGGACAGGTAGGTGATACAGCAGATAGAACACTTAAATTCTACTCCAGCCTCAGTCACTTACTAGCTGTGTGACCCTGGGCAAATCACTAAACACAGTTTGTCTAGGTTTCCTCAGGTTGGTAGAATATAATTGAATACAAAGAAATGTGTTGAATTTGCAGCCCAAGGAATTAGAGTATATAGCCTGTGGGGTAGGGGAAGGAGGTGATCAAGATGCTCCTGATCAGTTAATTTTTGTACCCCTCACCTCCAGCCCATGGAAGATAAGAGTAGTAACAAAACTAACAAGGTATTAAGGTCTTAAATGAATTTAAAGATTGGTTTATGTTTTACCACTCTTTTTTGAGATGTGAAGTTATTTTATTAGAACTGATGACATTAAAGAGGTCAGTTTTAACCACCGGCCGATCAAGAATCAGCCATATCTTTTGTGGGCCCTTGTAAAGCCAGAGCTCTCTCTACAAGTCAGTAAAGAGTGGAGACTTTTTGGAAGAGTATGACCCCTAGAAGCAGAGAAGAGAGCCAAAGGAATTACCCCTCTCTTCTAGGTGAGGGAGTCACTTTCCCAGGAGGAAACATTGTACCCAGAAGCAAATAGGCTCAGGAGTCAAAAGTCAAGGCAGGAAATAACTTTGAGGAGTATGAACTCTCTGAGTCAAGAAGAGAGAGAAATAGGCTTGGCCATATCAAGTTAAAATGAGAAAAGGCAAAGGTATAAGTGTAATAGAAGAAATTTTAATTAAATCAGATTAGAAACAATATGATAGAAAAAGTACTTCAGTATATGACAGCTATAATTTTGATTCTCTAAAATTAGGTTGAATTGGGAGAGCCAACTTATTTTCATGTTTAATCAGAATTGACTCAGCATGTAATAAGCCCCAATGATACTAAAATTAAAATTAGCTGAACACAGGCACAAAGCTTCTCCCTAAACTAAGAGGATTCATACTAAAAAGTTCTAACAGGAATCCAGGTAGGACTACTGTAAAACAAACAAACAAACAAATTTGATATTGGTATAAGAAGACTTAATTTCTTAGAAAACTGTAAGCCAAAGGTATATGTCAGAAAGGTGCCAAACAGGGTCCTAGTAAAAAGACAGACAGACAGGACAAAGAGAGAGGCAGAGAGAGAAAAGAGGGAGACACACAGAGAAACAGAAAGGTGGGAGAGGGTAGAGAAAGAGTGAGGAAGAGAAGGAAAGAGGAGAGGAGAGAAGAAGAGATGGGAAGGGAGGGGAGGGGAGGGGAGGGGAGGGGAGGGGAGGGGAGGAAGGAACTTGTTAAAAGAGGGGAATAAGTAAGGCAAAGATGGCTAAAGAAGGTACCTGGGAATGAGGTCAAGCAGCAGCAGTAGCAGAGGCAGGACTGTTGAGCCAATGCTTTCTGAGCCACAGGCTTTCATATACAAAAGAATCATGGAGATCTGGTTGTACTGTGTGCAGATAATATATGAATTAATTAATTAATCAATGAAAGGGAAATGTTTATTAATCACTCATTATATGTGAGACACTGAACTAATCTTTAGGCTACAAATAAAAAAGTGACAGTCCCTGTTCTAAAGGAATTTACATTCTAATAGAGAGAAACCATACATCTAGGGAAGTTGTGGTGTCTGGGAAGGAAGTTTTGATCTGATGAGTAAGAGGGATGGTAAGTTGTTCTACAGGGTAGTCAGTTCACACGTACTTTCTTTTTTTTAATGGAAGTATGGTAGTATTGATTTGATTACTCAGAGCAGGAGATTGAAAGGGAGTACAGATAGGCACACATTGAGATGGCAGATGGCAGATGGCTGGAGCAGACGGATTGATGGGTTTTTCTGGAGATCCAGTCTGTATGGTGCTGTTCCAGGTAGGGATAAGGAGAGGCAAATACAAAAAGGATAAGACTCTAAAGGGAAGCCAGAACCAGGGAGAAGGGTTGTTGTCCTTCGTTCTTGGAGAAGACCAAAATGACATCACTACGCTAGAGTAAAGTTTCAGTGTGTCCAATTGTGGCTGATAAGACCAATATGAGCTTGGAATGCTCTACCACAGATCAGGCACAATAGTCTGGGTGAACATTTGGAGTGGTTACTCTAAATTTGTGTATCCTGCATTCCCTTTGAGTTGTTTCAATTCTGCTTTGCTCATATAGCACAGCACCTTCTCTGGTGGAGGCATGCCATGCTGAGCAGTTCTGTGCCAGTGTTTCCAACGTCACACAGTCAATTCCAAATTTCTTGAGAGAGACCTTGAGCATGTCCTTGTACGACTTCTTCTGACCACCATGTGAATACTTGCCCTGTGTGAGTTCTCCATAAAATAGTCTTTTTGGCAAGCGTATGTTTTTCATTTGAACAATGTGGCCAGCCCATCAGAGTTGCAGTGTCTGAAGCAGAGTTTGAACAACCAAAAGTCTTCAAAGCAGAAGTTCCAAGGGTGCTCACTTCCCCCTTTATGCTATCAGTTTTATACTTTTCTGAATATGCACCTGAATCTCATTTACGTTTCCAATCTGTTTTGTAATAAAGACAAAATATTTAAATTCAAAAATCCATTATTAGTCATCTTGGCTGCCAGCAGGGAAATCGACTTGTCTATCCCAAAACAGTTCCTTTAAGAGGTTCCCAAAATGATTATATGTGTGGGGACAAAGTCAGCCAAGGAGAGTATTGTCAAGTCAGAAACTGCATCCTTGTGAGTCCAGTTTCAATAATTAGCTCTGGGTAATGTAAGGAAGAATTTTCTATCTAGAAGGGTTCTTCCAAGAGAATCAAAGGGTTCTTCTTTTAGGGAGGGAGTAAGGAAGAGAACAAGCATTTATCGAAGGCCTACTTTGTGCCAGGCCCTGTGCTAAGCATTATAACAATATAATATTATCACATTTTATCCTCACAACAAATAATATAATATTATCTCATTTTATCCTCACAACAACTTTAGTTCTATACTGATTAATTAGGATTATGCAGAGAGATGGTAATTCCTCTCTAAAGGTTATCTATATTCTCAAGATCTAGAACTGGAAGGAACCTTAATGACAATTAGATCTGGCCTCCTCATTTTAGAGATGAGTTTTGAATGCCAAGCATAGAAAACCATCCCTCTGCTCTTCAATTCTCTTTCCCAGAAAATCCACTGACTTCTGGGCCCCATGCACAGCCAACTTTCTTCTAGGTTCTTTAACAAAATACCTTTAAAAAAAGTGGAATCTCCAATCTGGTTGTGTTTACTGGTAATATTCCTGGCCCTGCCCTTGTGTCCTGAGGCCTGGGCAATGTGTGGATTTTTTTACAACTCTAATAAATAATTACATATGATGCTTACTGCAGCTGATTCCTATTACATCAGATCTCATTAAAATCATGGGTAAGAAAATGCCATTTCTACTCCCAGGACATCGCATCCTGTTCTATAAAATGTTTCCTCATTAGAAAGAATGAACAAATAGATTGGTCATTTCTTTTCTGTCAAAAATAAATAAATAAGAGAACCTTTACCCTCTGACTTAAATAAAACCCTTTGAAGAACTCTTTATGACTTATTAGTTATGAAAGCCTTGGCTAGTCCAGGTTTTAGCCAGGACTAATTGAACTAAAACACCAAAATCAAAACCCTTTCGATGGTATCTATAGTCATTTCAGTTGGAACCTGGGAAACATGCCAGATTTGTGTTATTATATTGCCTGTGAGATTTTCTTCCCATGCCCACCAGTGAAAGATGTCTTTCATTAATGAGAATTCAGATTTAACTATCATTTAACAAAGTGATATATAGATCTATAGAGAGATATAGATATATATAAACCTTACCTGATACCTAAAAAGTAGGTATTTTGTGCATTATTATACCCATTACAGATGAAGAAGCTGAAGATCAATAAGGTTAAATTATTAAAAGAACCAGAATCCAAATCCAGACCTTTTGACTCCAAATCCAGCATTCCTACTATACCACGGCCAGTCTTCTAGACCAGAACTGTCAAACTCAGGTCAGGTTCGCATAACTCCAAGTGCAGGACCAGATTAAAATGTAATTGAGAAATGTTAAACAGAATAAATAAAAATATAATACAGTATCAATCCTGTTAATTTGTGGTTTTTAATCAATATGCAGCCTATACAGATCTGTTTCTTTTTGCATTTGACACTGCTCTTCTAGATGTATCAGTTTCCAAGTATTCTCCAAAACTCCCTGGAATTTTAGAATAGTCTAATGGTCTGGGTAACTTACAGAAAATGGACACAATTGTTTCCATTTCATTAGTCTGTAAGTACTTTGCATCTCCTCAAAGCATTCATAGTAACCTGAAGAATGCCCACATTTTCCTTATTTCTGTGACAAGTGACAAGGCACTCCTTTAACTAAAAGTCCTCTTTGTGGTTCTAGGTGCATTGCTAATGTACCAGTGTTCCAAGGATGCTAATCATCCTCCATGCTAATCATATCAGCTTCCATACTCAATATGGACAGACTAATACAATGGCTATCAGAGATTAAGCAGATGTTTTCTCAAAGCAGAAGATCTGAGTCATAAAGAAAACACTTTAGAAAACTGACTGACCTTACAGTCTGAAAACAAAAGAAAAATTACTAATTTTCACTCGAGTGGATCCTAGCAATGCTAGAGATTTCATTACAGAGATACCAGATGAGCCCTTGCATTTGCACTAGCTTGAGTAGGCTGTGGGCTGGGAACTTTTGATGGAGAGAGAATGAGTCAGCAGGTATTCAGAAGGTTTACTCTTTTGTGTGCCAATAGGTAAGGCTGTGGGGTTTAGGTATAAAAGAGCTAGAGATGTGTTAATAAGAGATTCATTGCCTCAGCCATTTTAGGAACTACAACATTCCTATGAGGAAGACGAAATAGATGGTTGTAGACAGAAATATCAGGTCCAATCCAAGACACAGGTTTGGATGCTGATAGGCCTCCACAATCCCCAGGACATGGAGATGCACTTGGGTCTGCTGCATCACCGTGGAGCTACTAGACTAAATTAGGAGTCTTCTCAGAAAAGGACCCATATCTTGGGGAGAGAACACAAGAAATTTGGATCAGACATGTAATTGATGGCATTGATATAAGCTAGAATAAACAAAATTTCTGAAAAGCCATAAAAGAATAATTTTTGGAATGATGCAGTCAGGACACTGCAAAGCCTAAAGCCACATGGCAAGGAGCTTGCAAAGACAAGAAAGATAAGTTGATGGTGGTGGCATACCAAGAGAAGTATATACTATACTCATTCAATCTGACATTCAGCATGAATATTAATGGGCTTCTACATGAACTAAAATAGAGAGAAACAACAAAACCCAAGGAAGCAGATAAAGTCTGCAGAGGAGGTGTGATATTTCATCAGGAGTTGAGGTCACACTTAACTGGTCTTAAATTTGAACAGGAGTTGCCAGATTTGGATCAGATGCCAGAAAGTCGGTCAATCTGAAAATGTTTGGAGAGCCTTAAAGAGTCATCTAACTTCGTAAAATTCAGCTTGAGTGAACTCCAGAAATCTTCTCTATTGGGTACAGAAGCAACACACAAGACCAACACTGTTCACTCAGAGCCAAAGTCAAGAATTTAGAGAAAAAAAATGCTGAGAATAGAACAATGGTTAGACCTCTCCTTGGAGAAGCCAGGAGTCAGAGGATTTGTGGTGGAAGAAATATCATAATCCTCCCCCTTCCCCCATGCAAGTTAGGTTAATTTCTCCTTAAAAGGCAGGGAGACCATCTTAAAGTCTGGGTTGGTTGGGAGGATTAAATGTTCAGGCTGTTGACATCACTTCCCATTTGCCTGAGCACAAAGCAGTCACAAAGAACTCTAGGGGCATTCTGGAGGGTTAGCACCAATGGAGACCAGCTCTGGCTGATTTGAGGTACAAGCAGCAGATTGGGGCTCAGGAGCAAAACATCTTAAATGTCATCCATGCAAACTGGAAGGAAGATTATAGGAAAACAGAAGCAAGAAAGGGCAGGGAGTATAGCAAGTACGTTGATTCCTCCAACTCTGGGGTAGATCCAGAGAAATTTGACTTTGGTAACTCTTTAGTGCCTAAAGAATAGAAGGACTGGTTGAACCATAATTAGATGTTTCAGAAGGAGAGTAGAGCTAGAGATCCATGATCTTACAAGTGATGCTTCCTGCCTGAAATCCTTCCTTTCCTACTTCCTTACTCCCCCAAACTCTGAGGTCTCAAGGCAGAAAGTCCTGTGGGTCAGCATAGCTTCGAAAAGAACCCATAGGATTCAATGCTAGGAAATAGCTAAGGTCCACAGGACATTACCAAAGGGTCCCTTGGAATTACTAACTGAATCCAAGTTGAGTTTTTAAAAGGGTTCCTAACTATTTGTACCAAAAGGACATAATGAGGCTGCATAGTCCCTCTGTCCCTGGGAGCATCCTGGCTATGACTCTGGTAGAACCTAACTGGGCAAATCCACATTGGGGTTTTTTTTGTTTTTGTTTTTTATTTGGTGTGTGTGTGTGTGTGTGTGTGTGTGTGTGTGTGTGTGTGTGTGAATGGCACCCACGTTCCACATCTCTCTCCATATTCAAGCAAATCCTTCTTGAGTTTACTAATTCCAAGGCTGCCTCAAAGACTCTTGGCTCACTGCCCACCCTCCATCCATTTTATAAATAGCAACCAACTGAGAAGAAAGCAATGAATGAGGAGGAGGAGAAGGAAGTGGAGGAGAAAAACCTGTGAATCTTTGTTCATTGAGTTGCTTCTGTCAGCTGATCTCTGAGCCTGAAATAGCAGTCTTGCAGGGGGCCAGTGGTCTGAGTCAAGCAGGAAAGGAAGCTTTACTTCATGCATCCATGTCAGCCCCTAACCCATCCTTGGCATGGTCACATGAGGGAAAAAGTAGAGCAGAGGAGGGATGAGCCACAGTTATTCAAGGGGGGAAGGACGTCAGCAAGAGGAAGCAAAAAACACTGGAGGTGGGACAGTGCCAGCTAAAAATGAACAGTAAGTGGGCAAGGGGAAACATACAGTATTCAAGTGACAATTCTTTAAAAAGCCTTTTCTTTTACCATGCGCTGGATGGCAAAGAGATGTGGGGATGTGCCAAGGACTGGCAGTGGAGATTAATAAGATTCAGGGGTCTATTTATATTCAGTGTGAACCACACACATTTTTTAAAAAATCAACCCCTTTTAAATATATATATATTTCTATTCTTTAAACCTCTATTTTTGCGTTTTTGCCAGGAAATATTTACTCACTAATATTTTTTGCTTGAGGGAAAATCACTTGCCCAGAATACTATTCCTCTCTGAGCCTCTGTACTCCCATCTATAAAATTTCTCTGACTTAACAAACATTTGTTAAGCATCCGTGTGGCTAAGGCACGTCTCTGGGTGCTAGGGATACAAAAAGGAGAGAGTTCACCCCTAGAGCATAGATCACATGATGACAAGAAGTCATTAAATCTAATCCTCACATTTTACAGATGTAGAAATTGAGGTGCAAAGAGGAGTCACTTGCATAAAGTCACACAGCTGGAAAGGTCTTGAGTCAAGATTCAAACTTTGATCTTCTTGACACCAGGTTCTGTGCCCTATATTTGCCCTCAAAGGGATTACATTTGTTGCTTCAGTCAAGTAACTATGCAAAAAGATCCATAAAGACAAAATAATTTGAAAGCAGAATGGTGTGTGGGGCAGGTGGGGAGGGGGAGGTATTCAGAGAAGCCTTGACAAGGAAAGAAGAGACAATTAAGTTGAACTTTGAAGAAAGAGAAGATTCTCAAAGACAGATGGTGACAGGGGGTATTTTTAATACTGCCTATCTGTGACCAAGTAACATCTTTCCCCTCCTTTACTTGTAAAGTTTTTTCATCTAAGTCATGGATATCACATCTATGGCTATTAATATTTTTATTAGGTCCTATTAAATTCAATCCTTTTTTTAGCTTTTTGAAATATTTTTGCATCCTTATTTTGGCATTCAAAATAACTAACAAGCTATGAATTTGATAAATATTCCCTCTATATCTTTATTCAAGTCACTGAATAAATTGGTAAACATATATTTAAAAAACAAACATCAAACAGAAGGGCTAAAGATAGATCCCTGGATCACTTCATGGCAGACCCCTCTCCATCGACTCATTTATAGTTTCTCTTTGGTCTTAACCATTTAAATATTTCCAAATCTACTGTATCACCATCTAATGCATCCACAAAGACAGCAAGAGAGACTTTCTCGAAAACTGTGATGAAATAATGGCATCTCTCTGATATATCAGTCTAGTAACCTTGTTCAAAAATGAATTTAGCCATGTCTGGCATGACCTGTTCCTGACAGTGCCATGACGGCTTTTAGCATCGTACCTTCCCTAGCCAAATGCTCAAAACCATATCTGGAAAAATACATCTTAGAATTTTACCAGAGTTTGTAGATGCTGCCCCTCTCCATTTTTTTTTAAATTGGGTCTGAACTTGGAGCCCTTTTTATGGCATTTTTTTCTTCTCCGCTCAGCAACCCTCTCTTGTCAGTCCTTTCTCGTCAGTCTCTTGGGATTTGTGATTTGTCTAGTCTGATAATCCAAAATCATTGAGGGTAGCTAGACAAGCCCTTATCATCACCTTGCCAATGTTCAGTTTCAGCTCCCTACTAATCACTTTTATCTTATTTTTCTCAGAACGAAAAACATTTTCTTTGACTGAATCTACAGACACAAAAGAACAGCCAAGTCATTTTTGCATCTTTCCTTTGTCTTTTATCGTTGTCTAACCTCTCCTGGATAACATTCCCATCTCCTCTCTGATCTTGTAGCTAAAGAAACCTTTTGCCACTGGAGTGAGTGAGGTTGGTGACTTTGCACAGCTCTGCCACACTTGTTTTTTTTCCACTTAATAGTATTTTTTCCCAATTAACATGTAAAGATAGTTTTCAACATTCACTTAATAAGATTTTGAATTTCAATTTTTTTCTCCTTCTCTCCCGCCCCTTCCCCCTCTCCAGGATGACAAGCAATCTCATATAGCTCTGCCTCACTTGAATCCAATTCACTTGCAAGTTGTGGCGTCACCTTCCTCATGTCATGATCCTCTTTGAGAATGAAGGACAAACAACAAGACATAAACCTTTAGTGCTCTTCTCTCCCTTTGTCATCATTCTGTGCCTTAGGAGTCGAGAAGACAGAGTCGCTCTTTTGTATTTATCCTCAGTTACCTACTTTTTTCCCCCAATCCCCAATCTACTCTACATAGGAGGCGCATGGTCCTGGGATGGGAGGAGAATGCTGAAGGAGACCACCAGGTCAGGACCCTTTCTCTCCTGCCTACGCTAACATACTTTTGGCAATCCCAAGCAGCAGTTCTAAGGGAGTAGGAATGGATGGGGCACAACAAAAGATGTAGTGAGCTAGTTCCCAAACTAAAATCTCACTTTCAGCAATGAGCCTTTCCAGGCCTGGCTTGGCACTAGCACCTTCACTCTGACATTACCTCCAATTATCCTATGTTTCTCTTGTATGTACGTAATTATCTGTATGTCTTCTTCTCTCACGAGAATGTAAGCTCCCTGAGGGCAGGGGCCGTATTTTTGCCCAGAGCTTAGCACAGTGGCGGCACATAATAAACATTTAACACATGCTTGTTGATTTGACTTGACTTGGAAGATGCAGAGCCTGAAAAGTAGATGGGGGAAAAGGAAATGAAAAACACCCTGCTGCATTTGGGACTGAGCTGGAGATCTTCGCACAAAGGGACCAGACAGAACAATGAAAAGAAAAGGAAGAATGCAGGAAACAACAATAAAAGATAGGGAGAGGAGGAGAAGTCTTGCAATTGACCAAGTAACTCCTTTGGCACCACATGGAAAAAGTGAGAAACGCAAAAGTAACTACCCTACCTAGAGATCAAGACCTATGGTCCAGGTTGCCTCTTAAGGAACTAATTCTTAAAGAATACTAGCAATAGTTTCCCTTTCCCCAAAAACTTGCAGCAAAGAGGTCTATTAGTGAATCAACAAGCATTCATTAAGCACCAACTGTGTACCAGACTCAGCACTAGAATACAAGACATAAAAGAAACCATCACTGCCCTCAAGGAGGTTCCGTTCTACCAGTTTTAGGAGACAACAAGCACATATATAACTATATATAAATTAAGTGTATATAAAATATTCACAAAATTTATATAATCTAAAAGTTAAACCCCATTTTGGGTTTTCTTGGCAAAGATACTGGAATGGTTTGCCATTTCCTTCTTTGGCTCATTTTGCAGATGAGGAAACTGAGGCAAACAGGGTGAAGTGACTTACCAGGGTCACACAGCTAGTAAGTGTTTAAAGCCAGATTTGAACTCAAAGTTTCTTGACTCCATGCCCAACCCTTTGTGCACTGTGCCACCTAGCTGCCCCACATGCACATACACATATACACTAACCAGAGGGCTTGCTAGTGTACACACACATAATCACACACATATACACACATGCGTGTCTATATGTTATATATACCTGTATGCATATAATATGTAATTAATATACACACATGTGTTACGTTTTTCTGTATCCCATATATTGAACTCAAGCCTAGTGTGGAAGTCTAAGGTGTGATGGAACATTCCAGTTACATGTGCAGCCAAGTGACACAGTGGGTAGGTTATCAGGCCTGGAATCAGGAAGACCTGAGTTCAGATTTGTGCACTCCAGGCCTAGAAAATCCTCCCTCTCGCTCTTCTATTTGATTTCTATCCACCCTTTAAGGTTCAACACGATTGCCACCTACCCCTCAAAACCATTTGTGACTTCCCTGAACTCTTCAACTGGTAGCCACCTTTCTCCTGTGACCCCATTTATACTTATCATGTAATACAGGGTATTATGGTTACCAGTGTTTAATTTTTGTCCTCCCTCCCATAGACTATATTCCATGAGGTCAAAGATGATGTCTTCCTTAAACTTTGTGAGTCCTTTCACGTAATATGTATCTAGCAAAGATTTGTTCAACTGAAACAATCAATGAACACTTACTAAGCACCTATGTGCCAGGCCCTGTGCTAAACCTGGGAATACAAAAGACAGCCCCTGCCCTCAAGGACCTTACAATCTAATAGAGGAGACAACATGCAAATTAATACAAACAAACCACACACAAAATAAACAGAAAATAATTAAGAAAGGGAAGATACTAGAATTAAGAGGGGCTAAGAAAGGTTTCCGGTAAAAGATGGGAGTTTAACTGAGACAAAGGAAACCAGGGAATCTAAAGTCCTTGTGTCACCACATGAAATAGGTCAAAACTTTCTCAAAGTTGTTCACTTTAGAACTAATTAGTAAGCAGGAAATGGGGGTTAATAACTACATGATCATCTCCTTATGGATGGAAACCATATTGTCTTCCACTTCTGAAGTCCTATAGTGTCTAATCTTAATCAACGAGCACTTATTAATCACCTACTATTGGCTTTGTACCATCCTAGGCACTTAGGGATGAAAATATGAGAAGGAGGCAGCGTTTGGCCTGATGAGAGAGCTCAGTACAGGGTAACTGCTCACTTAAGCATTTCCAGTTCCTAATAACGTCTGACAGGACCAGACATCCATTTTCCCCATTCATTTATTTTTTCTATGGCACACAAACAAAGTCCACAACCATTCTAATGCATAATGTTACCTCGAATAGAAATGATTCGTTTAACAAATGATTCATAGGAAAATAGCGTTTTGGTCTGGGAGACAAGTTCTGCCCCTGACACCTACTGGCTCTGTGACCCTGGGCCTGTCACTTAAGCTCTCACTGCCTGAGACTATTCTCTAAGACTGTGGAGGAAATTTCCAAACTGGGAGTCATCTTGTGCTGATGAAATCACAGGTCTAGGCCAAAATCACTATTAAAGGATTCAAAATCTAGAGGGAAAATATTAAAAATCAGTTCAATAAATTGTTAATCAGCATTTATTAGGCACCTTATATGTGCCAGGCACATAATAGCATTTGCAAAGTTTCTTCTTTTCAAGGTACCGTGTTAGGTATTGGGGGAAGAAAGATGGAAGGCGAGATCCAGTCGCTTGCCCTGAGGAAGTCTATAGTAGGAATATACACAGATAACTATCTGTGATATAAAAGCCCAGTTAATAGCCACAAAAGATTGAAGCCTAAAGAAAGAGTAGCTCTCTCGGTCACTGGGGACAGAAGTAGCCTGTATCAGCCTCCATGCTCCAGTCATGACCAAATGTCAGCCTTCATTTAATCACCTAAAAGATGCCATTATCACATAAGGAGAGAAATGTTCACAACATGAGTACCACAACTGTGTGGTAATGGAAAGCACATTTTGGAAGCATTTCAGTAGGTCCCCGGTTTGTTTCCAAGAAAGGCCCTGCACAGCCAGTTTGGCATCCCTTAAAAAGATGATGATAGATTGAATATAAAAAATGTACACAAGCTCTAGATCAGACATAAAGGCAAACAAGTCACGCTCTTTGAACAGCAACGGACCAGAAAATGGATTCTCACGAACAGCCCGGAAGTGAGAGTAAAAGTCTGAGCATTAACAAAGCCAAAAAATATCTGCCCTTCAATCTGTCCTCTCCCTGCCAAGCCCAATCCATAGCTACCCACATTCCTTGTGTTGTGTGTCCTTTCCTTCCCGACCCTTCTATGCTATTACATTGTCTACGTCTAAGCCTTTCTCCCCTTGAGGACACTGACAGCTAAAATTGATATTGCCTTTTAAAGTCTTCAAAACATTTTGTCTATATGATCTCATTTGATCCTGACAACAGTCCCATGAGATAGGTGCTATTAGCCAAGGAGAGATTAAGTGACTTGAGCAGGGTCACCCATCTAGTAAGTGGCTTGGGAAATGCAAACACAGGTCATCCTGCCTCTAAATGTAGGAGTACTCTATTCAGGCTGCTAGGAGGCACCATAGTGCACAGAGTGCTGGGCCTGCAGTCAGAAAGACCTTCCTTCACTATGCCCAAAGGGCTATAAAAAAGTGCATACCCTTTGACCCAGCAATACCCCTTCAGTCCCAAAGAGATCAGAGAAGCGGGAGGAGGACCCATATGTACAAAAATATTTATAGCAGTTCTTTTTGTGGTGACAAAGAATTGGAAATCAAGGGGATGCCCATCACTCAGGGAATAATGGCAGAACAAGTTGTGGTATATGAATGTAATGGAATACTATTGTGCAATAAGAAATGAGGAGCAGACGGACTTCATAATAACCTGGAGAGACTTATATAAACTGATGCTGAGTGAGGGGAGCAGAACCAGGAGAACATTGTACGCAGTTACAGACACATCATATCTGTGATGGCTGACTTTGATAGACTGGGCTCCTCTCAGCAATGCAAGGTTATATGACACCTCCAAAAGACTCACGATGGAAAAGGCTATCCACATCCAGAGAAAGAACTTCAGAGTCTGCAGACTGAAGCAAACTACTTGCTTTCTCTCTTTTGTGTCGTTTTGTTTTGTTCCTTCTTTCTCGTTATTCACTCCATTGGTTATAATTCTTCTTTACAACTTCACTAATGTTTAGTTGAGGGTGTTTGTAGATCCTATGCTTGATTGCATGCCATCATGGAGGGTGGGGGGAAGGAGAGGAAGGGAGAGAAAATTCGGAATTCAAGGGATTGTGGAACTGAATGTCATAAACTAAAAGTAAATAAATTTTTAAAAAGAGAAAGACCTTCCTTTAAAGGCCCTTAACTGTGTGATCTTGGGCAACTGCATTAACTTCTGTCTGCCTCAGTTTCCCCACCTATAAAATGGATATAATAATAGCACCTACCTCCTAGGGTTGTTATAAGAATCAAATAAGACAATATTTGTAAAAGGTTTAGCACAGTGCCTGGAACATAAGTGCATGCTATTTAATTGCTTGTTTCATCCCATCAACAAAACAATAAATCAAGCTCTGGTTTGTTGTGCTTGCCAATTTTGGAGTTATAAGTGCCTATGTTGGAAATTTAACCATTTTCTCTCCCAAACTAGCCTCAGCACGCCCTCGACGGGGACAACACTTTATACAAAAACTTTGTATTCTCCAGAAACAGGTTTTCTATGGTTCTCTGTATACATGTTGGTGATAATTTATCTCTAGTCCAAAGATGCGACAAAGTTCCAAAAAGCCCCTCACCAGAATCTTGGCCTCCAAGGGATGAATTTTTTTAACCATAACGACTCATCAAACATTCAAGTAGGATGAGCTGCTAAGGCGGCACCTCCACGCAGTTGTGATAGGTGCTGGGAGATGGAGTATTCACCCCCAAAGAACGCATGAACCTTCCAAAATACACACGAAAATCACAAAATGAGCGACCGAGAACTTATATACAGTAATAGCAATATTGTTTTAAGAACAACTTTGAGCAAGTAAGTCATTTCAACCATTATAAATGCTCAAATTAATGACAAAGGACATGTGAAGGAAGACGCTTTCTACATTCAGAGAAAGAACTGATAAAGAGAAAATGTATAGAATTATTTTACATATATATCCATTTATTTATATATATATATATATATATATATATATATACACATATATGTATGTGTTTTGATATAGAGATAGATATAGATAGATATAAAAACTTGTGTCTAATAGTAGCCAATCTCCAGGGCAGGGGGAGGGAGAAAAAAGAGGGAAAAAAGAAATTTATATGATAAATTTATTATACATTTAAATGGAATAGTAAGCTATATATAATAAATGTGTAGTTTCATGTGTAATCATCTTTTTTTATTCTACTGTGTTATGGAAATGCTTGTTGTATTTCATAAATTTAAAATGAAATAACTAAATTTTTTTAAATGCATATAAAAGTCAAATGAGGTACTGTTGGTATTGATTTCCCAAACTCCGACAGTCCTTGTATTTCTTAAAATTTTAGATTTAGATGACTGGAAAGGACCTCCAAAAGTTTTATGTCTACCTTTCTATTCTATATTTGCATGACTTTTTGCAAATTATTACGTGTCCTCTCCTTCCGTATCTCTGTAGTTGAAAATGACCAGGGTGGCCCAAGACAAGTCTGCAAAATTTAGAACTTTTGCCTTCAGAATCCTTAGTTCCTCTCCCTTCTCCCTTGTCTCCTTCACTCCAGCAGTAAATGGAATTCTTTGACCTCAAATTGGACCTCAAAGTCGGGTCACAGAGGGTAGAAAAGGGCAAAAGGGAGGAATGATGAACATGACATCAGGTGTGGAGGATTCCATGTTAAAAGACAGAAACAAGTAGTCTCCTACTTGGGTAATGTTTGATTTAACGTCTCTCTATAGACCACAGGGGAAGGATGGAGGAGCCCTTCCAGATTCTGGAGTCTATTCACAAGACACACTGGAAACATTGTGTTTCTATTTCACATTCACACCCTGTATGGCACATTCTTAATTTTAGGTCGTTGACTGGAGACCTATTAAGGCTCCCAAAGTGAATCCCAAATATGATCAAGCTGCCATGGTACTAAAAAAATTAATACTTTTGTTTTAAATAGATATTATCAGCCATGCTATCAGCTCTCCGCTTGGTCCACTCTTACCAAAGAATGGGACTCTATCCCCTCTGAACCACCCTGAGCTTTAAAAAGATAAGCCAGCCTTGGCCTTGTATTGCTGGGTTCCAGGCCTCTCTCTACACTTCCCCAAATTTCCTGCCATACCACTAGGGTGTATCTCCTTCTCTCCCCTAGCGGCTCTATCCCTCCCCACCAGCTTCATGTACAGGCATTCCTTGTTTTGTTGTGTTTTGCTTTGTTGTGCTGCACAGATAATACGGTTTTTACAAAGTGAATATTTTGCAAATTGAATGGTAACCCTGCTTCTAACAAATACATTGGTGCCATAATGTGCTCACGTTGTCTCTATGTGACATTTTGGCAATTCTCCCAATATTTCAAATATTTGCATTGTTATAATATCTGTTATGGTGATCTGTGATCATTGATGTTGTAATTGTTTTGGGGCACCATGAACCACACTCATATAAGTCGGTGAACAAAATCAATAAATGTCTATGGTCTGACTACTCCACCGACCAGGTGGGGCTTGCTGTCCCCCAGCTCTCCCCCTCTGCTCAGGCCTCCCCATTCCCTAAGACATGATGATATTGAAATTGGGTCAATTAACACCCCTACAATGCCACTAAGTGTTCAAACGAAAGGAAGAGACAACTGATGCAACAAACTTCACTGTTTTCTTATTTTCAGAAATTGCCTCAGCCACCTCAGCCGTCAGCGCCCACCCGCCTGATCGGTCAGCAGCCCTCCACACAGAGGCAAGACCTTCCACCGGCAAGATTATGACTCATTGAAGGCTCAGATGATGGTTAGCATGTTTTTTAGCAATAAAGTATATTTTAATCCAGGTACATACTTTTTAAGGATGTAATACTATTATACGCTTAATAGATTGCAATATAGTGTAAACTTAGCTTTTATATGCAGTGGGAAACCAAAATTTCTTGTGACTCGCTTTATGGTATTTGCTTCATTGAGGTGGTCTGGAACCCAACCCCCAGTATGTCTGAGGTATGCCTATATTTGCTTCCTCCATTAGAATGTAAGCTTCTTGGTGGCAAGGACTAATTCATTTCATTGTATTTGTGTTCCCAATGCTTAACACAGTGCTTAGCACAAAGTAAGTCCTTAACAAATGCTTTTTTCTATCTTTAACTAAACAGGTACAAAAAATCAACCAGTCTTCAGAAACTTTATTCACAAGTACTTGGTCCAATGAAAATCGTAATCATCGTTTGAGAACTCCATTTCTTGTGAGATGTATAGCCCCCCACAATTTTGATGAGGTTCAAAGACTTTAGGTAAAACATTTTATCTTAACTCTGCTCCTTAACTTACCTTGGCTACATGACTTTCTCTGAGACTCAGTTTCTTTCTCTATAAATTGAGAGAGTTGAACTAAATGACCGTCAAGAGTCCCTTCCAACTCTAAAGCTATAATCCCATCATCTCTGACTCCAATGCCAGCCCAAACACTTGCCAGTAGTTGACCTCTCACTTCTAATGTGGTCCTGAAATGGAAGAGGAGAAAGAGGGAAAGGAAATTCTCAGGATGAGATTTCCTTATAACTGAATTTTTCTCAGCAATATTTCTGCTTAAATTCTGGCCCTAAGACTGCTTAATGTCTCTGGCACCCTGGCACAAACCAGGCTGTTAGCAAATTCCTTTATTTCAGAGAGCAGAAAACAAAGCCACCTCAATTGAGTTACAGTTCATTTCTGCCATTATGCAATAGTCATTGTCTTTCCAAAATTGGTTATGCTAGCTCTCGTCCTCAGACTTGGGGTTAAGTAATGTTTCATTCCACCCATTAGCTCAGGTCTCTATGGATTCTTGGCCTGACAGATTGTATCAGACCACTCTAATTGGTCTTTAGCTTTAGAAATCCACCACTAAAGCTGTTTACCTTATCAACTCTTGCTCTCCCTTAACTAAATTTCTCTGTAATGATTTCCAGGGGCAGGAAGGACTTTTTTCCAGCCATTGTTAAAAAGTTTGTTAGCGATACATCTTATGGGGTATTATTTATGTATGAGGTCAATTATTTATATGTACAATTCTTTGTATTCTTTATATTTTCTATTTTTTTTTATTTTTTTTTAAATTTTATTATAGTTTGCATCATTCATTTCCACAAGATTTTGAGTTACATATTTTCTCCCCGTCTTTCCTCCGCCCACCACCCCAAAACAGCCATCCCAGTGTGTCCCCCCTCCACCAGTCTATTCTCT
>CM053580.1:312050626-312073882 GCA_028627135.1 Pseudochirops cupreus | reverse complement strand
AGCACTGGCCTGAAAACAATCGCTAAGTCCCCCTGCTGTCTGCAGGCTGCAGGCGGGAAGCTACAAAGCAGAGGCGGGTGCAAAACCTCTGCCTTTCGCTTTTCCACTCTGGAGGCCTTTCACGGGACTGCTTATCTCCCCCCTCTCGCAAATCCCACTCGCAGCTGCTGCTAATCCACTCACCTGAGAGGCTTCTCCACTCCTCCCGTCCAGTCGCCCCCGGGGCACAGCCGCAGCTTCAGGGCAGGCTGGTTTCAGTTTGCAGTGCTGATATGGTTCCTCGTAGCTGAGCTGACTTTAGTGGGAAGTATCTTTGTGTGCGTTTTGGAGTTCTAGGATTGGTTTAGAGTCCTGTTTTATGGGTATTTGGGGGTGGCTATGTGAGAGCTACAATATGTTGCTGCTGCTATGCCGCCATCTTGGCTCCGCCGTATTCTTTATATTTTCAAAAAAATCACAACCTCTTTTTTCAAGTTATTTCTTAAGCCAGACTCATGAAATGAGGAAACACTGTCCCCATTTTATAAAGCTAGTCAGCGGGTGAATGGTTCTCAAGACAGAAGTAGACCTTTCCCTTCTCCATATGCTTTTCCTTCTCCCTAAGTTCCAGGAGGGACAGCTAGGTGGCACAGTGGATAGAGTGCTGGGCCTGGAGTCAGGAAGACCTGAGTTCAAATCCAACCACAGGCAGCCATTTACTAGCTGTGTGACCCTGGGCAAGTCACTTAACCCTATTTTCTTCTGTTCCTCATTGACAAGGAAATAGCAAACTACTCCAGAATCTTTGCCAAGAAAAATCCCAAAATGGCCTCACTAGGGATTGGACACAACTGAAATGACTCAACAACAAAAAACCTCCAGAAATACTTCTCTTTGAAACCTTAAAGTCAATCCTAGATGCTCCTCATTACTTATTGCCTTTTTTTTTAAGGACTGGTTTAAGAACAAAAGCAAATAAAAAAATAAAACAACCTCCCATTTCTAGAATAAGTGTGGTCTCAGACAATGTAGACTTCAGACAAATTCATTAACTTTTCAGAATCCTCAATTTCCTCATCTATTGAATGAAGGAGTTAAAATTAGATGATGTTTAAGATCCTTTCCAGCACCGAATCTAAAACCCAATGATCCTATTATCTCATCCATCTCAATGGATCAATCAAGTAACTCATTAAGTGCCTACTATATACCTTAACATATCAGTAGGTACTATGAGGCACACACACACACACACACACACACACACACACACACACACACACACACTGACCATATCATACGTACCCATAAGGAGCCTGACAACTAGTAGACCCAAGTGCTGAGCTCTGGTGAAGCTTCTACCTCATCTTTCCTCCATTTTGATTTTTGTCTTGCCAGTGGATTCCCAAGATTCTGGAAAAGAGAGTGAGGCTGACATCTTTGTGAAACTGCCTCACTTAGATCTAATTCACTCAAGAGTCAAGACATCTCCCTGTAATGTCACCGGTCCTCTTTGGAAACAAAAGACAAACAACAGTAATATCATAGTCTATTCTCTTCTCAAAACCCACGAGAGAAGGGTGACCTCCTCTGGTAATCCATTCCATCAACTAACATCTTGATAGGTCAATGGCATATTTTGCTAATTATCACTTTGCTTGCAAAGAGCACTGACTCCAAGGATCTGGGTTCAGATACTCATTCTTATGCAAACAGTTCTCGGGCAAGTCATTTAACCTACCAGGCCTCTGTTTCCCCATCTACAAAATGAGAGGACCAGATGACCCCTGAGGCACCTTCCAGCTCTAGGATTATGATCTATAAGATCCTTAGGGGTAGGAAACACATCTTTTACTTCTTTCACCTACCCATGAGTCCCCTCATTCAGCAAACATATTGACTGACTGAAACAGGACTCTATTAAAAACTCAATACTTACCATATCAATAGTAGCCAACACTGACACCCTTGAAGGCTTGTGAAGCACTTCCTATTGATTATCCCACGTGAGCTTCACATCAGTATCAGATTAGATGACATTTAAGATCAATATGAGACAAGCACTATAAAAGGTTTTGTATGTCCATTTTACAAATGAAGAAACTGAGGCTCAGAGAATAACTTGCCCAAAGTCACAGAGCCAATGGTGTCATTGAGTGTGACTCCCTCATTCTATAGAGAAGGAACCTGAGCCTCAGAGTGACTAACTCATAGCCAAGGTAAGTTAAGGAGCAGAGTCAAGATGTTTCCCCTAGGGACAGCTAGGTGGCACAGTGAATAGAACACCGGCTCTGGAGTCAGGAGGATCTGAGTTCAAATCCAACCTCAGACACTTAACACAAAAAACTAGCCATGTGACCTTGGGCAAGTCACTTAACCCCAACTGCCCTGCCTTCTTCTCTCAAAAAAAAAAAAACAAAAAAATAAAAAGTTAAAAAATAAAATGAAAAGATGTTTCCCTTAAAGTCTGTGAGACTCACCAAAGCTATGGGAGGCTATACATCTCACAAACCCAGGTCGTCTGGCTTAGATCCAGGATTCTGACTGCCTACATCACCAGTGTGGTCTTTAGTATGTCGGAACAGATAAACATGGGACAGGGAGTAAAGGGGATTTGGCTAGGGGAAATCACATGATAGTAAATATTTCCCACAGTGGAAGATGGTATCAATCAATAAAGCCCCTACTGTGTTCTAGGTACTGTGCTAAGCTCTATACAGTAGAAGTAACATTTTAATTAATCAAAGTACATGAGGAATGAACTATATTGATCATTCCCCAAACATTCTAGCAAACTTAATATTTTGGAGCCTTGAGCATTCACTGGAAAGGCATTTGTGTTTTATTCCTTGTGGAAAATGCTTCTAAAACATGCTAGTCTGCTTTCAAACACATTTGAATCTTTTTTTGGCTATCTGGGATATGGCAGTACCTCAGTGTGGGGGTTCCAAACATAAGTTCTGATTGAAGAGGACTGAAGATATCACGATCACAGATTTAGAGCTGGAAGGAGCTTTAGAGATCTAGTCCAGCCCTTCCTTTTACAAATGGGGAAACCAAGGCCTACCTTTGCTCAAGGTCACACAGGTACTAAGTAATAGCTGTCTCCCTAGGGGTCTCAGAAGCTTGAATGGTCTGGAATCCATAGCATGGAAAATATATGTGTACATATGTGTGTATATGTGTGTCTGTGTGTGTGTGTGTGTGTGTGTGTGTGTGTAAAATGAAGTGTGTATATGTATCTTGTTGTTTTTGTTGTTATTCAGTCTTTCCAGTTGCATCCAACTCTTTGTGACCCCAGTTGGGATTTTCTTGGCAAAGTTGCTGGAGGGGTTTGCCATTTCCTTCTCCAGCTCATTTTACAGATGAGGAGACTGAGGCAAACAGTTAAGTGGCTTGTCCAGGGTCACACAGCTAGGAAGTGTTCAAGGCCAAATTAAACTCAGGAAGATAAGTCTTCCTGACTTCAGGCCCAGTACTCTCTCCACTGTGCCTCCACTGTGCAGATAGGCAGATGAGAGAGAGAAAGAGAGAGACTAGATTTAGACATGTGTGCGTTATATATGCATGTAAACGTGCATGTGTATGTATGTGTATGTATATCATGCATATATGTGTATGTATATGATGCCTGTATGCCTGGCTCTGTTTCTTTCCACCCTGTCTCCTGTCATCATCCACCATGACAAACTAACTCTGATCTCAGGACTCCTCAACCCCCTCACTTCCAATGCCTTTCCTGCCCACTTTGGTTGAAGCAGTCAGAAGCAGAATCCATCTCCAGCCCCTGGTATGACTCAGAGCTTCTCTACCTCTCACCCACCTTTCTTTCTTGACAGCAGAGCAGCTCACATGTCTTTCCCAGCTTCTCATCTGCCCAACCCCATTGTCATTGCCTTCTAGTTGGTCCTCTTGAGGATCCCTTCCTTGTGTGTAGGTTGCAACAAAATTAGACTTTAAGATATCCAATTGATAGCACCTCAGTGTGCTTTAACACATAAACTCCACATTGGTTCCTGCTCAGGAAGATGCCAAAGCTTCTCCATTTCTCTGTTCATTTCTACCCAGTCACTATCCCAAGTCTTAGAATTTGTTTCTGATTCATTTAAACTTTGATGGTGACTTTTTTTTCTATAGTAGCTTTGTCTTACCTGATATTATACTTTTTCTGATAAGAGGAGCATTCTTTCAAGTTGCCAGAAAAGTCAAATAAGACCCTTTCAATAATTAATTCCCAGTAATTTATCCCAAGGTGAAATACTTGAGGGAAATCGAAATCATGACATTAACCTGTGAAGAATGAACAAGTCCAATCCATAAATGGGCAGTGCATGAAAGGCAAGCTTTCCAAAATAAATGGCTTCTAGGAAATGTCAACTTTCCCAGAAAGTTCAAGGTCACATGGTGAAATACTTTGGATTTTATAGAATCACATGTTGTTTTCAAAATAATCAGCTGAACTAGTAAAAACGAACTGGACTCCTCCCAAAGCACAGTCTCTCATCCTGATTAAGGAAATTTTATCCAAGCAAAGATTCTATAGTTCCTTGTCTAGAGCCTACATTTCCTGTTTTCCATTCTGCTAAAGTGGAAAACAAGTGGGGTGAGTATGTATTAGCCCCTGTCATTTCTTCTAGCTCCATCTTCTCTCTCTCTCTCTCTCTCTCTCTCTCTCTCTCTCTCTCTCTGTCTCTGTCTCTGTATCTCTCTCTCCCTCCCTCTCTCTTTCTCAGCATTTTCAGATGTAAAAAAAGTGTAATTTATAGGAAGTTGGAAACCCTTCTCTATTTGCTCCGCATGTCTCAGCCAATGTGCTTATATATTTGCTAGACTTGGAAGTTCAGTACCCTAACACAAACCATCTGACTTTGAGAAATCAAACACTAACAGGGAATCAGCAACAGATGATCATTGGGCATTCCCAGAGTTCATTACTTTGAACATGAATGTATCCTGCCCAGTAACTGTTCATGAGAGAATTGTGAGGCTTTTGTGGATTTTTTTTCTTTTTCAAAATCTAATGAATTGAAAGGGAGGAATCTATCACTTATGATTAGTTGCTAAATTCTCCCTTGCCCTCCTCCCCCCCTTCCTAAATACTAAGAAAATCATTCCTTTTTTCTTCTCCTTTGTCTCTCTCTTCCTTTTCCTCTTTCTTTTTTTTCTTTCTCTCCTTTTTCTCTCCCTTCCTTCCTTCTTTCTTCCCTCCCTCCCTCTCTTTTTTCTTCCTTCTTTCCTTTTCCTTGCTTTCTTTCTTTTCCTCTCTTTGTTCCTTTCTGTTTTCTTTCTCTTTGCTCTTTCCCTTCTTTCTTCCCTTCTTTTTCCTTCCTTTATTTTTTCCTTTCTTCCTTTTTTTGCTTCTTTCCTTCCTTCCTTCCTCTTTTTTCTTTCTTTCTTTCATCCGTTCCCAAGAGAGGGTCTCCCTATCTCACCAAGGCTGGAAGTACAACAATCACTTATGGGTCCATTGTCAACGCTGATTGGTACTGAAGCCTTAACTTGTTCCATTTCTGTCCTGGAAGTTTATTCCTCTTAGATACCCTGGTGGCCCCAGCTCTTATGGAGTGAGGAGGGGGTCACTATACTGGGGCCAGACAGTGCAGACACTAATTGGCTTTTGGTGCTAATGCAACTCAGAACTTCCAGACTCCAGGGATCCACCCTAGGAGCCTACTAGCCCAGCAGTAAGGAGCACAGGTATGCATCACCATGCCCAGCCAGTCCTTTCTGAAAAGAATGGTAATTAATGATAGCAAATAACTTGGAAATTTGGGAGGTTTGATGAAGTGAGTTGTGATCAGGTTCAAAAAGAGGTGACTGTGAATTTTTTTTCACTCTGCAGAGGTTAAAACATAGCAACCACAAACAGAATGCTCCAGGAGAAGGAAGGCAACATCGAGTACAAATGACTTGAGTTTCCTATACATCTTTCTAAGAGTGAATTTATTTTTATGATCTATATAGTTAAAGTGGGGAAAAACACAACTGTAGAGTGGGAAGTCCTCAGTTCAAATCCTACTTCTGACATTGCTTGAGTGCGGTTAGACAGATCGCTTAACCTTGATGTGTATCAATTTTCTCATCTGTAAAAGGAGGAGGTTGACTTAGATAGCTTTTGAGGCCCCTTCCAGCCCTAAGTTTATAACCCAAAGATCCAATGAACTGGTTTCATATCCTGAATCTGCTAGTTACCAGCAGTTGGTCTGCAACAGAGTTATAAGGTGCCATTTTTTTACCTGGAGCAAAATGGGCAGGAGGAGAAGCTCATCATTGATGTGGTCACCTAGGGAAGGGTAGAGACCACGAAATGGGTGTGGCTGCCAGGGGGAAGGAAGAATGCTCCCAGGATGGTGCTAACAGCACCTTCTAGATTTTGGCACCCTTTATAGAGCAAGTTGGGGCAACTATGTGTCTCAGCGCTCCTGGCCCTGGAGTCAGAAAGATTCATCTTCCTAAGTTCAAATCAAGCCTCAGACACTTCCTAGCTTTGTAACCCTGGGCAAGTCACTTAACCCTATTTGCCTCAGTTTCCTCATCTGTTAAATGAGCTGTAGAAGGAAATGGCAAACCACTCCAGTATCTTTGTCATTAAAACCCCAAATGGAGTCACAGAGAGTCAGACTCAACTAAATAATAACAATAACAAAAAACCTCTATTAGTAATTATTTCCTAACAGAGTAGTTTTTTTCCATATCACCGTATTTTCCATGTGGTTAAAATCTTCCATTCTATAACTGTGCAGAACTTCTAAAGTTCTGAAAAAATTCTCTTGAACCAAACAAAGAATTCTGTAGATTTCCACCAAGGGAGAATCCTTACAAATCCAATACAGGGATGTACTAGAACCAACTCAAAATGACCAGAGAGAGCCTATTGTTAAATTTTCAGCATGAATATCAACACTTCAGAAGTCCATAATGCTATAAATCAGGGCTCGATTTATTGTTTTATTGATTGTCTAGACCAAAGAAAATGATGAAGTAAATGTTAATAATAAAAATTAAACTTTAATATGTGTTGTATATACATTTCCCTCTGCTCACCCCATCCCTAGAGAGCCAGTTGTTAAAGCAGCATAACCCTAGATTACTAGGCTCAGGCTTGGAAGTACCTACCAGAACTTGTATTTCTTTGGCATGGTTTTCAAAGACTCACGGTCATCTCCATGTCACGAGGAAGCATCAGAGAAGGCCTTTAATGGATGTCGAAGTTGTAGTGAGATTTTACGAAGAGAACTGTGTTTTTAATCCAAGCAAGGAACCCTTTTCTTCATTATGCTGGGATGATCTTCAACCATGTTCTCTTTGGCCCAGGCTTCAGAAGTAACAAAGACCAAATACACTCTGAGCATTCTGAGAGAAGATCCAGGAAAAATAGGTTATTCTTAGTGCTGTATATGTTTTAATTTCTTTGTTCCTGAAGATAGGCTTCTCTTTTGTCTCTGGTCAACAAAATTTGAACTAAATCAAATGTAAAAGACCATATCCTATTAGTATGAGTTTTGCAGATGGTTTCTCCTACAGTAAGCTCTCTGTTTATGGTCCAAAATTGCTATCCCTGAACAACATCAAATTTCATTTCTAAAATCTCCTGAGCTAAGTAATAGAATAAATGAAACTAATAACATCAACATGTATTTAATCATGTTCCAAAGGAATCTCTAGCCGCTGTCTCCTGAGATGAATTATGTGAAGGCAGATGAGCTAACCAATGTGTCTTTTTCATCACTGAAAATACTGATAAGCTGAGTTAGTTATTAAAGGATGGCCTCTAACGGAAAGAAGGGAAAGTGGACTTTTCACTTGTTGCCACATTCATTTCTAGAAACTGTATTGTAGAATTCGTAACCATAGGTGGGAATGATGAGACCCTAGGGGAAAAAGCAGCCATTCCACCTCAGAATGACTATTCTACCACAGCTAAAGAAGAAAAAAACTGGGCATAACCTAATATGCATCAAATATTTTTGAAGAGTAAGCATCATTGAATACCAAGAAAGGATAGGGAGGATCCCATGGCCTGAAATTTTTCCATAAAAGCTCAAAAATAAGTGGAATATACTTAAATAAATAAATAAATAAATTCTAATGTTGTTCAGTTGTGTCCAACTCTTCATGATCCCATAGACCATACTGTCCACAGTATGATCTATTTGTCCTCTTGGCAAAGATATTGGAGTGGTTTACCATTTCCTTCTCCAGTAGATTTAAACAAACAGGTTAAATGACTTGCCCAGGGTCACACAGGTAGCAAAAGTCTGAAGTCAGATTTGAATTCTTCTTCCTGACTCTGGGCCTGATACTCACTGAGCTACCGAGCTGCCTCCCAAATTCTGAAGACACAAATACAAAGGATTATGTACAAAATCAGTCAATCAGTCAACCAATCAATCTCTGAACAAACATGAAGTACCTACTGTGTGTCTGGCCCTGTATTAAGTGCTGGGGATATACAAAAAAAAGGTGGGAAAGTCCCTATTATGAAGGACCTTGCATTTTCTTGGGGGAGACAACACATACACATACCCTTACAGACAAAGCATTTAGGAGCAGAGGAGAAGGGCAGGAGGTGGCTATGAGGGTCAAGGAAGGCTTCATACCAAAAGTGACTCCAGCTGAGTGAGGAAGTTCAAGATTCCAAGAGGCAAAGGTGATGGGGGTAGGGGATGGAGAAATACATGCTGGTAACTGTTTAACAACTGGCTCTCTAAGGAGAAAAAAATGTACACTGACATACTTTTAAAGTTTAATCTGCCTTATTAACATTTTTCCATCATTTTCTTAAGTCTAGAGAATCAATAAAACAATAAAACAAGCCCTAATTTACCACATTTGCCAGTTTTCAGGATGTAAATGATCACATAGAAAATTTAACAGTGAGTTCTCTTGAGCCAGTTGGACCTGGCACCCGCAGACCCCTGATTCCAGGAATGGGAGACAATGAGTACAGAGGCATGGATATGGAGTGTTATTTGTGAGTAGTGGTAAGAAGTCTGGTTTGGCCAGATCATAGAATATGTGAAGAGGAGTAATGTGTCAAAAGACTGGAAAGATAGATTTGGGACTCATTGTGAAGAGCTTTAAATGCCAAACAGACGAGCTTATATGTTATCCTATAGGCAATAGGGAGTCACTGGTAAGACCTGACCTTTAGAAAGATCACTCTGGCAACTGAGGGGAGGAAGGATTAAAGAGGGAAAAGACATGAGACGGAGAGACCAATGGAGGCTATTGTCATAAATCAGGTGTGAGATGTTGAGAACCCATACCAGGGTGGCAGTTGTGTGAGTGAAGAGAAGGAGATGGATGTAAAAGAGCATGGAGGAAAAAATGAAAAGATTTGAGAGCTGAATGGATATGTCAACTGAGGGAGAGTGAGGAGTCAAGGCTGATGCCAGAATTAAGAATCTGGGTAATTAGGAGGAGAATGATGCTCTCAACAGAAATTAGGAAGTTCAGAAGAAGGATGGCTTCAGGGGAAAAAGAAAATGAGTTTTGCTTTGGATACATTGAGTTTGACATACCAGTGAGATGTCCAATTTAAAATTCCAATAACCAGCGGATGATGTGGGACTGGAGCTAATGAGATAGATAACAGTTGGTTTTATTGGTTTGGGAGTCATCTGCCTAGAAATGATTGATAATTAAACCCAGGGAAGCTGATGCCATTGTCAAGTGAAAGAGTACAGAAAGAAAAGAGGATGCAAGACAGAGCCTTGGGGTACAGTCACAGTAAAAAGGCAAAACATATGAAATGATCTAGCAAAGGAGATAAGAGCAGCTGGATGTGATGTTGTTGTTCATCCTTCCTTTCAAAATGAACCAATGACAGCATGGGATACTGACTTGACTCATGCGTGAATTGGATTTAAGTGAGGTAGAGTTGCAAAACATTATCAGTTTAACTCTATCTTCCAGTGTCGTCAAAGTTCAGCAGCAAGACAAAAAGTCAAGATGACTGGTGGCAGTGGATGATCTTGGCATCTTCAACGTCTGACCAATCTTTAAGTGTTCCACAGCACCTGTGTCAGCCACCCTCGTGGCCTTTGGAACAAATTGTTCTCATTCACTCATTCTACCAGGAAAAGTCTTCACATGGTTGGGATAAACAACCCCTATCTTACTGATGGTTTTGAGGCCCATTGGGTTACCCTCAACCTAGTTTAATCTATCTAGCCAGACAGTTTGCCAAGATGTGGCCAGTGTGCATGTTACAACTTCTTGGAGCCACAAGTGAGAGCTGGGTGATAGGTGGACACCAAAGGTGGATGAGCAGCTCTGAAAATAGTTCAGTAAGTCCCTACACCACAGGTGCTAGTCCTCTATGGACACCCTATACAGCCCTGATGGACATATAGGAGAACCAAAAATGTGTTCAGTTGGGTCTAATGCTGAAGAGAGTTTCAGAAAAGATGAGAGCTGAGAAAAGACCATCAGGTTAGAGAAGCCCTTGCACAGAGAGTCATTCCAGTTCAATGATGAGGTTAGAAAATAAATTGCAAAGGGTTGAGAAATAAGTGAGAGGAGAGAAAGTGCGGACAACACAGACAGCTTTTTCTAGAATTTGACTACAAAAAGGAGGGGAGATAAAAATGATAATTTGAGGAGATGGTAAGGTCATCTGTTTTGGGCAGTTTTTATATGCTTGGAAATTAATGGCATTACTATATGCCCTTCCATCAGTCTTATCTAAAAAGCAGTAGAGGTGTTTGACTTCCCTTAGAACTTTGAGTTCAGGTGACAGTAGGATCTACTTTGCTGTTCTTTCCAAACAATGCAAGTCAGCTAGAGTAATTTTGTTTTGGTTGGAGTCATATGAGTCTTTTTAGCTCATGGTGTAGAGAAGTCTGAAGAGTTCCCCATGGGGTACTTTACAACACATAGTTGTTTCCAGCTTTGAGTAGAAGAAGCACTGACTTTGGAATCCTACCTTGAACATGTACCATTTATGTGTCCTTGTCACTTCCTTTAACCCACATTTCTTCACCTGTAAAATAAGAAAGTTGGACTAGATGATCTATGAGATCTCACCAGACTTTAGATTGAGGGGTAGAGGAGAAAAATAAAGACAGCTTTGAGCAGCGAAAAAAAGCATTCATTGGGGCAGCTAGGTGGCACAGTGAATAGAACACCTGCCCTGAAGTCAGGAAGACCTGAGTTCAAATCTGACCTCAGACACTTAACACTTACTAGCCTTGTGACCTTGGGCAAGTTATTTAACCCCAATTGCCCAGCCTTTCCCCCTTCAAAAATTAAAAAAAAATTCAAAAAAATTGTTTTAAGCACTTGTGTGGGGGTCAGAGCACTGGATTTTAGTTCAAATTCTGTCTTCATTTCTTAATAGCTCTGCAACCTTGGTCAAGCTACTCTTTGTGCCTCCATTTCTACATCTATACAATGAAGGGTTTGGATTAGATGACCTTTGAGATCCCTTCCAGCCCTAAAACCTCTGACCCTATGATCCTATATATCATCCTGAAACAGTCTTTCATAGCAACCTGCTAGCCATAGCCTCCTTCTTGCTCATTTAATTCTACATTATGGTCAAACTGCCTGCAGATAATAGGTGGCTGTTGTTGTTCAGTCACTTTTTCAGTCATATCTGACTCTTCATGACTTCATTTGGGATTTTCTTGCCAAAGATACTTTAATATTTTACCATTTCGTTCTCCAGCTCATTTTACAGATGAGGGAACTGAGGCAAACAGGGTAAAGTGACTTGCCCAAGGTTGGACTGCTAGTAAGTGTCTGAGGCCAGATTTGAACTCAGGAAGATGAGTTTTCCTGACTCTAGTCTCAGCACTCTCTCACTGTGCCACCTAGCAGGCCTCGCTGCCTGTAGATAATTAAGCAATGCCTAAACGTTCCACAGTATACTCTCCACAGAGGACTACCAATACACACATTGATAAGATCTTACTTTTAAGTAATACTCATGGCTCAAGATAAGAAAATCCTTCTCACCCTAGTTCATTAGCCTCATCCCCTTTGCCAATTTAATTCACAGTAAATGTCATCCCCCAGTGACCATCATAAACATGATCCAGAAGCCCCCAAAAGCAAATATAAAATAACTTGAAAGTTTTGTAAATGTGAATCCTAAGGGATCCACCCCAACTCCCCACTCCCGGTCGCTTATCTCTTCCAGCAAACAACCCTGATCAGAGCTCTGGGCACCAAGAGGAGGCAGCAGCAGAGTTGAAAATGTCCTCAGTTGTACCTTCCAGGACAAATCTCCCTTCGCAGGAGAGGCAGCTTAAATGATGAGTCCTTCTTCCCGGAGGACTGACAATGCTTAAATACAGGGTATCTTTCCTTTCTTTCTTAGTAGCTACTTTTCAATTTCCTCCAAATGACTGGAACTTCCAGGTCATGACAACAAATTTCCAAATGGGAAATGGAGTTTTATCAAGATTGAGAAAATAAGACCACAAACATGAGACATCTTCAAAAGAGCAGTCTGGGCTAACAGCTTAATAAATAGGTCTCCTCTCCAGAAAGAGGCAAAAATAGTATGAGTGACAATCCTCAGTTAAAAAGAGATGTAACGGAACCAACTCCTGGCCCTTAACTAGAGAGAGCTGGAATAAAAATGTTCCTTTAAGAATCAGGAGACCACAGGAATGGTTCACCCTTAAGAAGGCTTAGAGCATAGATTTAGAAGTACAAGGGACCTTAGAGGCCATCTAATCTGACTACCCAGTTTTACAGACAAAGAACTGAGTCCCAGTGAGGTCGAATGGTTTGTCCAAGGTCACAAGGTAGAAACTAACAAAACTAATATTTCAACCTAGTCCTTCCTAATACAAATCCAGTATTTTCCACCATACTCAAGATGCTTCTGAAGTGTTTCATTTCAACCATGCATAGGATTGGGATGTGTTCTATGTTCCAACCCGTCACAAAATAAGCTATGGTTTGAAGACAGTGACATTTCAGAACATTGTGCTACAATAGCTGTTTTGCTCACACTAATTGTTCCCTTTGCTGATTCTTAGCTGTTGTTAGACTTAATGACCTCTGAGGATCATTCCAGGTCTGTCATTCTAGATTCCTATGACACCATTTGTTTGCTGACCTACAGACATGGGACAAGTCTAAGAAAACACCATTGGTGATAGGAGTATTCTTGTTTGGATGTGGGGGAAAGTTCTACCCATTACACTTGGAACTATATTCTATCCTGAGGCTGTAACCAGTCTGATTTCTCTCAATGGGATTCTTAGATTTTTTCATCCACATTATAGAAGGGCACCCTTTCCCATAATTCATTAATTTCTTTTTTGTATTTCAAGGTTCCATGATTTCATTCATCTGAATCTCTGCCAATGCAGGCCACAATTTATCTACAATTGGACAGATCATATTCAAGGGTTGGGGTGGACCAAAAATAATCAGCTACCACAAGGTCAAATGGTAAGGAGCTAACCCAAATGTAGCTGGGTGTGCCCAATAACAATAGCACAGGGTTATTGTGAGGGTCAAATGAAAAAGCATTAAGCAAACCTTAAAATGATATATAAAAGTGGCCTATTATTGCCAACAGAGCTCGAGGTTCAGGCAAGGAAATGAGGTCTAAGGTCAGGAAGATGTTTCCAATCGTGGGAGAAAGAGGGGGGTCCAAGTTGAACCAAGGGTCTGAAACAACTTGGGATGCTCACTCGCCTGTGTAGTACTGCCCCTGCCTTCTCTGACATGAGCTTCAGTTGACAGCCCCCGTGAGGCTAGAGTTGTCCTTGAGGACAATGATTATCTTTGAGTCTTTAAAATGACTATTCTTACTTTAAAAAGGCAAACTTCATAGAGACACGTTGGCCAAATGAAGTGTGTACTCAGTGGTTCAATTTGCAAACGTGAAAAGCTTTTCCACTTCAGAATTTTATGGCCAGTTTGCTAAAGTTTATCAAAGGAATGTTTTCAATTATCAGTGTAGAGTAGAGTGACAGGCCAAGGGTAATATAAATAAAGGGTAATAAAAATAAAAATATATATATAAATAAAATAAAGGTAGAGCATCGATCAGTGCCATAGAGATAGAAGAGTGCAGGTATACACTGAGATTCCATCTAAAGAACCTCTCTTATTGAGGCTTACCCCTTCACACTTTGTTGTGATTGTTCAGTGGTTTCAGTCATATCTGATTCTCTGTGACCCCATTTGGGGTTTTCTTGACAAAGATACTAGAGTGGTTTGCTATTTCCTTCTCCACCTCATTTGACAGATGAGGAAAATAAGGCAAACAGGGTCACACTGCTAGTAAGTGTCTGAGGCCAGATTTGAACTCAGGGAGATGAGTCTTCCTGACTCCAGGCCCAACACTATTCATTGTGCCACCTAGCTGCCCATCCCTTCCCACAGAGAATTACTATCTGAAGGACCCCGAGAGTCATTTAGATTCTCTGGGTCTCATGTCCTCATCTGCAAAATGAAAGAGTTTGACTAAATAGCCTCTGAGGTCCCTTCTGATTGTAGATCTGTGAACCTACAAAGGCCCAGGTCTCCCGTAACTCTTCTACCATAACTCTTCCCTGACCACTCCAACTCACAGATATCACCATTCAGGAAATTCCAAGTATCTCATACCACCTAGCTATCTTTCTTCTGAATGACAGCTGTCTTTCAGCTAGCTACTGATATAAAGCCATCCTACTTAACAATTTTAAAATTGTGTGTTGGTAGGTCTCATTTCTAGGGAGAAGATAGTACTGTGCCAGTCAAGGACACCCTGGAGCCATAAGGCATATTAGTGCTTTCATTGATTGAAGTTTGCTCCTATGATGGTGATGATGATGATGATGGTGATGATGATGGTGATGATGATGATGGTGATGGTGATGATGATGTTGATGGTGATGATGATGATGATGACGATGATGGTGATGATGATGGTGATGATGATGATGATGTTGATGGTGGTGGTGATGATGGTGATGATGATGGTGGTGGTGATGATGGTGTTGGTGATGATGGTGATGATGATGATGATGATGATGATGATGATGATGATGATGATGATCATGGGTCAGAACTGAACACTGATGGAGGAAGAGTGGACTACAGAGAACTTTGCACTTAGCAGACTCATCAACTAAATCAGGCAACAATAGCTGTCAAAGGGCAACATTTGATTAAGCAACTAATGAGTGGCATAGAAAATAAATACTTGCCAGTACCCCATGTTGCCTCACTAAAATGTACTCTCAAAGTCCTTGACACTGATGTATTTGCACATAGGGCAAATCAAAACTTCTTCCTTCCAAGATGTCCTTTCTTTTAGACATTCTCCCCATTAGCTACCTAATCAGCCCTCTCCCACTTTAATCTCCCACTTTTAATCATTAGTGGGAGTCTGTTGTTATATCTTCTGGCCATTCTATTAAAATTCATCAAATTGAAGCTGTTATTTTCAGTAAATACTAAAGCATAGTGCTGTTGGAAACCTTTTGAAATTCTCTTTTATTCATTTTTAGAAAGACAGACAGACAGATATAGAGAGAGACAGAGAGAACCATAGAGAGATTCAGAGTTGTACTGGTGAGTGTTTAATAACTGGAGGGGGAGAGAGTGGAGTGCATATACAACATGATTGAATTTAATCTGCATTATTAACGTTTTCTCCATCATTTTCTTAAGTCTAGATAATCAACAAAATAATAAATCAGGCTCTGAATTGGTGTTAAACAATTTCCAAAGTATAAATATTCACACTGAAAATTTAAAAATTGACTCTCTTAAGCCCAACACACCAATTAGATAGATACATAGATAGATATATAGACAGACAGACAGATAGATAGATATATAGAAATTTTAGAGAGGAATAATAGATAAGAGATGTATGATAGCTATAGATAGATGATAGAGAGAAAGAGGGAAAGAGGCAGAAGAGACAGAGACAGAATTTGTTCATTCATTATAATTTATTATAACCTAGGCTGCTCTAGCTCTGGTTCCTATTGCCTGAACTCCGTTTTACCACCACCCCCCACCAGATTCTCCAGTACCCTTAAGGGGATTGGGGGTGTCTAAACTTTCTGTCATTGCATACAGGTCCCAATGATGTTGTTCTTTCAGTTGTAGGGGAGTGTTTCCTGCACACCAGTTCCATTTAGCCACTAAAAGTCAGATTAGCTTTTACACAAAAATATTTACTTCAAAAGATATAATCACAAATATACAAATTTGCTCTCTGATCCTGTGGGAAGCATAATCTCCACCCCCTTACACTCCCTCAAGTCACAAGTGCTCTGGATTCTCAGGACTTCCATTCTGGGTTGACTGGTTCACCATCCTGCATGAAATTCTAGCTCCAAGGTGACCATGGCTCAAATTCCCCAATCCCTTAGGCATTACCTCTGGCACCTGAAACTGAGGAGGACAGACAATATAGAACAGAAACACTACCCCTGGGTCCATTTCTTGGAGACAAGGTAAATACTGATTCAGTTCATGGTCCACTTCATGGGGCCCATCCTGTAGGTCAACTGTGGTCTTCACTCTCTGGACCCAGTAAATTAGAATGGCCAGAAGATATAACAACAGACAGAGAGTGGTGGAAAAGAGGCACCAGCTCAGACTGGCCAGTTTCAAAGACCCAGGCAACAAACAACAACAACAAACAAACAAAAGGAGACTACCCCACACCAGCATGGCAGGGGAATAAGAGGCCTCCATGGGAGACAACCTAGGCAAGCCAGATACGCCCCAGTTACAGATGCTTACAAGTACTATCTGTCAACCGCTGGAGATACAGAAAAATAAGAAAACAAGGTAGTCCCCACTCTTAAGGAGTTTACATTCTAACACTGTTAAGTCATTTTTTTACTTTGTGACCCCTTTGGGGGATTTTCTTGGCAAAGATACCAGGATGATTTGCCATTTCCGGTTCCAACTCATTTTACAGATGAGAAGCTGAGAGAAACAGGCTTAAGTGAGTTGCACAGGGTCACAGAGCTAGTAAGTCTCTGTGGCTGGATTTGAATTCATGAAGATGATTCCGAACCTAAAGCTCTATCCACTGCACCACCTAACTGCCCTCAACATTCTGATAGGGAAAGGCAAAACATAAAGAAAAGGAGAAAAAGAATGGGGGTAGGGGAAGGGGAGGAGCAAAACCCAAGTGAAGTAAGAAGGCCTGGACTCCTTGAGATAAAGAGATTCCGGGCTGGGACTCATCAATCAATGATGGGCTTCCAGTTATGGGTGGAGTGGCTATTTAGGGAAATAAATTTTAAAATGGTTGAAATCCTTGTAATGAAGACTTGTCTTGTAAGACAATCTGCTCCTTAAAATACATGCATAGAACTACGTTTTAAATCACCCTGATATAATCTTGGCAGTTACTGAAAGATAATAATATTTTCACAGTCATCTTCATTTCCCACCCTAACTTGTCCTGACCTACAATTTCTCCATCCTCATTCATTTTTCACCAAATTGCATTGACCCAAAAGTGCTCCAGTGGGAAAGCAGACTTGTTTAAAATGTCTTCCTTTTAAAAGATGGAAGAATTTCCCAAGAGAAAGATTGTCAGACGCCAATCTGAGTGTACTGAGGTAGTAGGCTGTGTGATCTCCTTCACTAGTGGGTTTTTTAATAGAATTTATTCTCTTCAGAATGGGCTGAAGTCTCTGTTTCTGGCTTGAGGGCTATGATCGTTCAGAGTCCATTATCAGCACTCTTTTTCTCTTACTACAAACTAGATAAATTATACAATCTTACGTGGCATGCATGATTATGGCGGGAAACAGACTGCATTTTCCAGAATGCCTGGGGCCCAGAGAGCAGGTTCTCAAGCAAAAGATTGCCCAGGACTCTACTTCCCATGATTCCATGTTCTTCTGGTACTGGATGATTGTGCCATGAAGAGACAGCAGTATGAGGAATCTGCAAAAAAAGAGAATCTGGTGTTACAGTGTCTGAGAGAAGAAGCAATAGAAACCACAACTAGCTACATCCAGAAACTCCCACATGTTCCCGAGATCTCATGGAGCAAGGGAAAAAGGAAGTTGAAGATAAACAAATAAGCCATAGTAGGATAATATCAGCAGACACCATTTTAGAACAGTGACATCAATAATGTTCAATCCATTTCATTCCATTTCCAAAGTGAGAGCTTTACCCATTTCATAGGTATATACTTGACAGAGAAAAAAAAGTTTTTCACCAAGACATTCAGAGGAAATCTGGGAAGTTATATTCATTTAGGAATGACTGCTGAGGTGCGCATTTCTATTTCCTTACTTTGCAATTCTGTCTTGATTAAATATTTAAATATTAAATATTTTACAATTCCAATATATAGTTCTATTCTAGTCTGTTAATAAGGTAAAAATCAAATTTAGATGACCTTCAGAAGTTCTCAAGAAAATAGGTTGAGGTTTAAATCAGACGTGGAAAGTTATAATCTTTCAAAATACTACAAAATACAATTAGGGTTTAACCCTAATCCATGTGAATCCAGCATCGAGTAGAAAATGGGTCATACTTATGTAGCCGTGGCTCATGTCTGTGGGGCAGACTTATAAAGTATGTCCTACATTTGTAGTAATTCTGCACTTAAGAGGCTGGTTATGAAAGGCCTGTGTTTATGCCTCCAATTAGGGAGCAAAACTCTGTAGCAATGGGCTGGGAGGTAAGCTCCCAACTCTGCACTAGGAAAGATCCCTCTCTCCTATGTAGCTTCCATTGTTCCCTCATACCACAAACAAAGGGACTCCAGGCAAAAAAAGCCACAAGTATTTATAAGACATAATATTGAATCTAGCAAATGTATTCTTTAACAGAATAAATTTTTTTAAAATAGAATTAAATGGGAGTAAATGCAGGTTGGAATAAGGCCTGCCTCTCTATTTCTCTTTTGTTTATTTCTCTCAGCCCTCCTGCTACCCCGACAAGACCTATGATAAAACATACAGTCATATACTACCAACCTTGTCCATTTAGAAGTCATATTTCATGGAATTGCAGGTGTGGCAGACACAAAGTGCCATGATCATGTTGCTACCACGGAATGAACTACCACCTCAACCTTCTTCTCTGTCCGTTCTCTGCTAGAGTCCCCAAAAACTCTCTTCATGAAACCCCACACATACAAGCCACCACCCAGGATGGATCTCAAGCTAAGTTTCCTTTCCTTCCAAACTTGGAAAGAACTACAAATCCCAGAAATTTTTGTGACCATCAAACCTATTGCCAAGGAAAATTACACTTGTATTTAATGAAGCTAAGGTCTTGGATTTTTTATTAGAAAATTATCCCTAAAGACTGTGAGATTCATAAGAAAAGAATACAGTACTGTGTGTCATTCCTATCAAGCACCAAATCCCTCCTCCAGGGAATATTTCATAGAGGTAAAATATGATTAAAATGACTATCAAAGAATCTCAGTCGGGAAGAGAAAATGTAATAGAGGGCACACTGTTACTATGCAGTAGCCTCAGTCCAGTAGCTATGGAAGGCAGGGTGAGGTGGATGCCCCGACTCTGTGGAAGGTTATTTTTTATTTTAGCACCAAGTGGTACCACCTCTTTCCCCTGCACACTACCTGTACAAGATTGAGGTACAGAGGTAGAAGGGCTAATCATTGCTAGGTTGGTCATTGCTTTATGATAGTACTGATTAGTCACAAGCCACTTGACAGTTTAACACAAAGGCTCCTGCTGACCCCATCAGAAACCAGCGCATTTCTAGTTGAATGTTTTCTACATGTCCTTCCTTGACACTTTTAGGGCCATGGAGATCCCTCAGTAGCAGCTGAAGAAAACCAGTTCTTCTGCTTGAAGGAGCTGAGACTCCTGACTAAGGAAAAAGACACAGACCTATAGTCAGCTCTAAAGATAATTGTAAAGGGCCACTCTTATCATTTCCTTTTCTTGATGGCTTGGTTAGGAATCCAGCTTCCTGTTTATTCCGACATGTGAGACATTTCCTTGTCATAAAACTGACAGTAGATGGACTAAAATCCCAGCATCATTATGAAAAAACTTTTACAAGCAAGAAAGATGGGGCCAAGCACCAGCAATGACACTATTCACATTAGCTGAGTGTGCATGTTACGTCGGGATTAGGAATAAATAATCATTAGGAAATTATTTTTGTACCAAAGTTACACAAAGAATTCATCAATAAACAAGTCTTTAAGTTGCTGTAACAACTCCTTCGTCGAAGTCAGTGCTGAGAAATGATGGAATATGACTCAGTAGCATGGAGTACATCATGACTCAAACAGATAGAGTGACCCAGCTTTGGGGACCAGTTTCCAGGTTTGAAAGAATTCCTCATTCCCAGTGAAAAGGCCAGTTCTATTGATGACTCAGGGCCTTTTCCTTTCCAGTTTTTATCTATTCCAGTTTTCTATGGCCAAAAATGGCCCATTGGATGGCAGCAGAACACAGCAGTTCAGAGTGATAGAGATAGGAAGACCTGGGTTTGAATCTTGTGTCAGATGCTTACCAGCTGTGAGGCCCTTAGTAAGTCACCACCAACCCACTCTGGCCCTTAGTTTCCTTATCAGTATATTTTCAAGGATAAGCTAGACGGTCTCTGAAGCCCCTTCCCTCTCTAGCTCAATGAAGCTGGATAGCTCAGCTCTCCACCGTCTTTCCTGTTTACTCCAACTCACAGATGTCCCCCTCTCTGAATTTGGCGCATTTATTGTTTATGTCACCCATTTGTCCTTTAAATTCATGCTGCTACGGGATAACTATTATTTTGCTATTTATTTATTTAATAATAAGAGTAGCTAACACTTATTTAGCATTTATTGTGTGCCAGGAACTGAGCTAAGCATTTCACAATTACAATCTTACTTGATTTTCACAATAACCCTGAGAGGTACATGCTAACATTATGCTCATCTTACAGATGAAAAAAATTGAAACAAACAGAGATTAAATGATCTGGCAAGAGTCATACAGCTAAGAAGTGTACAAGACCAGATTGTTGAAGCGATGGGTGTATATGTATTATCTCTCAGGCTAGACTAGAACCTTCCTGAGGCCAGTACCTTTTCTTAGAAATATCGGTATTCCTAATTGTGCTAAGCACACTTTGGGACAATAGCAGAAATTCTATAAATATTTGTTAAATGAAATAAATGAGTTGAAAACGATTTACAAGTTTCTTGCAAATTCACAGGTCAGGAAACCTTACTAGATCATCATCATCAGCTTGGTATGAGACATCTCTAAAAGAAACAGATTTCAGAGCTAGTCCTTGGTGAAAATCATGGTATAAGCCAAAAGACTGAAGGAACTGGCAGTTCTGTTTGAACAAACAGTGACATCCAATTAGACCCAAACCTTTACTGCGGAAAGCCTTCCATGGAATTTTACATCATGCCCATTTGTGTTCTTGTGCACAGCAAAGAGGTCAAATCAGTCAATAATTAGAGAATTTAAGTCACACTCTTCACTGGAAGGTCAAATACTGAAGCTGAAGCTTAAATACTTTGGCCACATAATGATGTTGGGAAACATCGAAAGCAAAAGGAGAAGGGGACGACAGAGGATGAGATGGATAGATAGTGCCATGGAAGTAACAAACATGAGTTTGGACAGACTTGGAGAAATAGTGGAGGATATTTAGTGATTTATTTTTCCTCAATTACATACAAGGACAATTTTTAACATTTGGTTTTAAAATTTTAAGTTCCAAATTCTCTCCCTTCCTCCCTCCCTTTGCCTTCATAGAGAAGGCAAGCAATTTGATACAGATTATACATGTGTAGTCATGCAAAACATATTTCCATATTAGTCAGATAGTAAAAGAAAACCAAAAAAAATTCAAAAAAAAAAAGAAATGAAGTTTAAAAAGTATGCTTCGACCTGTATTCAGACACCATCAGGTCTTTCCTGGCTGTGAACAGAATTTTTCATCATGAACCCTTTATAATTTTCTTGGATGTATTTCTCAGAATAGCTAAGTCATTCACAGTTGATCATCATTCAATATTGCAATTACTGTGTAAAGTATCTCTGCTCACTGCACTTCACATCAGTTCATGTAAGTCTTTCCAGGTTTTTCTGAGAGCATTCTGCTCATCATTTCTTATAGTACAAGAGTAGTCTATCACAATTGTATGCCACATTTTGTTCAGTCACTCCCCCGTTGATGGGCATCCCCTCAATTTCTAATTCTTTGCCACTAGAAAAAAGCTAGTAAAAATATTTGTACCTACAGGTCCTTTTCCTTTTTTTTTTTAATCTCTTTGGGGATATAGATCTAATAGTGGTATTTCTGGGTCAATTATTGTTGTTTGTTGTTCATCTTTCTCAAAGAGGACCAATGACATCATGAGGGTGATGTCTTGACTTGCAAGTGACTTGGATTTAACTCAGGCAGGAATGTGCAAAGTCATCATCAGCCTCACTCTTTCCTCCAGAGTCATCTGAGTCCAGTGGCAAGACATTGGTCAGGATAACTGGAGATGACCCCAGATGCAGTGGGAAACCATGGCCTTTTTAAGTTAAAGTCTTTTCTGGGTCTCAGTTTATCTGAGGAAATACCCATTCAATAATTTAAAGCTAGGTCAAAGGGTATGCATGATTTTATAACCCTTTAAACATAGTTCCAAATTACTCTACAGCTGTGGTTCTCAACCTTCCTAATGCCAGGACCCTTAAATACTCATATGTGGGCATATCTGCATATGGGCGGACCCACCTGGAGACAGATAGAGGAGTGGTTTCTCAGTTCCTAAGACCATTGTAAATATGTGCTTTCCGATGGTCTTAGGGGACCCCAGAGAAAGAGTTGTTCAACCCCCAAAGGGGTTGTGACCCACAGGTTGAGAACCACTGCTCTACAGAATGGTTGAGAATCAGTTCTCAACTCCACCAACAATTCATTAAGGTCTCAATTGTACAACACCTCCTCCAACATTTGTCATTTTCCTTTTCTATCCTGTTAGTCAATCTAATAGGTGTGAAGTAGTACCTCAGAATTGTTTTAATTTTTATTTCTCCAATCACTATTGATTTGGAGCATTTTTTTCATATGACTATAGATAGCTTTGATCAATTCATCTGAAAACACTGTTCATATCTTTTGACCATTTATCAATGGGGAATGGCTCTTATTTTTATAAATTTTATTCAGTTCCCTACATATTTAAGAAATGAGGCCTTGGCCTCCTAATAGCTCTGGCAGCTGCAAAAACCCCAACGATTTGGGACAGAGCTTTCCCCTCTGGAAGCAGAGTTCCACAGAGCTAAAAAGTCAAGTAATTGACTGGCAACATGAGCAGGCAAAGGAAGCAAAGTAAGAACAGCAATC
>CM053580.1:311999419-312050126 GCA_028627135.1 Pseudochirops cupreus | reverse complement strand
TAGAACAAGTGGGGGGCAGGATAGGAAGGAGGGAAATATAGTCAATCTTTCACAATATATCCATTGTGGAGATGTTCTGCATAACTACACATGTACGGCCCATATTGAATTGCTTGTCTTTCCAGTGGGGGTGGGTGACGAGGGAGGAAGGGAAAGAATCTAGAATTTAAAGTTCTAAAATCAAAGGTTAAAATACATATTATTATTATTATTTACATGCCACTGAGAAATAAGATACACAGGCACTGGGGTAGGGAGATCCATCTTGCCCTACCAGAAAGCCAGAGGGGTGAGGGGGGAGGATATAGGAGAGAGCAGATTGGGGGAGGGGGTATACAATGGGATCATTGTTTGGGGGTGGTGGGTAGGGGAAAGATGGGGAGAAAATTTGCAATTCAAACTCTCATGGAAATGAATGATGTAAACTAAAAACAAACAAAAATTAATTTTAAAAAAATCTAGTCTCTAAACCCCAAAATATCTTTCAAAATATAAGCAACCAAAAATTATATACCTATGGTGAGTGAAGAAGAAGAAAAGAAGGAGGAGGAGGAGGAGGAGGAGGAGGAGGAGGAGGGAGAAGAACAAGAACAAGAAGAACAAAGAAAAAGAAGCATTACCCAACTCGAATGTGCAGGGCAGGTCCCCAGAGTGCAGTTACTACTACACATAGTTAACATGCTAGACAGTTAATACAAAAAAGTTCTCCTAAAAACCTGTTTCACTCCTTCCCACAAATACACACAGCATCCATGGGAGGAATAAGTTTAAACTTAGACCATAATAGTAGTGAAATACATGTATATCTTTGCCAAGAAAACCTCAAATGAGATCACAACAGGTGAGACACCATTGAAACTACTGAACAACAACAGAAGAGAGGGCTGAGGACATGGGGCACAGGCAAGAACAGTAGACCCAGATGGGATAGGCATCACAGGAGTAAGGAGAGCCCAGGGAGTCAAGTCTTGGACACCGAGTACTTTAGGGAGGGCTACCAAAAAGAGACATAGACAATGACCCATATCATCACCTACAGCATTATTTGCGTTGGGACCAAACGCCATTAATAGCTCACAATCCCTTCTTAACGACAATTTTGACCTGAGTCAAACTGAGCTAGATCCCAGGAGAGCTTGCCCTGGGCTAGCCAGTGTGCCAGGTATGAAATCTGGGGGAGATGGGAGATTGCCATTCATTTCTTTCTTCTGGACTGAATCTGTCAGTGTGTGGGGCCTCCCACAGACACATAGCCTGTGGCATGTTCCGCCAGTCAGGCAGGCAGTTCTTTTTCAATCTTTTCTCCAAATTATGACAGTATCAGATTGTTAAAACTGCTGTGGAGCTTAAGGTGTTCCTTGGAGAAAGAATCAGGCCCCTTTTGAAAGTAAACTCCAATAAAATCTCTGTTAAATAGGAAAATGCTATGGGACAGCTATGTCACAGGTACAGTGGATAGTATGCTGATTCTGGAGTCATAAAGACCTGAGTTCAAATATAATCTCAGATGCTTACTAGCTGTGTGACCCTGGGCAAGTCACTTAACCCTATTTGTCTCCCCAAAAGGGGAGTAGATGATAGAGAGGGCAGAAAATTTTCAAGTCAAAGCCTGAGTTCAGGTACTATTTCTACAGCAATAACAATACTACCTTAAGTACTGTAGGACAATTTGAGTAAGTGTCAGCCAACAAAAATTTATTAAATGCTTTCTATTTGCCAGGTCCTGTGCTAAGCACTGAAGATGCAAATAAAACAAAGATAGTCCCTGCTCTCAAGAAGCTCACAGTCTGATGGAACCGGCAACATGCAAACTACGTTAAAGTCAGCTGGGTGGCAAAATGCATAGAGTGCTGGGCCTGGAGTCTCAAAGACCTAAGTTCTAATCTGGCCTCAGACACTTACTAGATGTGTGACCTTGGACAAGTCACTTAACTTCTCTGCCTTAGTTTCCCCAACTGTAAAATGGGTATAATAGTAGTGCCTATTTCACAGGGTTGTTGTAAAAATGAAATAATATTTGTTAAGCATTTAACACAGTGCCTGGCACAACATAGTTGCTATATAAACGCTTCTTCCCTTCCCCTTTCCCTATGTGTAAATGAGATATCTATAGGGTAAGTGAGAGCTAATCATTAGAAAGTACTTTTACCATCCCTATTTAATGGAAAAGGAAACTGGGTCTCAAAAAAAGTGAAATGACATTTATGGTCATGATCATCTATAATAAGGATCTGAACCCAGCTCCTCCTGACCCTGGGTTATGTACTTACTCCAGGATATTAGCTCTTCGCTTCAACACTGAGACAAACAATAATTAATTGCCTCCAGTGATGAAAGACTTTGCGTCAGAAACTGAGCATACAAAGATGAAAAATAACACTGCTATTAACTTATAGGCTTAGAATTAGAGACCTTTGAGGGTCATCGAGTCCAACCTCCACATTTTGCAAGGGTGGAAACTGAGTCTTGATGAGGTGGAATGACTTGCCCAAGGTCATATAACAAGTGTCTGTGGCAGGATTTGAACGGAAATCTTCCTGATGTAAGGTCCAGTAGTACCCTAACCACTGCACCACACTGTCTCTTCTTATCTTGAAGATGCCTGTGGTTTTATAAAGAGAGCCAATGCATGCACAAATAAGTACGAAATAAGACACCGGCATAAATAAATATGCTATAAAGAGACATCCTACAAAAGGCAAACCAGGATAGAAGAGCTAGGTGAGATTGATGGAGTGAATAAGTATTTAGTAAGTGCTTACTGTGTACACTGCACTCCACTAAGGGATGGGATACAAATAGAAAAGCAAGACAGGCCTTGCTTTCGTGGAGCTCACATTCTGATGAGGGAGAAACACATAGAAAGGGACACAGACCCACATCAGATGGAAAGGCCCCACGATCCTTCTGCTGCCCCAGCAAACCACGTGATCATGCCCCTTCTTTAACTTGAGGAGCAAGAATTACTGCCAAGACACGGGCTCTCCAATCTTGGCCAAGTCCATGAATATCTCCAAGCCTCAAAGTTCTCTTACTGAAAACAACCATAGAGATTACTTATTTACTTTTACAAAATCATTGGGAGAATCAAATAATTATAATAACAATGATCGTAATAGCTAACATTTATTGTGCTAAGTGCTTTATTATTATTATTATTATCTCATTTGATCTTCACAGCAACCCTGAGAGGTAGGTGTTATGATGATTTCCATTTTACAGTTGAGGAAACTGAGGTAGAGAGGTTAAGTGACTTGCCCAGGGTCACATAGCTAGTAAGTGTCTGAGGCCAGATATTAACTCAGGTCTCCCTGGTTCTAGGCCCAACACTATGTACGCTGGACCACCTAGCTGCCCCAAAGCACTTTGCAAACTGTAACACTATAAATTCAAGAAGGTTGGGGGGGGAGGGATACAGAGAGGTCCAACTTCACAATAGCTAGGGTACAATGCTAATGAATGTCCATAAGGATGACCCAGAAACATGTGAAGATCCCGAAGCCTTTTGAAACTGCCTCCACTTCCCTCCCCTCGCCCCCCCCCCCCCAAGATGTAATTATTTTGGTGGCAGTTTTAGTATTAGAAATTTTTATTTTTTTATTTGGGTACAAATCTGTGACTTTCTACATACAGGGAATTCAGAATGAGGAAATTCCATTTAATGATGCAAATCAAACCCTCTGCTGCAACTTCATGTCCCAGAGAATTGTCTAAGGCATGAAGAAGCTAAGCGTGACCCATGGTCCCACAGCCAGTATGTGCCAGGCTTAGGAAGACCTGGGTTTGGATCCCACGTCAGACACTTGCTAGCTGTGTGATCCTTTGCAAGTCATCGACCTACTCTGGGCCTCAGTTTCCTTATCAATACAATTTTGGGAATGGACTAGATAGTTTCTGAGGTCCTGACCACTCCAGCCCTATGAGCCTATGATAGCAGAGAGGCTCAGCTCTCCACTGAGTCTTTCCTGCTCATTTCCACACAAAGATATCCCCCTCTGGATTCAGAGTATTCATCGTCTATGTTACCTGTTTGTGCCTAAAATTCATACTATCCTGGGACAGCTATTATTCTCTACAAGTTTACATAACAACAAAAAAAACTATAATTATAGCTCACATTTATGTAGCAATACCAAGTGCTTTACATTTATTACCTTATTTGATCTGCACAACAACCCTGGGAGGTAGGCGCTGCTATGATTCTTGTTTGACAGATGAGGAAACGGAGACAGACAGATTTTGTTTGAAGAGTCACACAGCCAGTACATGTCTGATTCCCAGACCAGTCTTATTTCCACTATGCTGCGCTGACTTTGGGCCGCTAGGTAGTACAATGGACAGAGTGCTGGACCTAAAATCAGAAAGACTCATCTTCATGAGTTCAAATCTGATCTCAAACACTTAGTAGCTGTGTGATCCTGGGCAAGTTACTTAGCTCTGTTTGCCTTAGTTCTTCATCTATAAAATGAACTGGAGAAGGAAACAGTGAACCACTCCAGCGTCTTTGCCAAGAAAACCCTAGACGGGGTTACAAGGAGTTAGAAATGACTGAACAATGACATGCTAACTTTATATTTTATTTTTTCCAATTTTTTTTTGAAATTGTCACATGGACTAAATGTATTATACTCTTTGAAGAAGAAATTTCCCTTCTAGACATACATGTTCCAAGGAGATCAACAACAAAAAGAATGGCCTCACATACGCTAACATATTTATAGTAACAGAGAATTGGAAACCAACAGATGCCTATTGATGGAGCAATAGTTAAATTAAGTTGAGGTGCATGAATGTAATAGGATATTACCTTCAGAAAAGATGTGATGAATATAGAGAATCATGCGAAAACATATGAACTGGTACAAAATAAAGTATCCCGAGGCAGAAAAAAAGGATCCACAATGACTACAATAATGTGAACAGTAAGAACAGCCTCAAAACTGGGCAGAAGGAAGTCAATGATCTGAGCCTTAAAAAGAGAAGGGTGGAGAGGAGAAGGAAGTCTATTCCAGAAATGGAGGACAGCTTGTGCCGTCTATTGAGGGAACTACAAGTATGACGGCATGCCTGACACACACTATAGCTGCCACTTATTACATGCTTGGCAATTGAGTATAAGAACCAAGAACTGGCTGTAGGAAAACACATAACTCCAAGACCCTCTCCCATCCCTTATTACTACTGAACAAGAGCTTGGCCTGGGAGTCTAGGAGCAAGCCCAGAAGACTAAAAGGATCAAAAGAAAACTGCCAGCTAATTTGTCCCTAATGACCTAAAATATACTTACGTTGGGCTTTGCCCAACTCTCCTATGCTAAAGCAACTGAGGAGGAGCTATGAACAACTCTTTAGTAGCCCATTCCTAAGACCATATGCATTTTCTGGGAAGGAAGAAGCATTTGTGCAAAATATATAAATTCTAGTTAAGATCAAGCATTTGTGCAAAATATATAAATTCTAGTTAAGATCACTAAAGTGAAAAAAAAACAAAAACAAAAAACATCTAATGACATATTGAGGCCCTCTCAGGGCCTAATTGGTATGAAGAGCTCAACTATCATTTCAGGGGCCCTGATGTTCTTGCACTACACAATCATTTCCAGCTGAGCTGACATCAGATCCCCTGGGTAGTCACTATCTCTTGTACCTCACTCGAAATTAGGAGACTGCACCTGCATCTGGAGCTCCTTAAACAGTGCCTCTGCCTCTCAGCAAAGCACCAATAAATGTCAGCAGAGGAGAGGCCGATATTATAGGCTTCTCTCACTGTGGGGACAAACCCTACTATCTACTGGGTGGGAACCAGAAGCCTGCCATTAACCAACATTATTATAAGCCCAGCATGGCCCATCACTTTAAACAGAAATGCCTTTGGAAGAGATGGGGTCCTGACCTAATCTTTGCAAGGAGAGCTGCAGAAGGGTCACAGTCACCATGGGCATTCCACACCAGTGTGACTTACACCTCCATAAGGCAGATAGTCACTGCTTTCTCTCTCTCTCTCTCTCTCTCTCTCTCTCTGTGGGTCATAGAAAGGGAAATGATGTCATAAATACAATGAATTCTACCCTTTGGGATCATTTTGGGGGGAAGGAAGGAAGAAAGAAGAATAGAAGGAATGAAGGAAGGAAGGAAGGAAAGAGGAAAGGAGGGATTCTATTAATTGGCTGATTTTGTTAAAAGAAGGTCTTTGGCTAAAAAATAAAATAAAAGCCTTAAGAGAATATCTTGCATAGTCCAATATTCCTGGGAACTTGAAAGGGTATCCTGTGGAAGAAGGATCCCCTTGTTCTACTTGGCCCCAGAAGGGCCATACTGGGAAAGGTTGGAGATTATAGGGAAGTGGATTTAGACTTGATATTTGACAAAGCTTCCTAATGATGACACCTATCCCAAAGTGAATGGACTGTTCTAGAGGCAGTGATTACCCCCTTATTAAATGTATTCAAGAAAGATGGGTAGCCCATTACAAACTGATTTTAGAGGAGATCTTTTAAAAGTTTGAGTAGGACTAAATGACCTCAGTTTCCTTCCATCTCTGAGACTCAATGATTTTGAATGACATGGAGATTGCTTGTAAATGTGATATTTCTGAAGCTTCTCTGTCTTGAAGTCTGCAAGAAAAGAATCTCAAAATACCCTGGTTCCTGACCCAAGCCCTCCAAGAGACAATCTCTACACAACAGTAGCTTTAACATCCCTAGTTCAGTTTCTTCACCCAGGAATAATTGCTACCAGAGACTTCAAAATCTCTGCAAAATACCATATTTCCTTACCTGTTTCTATATGCACAGGTCATAGAATTCTTCCAGGCTCCTACTAATTCAAGGCAAATCCTGCCCTGTTAGTTGGTCCCTCAAGAATATGACTTTGCATGAAACAAGTCTTCATGGGATGTGTAGTTACATGCTACCATGTCATAAATGGAAGGCACGTTGCTGGGAACCCAAATTAACACTGTGAAAACTTACATTCATTATTTACAAAGCCCCAAGACCAAAGCAGGATTGGGCTGGGAGGAGGTTTCTTCGATCACTAATAGTGCAAGCAAGCCAGGATTGCCAAAATTCTGATTTCGTTGGGGCTGTCTGGATGGTGCTACAAACTCCATTGCAGTTTTGGTCAGGTTTTCAAGTATCCTGATCCTGAGGCCTTTGTCTAATGCTGCTGTGGAAGGGAAGAAGGAAGGGAGGGAGGAATAAGCATGCGTGTACCACTTACTATATTTCAGGCTCTGTGTGAAGCACTGGGGAGACAAATATAAGCAAAAACAAAGGCAGCTCCTGACCTCAAGGAGCTTGCATTCTAATGGAAGAAGTGAGCACAGGGAAGGGGGCTGATGAGTGTTTAGGAAGAAGGAAGGTAACGGGGAGTAGTTTTGACATCCAGAAAATCAGGAACAGAGCCAGAGAGAGAATGAAGGCCTGCTTGCCTGGTATTACCACAAAATAGGGGCACCAAGAGGAAATCTCTAATGGAAGAAAGGGGAGAGGTGTCTTGTGGAACAATATAATTTTCAGTGCTTCAGTTGCTGATCTGTATCTGTGGAGGGAGTTTCCACAGCTCAGAATTCCCTACTCTGATGAAAATACAGAGGAAGGAAGGAGGAAAGGAAGGAAGGAAGAAAGGAAGGAAGGAAGGAAAGAAGGAAGGAAGGAAGGAAGGAAGAAGGGAAGGAAGAAAGGAAGAAGGGAAGGAAGGAAAGAAGGAAAAAGGGAAGGAAGGAAGGAAAGAAGGAAGAAGGGAAGGAAGGAAAGAAGGAAAAAGGGAAGGAAGGAAGGAAAGAAGGACGAAGGGAAGGAAGGAAAGAAGGATGAAGGGAAGGAAGGAAAGAAGGAAGGAAGGAAGGAAAGAAGGAAGGAAGGAAGGAAGGTCCTGCCTCTTCAACCAGTCTATGTCTTTGGTTTCTTTGTATTCCCGGTACTGAGCATTTATATTTATAGTAAATATATATATTTATAGTAAGTAAGCCCAATGATGCCGATGACTGATGATAATAATTATGATTATGATAATATGTTGATGATGGCGTTGAAGAGAAAGACGTTGTATTTTGAGTTTCTGTCATCCCCTAACTCTTGCATAGTCGATATTGTTTCTGAAACAATGAGAGCCTCTTTCATCTTTCTAGGGCATCCTCCCTCCCTCCCCTCCTCCGTGACTGAAGATTGAGATTATGCATTCAGACAATGTAGAACCTGGGTTTTTAAAACTTCCCTTTAGAAATTTTTAAAAGGGGCTTTAAAACTTAGTTTACCAATTTATAAAATGGTACGTTCTTGGGTATGACATAGGTGGGGGTTGAAGATTAATGAAGAGTTCATAAAATGCTCTTATATCCTCAGATAAAAGATGCTATGGTACTAAGAAACATTGTTCTTCTGCAGCTGTTGCCTCAGTGTTGATGTATTTTATGAGAAAATAAATAGATCATGTTGAATCTGCATATCTGACTGACCCTATTGTAGTTTCCCTCGCCCTCCAAGCCTTCGTTCATTGTCCAAAAACTCTCTAGCAGACTTCCAGTGAGGCTTAAGTACTACTCAGACTGAGCCTCAACTCACTCAACTCTCTCCCCACCATAGGCATGTATAAATAAGCATCAAAAATAAACCTAGAGAGAGGCAGAAGAACATTTTGAAGATAAATTAGTCATGAAATTTTAATCCATGCTCCTAGCCCTAGAGGCTGAAACTGCCTATACCTCAAAAGAAATAATTCAAAAGGCAAATGATCATCTTAAATAAAATTTAAAATCCCATTCATGGAATCAAATAGACTCTATACATTCCCAGTGATCACTGCCACCCACTGTATATCGTCCATGGCACAAGGAAAGCTAGAACACTTTCTAAGCTAATAAAAAATTAAAGCAAATCTGAATTTTTAACCTAATACTTTCTTCCAACAAATTCAAGTTCCCGATTTTTTTGCACTGACAGAAAATTATGGCATTGACCCAGTGCTTCATAGAGCTAAACTGGCCCCCTCTTAAGGCTTGCTTATCATATCTAAGTTGCTTACTCTCTCTGAGTTGTCTTTCCTTTAGCAAAATGAACATGCCTAGCCTTCCAGAGGCAACAGTGAGCAAAAAAATTTTTTCTTTTTTTTTTCCTTTTTTTTTTTTGCAAACTGCTTCCCTAGAGTCTAAGGAGGTGATCACTGAATTGACAACAATGATTCTAGGACCCTCAAGACAAAGATGGTTTGTTCCTCCTGATCTATTTGTTGTACTCTATTGATGAATGAGGCCAATTCAATTACAGTAGGTAATGCCCAAGTCAGACACATATTTGCCCTCATGGAAGTGGGGTTTTGATTCGTGATTTGGGTTTCTTATTACTTGTTTGTAGTCCTTCCATGATGACAATACCTAGTTGGTCTTAATGTTCATCAATGGAAGGTGTCTATAGTGGCTAATTAATAATAACTGAGGAAACAATCTGAGCAATAGGATTTATTAGCAAAATGGGCATTATAAATGGGTCCGTGGCAGGGGATTTGTTCTGTGAAATTTGGATTCAGTCAAAGGGCCACACTTTAGGACCTAGAGGGCCACTCCTGGGTGGTGTCCCCAATTAGACCCTCAATACAGTGTGAGACAGATTTTTATTTATTAAATATGTATTAAATTATGTATTAAATTAATCAAATGAAACCTATTTATTGTAAGAAAACAACTAACCAAGAAACAAGTCAGATTACAAAATCAGATAATCTGATTTCTAATTGTTAGAAAGATTAAGGTCCTTCCAAGTTGGGAAGGGAAAAAGTGAGTTTTGGTCCAGTTGAGGGGAAGACACATAGATTTGGAGGGTCTTTGTTTTCCCAGAATTGAGAGATGCTAATCAACTGTATCCACTTGCATTTATGAAACTACAGAAAGTTTATACTATCTAGTTTCCCATGATTTGCAGAAAAATAAGTTGGAGAAGAATGCATGTGACAGCACAAGATGGAGTCAGTGTTTATGAGATAGATTCTAATAGATGTTTTTGATTCCCACATCAAACCAACTCCATTCCGAAACTGACTCTTACTACTTCTCATTGTACCTTAGAAAGCGTCATAACCAAGCTGTCATTTTACAGATGAGAGAAGCAAGACCCATACAAAGATTAAGCAATTTACCCAATGGCACAAGGAGGTTTTCCTAGCTTTTGTTAGTATTGGAGGCCTAATCCTGTATTAAGTCTATCATTTTCATTACATATGATGGAATTGTGGGCATTTAATCCCGCAGAGATTAATTCAACCAGTTAAGAATACACAGACTTGAGATATCCTACTAACTAAAATATTAATAGAGATGAAGTGAAAAAGTTTGGGAAAATGCATTTCTAGAGATAATGGAAATATCTCAAATTTACAGAGTACTTTGCATCCACTGAGTTCAAGGTACATTCACAGATGTGATTTATACTTTCATAATTCCATTTTCTGTGAGGTAGGGTACAGTGGATAGAGCTCTAGTTAAAGTCAGGAAGACTTGAGCTCAAATCCAACCTCAGATACATACTACCTGTGTGACCTGGGGAAGTCACTTAAAATCTCTGCCTCAGTTTCCTCATCTGTAAAATAAGGACAATAGCACCTGACTCTCAGGACTGTTGTGAGGATCAAAAGAAATTATAATTGTAAAGTGCTTAGCATGATGTCTAGCACACAGTAAGCTCACTATTATTACTATCACTATTATTATTCCCACAGGGTAAGGAAAGAAGTGATTTGTCTAAAGTCAAGAGTGAGTGACACAATCAGCTCTCATTTCTGAGCCTGGTTCTCAGCCTAGAACTCTGTTCCCTGAACTGCTCTCTACCACCATCCATCTTCTACTTCTCTCCAAGAATGGCAGCATGGTCTAGTGAAAAGATTACTGAACATGCAGCCAGAAGCCCTGGGTTCAAGTCCTGGCCTACCAGCTTTATAACCTTGGACAAGTCATTTCACTTCTATAAAATAAGAGGGTTGCACCAAACTGTCTCTAAGGTCTGTTCCAGATTTTAAAGTCCAAGATCTTCTATGAATGTTGTTGTTCAGTCATTTTCAGTTGTGTCCTACTCTTAGTGACCCTACTTGGAGTTTTATTGGTAGAGATACTGTAGTGGTTTGCCATTTCCTTCTCCAGTTCATTTTATAGATGAGGAAATTGAGGCAAACAGGATTCAGTGATTTTCCCAGGGTCACCCAGCTAGTAAATGTCTAAGGCTGGATTTGAACTCAGGTCTTTCTGATTACAGAAAAAATTTTTAAAAGATATCCCTGACCTTCAAGGGAAACGTAGAACAAGCTATCTTTGGTCTTTGTCTCTTGGGTCAACCTATTCTCTCATTCTTATAGATAGCTATTTCCTGAAATCAACCAATCCCCAAACCTGTCTGGGTGGTGATGCTTCATCAGCCTCTGGGCTTCTAGGTAGAAATAGATTCAGGCTGACAAAACTACTGGGATTCTCTGTCCTTTAAAAAAAAAAAACCTCCTTCCTGATCTTATCTCCAGATTATGCGGTACCACCTGACTGAAGAAAATCTTCCCTATCTGAACCCAAAGATTTTTCCCATATCCTTTACTTTGTCTTTCACTGACTTTTCAGCCTTACCTGAGGGTGGTGATGGTGGGGGAGGGGATAGTTCCAGAGATTGGACCCAATCTCAAGCTTCACCTGTTGGTCTTAAGTTTATTCAGTACCGATAGTTCTACCCTTTAGGTGAAGCCTGGTTTCCCAAGCTTTGAAAATCTTGAAGACCTATATGAAAACTATAAAGCCCATGCTATTATTAACATGATAATTCTGGAAAAGTATCCTCATCCTCCATTTGGCCATGTACTCTTAATGGTAGATATCATTGTCCTCCAGAATTTGTCTCTTTCATGGCTACCCCTTCCAAGAGCTACCAGCAAACTGTCTTCTCTTATTGTTTTAAAGTTATAGGCCTTATTGAACATCCCTCTAATGGGATGAGTATAAAAGTCAACTCCAACTACTTCTGAATTCATTTACAGAGCTGAAATGATAGACAGGTCCTAAACTTTGTGACAGATTAAGTTTTCCTGACTCAGGTTATTAGCTCTCAGAGTCCTAATTAGGCATGTTTGTTCTGGGGACAATTCTTTAGGGGGAAGGTCAGGTTATAAAGAAAACACCGCATTCCAATTGCAGTCATACCAAAGAAGAGATGACATGGCCCCCAAAAAGAGTAGTGTGAGTCCCTGAGGCATAATTGATGATCTCCAACCCCTAATGTTCCTCCCAACAAGCCCCTCTTCCCCAGCTAGGTGATGACTCTGAGGCATAGTAATAGGGAAAAATAGGATTTGGGAAAGCAAATCTAATGATGGCAGCCCAGGTGTAGATGAATGAGGAGTGGGACCAGTTGTACTGTGTAGCATAGACCAATATAAGACCCTGAAATTCAGGGGCAGTAGGCTCACTAACCACCATAGGGAGGAAGCCTACTTTCTCTTTTATAATACCCTAGGATGAAATCTCAGGAACCCACTTAGTTATGACTCTGTCATGTATGTGCACATCTTCTGATTCTCTGTGATGACTCATCCTCAGTGGAATATAAGTTCCTTGAGGGACAGAACTGTTGGTCACAGAATCATGGATCTAGAGATGAAGAGAAGTCAGAGGTCAACCAGTGCAATGATGTCATTTCACAAATGAATCCAAGGGTGGTTAAAAGCCTTATTGCTTAAGGTTATTCAGAGAGTAAATATCAGAAGTAGGATTCAAATCTAAGTCCTCTGACTCGAGGATTGGCCCTCTTGTTGCGTCCCCAGTGCCTAGCATAGTGTCTTATGCACAATTTGTTCAGTCATTTCAATTGTGTCCCACCCTTTGTTACACCATTTAGGGTTTTCTTGGCAAAGATAGATACTGGGGTGGTTTGCAGTTTCCTTATCCAGATCATTTTACAGATGAGGAAACTGAGGCAAATAGGGTTAAGTGACTTGTCCAGGGTCACACAGCTAATACGTGTATGAGGCCAGATTTGAACTTGGAAAGATGAGTCTTCCTAACTCCAAGCCCTGCACTCTATCCATTGAACCACCTACCTGCCCAATATGTGTTTAATAAATAGTTGATGAATGGAAGTAGTCTCCCCAGCATTAGAATGGCCCCTAGAATACTATCATTAAAACTTTATTTCCACATAAAGCAATCATGTAGGTAATTTCAACCAACAGTAAGAGGAACATCATTGGGCAGGACTTCACCATTAAGAGCAATGCTCATGATGGTTGTATGTACCAAAGCTTCAGCTACTGCTTACTCTCTGGGCATCTGTTCTCCCATCTCAGAACTGAGCTTTCCGAGAGAAGCCCCAGTCACTCCAATGCTTCCTGAGACTAAAATCAGCTCCTCATCATCCAAAAATGGCAACGTTAAACAGCTGCCGAAAACAAATGCAAATTATATCAGGGACCAGAACTAGTTATACGCTTCTGCACCAAGGCATTAAAGACAAAATATGAGAGTGGAGAGGATGCTACCAGCAGACAGTATAAATGATACCCTGGGCTTTTTTGTTGTTTGTTTGTTTTGTTTTATCTGATTTACTAGGCCCACTTAGCCATCTGTGGCTAATTATTCTGGGAATGCAGCCATTATTTTATTCAAGTTTTGTTCTCTGGTTTTAATAAATTAATGAGGTGTTAACCAAATCCTCACATGAATGAAAACAATGAATTCACCGAGGTTCACAGAGCTGCCAGCCCTGCCAATCAGCAGCGTTTTTCCATTTGTGGCTCTTTGTCTGTCCCCTGGGATGCTTTCAAGCCTGGCAGCTGCCTGTTTGTACTTTAATGAATGTGTAAATACTTTCTGAAACATTGGGGAGGGGGAGAAGTTTGAGGAACGAAGTTAGGGTTCCTTTAGTAAAGCCAACAGTTTTATTATCTGAATATAGACAAGAAAATGAGATGGAGGTGGCCAGATGTGGTACAAAGGGCAGTCAATTTAGAGTCACAAGACATGGATGCAAATCCCGACTCTCTACCACTTAAGAGTTGTATAACCATAATATTGTATTGTGTATTATGATTTGTGTCTTTTCTCCTTTATTGGTCCTCAGTGGTCTTTCCATTCTAGCCTGCAAGCTCCATAAGGGCAGGTAGATGACACAATAGATAGAAAACTAGACTTAAAATCAGGAAGATTCATCTTCTGAGTTCAAATTTGGCTTCAGATACTTACTGGAGGTATGATCCTGGGCAAATCACTTAACTTTGTTTGCCTCAGTTCCCTCACCTGTAAAATGAACTGGAGAAGGAAATGACAAACCACATTAGCATCTCTGCCAAGAAAACCCCAGATAGGGTCACCAGGAGTAGGACATGACTGAAATAACCAAACAACAACAAAAGGTACCTGGCTTACCTAAACTTTGAGTCCTCTCCAGAACCTTGCATTATGTCCTACATATGACTTAATTCAACAAATATTAAGTACCTACCATGCCTAAGTCATCATGAGACACACTGTGAGCATACAAAGACAAAAACCAAAACCAGTCCTATCCTTGAGTCCACATTCTACTGAAGGAATGCAACATGTACCCAAGTAAATCATTACAAGGTATATATTAAGTCTCTTCAAGAGAGTCAAAGGCTTATAATTGGAGAGAAAAGTCTCTTGTAGGAGGTAGCAATTGGGATCTGCTTTGAATGAAACTGGCCATTCTCTGAGAGAGAATGGAGGACTTGAAAGAAACCCCCTATTTGGCTTTTAAAAGGATAAACCAGGGGCATCTAGGGGGTACAGTAAATAGAGCACTGGTCCTGGAGTCAGGAGGACCTGAGTTCAAATCCGGCCTCAGACACTTAACACTTACTAGCCGTGGGACCTTGGGCAAGTCACTTAACCCCAAATGCCCTGTCCTCCCCCCTCCAAAAAGCAAGAAAAAAAATTGAAAAATAAGATAAAATAAAAGGATAAATCAGAGGACCTCTTGTACAAAGCACAGGGGTGGCAAGCGCCATAACTAGAGAACAGCTAACAGGTCGATTTGGCTGGATTAGAGAGTACGTTGAAAGCAATAACATGAAATTAGACTGAAAAAGACCCAGATTACAGAAGACTGTAGATGCTAGGCTGAAGATGTTTTGTTTTGTTTTAATTTTATCTGAGAGACTGCAGGGAACTCTCGAAGACTTTCCAGTGAAATAAGAGTGGGCGAGAGGATGAAAAGGTCATTTTAGGACTAACTATTTGGCATCTGTGTGAAAGGAGGGTTAGAGCAGGGAGAGGCTAGAAGCAGGGAGATCCGTTTGGAGGCTATCGCATTAGTTTAGTTGAGAGGTGATGAGGGCTTAAACTGAGGTGGTAAGGTTTACATAATTGAAGCAGCACTGCTTTGGGAGTTAGAGAACTTAGATTTACATTGTACTACTTATTACCTGTGTTATCACTGACAAGCTAATTTCCCTTTCTTAGCCTAAATTCACTGATGGCTTCTCAAGTCTCTTCTGGCTCTAAATCTGTGATCCTGAAATCTTAAAGTAAACATTATGGGATGTGAGAGAAGGGGGGCAGATAGGAGAGATGTGGTAAAGGTGAGAAGATGATTTGGAAAACTGATTCTGGTGGTTGAAGGAGAAAGAAGAATCTTAGATGATTTCAAATATGTAAACCACAGAGGATGAAAAAATTGTGATATCATCAATAGAAATAGAGGAATTTAGAGGAGAGATGGATTTAGAAGGAAAAATCCCAACGGAGATGTCTAACAGAAATGCCTAATGCATCTTAGAATTTAGGAAGAGATTAAGACCAGACATCTAAATCCAGAAGTCTTATGCACAGAAATGATCAGTGAATCTACGAAAACCAACAAGACCACTGAGGGAAAGAGCATGGGACAAGAAAAGAAGAGAGTTTAAAACAACCTTAAAGGAAGAGAATAGCAAAAGAGAATAAAAAAGGGATAGTCACAAAGGTAAGAGGACCAAGAAAAAAGTTAAGTAAGGGAGGAAGAGTGACTAGGAGAGAAGGTCACTGATGTTGCTAAAAGCTGTTGAGAGGTCAAGTAGAATGAAGACTAAGAAAAGGCCATTGGATACAAGTGTTTGTTAATAAATGTTTGTTGAAGTCACATCACTTCATTTCTCTAATCCACAATTTCCACATCTGTCAAAAAGGTTAATAATGCCATTTCTACCTATTCACACACAATACATTCTGTAGGTAAAATAAGCAACAGTGAAAAAAAAACATTTAAGTTTCTAGGAGATGTACTGTACTTGTAAAAAGCTTGTGTCCCAGGCTCATTAAGATGCACTCATTTTAATCATTTATCCAGATCCATAAAACATCAAATGTTCCTAATTAAGTCTGGTGTCTACAAGCCAAGTTCCTCTTGGCAAAGGCAACATGATCCAGTCTGACTAGACAGGGTAATGCTGAATCAGGCCCATCAGGTTCTAATTGGTTCTAATAAGCACTCTCACAACCAGAACCACATTCCTTTCTCAACCCCACAGCCCTCATAAAGGAGAGAAATTCCACTTCACCTTTAAAAATAGCCCACTCCTTCCAGCCAGATGCTTGTTCAATTGATACAATGGGCTAGGATTTTTCTTTATTTTTTCTAAGCCGTATCTAGTAGATAGAGAAAAAGAAAATATATAATATATAATTATATGTAACATGTTATATATTATATAGGTATAATATATAGTCATGTATATTATATAGCTATATAATTATATCTTACATAGATATATTATAATATATGTGTTATATAGACATAATATATATTTATACATGTATCTGTATGTGTATGCGTGGGTATGTGTGTATACATACATAACATCTCCATCCAGATGTCCCCATGGAGTCTCAAAGTCAACATGTCCAAAACTGAATTCTTTACCCTAAAATCAGTTTTCCTCCCAATATCTCTTTTTCTCCACAGGGTACCAACATTCTTCTGGTCACCTATGTTCAAAGTCTAGGAGTGACCCTCAATTTGACAAAGGATTGGATATGGGGTAAGAGGAAGTAAAGAGTCCACTATGACACCTAGGTTTTGTTACAGTCAAAAAATAAGGCAAACTGAAGTACAACAATTTATTAGTAAAGTGTGAATTTACTATTAAATGGGATCTCATCTTCTTCAGCAAAGCTAAGACCCTGAATAAGGGGGATAGCTCTCCTCTATAGTTTAGAGAGAGTATAGAACAAAGGACAGGAATTTGTAGACAGGGAACAAGTTCTGATTGGTTACAAGAGAGCACAACATCATGAACGGCTAAGTATGGTTACAGAGCTGAGGCATTGGGAACAATATGATTGGTTGAAAATTAAGAATGAGGGGTTAGCAGCAACCCAGTCCTTCCCTCCTGTGACTAAAATCATTCATTGTTTGAGTGTACTTGCAAGGTTATAGAGAGTGGACCAGACTTCTTTGGATAGCAAACCAGACATCCGTGAAAGATAGTTTAGTGATATAAACCAGAATCCCTGGTACTCATTCACATTTCTCAAGGATAGCAAACTTCCTTGAAGCAAGATTAGCAGGAGAACTGGATTTCTAAACTTAATTCATTATAGGCCAACTGAATTGCAGAGACAAAGAATCATGATTTAGGCAGTTAAAGGATAAAAATCAATTAATTGTAAATAAGATCAGTGAAAAATGATACAGAATCAATTTAATTTTCTCAGTTACAACTCAGGGTGATTGGGAGGATGGTGGTATCCTCAACAATAATAGGAAAGGTAGAACAGGGGAGACTATAAGAAGGGAAAGAAAATAAGTTCAGTTTGGGATGTGCTAATTTAAGGTGTCTACAGGACCTCCAGTTCAGGATATCTAAAAGGCAGTTGGAGATGAGATGGAGGTCTGGAGAAAAAAGGGCTGGACAAGTGGATAATGAGAAATGTCTATATAGAGATGATCACTGAAACCACGGGAGCTGATGACATGAGCAAGTGTAGAGGAGAAATGCACAAGAGAATTCCATTACATGTATATACCCCAATTAATTCCATCTTTCCCCAACTGATGAGTCTCCTGCTCCCCTTTAGTTTCCTGGGGTTTTTTGCAGTCACAAAAAGAGGTACTATAAATATTTTGGTAAATACAGGACCTTGTGCTTTCTTTGATCTTTTTTTGGATATTGGACTAGCAGTGGTATAGTTGGGCTGAAGGTAACATAGCAGTGTGTTGATATATGTTTAACAACTAGATCTCAAGGAAAAAAGAATTTATCCATGACATAGTTTAAAGTTTAAGTTTTATGTTTATCATTGACATTCTCTCCACCATTTTTTAAATCTAGACAACAACAAAAAACAATAAATTAAACCCTATTTTTGAGATGTAAATACTCACACTGGGACTCTGACAATTGTCTCTCTAGAACTGGTAAGAGCTGGCTCCAATATACCTCTGGCCAAAAAGCATGCATTTCTTTGCAAAATTTTAAATTGCTAATTTAAATGTAAAATAAAAGACAAAGACAGGACTCCAACAATAATGTATCATTGTCTGCTTTTCCACAATTCTCCCAAAAGTTACTTTTTTTTTGTCATCTTTGTCAATCAAAGGAGTATGAGGTAGACCCTCAGAATTATTTTAATTTGAATTTCTCTCATTATTAGTGATTTGGAACATTTTAAATACAGCTATAGATAACCTGGGTTTCTTCTTTTGAACTGTTTGTTCATATTCTTAGATAGCCTATCAGTTAGAGAATGGCTCTTTTTCTAATAAATTTACATCACTTATATATTTTGGAAATCATACCTTTATCAGAGAAATTTGCTACAAATTTTTTTCTATTTAACTATTTCTTAATTTAAAAAATTATTTTATTTTTCATTTATTAAATAAAATAAGCATTTCCATAGCATAGTAAAATAAAAAGATTGCATATTAAACTGCAAATCTGCTGTGTACAACTTGCTATACTTTTTAAATATGTAATAAAGTTATCATGTAGCTTTTTTTTCTTCTTTTTATTCCCTCACTCCCCCCCCACAGACACATGCTGCCCAGAAATAGCTACCATTAGACACAAACATCTGTGTGTGTGTGTGTGTGTGTGTGTGTGTGTGTGTGTGTATAAAATCATTGTATACCTACTTATAGTTATCAGTTCTTTCTGTGGATGCAGAGAATATTTTCCTTCATAGGTCCTTTGTAGTTGATTTGGGTATTTATAACAGTCTTAGTCACTCAAAGTTGTTCTTAAACCAATATTGTTATTACCGTATACAATATCCTCTTGGTTCTGCTCATTTCACTCTTCATTATTTCACTCAAGTTAATTGCAGACTGGCTGAACAAGTTGTGGTACATGATGGTGATGGGATACTACTGTGCTGTAAGAAATAATGAGCTCAGTGACTTTAGAAAATACATGGTTAGACTTCCAGTTAACTATCTCTCTTCTCACCTTAGCCATATTAGATTGGTCTGTGCAGAAAAATTTTATTTTATGTAATAAAAAGTATCCACTTTATCTTCCATGATCCTTTTCATCCCTTCTTTGATTATGAACACTTCCCCTGTTTATAGATCCGAAAGGTAACTTCTTCATTGTTTCTTTCTTTAATTTGTTAATAATGTGCCCCTTTATTTCTAAATCATGTATCCATTTGTAGTTGTCTTAAAGTGTGAGACCACCTCTGACTTTTCAGTAGAACTTTCCAAATGTACCACTGGCAATGCTGTAACACTGGAACAACCAAAAACCAAATACAGCCTTAGTACTGTACCACCCTGCTGGAAATATTCTGAGTGTGGTCCTAGCAACAGATTGAATCTGTTTGCCTAGGACTAGCTTAATTGTGGAGAGGCTCGTCACCCTGAATCAACTGTCTATGTACAGCAGATCATTAATTTGCTAGAGAAAAGAATAAAATTAGAATGAAGTTAGAAAAATAAAAATGAGGAAAAATGTATGTTATACAATTAAAATTTCATCCAGACCTATTTAAATGAGTTGTTGACGATGAAAAATGAAATGTAGACAGAATAAAGGATAAAGACACAAACTACAACAACATCATAAAGAAGATTAACAGACAAATCAGTTGGGATAAAATAGAAATCAAAAACCCCTGAAAAGTGCCTTATTCAGCAAACACTTGCCAAGCTGAGATAGATGGGGGTCAAGTGCAAGCTTAGTTCAGAATAGGTCTTACAGAGAAGACAGATTAGGGACAGTATCACTCCATAAAATAGAGAGAAGCAATGGAGGGTAAAATCAGTTTAAAGAAAGCCTGGTGAAAAACACAATTAAGTCAAGTCATCCAGGGGGCATTAAAGGAAAAAAAAAAAGAGGAAAAAGCAAAAACAAAAGAAAAGTGGAAAAAAATCAACCAAGAAATTTATAACCATTATTCTCCATTAATAAAAATATAACTACAATACATCATACTCTGGCATGTGCTTATAGTAGAGATAGAAATGGCAATCAATGAATCAAGTATTTATTGAGGACTCATTGTACGTCCAGCTCTGTGTTCGCAGGTAAGGATAGAAAAGTAAAATTAAAATAGTCCCTGCCCACAAGGAGTTTACATCTTACTCATGAAGCCATTATGTAACCTAAGTATATAGAAAAATATAATATATTGTATATGTAACATAATATAATCATATATAACAGAGTACAATTTGTAGAATAATATAGTGCATATAACATAATATACAACATGTTGTTGCTGTCATCCTTCATTTTTGAAGGGTACCAATGACATCATGGGGTGAAGTCTTGACTCATGAATGAACTGGATTTAAGTGAGACTTAGTTTCCCAAAGTCATCAGCCCCACTCTCTCTTCCAGAATAATCAAAGTCCAGTAGCAGGAGAAAAATCAGGATGGCCACAATGACCCAGGATGCAGTGGATGACCTTGGCATCTTTAACATCTAACCACACTCTAAGCACTCGCCATCTGCTTCAACCTCCTTCATGGTCATTGGAACAAATTATTCTCATCTTCCCATTCTTCCAGGGAGAGTCTTCACATGCTTGGGGTAAACATCAACTTATATATAACATATAATACAGAATTTAACATATAGAGCACTATATGTTATATATAAATATAATAAAGCATTTTTATGGAGAATTATATATTGTATATAACATAATGTATTATATAACATGTAATTGGAATGTGACATAGAATAATATATGCTATATATGACATATAACATAGAATATAATATCTAGAATAATATATTGTATATAACATAATGCATAATATGGAATATAATGTATAAATAGACTAGAATAACCTGTGATACATGATATAATTTATATAACAATATCTTATTTACAACATATATACATTATAGAATATAATATATTATCTGTAACATACATAATATGACATGGAATAATGAAATATATACAGAACAAATTCAAAATAACTTGGTGGTAGACACTAGAAAATGGGGGTATTTGAGATAGACTTTGTGTAAGACATGACATTTGAACTGAGCTTTGAAGGAAATTAGGAATTCTAAGAGGTGGAGAAAAGGGAGGAAGGAAGTATATATTAGGCAAGAAAGACAGTTTGTACATAGACATGGGAGGGGGAATGAAGATTAGCAAGGTCAGTTTGGCTGGACCGGAGAGTGTGTGAAGAGAAGCCCTGTGTGAGAAGACTGGAAAGGTGAATTGGAGTCAGGATGTGTAGAGCATTAAACACCAAATGGACAGGCCTGAATTTAGTCCTAGAAAGAATAAGACACTGATGGGGTTTATTGAGCAGGACAGTGTCAGGGTCAGAACAAAGTAAGCTAAGGGAAAGCAGCTATATTAGTACAAGGATTCATAGGGAAGATCCATGCTGGAGGCTAAAAAATGGTGAAGGCACTCAAGCATCTATTCGCTAAGTATCTTGAGGAGGGAGAGACATCAAAAACACTAAGGGAAAGATCTCTTTCATTTTTAATACCAAAAAAAGTGACCGAAAAAAATTAGCAACTACTGACCTAAAAATTCACTTTTGATTCTACACAGGCTTTTTACGAGAACAATCTACACACTGATTGAAGGCATCCCTGTTGAGGATATTATTCAACATCAGACAGTCTTTCACCAATGATATTCCACGGGGAGCACATCTTTACCAATTGACTAGAACTTAAGATCCAACTGTGCTTATTGTTAAATTGATCTTTTAAAATTGATTCAATAGAGTAAAAATAGACCTTAAAGGCTCTCTTCCAACACTATACATCCCATACATCAAAATTATTCAGAATTTCTTGAAAGATGTAACAATAAACGTGATTGCATAATCATTAATATCAGGCGAAATATAAAGCAAGATGTATCTTCAGCAAAGATATTTAGCACTATGATGAAGGAGATCCAATGCAAAGTCCAAATTGGAAAGGTTTCCTGTGGATAGAAAGTTCTTCCTCTTCTTATTTGGGAATGATATTGTACTGGTTGTAGGAAACTCTAAAACATTTCAGAGCCTCCTAGAAGAAATACGTAACTATTAAAAACAGTTTGATCTCACCAATTCACCAGGGAAAACCAGTGGTTCAGATTATAACATAAAGATAGATAAGTTATTTATAGAGTTCCTCCATCTGATGGGCAGGGAAGACTGTCAATGGGCTGGGCCCAAAATTAAACAGGAAGAAAAGACAGAAATAGATTGTCTTGGGGAAATCATATGGTTATTTTTAATTATGCCAAACTTCTCCCAAAAAACTTCTAGAAAAAAAAAAGCCCATCTTTTAAAAATATCAATATTGTACTTGTAGTACTAGAAGTCATGGAACAATAAAGAAGATCTGAAAATGAGTGTCACTCAGAAGGCAATAGAGAAGCATGTAAGAGTGTGAGCAGGCCATAATCCATTGCAAATAAAGACTAACTAAAAAAAAAAAAAAAAGAATCCAAATAAAGAACATCCCCAGAGAAAGACATCATCAAAAAAGAAGATGGTCTTGTAACATGACAAAATCATAATCTCCCCAATGGATAGCCCATGAGGCATGTCATGAGGAATCAAGGAAGGCCCCCAATACATTGGGGGGATTGTTGTGGTGATCTTCGGGCAGGATGTGGACAAGAGTTGCATAAAGTGAACAGATGTGAATGGGTCGCAATCCACATTGCTAGGGGGACCATCCATATCATCAAAGAAATGTCAGCAACATTTCAGAACATTAAGAAAAGCATTTCCTCAATTTATTAAAATTTTAATTGTGCAACTCTGCCTCACTTAAGTTCAACTCACTAGTAAGTCAAGATATCACCCATGATTTCATCGATCCTCACCAAAAACAAAGGATGAACAACAATAGGCAGCTTGGTGGCTCAGTGGATAGAGCACTGGACCTGGAGTCAGAAAGACCTTAGTTCAAATCCTGCTTCAGATGTTTATTAGGTATGTGGCCATTGACAAGACACTTAATGCCTGCCTCAGTTTCCCCACTATAAATGGGGATGAAATAACACTGACTACCTACGGCTATGAGGATCAAACAAGATAATTTGTGAAGTGCTTTGTGAACCTTACAGCACTATATGAATACTAATTATTCTTATATTTTTGAGAGACTCATGAACCTAACACCTAGTTTATATTTTCTCACAATATCTGTGATTTCACTGTTGTCAAGTAAGGAAATTTTCTTCTACCAAAGTAAATTCCCAATTACTTTACAACTTATTGTCTTCAAGAGTTATCTAGGTCATGAGGAGATTAAATGACTGGTGCAGTGTAATATCAGCAACATGAACCAGAGGAGAGACAGTCTGCAGCTGCGTGGCACAGTAGAACGTCCAGGGGTGTGCTGGAACAGTCCAAAGCAGCTTATAAGAGTCAATCATGAAATTTTTAATATGAACATTTTGTTTTTGTTTAGTCATTTCAATCATATATCACTCTTCACCCCCATTTGGGGCTATCTTGGCAAAGAAACTGGACAGGTTTGCCATTTCCTTCTCCAGCTCATTTTACAGATGAAGAAACTGAGGCAAAGAGGGTCAAGTAACTTGCCCAGAGCCGCACAGCTAGTAAGAAGCTGAGGTCAGATCGGAACTCATGAAGATCAGTCTTCCTGACTCCTGCCTGGTGCTCTATCCACTGCTCTGCTACCTAGCTGGAAAGCAACAAATGCTACAAATCAGGGCATGATTTATTATTGTTGTTGGTTGTCTAGGCTTAAAGTGATGGATTAAAGTAATTTGTTCATGCAAATTAAACTCTAAAATGTGTCCTGCGTATACTTTTTTTTTTCCCCATGAGAGACAGTTGTTAAACATTCACCAGCATAAATATCCTTGACAGAGACCCAGGACCAGAGTAAGTGGGACGACAGTTCAAGTCCTTCTTATAGTTAATTTTAAAGTCTTTCAAATCATTTTCCAAAGTAACTAAAGGCATGTCCTTATCATTACTTTTTTTTAAAAAGGGAAGAAAATATTTAGACTGAGCCTTTGGGAATTCTGATTACTAAATATGTTCATGCTAGTTAGGATTAATTTAATTAGGTTCAAGAATGTAAAAAAGATAACTCTTCCCTGGAGAAAGACCTAATCTTAGTGTTTGTCTTGAGAAACAGCCAAGACAAAATTTAAAAAAATAAAAAGTTACATTTAAGACTTCACTCTCTGCAAGATCCTGGAGAGTTTTTTGTCTCCTAGTTAGATCTAAGTGATGCTATCTCCATAATTATATTTGGCTAACAAAACAATTAGGTATTAAATAGTTACGATGTGAGCCAATGTTCCCTCTTCATGAAGTGGCACAGTAAATTTACAGTAAATACTCACCTAAATAAGACCCATAATCAGATTGTAGCAAAGTATATCAGGTTATCCTAATATAAATGAACCTGATCATGGTGGGAATGACGGCTGTAGAACCAAACTTAGAAATAGTCAAAAGAAAGAGGTCAAACAGGGCAGCTTCGGTTGCATAGTGGACAGAGTTCTAGGCCTGGAGTCAGGAAGACCTGAGTTCATAATCCAACCTCAGACACTTACTAGCTCTGTTTGCCCCAGTTTCCCTATCTGTAAAATGAGCTGGAGAAGGAAATGAGCAAACCACTCCAGTATTTTTGCCAAGAAAACCCCAAACGGGGTCACAAAGAGTAGGATACAACTGAAAAATGACTGAACAACTGAACAACAGGTCAAACCAGGATGACGTGACTTACTTGGTCATGTCATGAAGATATAGCTTTAACAAGGGAAGCAGTGATGGCTCTGAATTCAGAAGGTCTGGTTGCAGATGCTGGTTCCTACCTTAACTTCCCTAGGCCTCGCTTTTCTCATTTATAAAATAAAGGAACCGAGTTAAATGCTCTCCAAGGTCCCTACCAGCTCTCAGGTCATTATCCTATCATTCTGGGCATGGGCTGGAATCAAAGAAATGACAAGGAAGTGACCAGGTGAAAGGCACCCTCCCTCCAAACACCAAGAGTTCAGTTCTATCCCTGAGGTTCAAAGCCAGGCCAGGTACAGAGTTGGCAAGGTTCTTTCAACTGCCAAGCTACCCCAGGGAAAGGGCTCCAACCCCACGTTCTTCAGGGCTGGCTTTGGTTCCAGAGTTTTAGCTTACTAAAGAATGAACCTGAGAAGTCCCAGCATAGCTGGTTTAGAAGAGGACGGTCAGTACATACAATGCTACTAAAACAGAATCTTTTAGAGGAATGGTCTCTAAAGCAGAGGCCAGATCTACTTGGGAGGAATGGCCTGAATCCAAGAGAGGGTGATCAACCAAGTAGGAAGTGGGGACACTGGTCACATTCCACCCTTGATGTGTTTTTGTTGTTCAGTCATTTCAGCCATATCTGACTCTTAGTGACTCCATTTGGGGTTTTCTTGGCAAAGATGCTGGAGTGGCTTGCCATTTCCTCCTCCAGTTCATTTTGCAGATGGAGAAACTGAGGTAGACAGGAATAAATGACTTGTCCAGAGTCATACAGTTAGTGTCTAAGGCTGGATTTGAACTCAGGTCTTCCTGCCTCCAAGCCCAGCATTCTATCTCCTGCTCCATCTAGTTGTCCCACTGATGTTGCAGTCAATTAATTGTGATACTTGTTGGCCAATACAACCACTCCAAGCCTAATCCTTCACTACTTTCCCATGGTGCCTAGTCCTTCCTCTGTTTAAACTCCCACCTTCTCTTCTATGTTGTCTCCCCCTTTAGCTTGTGAGCCCCCAGAGGGCAAGGACAGACAGTCATACTTTTTTTAGTATTTAGGTCCCTACTAAAAAACTCCAATGGTTCCTTATCAAGTCTAGGATCAGATATTATTTCATCTAATTCTTTCTTTAATTTCTGTTTTTGCATATGTTTCATACTGATTTTTTACCACTTGTGATACCCAGCAAGAAAAGTGTGAAGACCATGATCTTAACGGTCTCCTTGAGCAAGAATGAGCAATGGACAAATCTGACCTCTCAAGATCATTTTAGCCTCAAGCTGACCCCTGAGCCTATCCCAATACAGACAGGCTGTATGGTATATCTGAAAGGTCACTGGATTTAGAGTCAGGAAGGAACTGAGTTTGAATATCAACTCACACTTAGAAAGTATGAAACCTGGGTCATATCACTTCAGACAGTTCTCCTTTTACCTAAATGAATCATTCTGCAGACCCCTACCTAAAGTGATTTTTACATATTGCCAATTTGCTCTTAATGTAGGGAAGAGAGGGAAGGAGGCAGGAAGTGGGGCTGCTGACCTTTGGAGGGAGGGGGCTGGCACTCTGTTCCAGTACACATGGGGGCCAGAGACAGAGAAGCAAGAGCAGAAGGAGGAACACTCGGGCTGAGGACAGACACGCAGGCAGGTGGGCTTGATGGCACTTTCTCTACTTTTCTTCTGCTGTCTCGGAGGGTGTTTTTATTAGGGATTTTTTTTTTGGTGGCAGAAGACCTCAGAGCCACAGTCACAGTGTAGCAGTGTCTAAAGAGAGCACAATATTGTATTGATAAAGTCATTATAGGTGTGTTTTTTTAACATAGATTTCTTTCAGAAATTTTTATATAAAGCTGAATTTGCATAATGCACATTTACTTAAAGCAAGAACTGTCTGTACATAGATAGCAATGTATAATTCAACCCTGAGTCTTGGTTTGCTCCTTTTGACAATATTCCTTTTACCTACCTCATGGGATGGCTCTGAATATAGAGTTTTGTAAATCATCTTCAAGTACCAAGTAAATTTAAATTATTATAGCACACATCACAGGGACCTCGAGAGAAACCCGTCTGTCTCTGGGTAGAGGCTAGTACTAATTTGCCTCTTTCCCATTTTCTCACAGAGAGTGAGCTGCTATCTATTACTTCATATACTTTGTACAAAGTAACAGCCATACTGTAAAATGATCACCTGTGAATGACTTATCTATTCTCAGCAGTACAATGATCTAAGACTATTACAAAGAATCGATGGAGTCTGAATGCAGATGGAAGCAAATTTTTTTTCCTTTATTTTTCTTTCACAACATGGCTAATATGAAAGTATGTTTTGCAAGACTGTGCATGTATAATCTCTACCAAATTGCTTGCCTTCTCAAGGAGAGGGAAGCAGGATAAAATTGGAACTCAAAAATTTTTTTTAAATACGTTAAAAATCATTTTTACATGTAATTGAAAAAAAAAAACAAAATAAATAAATAAAAGTAAAGAGTTTCACAGTTCCATGCATTCGTGAACTGACCATAAAGGTAGCAACCACTACACTCCTGTGGGTGAGCTAGCCCAGAACTCACCCACAGACTTTGAAGCAAAACTTATCAGGACACGTGGCATTTCCTGGGGATTAATGGCTGTTTGGGAGGGATGATTGCCCATGCCAAATCCAAGGATCACTAACTTGAGCCAGTCATCAAAATCCTGAGGAAATGCAGGGGAGGATGGCTATCATTAGCTTTGGAAGGAGTCACAGGACACTATGATGGGACAATCAAAAAGACTCTTTGTTGGATTGTAGATAGCTTTGATGAGGCAGAAAGCTTCCTCCTCAGTAAAATGGCATTAATAATGCTTAATTATGAGGAAAGTCCTACATACCTGCTTCCTCCTCTAATCAAGTATCTTTGATTTTAGCATTATGGATACTCTGACTTTTAATGCAAATTACAACTCTTCCATACTTCATACATAATCATTTTTTTAAAGCATTTATTCAGTGCCTACTTTGTGCCAGGTACAATGCCATTAACTTTACAAATATATTTTATTTTATACTCACAACAGCTACCCTGAGAGGCAGTTGCTATTATTATCCACATTTTACAGTTGAGGAACGCAAGGCAGAATGACTTGCTCAAGGTCACACAGCTAGTAAGTCCCTGAGGCAAGATTTGAATTCAGGTCTTCCTGACTCCAAGTCCAGGGCTCTATCCACTGTTCCTCCTAGCTACCGCTAACATAATTTGTGTTTGTCACTTTTTCTTAGCATATTTCTCCAGACTAGGTGGGTCTTCAGACAAAAGCTATACATGCAACTTATAACCCAAGAACATCAATGGCAGAAAGAAAGGACTCCTATGTTCAAAGTATTTATAGTAGCATTTTTATGATAGTGAATAAATGGAACAAGGAGTAGACATTCATCAACTGGAAAATGGCTAAATAAGATGTAGTATATAAGTATAATAGAATATCACTGTGCTATAAGAAATGAAGAATATGAAGTATATAGAAGAAGCAAATGGAAAGAATTATATGAACAGAGCAAAGCAAGCAGAACTAGGAAAACAAAACACACAATGGTGACAGTAATTTAAGTGGAAAGACCGAAAATAAGAATAATGAAACTGAATACTGTAGAGTTATATTGCCAAGTTTGACACAAAGGAAAGATGAGGGATCCATCTCTTCTTTGCAGAGGTGGGGGAACATGGCTATAGAATGTTGAAGATGCTATCAAACCCGATCAATGGATTTGTATTGCTGAACCATTTTTTTCCTTATATTTTGTTCTTTCTTACAAGGCATGTTTCTCTGAGGAAAGGAAAGGGAAAGATATACTTAGAAAAGAAGGAAATATGAAAAAAAGATATCAATGAAAATGGATTTTTTTCTCATTTTATTATATCTTTTTGTCAAAGTATATCAAAAAAAAATCAAAGATATCAAATGAAAAGATGCATAATCAATCCCTGAGATTTACATTAGGTTTTTCTAGTAGCCTGTTAGGATCTTTCAGAGCTTAGGATCTTCTGACATTTCCTGGAAGAACCTGGTGTTTTCTCTATACCATTCAGAGGTATTGGAGAAGGACTTTGGTAGAAAGAAGTACTACATAAGTATAAAATATTATCATTATGACTATTACCCATTTCTAATTCTGCCATTTAATAAAATAAAACTTTACAGAATCAACAAAAAAGTACTAGCCTGGAAATAAGGAGGCCATTCATTGGTCTTATTTTCAATCTGATTTGGTCATATGACTTGACATCTCTGAAACTCAGTCATTTTCATCTGAAAAATGAAGAGATTGATCTAAATAACCTCTAAGGTCCCTTCAAGGTCTAAAACTCTGTGATTCAATTCTGCTTGGAGAGAAACCAGATATTTGTAGTATATATATCCTACAGTATTCTGCACTTTCTCAATGGAAGAAATGACAATCAGTGGTCTATTCTCCTAGAAACTCTGCCTGATACCCCAAAAATGCAATTAGTCACTTTGTAGACACGGAACAACTATGCCAGAGCAGACGTTTTAATAAAATTGCTGGACATTAATGAGTTTCTAGTATGTTCAGGGCACTGTAGGGCCATTTAAGTAAATATAAAATCTGCCAGCTGACCTCAAGGAGTATATCATGAATATGGAGGAGATGTTCACAGAAAAAAAAAGATAAATCATCCAGGGCAGCATATGTTAAGAAATAAATATTCTATACAATGATAAGTCCCTCTTCATTTGCAGATTTTTTTCTTTTTATTTAAAAACATTTTGGAAAATATTGCCTCTGACTATGAATTCTTCTCTGTATATTGATGCCTTTATTCCCTCAATTCTTTGTTGCATACACAAGGTAGGACATTATGATTAGTGTCCTGCTTCATAAAGCAGGCAATTTTCTGGTCATGAGGCTTATGACACTATAAATAGAAAAACAAAACCTCAATATAAGGATAATGGATTATAGATATATCTGTCATAGTGGCTAGCTGGGCACTCACCCATCAGCTGAGGCCATAGGAACTGGTAGCCCTCACCAGTCCCTAACCTTTACCAACCCTCATGGCTTGCCCTTGGTTCCTTGTTCTGTGGTCACCTGTCTCCTCCACAGAGGAATCAATTTCCTCAGTGTTTCAATTCTATCCCTACCCCAGTTTCTGTTTTGGGCTCCAGCTTAAGGAGAGGAATTGTAGTGTAAGAAAGGTACTCAGAGTTCAATGTAGATGAGGTATGAAACTGGCAATTATTCCCATATAGTATAGCAGCAACCATACTGGCATATCCAGGATCTGCTTAGATTTGCTTTACTAGGAAAGCTAGTTGTTTAAGGAGTCAACAATCTTTTTTTTTTAATCACATTCACTAGTTTAGGGGAAAAGTCAGCACCCTGAACTACAGAGAAAATATAAATAGAGAAAATAATACAAGCAGAGAAATAAAGACCAACAGACAGGGCTCTGACTGCCTAAATCAACTATACACTTTACATAGACCCCTGTATGGAGAAAGCATTTACATCTGAGCAGTCAGGGAGCTCTGAACATGCAGCCTCTCAGAATCTCAACCAGGGAATCACAAGATCCTTCTCATAAGCAAGCCCCCAAAGCAAAATACCAACTCAGAGTATATATACACTTCCAAAGCCAGAAGGCATCACAACCCTCCTGATTCAGGGCCTAATTAGAAATTAGCAAAAGGTGTGAAAGCCTTCTTACAACGCTCCCCTAAACAAGCTTCCCTTAATGGGCTCCACATGAGGCCTATTAATGTGCCAGGGAAGATCTTATATCCCATTAACATTACGCAGACAAAAAGGAATGCTAAGCAAAAAAGAATCATACGGTGATTACAAATGTATGGTCTAATATGAAAATATCATTGGAACATTTGCAGTTTCTTTTTCAGGAATACTAATTATCCATTTTCATTTCACCCCCGTTGATTATAATGTGATCAACATCAATTGGGAGTTTTCTATCTTTGGGTCCCTCCCTCTCCCTCTTCGGGGGACTCTTTCCCTTTGGGACAGTCAGTCTCTTATGTTGCTGCTACATCTGCTCCTTTGGTAACTGATATTCTCCTGCTTGGGTGCCTGGAAAGGAAAACCCCACTTCCTTCTGAGATCTCAAAATACCAAAGGAAAGAAAACATAAACGAGAGGAGACCTCATCTCAGACACAGGCATGCTTAGGACACCACTGGCTCATGGTTTTTGGTCAAATGGGAAAAGGAATTATACCCTCCACTTGACCCTCTGGACAGCTTAGAGAGTTATGCTTTGAGGCCAACAAAAAGAGACTTAAGAAGCAGGGAACACCCCTGTAATACATCTACAGCATACAGCACTCAGCTAAATATTTTTTGTTACCACACAATAATATACCCTAAGACATCATGACAGAAAGGAAATAGAGGCCATCTGTGTCTGCTCTGAAAAGGTCCCTCCAACACTCATGCCTAGGAGCAGGTCAATCCTAAATGTCCATACATTTGATTGGAATGGCCACTGAACATTCCCCAAGATAAGGAGTGGGGGTTAAAGTGGTACGACCTATTGAAATAGCAGACCGGCTGTAGGTTCGTTTTTGAGAGGAAGTAGGATCTGATTAGAGGAGACTATAAATCCTGCTTTCAGCCTTCTCCTAGGCAAAGATCCTGAAGCACTTCTGCTCAGGCCCTAGAAGTATAGTGCTTCCCCATATCAGGGAATAAGCTGGAGCATGACCCTTCTTGGCATTGCAATGGTGTCAGCAGGAAGGGGCTGGTTCAGGAGTTGAGGGGAAGCCTCATCAAGGATAGGGAGAGGAAAGTACTTTCTCAAACAACTGTTAGGAGACCCTGGATTTCTATGGGTGCCTCTCCTTGGGGAATCAATTCAAAATTTGCCTTAAAATTTTTAGAGGAGGAATTTTTTTTTTTTGCTAAATCCTGGGCTGCTTGATTGTATGTCTGTTGGAAGAAGCATCCCAGTCAATTCCCAGATAACATTTGACCACCTTACTCTGCTATCTGCTGATCTTCCTTTTGCACCCCCATTATTGGGTTTTCATTATGTTTTCCCCTCATCCAAGTGATCTTGATGTTGTTGTTGTTGTCGTGCATCCTTCATTCTGAAAGAGGACCAATGACATCAGGAGGGTGACATCTTCACTTGAACTTGAATTGGATTTAAGTGAGGCAGGACTGTGCAAAAGCATCAGCCTCATTATCTCCTCAAGAATCATTGAAGTTCAGTGACAAGACAAAAGGAATCAGTGGGTGATCTTGGCCTTCCTAATTAAAATCTTTCCCAGATCTCAGTTTGTATGGGACAGGACAATCAATGTCCATTCAATGACTAAGGGCTAGGTAAGAATTAAAACAAAAAGATGGACTAATTTATCATCAAAGGAATATCAGTCTGGGAGGGGAGACTCAAAGTTTTTGGTCAGAACAGAAAACAATTGCTATTTACACTCATTCTAAGCCACAGAAACCTAAACAGTGAGGCACAGTTGACTAAGGACCACTACTGGATATTCAATGAAAGCTGAGTGATTTCATTTTAAAGGTATAGTCAAGTAGCTCCATTTGAAACACAATAGGTTTTTTTAAAGCCTGGTTTTTCAGAGTTATATTTCAAGATATCATAAATAAAAACTGCACAATACAAAAGGTGAATTGTCCCAGCTTTTTAAAAAAAATGTAATAATAATTAAAATTAAAAGAAATAACAAAATTTTTATAAATCTAGACCTTAAACCCCAAAGTACCTTGCAAAATATAAGCAACCAAAAATTATATTCCTATGGAGAGAGCAACTACATGTAAGGATATGGTGCCCCAAGTTGAGAGAGAGAACACATGTGGTGAGGGAAGAAAATGAAAGAGGAGGAAAAGGAAGAGAAGCATGATTAAGAGAAAGAGAAGAAGGAGGAGGAGGAGGAGGAGGAGGAGCTAGTAGCATTCCCCAACTTCTGCTTTAATTGGCAGGTTGAGTCCTCAGAGGTCAGCTACTACTACTCCCAAAGTTCTAGACGTAACTCTCAGAGACTGTGCTTCTCCTGCTGTAAGTCCTGAGTGACAAATGTAGTAGAGCCCATTGATAATCATCCAATAGTCTCAACTAGGTGAAAGACATATGGGAGAAAAATTAAGACCACAATCATTTCACAACACCTTGATGGTGTTTTTCACAACTACTTGTTGGCCTAATATTAGGAAGTGCCCAGCTGCTACTGAAAGAGAAAAAATATATATAGCAAACTGCAAGGATATGGAAAAGCAGGTAGTTTCATCTACTGTCATGACAACTATTTGTTGTCCTTGTTTGTCAAACAATCCTGCAGTTTTATCAAAATGAATTTCTTTAGAAATTTTAAGAGTATTTGGCTACCTCCCCTTGTTTTCTGCGCTTGAATAGTCTCTTATTCCAAAAACAAACCCTGACAACTGCATGGAAAATATTTCTTCAGGATCCCCTCAGCTTTATCCCTTGGCTGATTCCTTCTTTTGCTACCCTGCCTTCTACTGTGAAATGCTAGACTTATCAATCTTAAATTGCCACGGAATGCTTCTGATTGGTTGTATACTCTTAAGTGGATCTGAAAAGTTATAAAAACTAAATCTGTACCCTAAGAAGTCAAAGCTACTCAGGGGCAGCTAAGTGGCCCAGTGAATAGAGCACCAGCCCTTGGAGTCAGGAGGACCTGAGTTCAAATTCGGCTCAGATACTTAACACAAAAAAATAGCTGTGTGACCTTGGGCAAGTCACTTAACCCCAATTGCCCTAACTTCACTCTCCAAAAACAAAAAAAGAAGAAGAAGTCAAAGTTACTTTGAGTAAGCAGTCTTTCTTAGTGTGCTAATAAATTCCTTTGTTTTCTGTTTGGCCTCCCATCTTTGACCCACAGTCATCAGATCTCTGTTGATTAGTACCTCTCTGAACATGTCCCATTCATCTCAGACTGAAGAAATTTCTCAGCAGGCATTAACTTTAAATGATGTAGGGTTCCCTCTGCCCCCACCCCAAACACCACTTTCTGGTTAATGTGTATTTCAACTGCCCTTGAAAAAATTATCCAGGTTTTCAATAACGTCTTTATTCTAACAATGGCTTCCCTACAGTCAGGAACTAGAGCTGTCCCAGATTTTTCAGTTCACACTCCTACAATCCTGCAGTACATTCCATGATAAATACAACAGGGGAAAAAGAAAATAAGTGAGGTTCCTCCACGAGATTTTATGAGGCAGATACTCCAGAGAGATCTGTCTGGTTTTATAAAAGGTCATCTGCTCAGCCTTAGCGAAGGGTGATCCTTCAGGATGTAGTAAAGACTGCACACTGCTAAAGTATTCTATCCATCCTATGAGAGGGCAGGAAGCAGCAGCCCAACATCAATACCTACCACACATGTGGGAATACTTCACTGAAAGAGAGACTGGAAGGGGAAATAAATGCAACAGTGCTAAGTCTGTTCCCTACATTATAAGGAATGCAGACATTTTGGAGGGGAAAAAAATGTGAGAAGGCCTTAAAACCTGAATAGGGCTTCAAGCCATCCTAGAATTCCATCAAGTTCATAATGTCTTATGCAGTAATTTCTGCAGGCTATTGATTGGTTCCAATATGTATATGGCAGAATGGCTATCCTTCCTCACTGGAGCTGCCCTATTGGTTTCTACCTAATGCAACCCCCTAGGATCCCAGATTTGCCTGGAGGAGAAGAAACAAGTCCTTCCTTTCTTTTTTGCCTGGTGGGATGGGGTGGGTGGGGGGAACAGCTATTCTTCGTACATGTTAAATAGTTTTACTGCTAAGCACTATAGGGAAACAGAAAGTTGCAAAAACAAATCACAAGAGAAGTTTACACAATTTTCACAAGTCTCAAGAGTTAATCAAGGTCCAACATGTAAATAGACATGGTCCTAGGCCATGGTCCTTATTGGTTAATTTTAACCATGACCCTAGTCTTGTCCTAAAGTCAGCTGGCTACAGTATTTCAGGGTTGGATTGTAAGGATCAAACTCTTGATTCCTGGTTGACACAGAGTCTTTTCAACACCTCAGTCCTTGAAGAGTTTTTTCCCTAACTTGTACCCTTGAATGTGAAAAGTAAACAGCAATTGTTTTCTGTTCTGGCTAGAAACTCTGAGGGTCTTTCCCCACCAGATGGATTCCTTTATGATGACAAACCAGGTCATCTTCTATCTCTATTCTTACCTAGTTCTTAATCACTGAATGGAAGTTGCCTCAGACAAACTGAGACCTACTAAAGACTTTAGCTTGAAAAGGCCACTGCATCCTGAGCCTCGGTCAGTCATCTTGACATTTGTCTTGCCACACTGGACTCTGATAACTGGAGGAGAGAGAGAGGCTGATGACTGAACAGTTTTGCCTCACTTAAAGCCAATCTGTTCACAAGTCAAGGCATCATTCTCATGATGCCATCAGTCCTCTTCCAGGATGAAGAATGAACAATAATAACAACTAGGCCTGTGGCAAACACCCTAACCTCACCTCTCCTGTCCCCTACATACATAAAGTCCTTTTCCAAAGTTTCAGGATTTCAAAAAGCTTACTGTTGTACCCTAGACTCACTCATTTATTCATACCACACTTACTAAGCACCTTCTATGTACAAAGCATTGTTCTACACAATACCAGAAAGTTTAGATGAGGCATGATCCCTACTCTCATGGAATTTATGATCTAGGAAGTCATAGAACTGCAGAATTCCCACCCTTATCTTCTTGGTTCCCCCACAAAAAAGACCCATCCCCAGGTAACCATAAGGAGCCCCTCCCCAAAGCTTCAAGCTTTCGAAACTGACTTCCAACAATCCTGTTATTCATCTTAAGGGTCGTGTCAACAACCATGGTCTCTGGAAACTCTCTCACTCTTGCCTTGAATCTGTCTTCTCTGTCCTTTTTGAAGGAAATTCTCTAGCTGGATGGAATGGCTAATGTCCCTTAGAGTAAAGGCATCAGGAGAGTCAGGAGCAAAATCCAGAAAGCAATGAAGAGTTAGAAATTCATGGTGTGGCCACTTTCCTTAAAATGGAGTTTCTGGGAGAACTGACTGGTGAGAGGAAGGGGCTGCAGAGATTAGCTTATCTTCCAGGGTCAGAAGGTGCTGGCACATGGTAGAGAAAGTCCAGAAAGTCTGGAGTGTAGCCCAGAGAGGAATGAAAGAACAAACACAGTTGGTCTTAGCATTTTCTTTAAAATAGAAGGTCTGGGACGAATGGGCCAGGGAAACCCTTTCACCAAAAATTATAAAAAAGAAAAATCTCTGGCAAAGTCCAAAATCTATGTCTCATTATTCACTTCAAGTTCATCACATGTTTATTAGGAGGTAGGTATCAGGTTTCATTACTTGTCTCTTGGAATCAGGGTTGGTAGGCACTAAACATAGGCAGTCAGAAGACCTAATCTTAACCTAGGAGAACTCTATTAATCCCCTCTCTCCATCTGCTGCCTCACCTCTATTTGCCTCCTAAGTAATGGGGGTTGGGAGTTCAAGGTTCATCAGCTTCAGTTTAGGGCATAAATCAAACTCTCTAGGAACTTGACCAGAACCAACTATGTAAATCAAGGGCTTTCACAAAAGTCACCCAGGCCACAATGAGGATGAAGGTAAATGTGCATTGATGGACCAAGGAGAGTCCAGAGACCTTCCTGCTCCCCAGGTAGATCCAAGTGAGTTGCTCTCCAGCCCGACCCATGGTGGTCCTTCTCCCAGAGGCAGCATCCCCACAATCTACCCAGCCACTGTCTCCCATGCTCCCCCTATTTTCTGATACTTGTTCAGATACTAGACTTGCTAGCTATAGCTCTGGTTGGGAATTTTTTACTTCTTATTTTTTTGGGTTGATTTCTGATGCCATGCTTAATTGCGAACATCTTAACTTTTTGACCAAAAGGTAAGAAAAAAAAGGTCACTGACCCTACAGTTTTATTAGGAACAATGATCCTAAACAAATCAAGCAAAAATAAGTAAGGAAAAGCAATTTGAAATTGTTAAATGCAGAATGTTTGATATTGAGGAGTCAGTACAGGAAGCATTGTCTTTCAATGTGTATGTGACAAAAATTAAAAGGCACAGGAGAGACTGTCAATATGAATGCATTGGTGTTAATTACAAATACTTTGTTAACAGCAAACTAACACAGTGAAGAGAAAAAATTAGCTGCCTCTATAGTCATTTTTTTTGTTTTTTGGGGTTTTTTTAATTGATGGAGAATTTTCAGGGACCAGAGCAGATAGCTAATTTATCACCCAAATAGCCTGAAGAACAAAAAAGTTCAAAAATCTCCATTTTCCAGTAAAAATGCTGAAAGAGCTTTTTTCCATATAACAAAGCAGTCTCCAGAATCAATGAAATCCTCAGTAACTCCCTGAAATGGTCAATACCAGTAGAGAACAATATTTAGTCTGGCTTGAAAGGAGTCTCAATTTAGATTTTTTTTTTTTAATTAAGTCATCAGCTCACTGAACCTGGACATTAAGTATCCAGGAACTGATTTTCAAGATGTCAAAGAAATGAAGAGTTCTCTCCAGAGTGAGTAGAAACCTGAGCTATTGAGAATGGATGATGGTTGCATTCCAGTCTGCTCACCTGTCAAGACTGCCCACACAGAAGGAACAGATATACACATCTCTTGAGTGTGTCATACCCTTCAGCCCTCCCAGTACCTGACAGATCAGTTTCCATTGTAACAGATTGTGAGGATGAGGAGCCTTAGAAACAAACACAAAAATAATAAGTATAAAAAAATTTAATTTTTTCTTTCCTTTTCATTCCTCAGCCAGAGGCAATGCTTCGTTATGGAGAAGGATAAATGAGAAAAGGAGAGCTATAAACCAGATGCTCCTATATACAAGCCACATTATTTCCTGTTTATGGAAATTTTTGCCGTAGATACATACTGAACACTAGCACATGAGGAAGAAGATAGAAGACAGGGGTAAGAAGTACTAGGGCGGCTTTTAGGTTACTGATTTTAGGAAGACTATAAATGCTTCAAGGAAGTTGTTAGCATAATCAAGAAGGGAGGGCAACAGCTGCCTCCATAACTGTAGCAAGAAGACCAGACTCTCTCTGACCTACAGGCAGGAGATAAAACCAAGGGGGTCCAGAGGCTCTGGACTGATGTTCCTAAATTGGCCCCATTATTTTGTGGCTCCACAGCTGAGTTCGTTGAAATTAATAGGGGCAAGAAAGCCAAATAACATTGCTGTAGGAGTTCATAGAGCTGGAAAGAACTTTGCAGATTATTTAGGCCCAACTCTTCATTTTATAAATGAGTAAAGTGAAGTGAAATATCTTGTTCAGGGTTACAAAAGTAGGACATGGCAAAGTTGGGATTCAAAGAGAGGGAATCAGGTTTTCAAACTCCAAAGCCAGGGCTTTTCAATAATCACAATAGCAAAATACATAGGGAACTGAGCCAAATATCTAAAAATAGAGCCATTTCCCAGTTGATAAATGGTCAAAGGATATAAACAGATAGTTTTTAGAATAAGAACTCAAATATCAATATTTACATTAAAAATGTTCTAAATCACTATTTATTAGAGAAATACAAATTAAAACAACTCTGAGGTACCACCTCATACCTATCAAATTGGTTAACATGACAGAAAAGGAAAATTTGAATGGAAAAAGGAAATTTGAAAAGAAGAAAAATTAAAGAGGGGATGTGGAAAATAGGTACACTAATGTACTGTTTGGTGGAATTGGGTACTAGTTCAACCATTCTGGAGAACAATTTAGAACTATGCCCAAAGAGCTTAAAAAATGTGCATACATACCCTTTAACCCAGTAATGCCACTACTAGGTCCATATCCAAAAGAGATCAAAGAAAAGGGAAAGAGAACTATAAGTACAAAAATATTTATGGCAGCTCTTTTTGTGATGGCAAAGAATTGGAAATTGAGGGGATGCCCATCAATTGGGGAATGGCTGAACAAATTGTGGTATATGATTGTCATGGAACACTATCTGCTACAAGAAATAACAAGCAAGATGGTTTCAGGAAAACCTGGGAAGACATATATGAATTGATGCAGAATGAAATAAGCAGAACCAGGAGAGAATTATACATAGTAATCACAATATCTTAACTATGATCAACTGCAAAAGACTTACTCTGATGAATACAGTGATCCACAGTTCCAAAGAGCTTGCGATTAAAAAAAATAATAATAGTACCTTCAGAGAGAGAACTCTAAGCCCAGATTGAAGTATATTTTTAAAACTTTTTTTGTAACATGGTTAATACGGAAATATATTTTATATGACTTCATATGTATAATGGATTCAATGGTTAGGGAGAGGGTTTGAAGGGAGGGAAATGTGTGGGACAGAGACCACTACCAAAAAAATCAATACAAAGACTTAGATACCTGAGTTTATTGCTTTCTCGTGAGAAAGGGTACTGCCCTTCATCGCTCTAATGGCGCACTGGCCAGGGAAGTACAAACTGATTCCAGAAAGCAAGGTCCTTTTATACTCTAACACTAGCACTCCTCCCCACCCCCAACCCTGTTCCCCTTATCCCATTGTCTGGGCTTCAGGGGGCACAATCTTCCCCAGCAACAAAGAACAAAGGACAAGAAGAGGCAGGAAGTTTTGCAAAAGTTTGCAAAGCATGCTTATTCTGTAAGGGAGTAAACTGTGTTTCAATAATACAAAAACCACTGACCTTTTCAAGGAGGCTTCACTTCTGAGAAATCATCCTTCACAATCTCCTCCTTCTATTTTTTACAACTTGAAGACTCCTCACACCATTGCTGGAAGACCTCTTCCACTAATATTTCTTGAGAATCCCCATAAGGGTGGTCTTGGACTGGCACCCAACCCTGACTTTTCAAAATCATCAATTTATCAGTTGCATCATACAGAGGAGACATACTGGGAGTAGGATAATTCCACTAAAAGCTCTCAGGAGGAACCAAAAGGCTAGTTTCCACCAGGACCCAGTACCACCAGGTACTGAAGGGAGAATTCCATGTCTGGACTGGGGCTTGTGCCAATTTCCTAATGCTTTTGGTAATATCTTTAACTACTTCCCCATTATTATTGATTTTTACACAATGATTGGAAAGGTTTAGCTTCTCACAGACAAACTTGGTGCATGACAATGGAAGTCAGCATATCAAAGCAAGGGTATAGCAACCAACAGAAACAACAAAATGACAATAGTTAATGAGCTGATCCCTTTTTCAAAGTCAGTTTTAAGGTTTCAGGATCTGGTGATACCACAGTCCACTGGGTCGGGGCTGGCAGCAGTCCCTTCACTCAGGCATGATGAGTCCAACCTCTTTCTTTGGTTCCAACAGCAGTGCCAGCAGTGAGGAGGATCTGGTATGGACCTTCCCAGGCCTGAGTCAGCTTTTCCTCCTTCCAGGTTTGTATCAACACCCAGTCACCAGGCTGGAACCTATGAACTGGAAACCCTAGAGGAGGTGTTTGAGCAATTCTTTTGTGGCACTGACAATTGATGTGCTACAGACTGTATATATTCCCTAAGGCTTAGCCTGCTCTCACTTGACTTCCTCTCCTCAGGTGACATATACTTTCTGCCCAATTTCTAGCAGTTCATCTAATGGTTTGTTTTGCCACTTTTCCAATTTCTGCAGCTTCTTATTAATGTATGGCCAGGAGTTGGTGATAAAATAGACCCTCAAAATGATCTGAGTCTTTGGGTCCCCTAATTCCAATACAGAAAACTTCCTCATGTTTTACTTCAAGTGATCCAAGAAGTCAGAGGGAATCTCCTCTTTCTCCTGCTGTATCTCTTTTACCTTATTTAAATTTTGACTTTAAGGTACCGCACTCTGAATTCCCTGTATTATTATTTCCCTTAATTCTCTCATATTTCCCCTATGGGCTGCATTATTATGATCCCAATTGGGGTCCTATAAGGGGCACTTTTCTTCTCCCCTCAGGCTACCCTGGGTTAAAGGGCAAGCATCATCCCAAGCTTTCACTGCAGCCCTTCTAATCTGTCCTTGTTCTTCTCCTGTAAATAAAATATCTAAGATAGCCACCATCTAGCTCCAAGTATATAAATTTGGTCCCAAAATTGATTAAATTGTTCTGTGATCCCAAAGGGGTCCTCTATGAACTTCTTCATGTCCTTTTTAAAATTTCTGATTTCGGAGCTATTGATCAGGGTGTTAACATAACCAATCCCTCCCTAAGCAAAGGGAACCTCTCTCAGGGGGAGCACTTGGTGGTCCCAGGGAGTAGGAAATTATCTTGGTCTTTAATTAGTTGTTTTAGTTTTCTCCACAGCTAGGCATGCAGAAGCGTCCTTGGCCCATAGAGGTCAATCAATTCTCTGAAGCGATGCTGAATGGCCTATGTAATATATTTTGGGGTAATTTTATAATTTTCTAACATTGTAATTTCAGTTTTCTGTTAAGTTTTAAAAGTCACGTTTCTTCTCCCCAGCTGTAAAGCCTTCCCTGCCCCCAGCCTAGAGGTATTTCCTCTAAAACCATTAACTCTATAGCAATGATAACAAGAACCTTTCAAGGCACTACCTCCTTTTGTTCTAGTAAACAAAACTCATCCATTTGCAAATCTGGATGGGTACATCTCATTTAATTTGACCTCAAATCTGACCGCTGGTTGATTTTATGACGTTTCAAAGCAAAAACCACACCTCCAAGCCCTGGCATTCTGCTGTTTCTCCCAGTGAATTATGGGCAAAATGCATGCGCAGTTGATGTGAAGGGTACGTGTTCCTTTAAGTATTAACCTGGCCCCCTCCCTAACTCCACCTCTGTATACCTCATTAGCCTAATGAACTTATGATTGACAGTCTTAGGTCTTAAAACTGTGTTTCTACTCCTCCTCTTTGCAGGTAGGCTTTTCTAGCCAGTCGTCTTTCTAGACCCCTGCCCGTTGCAGAGCGTCACACTTTCAGGCTTTCCTTGACCCCCACCCCCCTCCTTGCACCTTGCGAGTCCTTGTGTAACAATAAACTTTTATAAATCTGCCAAAGGACAGCTGAGCCTATAATTCTTTTCAGACCCTGAACCTACAAAGGATTTCTCATTAGAAATCCCCCAAAACCTATACCTCATCATCTCCACCGTCTACCGCTCCTCCCAGAGGGGTGGGAGAGGGTGCAACAATCAAAGCCAAAGGTGGAGCTGAAGCAGGTGCTGGCTGAAGGGCATAAGGAGGAGGAGGAACAAGAAGGGGATCCCACGGAGTTGGGGAAATCCTCCTTTCTTCCTCCTTCTCCTTTTTCTCCTCGGTTTTTGCCAAAAATTGTCCCTCAACTGGGAGCCAAAAGGCTGCATACAAACTCTCTTCCTCATTCCAAAGCTCTTTCAAGTTCACATATAAGTTTAAATTTTGGCAAACCCAGTCCTTGGAGGACGATTACTTTGGCCAGAAGATGTTCCCTCCAAGCTGAGCCTGCCCAAATTGAACGACAATATTCTACCATTTTCATTTTATCTTTCTCTTTATATGTTGGCAAAATCCAATTAGCAAGCTTGCCCCTAATGGGCTATCTTCCGGAATATCTATAAAGGGGCTACGTTGCTGACCATCCCCTTTTGACTAGGACTTCCCCATGGCTCACCTGTTCTTGCCTGGTAAGGCTCACTGTATCTTGCCAAGAGGCAGAGGCTCACTAGTTCTTGTTCTCTTTCAAGAACTCACCAATCTTGCTCCCTTATGGGAGGAGAGGCTGGCTAGGTCTTGTGAAGGGCCCAATGGTTCTTGATTTCTGTAGAAAGTTCACCAATCTTGCCTTCTCACTTCACTAAGCTCAGCCTTGTTTCCCCTCCCTGGTCACCCAGAGACTCACTAGTTCTTGCCCCTGTTATAGGGGCTCACCAATCTTGTCTTACCTGGGTCTGTGTGCACAGGACTTACATGACCGATTCAAATTCTTCAGCGGGTGGTGGTTGTTGTGCCCTTTCCAAAATTTCTGCTTTCAGGTAGCTGTCCTTCTTCAGGTCCATTCCTTCAAAGTGAAAGGAAACTCCCAGACCATTCCCTGGACCACTGGGAAATGGCTGGTGGGCTAAGACTGTCCTAAGACTGGCTGGGAGACCTTTCCCCAAATAAGGGGGATGCTGGATGAGGCCCCCAAAACTGTGCGGGACAGAGACCACTACCAAAAAATCAATACAAAGACTTAACTGAAAGCAGAAATGAGTGCATTGCTTTCCCATGAGAAAGGGTATTGCCCTTTGTCACTGTAATGGCTCCAGCCAGGGAAGTACAAATTGATTCCACAAAGCAAGGTCTTTTTATATGCTAACGGGAGCCCCCTTCCCCAGGCCCCTTCCCTTTATCCCATTGTCTGGGCTTCAGGGGGCACAATCTATTCACGTGAATCTTCCCCAGCAACAAAGAACAAAGGACAAGAAAAGGCAGGAAGTTTTGCAAGAGTTTGCGAAGCACAGTTATTCTATAACAGAGGAAGCTGTGTTTCGATAACACAAAAACTAATAACCTTTTTGAGGAGGCTTCACTTCTGAGAAATCATCCCTCACAGAGAGAATTTGGAACACGAAATTTAAAAAAGAATGTTAAAAGTAATCATAATTGTTCATTTTTATATACAACTTTAAATTTTCCAAAATACTTTCCTCAGAAGAATTCAGTCACTCTCCAAAACCATTAATTGGGCTGGGTGGGGGTAATAGTCTTCCCATTATACCATATTATTACAAAGTTGTTCTGTTCCAGCCTCAGTACAGCTCTGTGGTCTGTTTACCTTTGAGACTTTCCCTGTGTATTGGTATAAATCTTCCTCTGTGTTGTATGTGTCCTCAAGAAAGTCTCCTGCATTGGGTTTTGCCACAACCTGCCTGAGGTCTTACACACAGAATACACCAAAGGGCCAGGTGACAAACAGGGACTTTGCACCAAGAGATTGGAATGGCAGCTGCTTTCTCCACACCTTCAGCCCCTTCCCCATTCTCTCGGGTATGCCTATGTCAGAGGTTGTGGGACCCTGAAGGAAGTGAACAAGAGATCAGAAAAGCTATTTGGTCTCCCAATTTAGCACCATCAAAACATACTGGTATTTGGGCAATCGATTTCTTAATTCAGTAATATTCATTAAAGACACTGATGTTTTAGCCAGTTATGTTTTAGTTGGTTCTCATTCTATGATCATGGACCTGTCACAGTTATCTTTATCTCAGCTTCTTCATCTTTAAAATAGGAATTACAATTTCAAGATTAACGTGAGGATTAAATGAAAATTAACTTTAGACTATGAATGAATTTGCAAATATGCCTCAAATTAAATCAGTTATAACTTCAATTATAATGACACTGGAAAAAAATGATCACGTATCATAGAATCTTAGAGATGGAAGGTACCTCAGATGCCATCTACTCCAGCCTCAACATGAAGTACGACTCCAAAGTATGACTCTGACAAGTTATCTAGCCTTTGTTTAAAGACTTCCAATGAAAGGAAATCTACACTTTCCTATGGAAATACTTCTCCCTACCCACATCCAAATGTGGCACCCGGACCTGGACACAATGCTCTAGAAGTGCTCTGCTCTAAGACACAGTACAACGAGACTAGTACCTCCTTTGTTCTAAAAATCAGAACAAAGACTTAATTAGCCAAGGTAATTACCAAGACAAAAGAAAAGCTGTATCATTTGGGAAAACATCACTACTTCAACTAAATCATCATTGATTCTGCTGCCTGGCACACTGGGATTTTTATTGTGAGGCTCCAGAAATTAAATCTCCTGAAAATTGTTCCTTACCCTTCTTCCTAGGGAAAAAGCTAGGTTATTGAGATAGTAATTAGAGTGCATTTTTGATAGAACTGAAATGCGAAACACAAGCCAGACTTCCAATCAGCATTTTGGAATTGATGGATAACTTTTAAACCAGAAAAAAAGAGGCCAGGAAGGCCCCTTTTAAGGAAAGGGAGAAGAAATAGGAAGAAAATTCATCCAATCTTCAGACTGATAGAGTGAAGAAAGGAAGAACAACTAAGGTGCTGACAAAGGACTAGTAATATCTGAACAAGTAGAGGTGGCAAAGGAATACGTTGGAATAAGGAATACTGTGGACAAAGGCAGGAAACAGCAAGGGAATATTCAAGAAACAGCAAACAACCCAACTTGACTGAAACATATGGCACTTGAAGGCACAGGAGTGTAATGTGAAAAAGGTGTGGAGAAGTGGGTTGGAGGCAGATTGTGGAGGGCTTTGAATGGCTAAGGGGCTTCTACATAATTCAGTAGGTAATATGGATTCACTAAAGGCATTGGAATTGCATTAGAATTGTGCATTATGTAAAAAGATAAAAACTGATATTGCCTCTAATTTCTGCTGTTCTGGTTCTATTCTGTAATTGACCTTATTCCCTATTCCCTATGTCAAGTCACATTTCTCAGTTCTGGAGTTAAACTTGAGAATGCAGTTGCTACTTCAAGCCAGTGTAAAGGTATGGTTGAAAGGGAACGTTGTTATCACTCAGACAATTAGCCCCTGAGACATCTTCATGTTGTCTAAAATCTCCAACCAGCTTAATCAGGTGCCTCCCTCCACAATGGACAGGTTTTCTATCTTTGCCTCTCTTTGTAGCAATTAGGAGAAATCTGATCTCCCCTTGGTGGAGATCAAACCAAGTAGTTCTGGTCTCCTCACCAAGATTACAAGAGGCAGATGAGTCCCATAAAATAATTAACATTTCTTAATTGTAAGAGAGGGGAATGACCAGCCACATCTCAATACTAAGGCATTTTCATAAGTATAGCAGATTGTAATGTTCCCCAACTACCCAGACCCCCTACTCTCTTGCATGTCAATAAAAAGGACCTTCCCTTATTATGGGGGTCACCAGCTTTTCTGAGGTTGCCAGTCTGACCTGCTTTTTTAACACTTATACATGTCACAGTTAATAAACTGATTTTGCTTGGAGATGTTACCTCAGTTTACAGCATAGTGTGTATTACAGTAGTACAGTACGAGGACAGGAAGACTAGTTAAAACATCACCACAATATTTTGGGTAAGCAATAATGGAGGCCTGAAGTGGGACAATAATAATAGTAATGTGAATAATAGAATTGATAAGATCTGGCTGCTAATTGGATAATGTGGGGCAAGAAGAAGGAGTGAAAGGGAGTAGTCAAAAACGGCTCTGAGGTGATGAGCACAGAAATGTAGAGGAGAAATTGGTGCCATTGACAAAAAGAAGTCATTAAGAGGAGGGGGTTTTCAAGAAAAGATGATTGTTTCATTTTCAGATATGTTGAGCTCGAGGTATCTAGAATATCAAAGTGAGGATATCCTTTTAGTCACTGGAAATGTCTCAATCATAGAAGAGAAATGTGTGCTGAAGACATCAACTTAAAATCTTTTGCTTAGGGGAAAGCAAATGAAATTTCCCAGAAAGTGGGTCTGGAAAGAAAATAGTTGCCTATAGCCTTGCTTCTTCTGTGGGACACAGATCCCTTTGGCACCCTTCTCTCCCTCCCCCTCACCCCAGCACCCCAACAATCCTTTAGTTTCCAAGTTCTGCCAGCAGTGTCTGAATAATTTGTTTTACCTCCTACTGTTTTCCTACTTAAAATCATAACCTCTAGAATATTAGCTCTAGAAAGGCCCTTAGAGAGTACCATATCAACTCTCTCCTCCATATTTTTTCCATAACTTTCCATGTTACCTACAAAACTAGATTGTAAACTTCTTGAGGACAGGGATTCTGACATGTACTTCTTTTGCGCTTCTCTCTGCCATCATCCCTTAGTACCTGGCACATTGTTGAAAGAATATATAGTAGGCGCTTTACAACTTTCTTTAAAAAAAAAACCTGGGCCTCCCCATCTAGTCCCAGCTGGAAGTACAGAAGCCATTTCCTGGCTTGACTCCATTATGGAATAGTACATAAACTTTAACTTGCTCCATTTCTAATCTGGTCTTGTTTGTCCCTCCTTATGCAGCCTGGGGTGAGGGGGTACCCTACTCCCAGGGTTTAACATGTTGATGCCAATCAGTGCAGACACCTGATTGACATAGTCCCTGAAGCTCCCAGTTCCTATTCTCAAGAAACCCAACAGCCTCAGCCTCCCCAGTAGCTGAGATCACTGGCATGTGTCACCACAACTGATTTTTAAAACTTCGTATTGAAGGACACAGAGGTATAAATCCAATCAAATATTTATACAGCCACTGTATAAGCCATTCCTCTAGGTGCTTGCAAAATTAAAGTGCAACACAGAGATCCTTGGACCTAACAAGCTTCTAATTCAGTCGTGAAGACAAAGTACACACTCCAAAGTTAAATTATAATAAAAGATAGTAGCAGCAAAAGTTCAAGAAAACAGCAGGAGTGATGTCCCAGAGCAGCACTGAGATTCATTGCCAGGATGTCACCCAGTCTCACTGCCTCAGAAAGAGACTGCTGCTAGTCACAGCAGATTTTCCTGTCTAGGTTACACGTTGACAGCATAAACAGTTATCTACCCTAGCTGAAGTCTGAAAGGGCAGAAGCTCAGGGACTGATCAGTTTCTGCAGACAGGGCCCATTCATCTTTTGTTTGCAGTATATCCTGTTTCTCTGCCACTCCCCACATCTCGCTCCCAGGAACCAGCTGCTCCTTGCACACAGTGCCCCAGGCGGACAGCTCCCAGCCTCAGGCCACCTATCATGCCACACCATTCCCTCTTCCCATTGTCAGTCCAATGCAGCAGTTTTTCTATTGGCCAAAAAGTTTCCCATTGGGTGATTTCAGGTCTGTATCTTCTAGATTAAAAGTCATTTACCATCCATTAATGTTGCTATCTCAGAGACCTGAGATTGCTGTCTAATCTCCAACATTACCTGTAGTTAACAACACAGAACACTTGAATCCTTTTTGGAGAGACAAACCAGCAAAGTCATTCAGGGCGTTATTATGATCCCAGAAGCCTGATGAGAAACAATGTATAACAGGTTTTAGCACTAATTTCAGCCTGAACATTTTTCTATGGTTTCATTATCCTGTGCATGCAGCTTCCGGGGAGGAAGATGCAGAAATTTATGATCTTGCCATTACCCATACATTCTACTTTCTTGATCAAGAAATCCAAAATTTCTTTATTTGATCATCTGTTATCAATTTATTTTTCCCTATGCTTCCCCTCCTCCATTAAATCTGTTCTTCCTCTTCACTGTGACTTTCAGGTTCTTCTCCCCTCAGTTTTTTCCCAGATCATCATATGTGCTCTGTACTGTTTCCTCATTTCTCTGCCTTGACCAGTTCAATATAACACTGTCCTCCACTCTCTAATCTTTCATCCCTTATCCTATTGCTAATCTTGCCTGGCCAAACCCAAGCCCTGTCCCAATATCCACCTCCACTATTCCTATCCATGGGATGCTAAGCAGAACCGAAGAACAGTGCTATCTAGGTCCAGGACAGATTTGTTCCTTAATCTCAACTGGGCTCTCATTACAGTAAGGCAAACCTTTTTTCCTCCCTTATTCATTCTCTTTTGCATTCCTTCACTGTCACTATCCTAAAACTCCCCTGTCTCTACAGAAATCCCACAACATCCCCTCTCTACATCCTCATGACTAAAGACCTCACCACATCCATTACTAAGAGGTCATTTGACAAAAGCTCTCGGTCTATTTCAAACTCCCTTGATTTCCCTCTATTCCAGTCACTGACAAAGATTTTCACCAGATTCAATCCATTTACAAGTACCTTTGATCCTCTTCTGATCCAACAATTATCCCCTCTCTCACACATGCATCTTTAATCTTTATTGTTGCTGTTGTTCAGTCATTTCAATCATGTCCAACTTTTTATGACCCCACTTTGAGATTTTTTTGGCAAAGATGCTAGAAAGGTTTGCAATTTCTGCCTCTAGCTAATTTTGCTGATGAGAAACTGAGGCAAACAGACTTAAGTACATACAACTAGTAATTGTCTGAGGCAGGATTTGAACTCAAGAAGATGAGTTCCTGAATCCAGACCCAGCACTCTATCCGTTGTGCCATCTACCTATGAATTCCTTCCATGTTATCTTTAAACAAGACTGTATGTCCCCTATCCTTAAAAAATAAATCCCCACTTGACTCTAATATCTTCTAAATCTATCATCCTATATTTCTTCTCCCTTTCACAGCCACATTCCTAGAAGAAATTGTTTTCTCTTGCTGCCATTTCCTCTCTTCTCATTCATTTATTTCTCAACCCTTTGCAACCTGGTTTCTTACCCACTTCACTCAACTGAAACTACCCTCTCCAAAGTGAGCATTGATCTCCTGATTACTAAATTGGATAGCTTTTTTCCACATCCTCATCCTTCCTGAGTTCTCTGCTGCATTGGACAGTGTTGACTTCCTGGATAAGCTTTCTTCTCTGGGTTTTTATGACACTGATCTTTCTGCCACACCATACTTTGTATAGTTGAGTTTGTTAAAGTGGCTCTTCTGTCTACATCTCTCACAGCTCCTTTGCTCAGTCATCATCGACATTGTGGCCCCTAACTTTGGGTGTACTCCAGGGTTCTGTCCTTGGCCATCTTCTTCTCTCTATCTACATTCTTATTTGATGGCTGGCACTTGGTAAGTTTTGGATAAATACTTGTTCATTCATTCATTTATTCATTTGTGACCGCATCTGCTTCTGTGGGTTTAATATTATCTTTAGGCAGATAGATAAGTCACAAATGTCTTTTTCTAGGCCTAGTCTCTCTCCTGAGCTTTAGTCCTGCCTGTCCCTTGGATATCACTTGGCCAGCACCCTAATTTGAGCCTTCATTATCTCTTGCCTGAACTATCTCAGGAGCCTCCTCATCTTGAGTCTCTCCTCTCCGTTCCACTGATCATACAGCTGCCAGAGTGATATTCTTAAAGCACAAGTATGACCATGTTACTCCATTGACTCCCTATGAATTCAAGGATCAAATAAACACTCCTCTGTTTGGCTTTCAAAGCCCTTCGCAGTCTGGTTCCCACCCACCCTTCAAGCATTCTTATATATTCATCCCCTTCATGTACATCGCAATCCAAACTGGCCTTCTCATAGTTCCTCACAGGTAACACTCTCCCTCTAAGCTCTGCCTTCCTTCTGGTTCTGCCCCAGGAGGGAATGTTCTCCCTTCTCACCTCCATCTCTTAGAATCCTACCTTCTTTCAGATCTCAGGTCAAGTACGAGCACCAGAACTTTCCTGATCTCCCCAAATGCCTCCCACATCCCCACAATCCTCGATCTCAGAAAACAGTGAATACTTTCTAATTTTGTCTTTAATTTAATTAATTTAATTTCCAATATTACTTCTACCTGGGAGTCCCTGCTCTTCCTCCTGACAGAGTAAATGGTTTGTTTGGGGGAGCTACATGTGTACATGGAGGTGAGAGAACAAGGTACATCCTACAGTTGTATGTCTGTGTGTGTTTGCACACTGTATCAGCAAGCACCCTAGCATACCCAGGATGGCTGCTACCACAGGTTCTTAAATCTGCTTTTCTAAAGGAAAGCAACTCAAAATGGATTAACAATCTTACTTTAATCAAACATATATTGTTTACCTAGTTCAGGGGGAAAAATCAGCACCCTGAACT
>CM053580.1:311956759-311998919 GCA_028627135.1 Pseudochirops cupreus | reverse complement strand
AATAATTGCATACCCGGTAATACCACTTCTGCGGTTGTATCCCAAAGAGATCATAGAAATGGGAGGAAGACCCATATATACAAAAATATTTATTGCAGCTCTCTTTGTGGTGGCAAAAAACTGGAAATTAAGGGGATGCCCATCAATTGGGGAATGGCTGAACAAGTTGTGGTATATGAATATAATGGAATACTATTGTGCTATAAGAAATGGGGAGGAGACAGTCTTCATATTCACCTGGAGAGCCTTATACAAACTGATGCTGAGGGAGAAGAGCAGAACCAGGAAAAATTTGCACACAATCACACACACATTGTATGTGTGATGACCAACCTTGATAAACTGGACTCTTCTCAGCAACGCACAGTTATAAGACAACTCTACAAGTCTCAGGATGGAAGAAGATATCTATATTCAGAGAAAGATCTAGAAAGAACAGAGCTTAAATGGAGACTGAAGAATTCTACATACTATCATTCTTTTTCTTGTTTGTTTCTCTTTCTTTTTTCCCATTGTTCACTCCATTGGTTACAACCCTTCTATACAATCAGACTAACATCCAATGTGAAAGTATTTGCAGATCCTATATTTGATTGCATGCTGCCATGGGGTTGGAGGGAAGAGAGAGGGAGGGGAGAAAATTTGAAACTCAAGGGATTTGAAAATTTGAAATTCAAGGGGACTGAATCTTGTAAACTAAAAGTAAATAAACAAATCAATTTTTAAAAAAAGAAAAAAGAAAAAGAAATGAGGAGCAGGATGCTCTCTGAAAAACCTGAAAAGGCTTACATGAACTGATACACAGTGAAGCAAGCAGAATCAGGAGAGTATTGTACACAGTAACAGCAATATTGCATGACAATCAACTGTGAATGCTTTAGTTATTCTCAGCAATAAAATGATCTAAGACAATTCTAAAGGACCTATGGTGAAGAATGCTATCCACCTCCAGAGAAAAAACTGTTGGAATCTGAATGAAGATCAAAGTATACTTTTTCAAACTTTCTTTATTTTTCTTGTCTTTCTTCTTTTTGGTTTGTGTTTTCTTTTGTAACATGGCTAATATAAAAATACATTTTGTATGACTACACTTGTATAATCTATATCAAATTGCTTGCCTTTTGAATGGGGGGAGGAAAGGGAGGATGGGAAAAAATTTGCAACTGAAAAAAATTTGTAAATGAATTTTAAAAATTGATTTTACATGTAATTGGAAAAATACAATATAAATTTTTTTACAAAAGAAAATATCACAAGGGAGGCTAGGTGGCACAGTGAATAAAGCACCGGCACTAGAGTCAGGAGGATCTGAGTTCCAATATGACCTCAGACACTTAACACAAAAACTAGCCATGTGACTTTAGACAAGTCACAACCCCAATTGCCCTACCTTCCCCCCTCCAAAAAAAAGCAAAAAAAGAAAATATCACAGATGATATTTTTAAAGTGACTGTCAGTAATTGTTTCCCACATGCTTACTTTTTCATTTCTCTAAAATCTCTATCAGAATATTGTTTACATGAATGCATCAAAGGCATTCTTGAAGAAAAGGCTTTGGTCAATGATTATCAGAGGAAAAGAAGGTTTCTGTAACGCATGAGGTGCTGGTAGAACTTCATGTTTTCTTATTTGTATGGCCAGGAGTATGGAGTAGAATAAATTTAGAGAGCCTGCTCCAGGATGGACTTCCCCCAAGACTTTTCTGGAGAAGATCTAGAATTAATGAAGGCTCTCCCAAGGATATCTGATCATGTGGAACAATCTAGAACAAATAATCTTTTTAGGCTCCCCCAGAGTAAATGAGAATTCCCTAGGGTGGGAAGGGAGGCATTTGACAGGCAGCACAGTGGATAGAGCACCAGGCCTGCAGTCAGGAAGACCTGAGTCCAGATCTGGCCTCAGAAACTTCCTAGTTGTGTGACCCTGGACAAGTCACTGACCCCTATTTGCCTCAGTTTCCTCATCTACAAAACAGGGATAATAATAACACCTACTTCCCACAGTTGTTGTGAGGATCAAATGAGGCAATAATTATAAAGCATTGAACACTACCTGTCACCTAGTAAGTGCTATATACATGTTGACTGTTATGTTTATGGATGGTGAGAGCCATGTTGAGGATGTAAGGCCCTACCTACCATCATTGGCTCCCATGGCTATTTTGACTTCTTCCAATATTTCATAATTTAAGATACTTGTATCCCCAAGTGACAGTTGTACCCTCAAAGTGGGTTAAATACAGATGAAAGGGCATGTTATTTTAGTGGGATTTTGTACCATTTTTTGGTATATGTGTTAATAGATCTCAGTGTGTCCCAGAGGGTGATGAAGGAGAAGAAGAGGCTATAGACTGTCATCGAGCTCACCTCTTCGCCTCCAAGTAGAACTGCACTTGAACTCCTTATCTTGGACAACTCCATAGGAGATCCCATAAACTCCCAGAGAAAAGTTTGCCTCCCTTTCAGTCCAATTCCTTCTTGCTCTATCCTTAATGATAAAAGAAAGCATCTGCTCACTGCTGCCCCCTATAGCATCCTATTATTAAATCCCACCGTTCATTCATCTCAAACCATTCACTGAGTGCCCACTTGGTACATGGCTAAGCTAGGGAAGGAAACCAGTCATCCCAAAAGCTATTGCTTATTGGGCCATTTGCCTAATGCCTGAGTGAGTGCCTCTAAAAATCAAGCCTCTTAGGCTACAGGACAATTATTACAGGTCTAGAGCAATTTGGGGGATTGGTATCTTTCATCAATGAGTAGTGCCAACAATTTGACAGTGGGGTAGGAAAAAAAAAACCTTCCTTTCAGATATATAATAGCCCATACTCCCCAAACACACATGCCCATACACATCCTTCTACCCCTTCTGATAAAAGAATGAATTGTTACAGCCCTACTCAGATAAAGTATGTCAGAAATAAACAGATAGAAACTAAATCTCTGTGTTGACTTTGCTGTTACTATTTGCGTAGATTCATGACTTCAGATAGCTGCTGACAGCCTCGTTTTTAAGCTATGCATTCAACATGAGTCAGTACATCAGAGTGGATAGAGAATTGGCCTAGAATCCAGGAAGGCCTTACATCTATAATGGCTTTTTGATATTGAGCAAGTCACTTAATCTCTTGGGATATTCTGCAAATGATCAAATCCAACCTGCCATTAAAACCATTCTCAGCTTTCAGGCCATACAAAAACAGGCAGTGAGTCAGATTTGGTCAGTAGGATATTGTTTGCCAACCTCTGATCTAGACATCTCTCTCTAAGAACATAAGATTCAGACAAGATCCCAGCCTATACTGGTACCAAGAATTTTTTCACTTGACTTCCCTATTCCAATAAAATCACAGATCTGTCTCTACCCCTTTGCTAAGCACTATAAGGGATAAAAAGAAATGTAAGATGGAGTCCTTGTCCTAAAGTTACTGGGGAATCTAACTGGGGAGACCAGAAATAAACTCATAAACGAGGTAATGATTCTTGCAGCATGCATAACTAGAAAGAACTCAGATCGGATTCTATCTCCTTTTCCACTACAATGTGCCACCTCTTATGTTATACTATAACCTCTATGGGATTCAGTTTCCTCACCTATATGTCAGATAGTAATGTCATATAGGTTTTCATAATGTATAGGGGTCATGCATGCATGGCACAGATAGATGTAATCTAAGCCTCTACTGAGGAGAACCAAGGGAAATGCCCACATCATCAATAACTTACTAGCCAGGATTGGAAAGGAGGTTAAAAAAAAAAGGGCAGGAAATCTCAGAAATAGCACCAAACCTGGGGCACTCTTTTCTCCAATCTCTAAGAAAGTTTGGGGGCTAGAATTATTTCTATCAGGCTCACCTCAAATATCTCTCTGGTCTGGGGAGTACAAAGTTCAAGACAAGAGAGGTATCATCTCTGGTTTTTCTTAACAGAACAACTGGAAGGTATTAACAGATATAAATACCCATCAGTTTGGAAATGACTGAACAAATTAAGGTATATGTATCTGATGGAATATTGTTGTATATATAGAAATTATAAAGAGGATAGTTTCAGAGAAACATGAGAAGAGTTGTAAGAACTGATACAGAATAAAGTGAGCAGAACCAGAAGAACCATTTGTACAATAATAGCAACATTGTAAAGACAAACAACTTTGAAAGACTTAAGAAACCTAATCAACACAATGATTGACCACAATTCCAGAAGACTAATGAAGAAGCATGATACCCATGTCCTGATAGGAAATTGATGGAGTCAGAGTACAGATTGAGACCTTTTTTTGACGTAGTCAATGCAGAATTGGTTTTGTTTCTTTATGCATGTTTGTAACTGGGGGTTTGTTTTTCTTGCTTTTTCACTGAAGGTAGAAAACAGTGGTTTGGCAGCTAGGTCAGTAAAGAATACAAATCTAAAAGTAAAATTTAATTTTTAAAGAAGACAGACTGGTTTAAAGAAGACCAACTATTTGAAACATAAAATTTATATATACATATATACAGACATAATCATGCATATATGTGCATATACATACGTGTGTGTACATATATGTGTATTTATGAATCCTAGGAGAGCACGGCATTCAAAATGCTTATATAAAAAGTTTCCGTATAAAACTTTAACTTGAGATTTCTGCATGTCAATGTACCTCAAAGAAAATAACTAGTTTTTGTATTTTTTAAGGCAATTGCTTGCATGAGCAATATAGAAAACATTTAGAGGTGGAAGGAATTTTCATAGAAGTCTCTTTTTACTCCATGGTTCTTCATTAAGCTTATGACCTCCAAAAAGGCCTCTCATATTTTGGGGGTGGGAAGGGAAAGACAAGAGTGGTTATAGGGAAACACTTAATGAATTTGAACAGGAAATGTTCTTCCTAAATGAGGCTGCTCTTTCCTTTCATAATTCCAAATTGCCTCTGGCCAGAGCACCAACCCATTGGGTACCATGCAAACTTTAAACAAAGAGGTCAGTCACTTCTTCCCTTCCATACCCCAGTGCAGCAATTTGGCACATGGGAACCAAGAAGCTTTCCACTGGGAGGAGATGTTAGACTCCAGAGTGTGGATGGAAACTGTGGCCCTTGCAATAAGGCCTTTATTAGCACATTCTAGTGCATGTCAAATATAAAGTTCATATTAATAGTTTATGGAGGATTAACTTTGAAGCAATACAGATCTTCCCAGGAGTCAAACACATCAAAGGTAGGACTCTCCTGAAAGCCTTGTCAAAGCAATGATGAAGATAAAGAGTTCCTGGCCAGGACAGCAGCATCCAGCATTTGTAAAATGCAGTCTTGCTCTTAAGGGATTAAGAGCACATTCCTGGACACAGGAATAGTTTGCAAGGACAAGAGAATCTTTAAAAGGCTCTTTTCAAGAGTGTAAAACACAGTAATGAATAGTGAATTATCTGATTCTTGGTCATTCCATTTGATTTTTTCCATCACTTAGGAAACTGAAGCATACTAAGTATTATTATGCGTATGTTGAAGCCTATCATAACACAATTCATTATATTGATTTAGATATATAACAGGAAATGCAGAATGCCTCTGATGCTACTCCCCACATGGAAGAGGCCAGGCAGACTGCTTCCCGGAGAAGCATGATTACTTGTAATGAAAGTGTCTTGGAGAAACCTTAGACCAGACACGAACCCTGGCTCTCCTGACTCCAAGACCCGGGCTATTTCCAGTATACCAGGAGGAATAAAGGAAAAAGAGACTAAGGGGGAAAAAAAAACCTCATAAACCCAGCTTTTTTCAGCCAGCCCCCATACCTCCTCAAAGAATTTCTTCTTGCCTCTACCACTCACTATCTCCCATTTAATAGCTGCCAAAAAAAAAAAAAATAACACCCTTTAGGGAAATTTGATCAGGAAAAAAGAAAGGAAGGAAAGAAGAAAGAAAAATGTGGTCTATTTTGGAAACAGATCTCTGCAGACAGAGTAAGAATCCAAGGACTATGTGGGCCCCTGGGAGATGTAATTTTGTTGTTTTTCAGTTGTATCCACATCTTTGTGACCCCGTTTAGGGTCTTTTTAACAAGGATGGTGAAGTGGTTTGTCATTTCCTTCTCCAGTTCATTTGACAGATAAGGAAACTGATTAAACAGGATTAAGTAACTTGCCCAGAGTCACACAGCTAGTAAGTATCTAAGATCAGATTTGAACTCAACAAAGTAAGTCTTCCTGACTCCAGGTCTGGCACTGTATACACTGCACTACCTAGCTGCCCTGTGAAATGTAGTACAGCCTCTCAAATGGAAAGCATCCTCTTCCCAGGAAGAGACTGCATCTATCTTATAGTTTGAATTAGACTGAGTGGGGTTATGATACAGAGAGAGACGGAAAGACAGAGATCTGCAGGAGAGAGAAGAGATGGCCCGACAAGGGCAGAGGGACAAGGGAGCACCTAAAAGCATACCATCCTTTTAAGAGCTATAGAAATGTAGCAAAAGGTTTCAATCCTCTCCTTCCACTTTTTCTCCCTGTGTCTTGTGTGCTAACAGATTATAAAGACACACACATATACATATTCACATATTTACATAGTACACAAAGTACACAACTCTAATGATCAAATGTTTTAGATTTTATGTAAAAAGAAAGTAATTTAAAAGGAAGACATACGTGTAAAATACATACTGCATATCATACATAACATAAAACATATTGTGTATCTATATTGTTCCCTTCCTTTTAAATTAAAAAGAGAAAATAATTTAAAAGGAAGATAGACATATAAACTATATATTACATATCATATATCATCTATATTATATATCATACATATTACATATTGTATATCTATATTGTTACCTTCCTTTTAAATTAAAAAGAGAAAGTAAGGGGAAGACATACACATATATAATACACATATCATGTATTATATATATATATACATATATTCTTGCATTCCTTTTCAATTGTTTTCTTTTGACATAAAATCTAAAACATTTGACTGTGAAAGTTGTGTGCTTTGTGTACTTCATCATCTGTATATTGGTCATGTCCAGAGAGTAGAAAATAGGAGTTGGCAGCAGTTATTTGAAAAAAAACAAATTTTAATCCATTTAGAGTTCCTCATCTCAGAAATAGGAAACAGAAGACAGTTAGGGACCAAATGTTGCCTGAGGGCTCAGAGCTTTCACTATTATCATATTAATAATTTACATTAATAAGTTCCTGAAATGGCAGAGGGAAAGGACAACCATGTGAATCTCCCCCCATTGTTCTGGGATAAAACCGCAGAGATTGGATCACTTGGAACATGTATGCCTAAGGCTAAAGTCCCCCTGTCTCTGGAGAAAAGAAGGGTTAGGAGTGTGAGCAGAAAGAAGCTCATGTCCAAAGCCCTGCCCCACAGGCAGACAGGTGTAGTCCAGTAGATTCAACCAGGCTCCTTTCTGCTGGAAAGTCCTCAATATGATTCTGCCCTCCACAATGACATCTGCTGGTTACGTTAGCAAACCTGGACATTCAAAGGCTTTGAGCAAAAAGTCTTTTTCTGTTTTGTCTGCATGCTCTCCCATATATTGCAAAGACCTACAAGACAATGGCATTGTCTCCTTTTATTTTGTGTATAGTTTGGAGCTCATTAGAGACCTTTGAGAGGGTACCTTAAGGAGACTGGTGAAAGCTAGATTGTATGTGGTTGAGGACAGAGGGACTAGAGAGAAAGGAAACATAGCAGCTATAGACTACTATTTTGAGAAATTTAGTGATGAATGGAAGGTCTAGAACTGCAAGAGTTGTTGACTAAGCTAGAAGGGTCTAGGGAACACTTTCTGAGTACTTGGGGAATGAATATATTTGTAGGCAAATAGGAAGGCTGACCCTTGGGGTTCTTTCTAGGTCTGCAAAGCTGACTCTAAAAGACAATGGCTAATTGGAAAACTTCCAGGGGTGAGGAGCCAGGGTCACAAGAGAGCTCAAAACCTTACATGTCATGAGGAACAGTTTATAGATGAAAACCCTTTCCAAAAGAAGGTATGGAAGACGGGTGGGCATGTTGAGGCAGGATTAGGCACATTTTATACAATGCCAGCAGGAATGATGAGAAATAATACCTAGGAATCCTTTAAAGGAAGGCAAATTTCAGTGTGACACAAGGAAGAACTTAGTAACAAATAAAACTCTTCAAAAAAATGGAATGGGAAATTTCTGGAGATATTGAGCTCCCCATTACTAGAAGTGTTTGAGTCAGACGATTACTTTCCAGGGAAATTGTGGAGGGTGTTCATGCTTCATGTATGTGTTGGACCCGGTGAAATTGAAGACCCTCCCGGTATCCCACCTGTGATTCTCTAAGTAAGAAGAGGTAGAGAAGTTTGTGGTTTTGCCTCTGATTGTACATAAACATTAAAATCCCTACCCTAAATGCTAGCTGACTCATTTTCTTTGCTTTGACTTTCAGAAGTAAGTTTCCAAACATTCCACAAGGGAACAGAGCTCTTTATTGGCATTTTCATTATATTGAATGATTTCACTGAACCTAAGATTTCAATTTTAAATGCAGTTGGTACTTTGAATGCAAGAACGTTTGGCTTCATACCTGTGTTTTGGAGTTAAATATTGTTCTTAAAATAGTAATCAGGAGCATACTAGAGGCTAGAACAAGCCACTAACTAGTTTCATGACCCCAGGCAAGTCATTAACCTCTTTGGGCCTCAGTTTCCACATCTGCAAAATGAGAAGGGGCAAGTAGATGATCCTTAAGGTCCCCTCTAACTTCTTTTTTTTTTGGAGGGGGGATGGTAGAGCAATTGGGGTTAAGTGACTTGCCCAAGGTCACATGGCTAGTTTTTTGTGTTAAGTGTCTGAGGCTGAATTTGAACTCAGGTCCTCCTGAGTCTAGGGCCGGTGCTCTATTCACCGTGCCACCTAGCCACCCCCCTTCTAACTTCTATGGTTAATAATAATAATGCTAGATACATTTAAATGGTATTCAAATGTTTGCAAAGTGTATACATAGATACACATACATATATATATGTATACACATATACACATATTTATATGGAAACATCAAACCACTCTAGTTTCTTTGCCACAAAATCCCCAAATAGGGTCAAAAAAGAGTTGGAAAGGACTGAAATGACTGAACAGTCACATATATACACACATATACATATATATATATATATACATATACACATACACATACATATATATATACACACATACACACTTGTACATACTATAGGTGTACGTGTGTATATTATACACATACATATGCATGTATGTATAGCAGCTAGGTGGTACAGTGAATACAGTACCAGGCCTGGCTGGAGTCAGGAAGACTCTTCTTGAGTTCAAATCTAGTCTCAGACTTTACTAGCTGTGTGACCCTGGGCAAGTCACTGAACCCTATTTGCCTCAGTTTCCTCATCTATAAAATGAGCTGGAGAAGGAAATAACAAAACCCCCAATGGAGTCACAAAGAGTTGGACCCAAAGGAACAACAACTACATATATGCATGTATATACATATATATACACATATATATGTAATATTGTATGTGTGTGCACATGTGTGTGTGTGAGTGTGTGTGTGTGTGTGTGTGTGTGCGTGTGTGTGTGTGTGTGTGTGTGTGTGTGTGTGTGTGTGTGTGTGTAAATCTCATTTGCTTTTGGTGTCCAATTTGAGGAACCAGTTCTCATGGCCATTTTGTACTCTGATTGCCTCTGATAGTCAGGAGAGAACTAGGTACATTAAATAAATAACAGACGCTGATTCATTTACTGGGGAAATGTCCCTGTGGCACTTCAGGTCCGCACCTGTCTATTATCCACTATCCCAGCCACTTGGTGGCGTTGCAGCTGATAGGCCATTTATTCAGTTGGTCTTGAGATGGCAGGGAAAGGTAAGGAGGAGCAGGGCTGACTTTCTCATTTAATGACTGGCCTTGGGGCTAGTTGCTGCTGTGGGAATATTTTTCTTCTTACCTTCCAGAAGGAGGTAATTCCATGACTGAAGGCCCCTCCCATCTATGGAGATACAGGCCAGAAATTAAAAAAAAAAAAAAAGATACTAGCTGACATGTAGAAGGTGCATGAAGGTTTGCAAAGGGCTTTCCATGCATTTTCTCATTGGATCCTTACGACAGCTGAGAGGTAACACAGCAAACAATATTAACTCCATATTACATTTACCTTCTCTGGCTTCCTTCAAGTCTCAGCTAAAATTCCACCTTTGCAAAGAGCCCTTCTCCATTCCCCTTCATCCTAGTTCTTTCCTCTATTGAAATGCTCCAGTTTATCCAGTACATGACTTGTTTGCACATAGTTTTCTGTGTCTTGTCTTCCCCATTAGACTGGGGGCTCCTATGGAGCAGGGCTATCTTTTGCCTTTTCTTCATATCCTCTTTTTGTTGTGCACTGCCTGGAGCACAGAAGGCACTTCATAAATGTTTGTTGACTGACTAAATGAGGAAAATGAGTCTCAGAGAGGCTCGATGATTTGCTTAGGGTCACACAGCTAATAGGTGATAGAGTTGGGATTCAAAGGACTTCCAGGACTTCACCCTTTCCTCCATGGTCTGTACTGTGCTAGATTGGTTAGAGATCATAGCTATGAAGGGAAAGGCAGAGTTTGGGGATGAACCACCATTGAGTACTCAGTATACAACTTCCTCAAACCATAGAATTCAAATCTGAAAGGGATCTGAGAAATAATATTGTCCAAGAGTTTTTAACATTTTTTGTTTTTTTTTTTAATTCTAGATTCCTTTGGCATTCTGGGGAAACCTACGGAACCTTTCTCGAAATAATGCTTTTAAATGCATGGAATAAAATACATAGGATTACAAGGGAAGTCAATTATAGTACAAATAAAGATGTAATTATTTTCCCATCCAAGGTTACAGACTCCCTCCCAAAATCTATCTGCAGACCTCTTGGAGGTTCCTGGACCCCCAGTTAAAAGTCCCTGCTTTAGTCTAATACTTTTATTTTACAGTTGAGGAAAGTAAACTCTGAGACTGATTAAAAGTTTAATCTCCCTTGTCATTGTTTGTCCTTCATTCTCAAAGAGGACCAGTTACTTGATGGGGTGATGTCTTGACTTGCTCATGAATTAGATTTAGGTGAGGCATTGCTTGGCAAAGTCATCTGTCTTCCAGAGTCATCAAAATCCAGTGACAAGACAAAAGTCAAGTCTCTTGGTGATGGCCTGGGATGCAGAGGACCTTGGCCTTTCTGAATTAAGGTCTTTCCCAAGCTAAATTCCTTTTAAAGGGGTATTCTGTCACCCAGTCAGAATTATTCTGATGCTTTTTTTTACTTTTTTTAAAACTCTTATTTAACTACCGAACACAGCCATGAAACTGCTTATTCTTGCCTTCAAACTGGGACAAGTTTTCTTATAAATAAAATGCAAAAATAACTTAGCAATTTTGATATCCTCTCATATCTGTAAGAATGGGATTCCGCCTGCATTACTTAAAAGAATATAAGCCCATAGAAATGCACCTCTACTCCCTATAGAAATTTGAAGAGTGGTTCTTACTTATAGACCCAAGTTTCCCCTTCCTCACTACTCTCTTTCCTCAATCCCATACAATCTACCTTAGGGAGTGTACTAATGAGCTCTTAATCATCAAATTCAATAATATCTATTCACATCCCATACTCCTGGAGCTCTCTGTAGCTTTTCACACCATTGGCCACCAACTCCTGTTCCTTCCTCCCTTCTGCTTCAGAGACACCAGACTCTCCCATTTCATGTTTCTCTAGCTTGACATCCTCCTCTTCCCAATCCTTCGAATGTGGATATTCCCCAACATCCTATCCCTTTCCTTGGGTTCTCTTCTTTCTTCATGCTCTCACGTGGCAATCTCATTTACTCCACTGCCTTCATCTACCCCCTCCAGTCATATGACTTCCGAGTGTGTATTTCCATTTATTTCTCTTCTAAGCTCCAAACCTGCATTTCTAACTACCAACCTGAGGGTTACATTGGCATCTCAAGTTCCTTACGTCTAGGAAATGAAACTTCTTATCTTCCTCCCTACCTTTATTCCATTTTTTAACTTTACTATTCTGTCCATGATGCTGTCATTCACCCAGGTTTGAAATGTTGAGTCTTTCTCCCTCACCTCTAATATTCAATCATTTACCAAGTCATTTCTCACCTACAGTCACAACACCTCTTGCATCTCATTTCTCTAGTCATCATTCTAGAATAGGCTCTCATTGTTACCCACTGAACTTTTCCAAGAGCCTCCTGGCAAATCTATCTAACTCTGTTCTCTCCCCTATTCACACCATTGCCAAATTAATCTTTCTTATATGTAGATCTATCTGGTCACCTCTTTCCTCTGTGCAAAAATCTGCTCTAGGATCATCAATTTAGAACTGAAATAGACAATTAGATGTCTTCTGATTCCATCCCACCATTTTACAAATGAGGAGACTGAGATCCAGAGAAGTAAAGAGATTTGCCCAAAGCCACACACACAGATGGCAGTGCCAAGATTGGAACCCAAGTTCTCTGATTCTAAATCCAGGGTTCTTTCTACTACCCACAAAATTCAAGACTCTAATAACATGTTACTACGTCATCTTATCTGCTGATTTATATTTCCACCCACCAACAAATTGCTATATTCAATCAACAACAAACATTTGTTAAGCACCTACTACAGGCCAGGCACTGTGCTAAGCACTTGGGATACAAAAAGAGGCAAAAGAGACAGTCTTTGCCCTCAGAGAGCACACAGTCTAATGGAGGAGATAGCATGCAAACAAACATATACAAAGAGGATACAGAGCTCAGATACAAGATGGCAGGAATTGAGGCTTGAGTTTCATATAGCATGTAAAGAAAGAGTGAGATTGATAAGAGGTCCTAAGTGAAATAAGAACCCCTAAAATATGTTTATTAAAAACAAGAGTTTACTATGAAAGCCCAGATTGCATCTTATCAAAGTGTTGCATCTCCTTCTATCTTAGAACAGTGCCTGCCTAGTGGCATAGTAGATAAAGTGCTAACCCTCAAGTCAGGAGGACTCATCTTGCTGAACTCAAATATGGCCTTGGACACTTAATGTACTAGCTGTGTGACCCTGGGCAAGTCACCAAACCCTATTTGCCTCAGTTTCCTTACCTGTAAAATGAGCTGGAGGAAGAAATAGCATACCACTCCAGGATGTTTGCCAAGAAAACCCCAAATGGGCCATGATGATTGAACAACAACATTGCCTTTACAAATAATAAATACTTAAATAATAAATCTGATTTTTTAAATTTACCCTTTGGACATATACACCCTTTGGCCTGTCTAAGCCATACTGGTGAAATCCCAAAGGACATTAGACAAATCCAATTAAATTTAGTACAAAGTAAAGCTAGATAGGAACACCAAATCAGGGCAGGTACCAGAATCTTTCAGGGAAGCTTAACTATTCCATTTTTTTTAGTTCTACCCCTCCAAGACTTTTTAAAGCATTTTTTATTCTACCCTAGAGTGGAATTCTAATTTGACAAAGAAACAAAAAAGGATATATAGAATTTATGAAACAGGCAAGATGTTAAAATTACATTTTTTAGCACATGGAGAAAAAAAGAGGTTTCTATCAGATGTGGGTTCTCAAGACTCCAACTCTACCCTAAAAAAAAACCCATGACTTTGAAATAGATCTCCAGGGTTTATATGTCCAGGCTCCTGCTTCCAAGCAGAAAATCCAATAAGACTTGCTCCTTTTCCCAGGCTACATGGCACAGAGGAAAGAACCTCATTTCTTGAGTGAGAGGTTGTCAAGTCTCCACCCTTCCACTGATGCTGAATAGCTGTGTCACATAGGGCAAATCATTCAACCTCTCTGGGCCTCAGTTTCCTCATCTGTAAAATAAGGGGATTAGAGTGGAATGATTCTGAGGTCCCTTCTGTCTCAAAATAAATTATTCTTGCTTTTATTAAACAAGTTATTTCCCCTTTTCGGAGCTAGTCTTCAGAACTGGATCTTCCAACCTGCTCGATATTGCTATGGGGAACACCCTCAACCTCTCCTCTGTCTTCAGCAAGGCCTAATTTTCCTCTACAGCAGGTCTTCACAATGCAAAGAATCACTTTTCTGTTTTTGAGAAGGACGATGTTAGCTGCTGCTGCTGCTCCTAATTTCATTTTCACAACTTAGCGTAGCGTTCATTCACACAGGGTCCTGGTAAACAAGTGCTCCAGCTGAAAGGACTTCATCCTGTTTATGTTACAGCAAAATATATTGAGTTTGGAACTCCCACTGAAGAGCAGTTTGCCGTTCCAGAAATGTCAGTCCCTCCTTGGGCTTTTGTGTTCAGGCCGATGGTGTTTGGATTAGAGGACTTTGTTGACATGATCTCTTCCCCGTGGGCTGGAGCTCTGACGCAGATGGACAGTTGTGCTAAATCAGCTTAGGCCAGAGGGATGGCTCTTGAGGAGCAGGGACCTGTATGTCATGGCTTGGAGCCACCTTTTTGCCAAACCATCCACTTCCCTGGGGTCTCCTGGCTCCTGAGTCAATAGCTTGAGGCTCCCCCTCTTTCCTTATAGCACAATGATATGCCATTACATACTGAGCTGTAAGAAACAATAAATATTATGACTGTGGAGACACATGGGAAGACTTATGTAACTTATGCAAAGGGAAGGAAGAAGAAACAGGAAAAAGAGTATACCCGATGATGACAGCAATGTAATTGGAAAGAAAAGCAACAATCAAAAGCAGATACTGTCAAATTTTAATAACAACCTTGGCCCCAAAAAGGGAATATGAGAAGGCAGCCCCTTCCCTTCTTCGTAGGAAGGACTCTGTTGATAGACCTCGCTCTTCTCAGCAATATGGGATCCAAGACAACTCCCAAAGACTCATGATAGAAAATGCTGTCCACATCCAGAAAAAGAATTACCGAGTCTGACTGCAGATCCAGGCGTACAATTTGTTCTCCTTTTGTTTCATTTTGTTTCTTCTTTCTTGTGGTTCCTCCCATTGGTTCTAATTCTTCTTTACATCATTACTAATGTGAAAATATGTTTAATAAGAATGCATGAGTAGAGCCTTTATCAGATTGCACACCATCTTGGGGAGAGAGAGAAGGTGGGAGGGGAAGAAAATTTAAAATGCAAAATCTTATGGAAGCAAATGTTGAAAACTAAAAATTATTTAATTGATTTTTTAAAAAAAGAAAGGAGGACTATGGGTGCACAACCCTTCATGTTATGTTTGCCTTGGTTGACATGCTGGTGAGTTTCACTAAACTGCTTTTGTCTCAAACCTTTTTATCTTTTGTTATATAGGGAGGCTCTCTGGAAGGGAGAGGGGAGAGTAATATATTGGGAAATACATTGTAGATAGTGAAAAAAAGCAAAAGGTATGAGTAAGAAAAACGTTAAAGAAAAAAAGTTCCCCTATCACTTTATAAGAAGTTCATGCTGCAGTTTTCTGGCATTCCTACTACTGTGACTGATGTTGACAAATGTGTACAAATTTGAATATAAAATGAAAATCCCTCTCTACGTTATCCTTAAATAAAAATAAGGAAATTCAGATTACACACATTTAGGTTAAGTAACTTGGTTCATTTCCTCTCTTTAAAGAAAACATCTTGCCAACCTCTGTGGCACACACTTGTAAATCCTGCTACCGGGGGGGTAGCATAACTGGGGAAACCAGAAAATGGCTTATGGCCGTGGTCTCCAGCAAGATGAGGCAAAAGTCAGTTCATCCAAGTTGAGAGACCCCCCAGATCAATATCCAGAAATGCTGAGCTACAGTGGGTTAACCAATGGTGCTAGCCTCAAATAGTAACAGGGGCCACTATGGCAGCTGCAGGTACATTCTACATAAAGATAACTCTTGCTTTATCTACACTGAAATTTTGGAGATTATCTATGGAACTTATGACTAGGACCAGGGGTGGGGAACCTACAGTCTGGAGGCCACATATGGCCTTCTAGGTCCTTGGGTAGGACCTTTTAACTGAGTCCAAGTTTTACAGAACAAATCCTTTTATCAAGGGGATTTGTTCTATGAAGTCTGGATGTAGTCAAAGGGCTACACTTGAAGACCTAGAGAATCACATGTGACCTCAAGGCCACAGGTTCCCCAGCCCTGGACTTCACTCCACTTCCTGGCAACCCTTCCCCCAACCATTGCTCCTCTCAAACAGTCCTGTCTTCAGCTAAGTTTTAGGGTGATCTCTAATTATTCACAACAACCAAGCTAGTGTTCAGGGACACCTCAGCATCACTAGGGGAATGATTGTGTGTGGAAATAACATCACTCACCTAGTAATTTGGGTTCCACAAACAGGTTATCTACTGTTTTTAACTAGTGACTATTGCATTAACTATTGTATCCTTCTCTGTAAAATAAGGAAATTGGACTAGATGATCTCTGAGGTCCAGTTCTAAGCCCGGAGGCTACTCTTCCACCTCCCCCCCCCCCCACGCACACACCCCTTCATTTTCATTATAAAAACAGAATATGAGAGTTCAACAGGATTCTTCCTGGGGTCCATGAACTTGATTTTTAAATACGTTTTGATGATTCTATCTCCATTTAATTGATTTCCATTGTAATCTTACGTGTTTATTTTATACTATTAAAAACATTCTTCTAAGAAGTCAGTGGGCTTCATCAGAACTGCCAAAAGGGTTCAGGAAACCTAAGAGGTTAAGAAGCCCTGACCTAGTCCAATGCCTTTATTGTATGGTTGGCAAATGAAGGCCCAGAGAGGTAAAGAGACCTACCCAGGGTCACAATGCTAGTTATTGGCAGAGCAGAGAACAGAACCCAGATCTCCTGACTCTCAGGCCAGTGGTCTCCCACCCCAACAAGCTGTCCTCTCTAAGCTTCTCTAGCCCTGCTTGTTGTTGTTTGTCCTTCCTTCTCAAAGAGGACCATGACCTCAGGGAACTGAAATGGATTTAAGTGAGGCAGGGCTATGCAAAGCCACCAGCCTCACTTTCTCCTCCAGAGCCATCTGGATCCAGTGGCCAGATATAGATTAGGACAACTGGAAATGACCCTGTTTAAGCTGGAAGCAACCAGAGGAGACTAGGACTAACTAAGGTATTATTGGCTTATCCTACACCGCTTAAGAAGTAACTGGAGGGTAGGGGAATGGGTAGGGGTCTAGAAAACTGTCCCACAAAATCATGAAACAAGAAAGAGTTGTTATATAATGAACAAGTTTGATTCTGAAAAAGAGATGAGCAAATTAACTTCCTTCTCTTCTTTGCAGAGGTGTGACATTATCGATACGGAGTATTGCATATACTATAGGAATCAGCTAATTTGTTGGTTAATTTTATTCAACTTTTTAATTTCTTTTTTATTCTTTGCAACAAGTAGGAGGGACATATTTGGAAAGTGATGTAAAACCCAGTAAAATCAATGAAATGCAAACAAAAATAATAATTTCTATATGTACATATATACATATAAATGTGTGCATGCGTATAGACATTCATAGCTTTAAGGCTCACAAAGAGCTTTGCAGCCATCATTTCACTTGATTTTAAAATAGGGAGGGGACACGGCTGAGAAACAAAAGGCAATATTCTGGTCTAAAGATGCCGAGTTATAAATATCAACATTGCCTGGGATGTATAGAAAGTGTGGGCAATATATAATGCAACAGGACTGTATGAACCCTAATCTCCAAGTTATAATTCATGTTACAGTCTTCCAAAACACCCCGGTTTTACTGTTCCATAAACACCAGCATCCAACTCTTTTCCTCATTACACAAAGCATTACGTTTCATGGAAACATTAAGTTGGCAACTCAGTACTTAAACCATATGTTTTAATAAGCAGGAGCTAATCAGGCATAGAATCAGGGCTTCTGCAATAAAAGGAGCTGTTCCAGCATCTGCCAAGGATTGTGAACGCCCTTCTTTGCAGCAGGCCCTGAGCTCATTAGGAACACACTGGGAGCCCCCAGTTAGGCAATTATGCTACTGTAGGGGAAGTGGTCTCAGCAGGTGTGAAAATGAACCCAGGCCAGGTAATTCGGAATCAAACGGAGCAGTGAAGAGAAATTTGGGGATCTCCTGTGGACAAAGGGGAACGACCCACCATTTGACTCTAGTTTTTGCCTAAATGCCTCCGATTATAAAATGAGTTGTCTTCCTTCTTTGGGCTGTATGCCTCACGTGAGGTAGGTATTTTGCAAGTCTTGACAATTAGGTGCCCAAGAGCCAACTTTACCCGTCTTTAGACTGATCCAATCAATTACTCAACATTTATTAAGCTTACCATAAGGCAGGGACCTGCTAAGTCCTTCCACAGTGCTTGCCCTAAAGGAATTCAAATTCTAATAGGGGAAATGACTTGTGAATAAAAATACAGATGCTTATTAATTGGGGAAAAAGCAGAAGTTCAAAGATAGATGATGGAGATAAAGATCGATAATACAGATGGAAGATGGATGGATGGATGGATGGATGGATGGATGGATGGATAGATGGATGGATAGATAGATAATCATAGAAGATATATTTAGAGTAGGGGGAAGGTAATGTTAGAGGGTAAGACTCTGACGGCTTGAGTTGGGAGGATGGAAGGGAGAAGGGCCTTCCACAGAAAATGTTATTTGAACTGAGTCTTAAAGGAAACCAGGGATCCCATGGGTTGAAAGGAATAAATTAGTTTACTTCTGTATCTCAGGGAATAGATAAGCAATGGTACACCCCTTAAAGCTAACTGTACAGAGTTTTTTTATGACATACAAACATGTCAGTGGTACATGCAAAAAGGGTAAAAGGATAAGTGTGCCAATCAGCTCCACCAGTCACCCAGTTTTTCAGAGATTTGTTCTGATTTCTGAGAAGCAAAATCATATGTTGTGATAGGACCAGGAAAAACCATTGTCCTCTCCAGAACTGTAGGCCAACAGCAGTTAGAAGTAGCAATGTTTTATACCCAGAGGCAAAAGCTATTGGAACTCTTTTCCAATGTACTAAAAGACTCCAGGGACCCTGGGAATACAACAAATATCAGTAGGCTAGATAAGGATGGACTCGGGGGCTTATGGAGTTCTCTTGGGATGGCAGGACTGCACCTATCAACCTATCAGTCATTCTAGCTCTTTATATTTACTTATCCCCTTCTCTGTATGAGTGAAGATGCAAAGTCTAGCCAGACCACATCAAGGTGGTCTCTGCTTCTGAAGTCTCTAGGCGGGTTAGCTTTATACTTTCCCAATAAGATACAAAAAGAATGAGAAGGAAGGAGCATAAACAACCAATTGACCTCATGTCCCCTCCACGTAAGCAAACCATGGCTCCCCAGTAAGGGCAACGTTAGGCTCTAGTGGAATAGACTATGGCCTATATGATGTAATTTGAGGATTCTCCTCTCTGCCCCAAAATATCTTCACCCCTCTTCAAAATAAATTCTCATGGGAAAACAATTCCTTCCCTTGGAGTCTTCTTTAAAAGGTGAGTACTTTTTTAGGAGAGTTATCTCACTTAAGCGGCTAACATTTCAGCACAAATTAGCTTCTCGGACAACATGAAGGGGCCTGAGACCAAATAAATATACTGGACAACTTGTAGGGAAAGGGAGGCACAGGAAATAAGAGGATTGCCAAAGAAAGTCGTCTGCAGGATTGATCATGCTCCTCAACTTGCATCATGGTCCAAAGTTACAGCTATACCACTCCAATATGTTTAAGAGCATATCTGCGAAAAACATTTTTATCCCCAAAAATGAGATGGCAAAGACCCTGAATGTAGATGTATTGGTTTGCTACAGACTCTAAAAGGTGCCTTTGTCCTCTTTCCTTTTATATAGTTAATCCCTATTCCGGTTCATCCCACTTGCCTCCCTAGTTTCATACTTTTTTATTGTTGTTGTTCAATTGTTTCAGTCTTGCCTGACTCTTTGTGGCCCCATTTGGGTTGTTCTTAGCAAAAATTCTGGAGTGGTTTGTCATTTCATTCTCCAGATAATTTAAAGATGAGGAACTGAGGCAAATAGGGTTAAGTGACTTGCCCAGGATCATACAACTGAGGGCAGATTTGAGTTCAGGGAGATGAATCTTCCTGACTCCAAGTAACTGGGCCACCTGGCTGCCCCCCTTCTTGCTCCTTAGCAGTGTTTAGATTAATTTTATTTTTAACTTAAATGCAAAAAGACAAAAAAAATTCCACATGCACAGCATAATATAAAAAGAAGATTCAATATAAAACCATGAATTTCCATTTCAGAATGTTTACTTTTTTTGAAAAACTATGTAATAAATACTATGCATCATTTTCAAAGCTACCATGCTTTTTTACACTTCCTTCTAAGTTTTCTTTTGCTCTTTGCTATGCATTTTTTCTCCCTCCCTCCCTGCCTGGCCCTAGAGAAGGCTACCATTAGACACAAATTCATTTATATGTATAAAACCATGCTATGCATACTTCTATTTATTAGTTCTTTCTCTGGAGGTGGATAGCATCTTCCTTCATAGGTCCTTTGTAGTTGATTTGAGTATTTATAACATTAAAATGATTTAGTCATTCAAAGTTGATTTTAGAACAATATTGCTGTTACTGTGTATAATGTTCTCTCAGTTCTGCTCATTTCACTCTTCATTATTTCATGCAGATTAACTTTAAGCAGCACTGATTGATAGCAATGAGCAGGAACAGTCCTCTACTTCCAGCATTTGGGAGGCAACTAGGACAAGGCAATTCTATAATGCAAAAGCACAGACATTTCCTTAGGAGATGACTCTTTCATGAGCAATTATTGGTCCTGAAGCCATCTCTCTCTGCAACTGAAATCCTAGTAAGGAATACAGATTAATAACTACATTATAATTTATCATCAAACAGAGGGAAGAAAGACATCCAGTAGACATTGATATGACATGAACTAATTGTGATACTCTGATTTAAGCAACCCAGGATGTGAAAATCTGGATTCATGTCTTTATTTACTAAATAAATAATTTAGTGAGCATCTACTGTGGGCTCAGCATTGTACTAAGCATCAGGGGATACAAAGAGATATAGACTATAAGAGTCTCTGAAGTTATATGTACCACTGACATGTTTGTATGTCATCAAAAAGCCTTATACAGTCTAAGAATGCATAAGGATGTCCTTGGGGGCTCATGGTTCCCTTAGGACTGCACCTGTGGACCTGTTCTAGCTCCTTACATCTACTTATCCCTTTCTGTGGACGGCTGAAGAATCATGGTCTTACAGACTGTATGTCAGGGGTGCACACAGAAAGCACTACAAATGTTAATCAGCTCTGCCAGTCACCCAGGTTTTCAGGGGAACTCTCTACTCAAAAACTACTCGCATGCTCTTTGCTCCAACGACTTGACCTGAGGGTGAAATACTGAACCTGACGGCAAGAGAGGATGTGTCTGGTGATTGATGTGACAGCTAAAGAAAGGAGAGGTGAGAGAAGTAAACAGGAAAGAGAAGGTGGAGGATTTCTTGGAGAATGGGATAGAAGGAAGGTTGAGAGAAGATTCAGGGAGTCCTGATCTAGAGCAGTAAAAATGAGGCTGGCATGAAAAAATGTCTTGCTGATGATCCATTTTGGGTTCAGAAAAGGGGACTGGTGAATCTTCTGCTATTTCCCTTTTTCCTGTCCCTGGGAAGGGTTGATTGTATCATTTATTCACTTTAACCTCCCCTGTTATCCTCTGGGTTTGGAAGGTGTTTATCTTTGTTTCAAAAGTTTACTTTTTCCTTAAGCCAGCAAATGTGATAAAGCTGTTGATCAACAGAAATGTTAAGCTGCCTGTATGTGCTATTTAATGCGCACAAATAGAAAGGGGGGAGGGAGAGAAACTGAAAGAGAGATAGAGATGGAGAGACAGAGAGAGACAGAGACAAAGAATAGAGAAGTGGATGTTGATTCCAACTGAACCTGGGAGTTTGAATGCTATTTTGGAACCGTTGGGCAAAGTGGCAGAGTGGAGTTGGGCTGTTACAATCCTGGCACCAGAATCAGGATTTCTATGCTTCTAGAAATAAAATTTCAAACCCGTAAGAGCAGGCTGCTAAGGGAGCAAACTGTGGGCATTTTCCATTCATTTTCCATTTTCTCAGTTGTGACCATCTGCTGCACCAGACTTTTAAAAGTAAGTCTCACCTTTCAAAGAAAAGAGGAGTGAGCTAATAGTGAATCAGCTCCATTTAGTCAAAGGGATGGGGAGCATTTGTACCAACCTGCTTAATAGGTACACTACCTTAATGGATGATTGACAGTTCAGACTACTTAGATTTCCTACAATACCTCCCATCTATGCATATATTGACAGAATCCATAGGTGCTGACCTGAGAGGCCTGGGGGAATGGAACATCCTCAATAAAAGGGAATTTGAAGATATTCTGGCATAAAGTAGAGAAAATTAAAGTCTGTTTATTATGCCAAAGTATTGTTGATATAAAGTATTTCATCCACATATCTTTTCATATTTAATATTCTTAGTGAAGAAACTATCACTGACATGTTGTCATGGAATCCTTATTCAAATGGCAAAGAACAAAGTGTCTTGAACTATCAAGGATCATTTGATACCATTTAAGAAATGCTAGGCTCCTTCTTTCCCCTACTTCTTCACATTTAATTAGTTGGGGAAGTGATCTATCTATATTATTAGAAAAATAACCTATCAAAGCCATATCTCTAAACCCCTAAGAGGTTATGGTAACCACACTCTGGAGGTTCAACCCACCAGGGCAAGTAAGAGCATGTGTTACACAAAGACTGTGCAGAAGAGGTTTATGTATATGTTTATAAAATGTATATGGATATATGGATGGATGGGTATGGATATATGGATATATGGATGTACTTCTGCACAATCTCTGTGTAACACATGTTTCCACTTGCCCCAACCCCAGAATGTGGCTACTCTAACCCCTCAGGGGTTCTAGGGATAGGGCCTTGAGAGTAAAGACACCAAGGTCATCAACTGCATGTTTGGGCCATTGCCAATCATCCTAACTTTTGTCTTGCCTCTGGACTTCGGTGATTCTGGAAGACAAAGTGAGGCTGACAATTTTGTACAGCTCTGCCTCACTTAAATCCAATTCACAGGCAAATCAAGACATCACCTTCCTGATGTCTTTGGTCCTCTTTAAAAATGGAGGACAAATAAGAACAAGATATACATACATATATATATATATATATGCATATATATATATATATTCACATGAACATATGCATACACATATATACATATGCAATTGCACACTAATACTGAAGCATCAAACAGGAGACCCAAGGCCATCCACACTCCCAAGTGCAGGCTGAATTAGATTAAAATGCAATTGGGAAACATTTAACTAAATAAATAAAAATACAACAGAATATAGGTAATGTTAATATGTAGTTTTCTAAACTTTTGCAGCAGCGGGGATCCTTATGCATGTTCAGTAGCTCAGTTTCCATTTGAATTTGACTCCACTTCATTGAAAGAAACCGAGTGCTCCTTGAAATGAAAAGGCATTTTTTTTAATTTTTTGTTATTTGAGTTGAAATAGTTCCCCATAAGAATGCAGCCCCTAGGTTAACACAGAAGTCAGTGGACAAATACACAAATTTCAAGTCTTCACCTCACTTTTCAGGCCGTTGTTAATGCCCAAAGTGAGGCCTCGCTCTATTGGATGCAGCCAAACGTCTTTTTTAAGGTTGTTTTTGCTTGGCAGATTCCACCATTAGGCAATAGTGGCTGAGCCAAACGGCTAGATTGTTTAAAACCTCTCCCAAATATTATGTTCCAACTTTAGATCACTGTCAAAAAACTGAAATGCTGCCCCAACCATGCTCATCTAAACTATTTAAAATAGATGTAGATCCTCACTAAAGAGCTAAAATGCAGAGACTTCTAAAGGAAAAGCAGCCTGAAAAGAATAAGTCCTCATGGGGGTTTTTTCATTCCAACAAAAATAGTTTATTTTGGATCTAAACATCCCCCAGTTGTGTTGTGAATTAAAGTATTTCTGTATATTTAGCTAGAAAATGAAACTAACAAGAAGTGAGGGTGGAAAACAGGGGTGGATATCTGCCTTCTCTGCACGTCCTCTTTCACCTCTTGTGCCTAGAACAGTGTCCTGCACAGAGAATAACTTTTTAAATGATGATAGAATGAAACTGAACTTGTGACCCAGAGGTGTGAAGCAGGAGATGGGTGTGAAAACAAAACGATTTACATCTTTTAAAATCACAATCCCAGTTTTGCTCTACCCAAATCCACAGCTTTGAGAAGAAGGAAATAACAGCTGTCTTACTGAAGGAGTGCTGGGCTGGTAGTAGATCTGGCCCTCCAAGTCTGGTTTTGCCACTTTTCATTCTGTCCTTCCAACTCTTTGTAACCCCATGTGGGGTTTTCTTGCCAGAAACACTGGAGTGGATTGCCATTTCCTTCTCCAGCTCATTTTACAGATGAGGAAACTGAGGCAAACAGGGTGAAGTGACTTGCCCAGGATCACACAGCTAGCAAGTGTCAGAGACCAGATTTGAACTCATGAACATGAGTCTTCCTGATTGCAAGCCCGCTGCTCTATCCTCCTTCTGACTTTGCCACAGAGAAAGTCAAATAACCATTGAAATGAGACTAAATCTACTCTCACTTCTCCTAAAGCAGCGGTTCTCAACCTGTGGGTTATGTTCAATTTGTAACAATGAAAATACATCCTGCATATCAGATAGATTCATAACCGTAGCAAAATTACAGTTACGAAGTAGCAACGAAAATAATTTTATGGTTGAGGTCACCACAACATGAGGAACTGTATTAAAGGGTCATGGCATTAGGAAGGTTGAGAACAACTGTAAGTAAGACCCCACACTCCACCCCTCTTCCATCCAATGACAGCAGTCTCCCGTCTGCTCCTCCAACAAGACATTCCATCTCTTGGCTCAGGGCATGTTCTATGGCCGTCCCCCATGCCTGGAATGTTCTTCCTCCTCGTCCTCTCTGCCTCCTGGCTTTCCTGGCTTAGGTCTCAGCTAAAATTCTGCCTTCTGCAAGAATGCTTGTGTGTTCCCTCTGGTGATTATTTCCAATCTATCCTGTATTAACTTGTCTGCACATAGTTGCTTGCATGTTGTTTCTCCCATTATACTGAGTTCTTCAAAGGTCTTTTTCCTTTCTTTGTATCCCCAGGGCTTAGCACAGTGCCTAACATACATCAGGTGCTTGATAAATGTTAATTACCTGATAACAGATGGACTTACAACCAAGAGTAACAGACAAGTCACTTTATCTCTTCGGGGCTCTGCTTCCTCACCCATAAAATGGGGAGGGGATCAGGGTGAGACTGGAGTGGGATTCCTCTAACAAACTGACCTCTAAAGTCCCTTCCAGTTTTAAAATCCTGTGTTTTATACTTTGGAAGAAAATTAATGTGTAAAATGGAGGTGTGTGTGAGCTGGGGAAAGACCTGATGCCAGGCTAAGTAAATGCAGTAGCAAAATAATGCCCTAGAATGCCACAACACTCTGTTCACAAGTACATCTCTTTGTCCCTTGGGCTCCGGGTAATCTAGTGAGTATACTCTTGGAATATTCAATAAACTAGCCTGCAACATGGAAATTTCTTATATATTACCTCTTCTTCTTCTTTTTCTTCTTCTTCTTTCTTCTTCTTTTCTTCTTTCTTCTCCTCCTCCTCCTCTCTCTCCCTCTGTCTCTCTCTCTCCGTCTCTCTCTGTCTCTCTCTGTCTCTATCTCTCTCTGTCTCTCTCCTCTCCCTCCCTCCCTATCTCTCTCTCTCTCCCTCTCTCTGTCTCTGTCTCACTCTCTATCTCTCTGTCTCTCCCTCTCTCTGTCTCTCTCTCTCTCTGTTTTCTTCCCCCTCTCTCTCCCTCCCTCCCTCCTTTTCCTTTTCCCTCCCTATCTTCTTTCTCTCTCCCCCTCTACCTCTTTCTCTTTTTCTCTCTCTTCCTTTCTCTCTTTTACCCCCTTCCTTGGTCTGGTCTTGTTTTCACACTTGCAACCTTGTATCTGTAATAGTAAATGAATCAGTGTTAGTGGCCAAGTACTTTATTAAAAGTATTAAACAGCATATAAAACACATATAAATATTTAACCAATGTATATAAAGTTGCAACAGGATTGCAGCTGGCATTGACTCTTTCTCTCCTTCCCACCTCCTCGAATTATTTGAAGGGTTGTTACAGAAAAGGATCGAGATTTAAATCCATGGAAATTTTCCCAGTTTTGGGGGAAAGGGAGCAGTGGACTAGACTCCATTCACCTCACTAACTTTCTGTCTGCTGCTTGGGCTTGATCTAGTCTCAGCCCCAGGCCACTCCCATGGGGCCTCCTTTATACAAGTCTTGCCTTTCCTGGCGCCCACGTATGCTCCACAAAGAGATCTCCTCTCACACCCTGCATCCTTTGTCTTTGTTGACAGAGAGGCAGGGCAAGCATGCCAAGCTCCTTGTTGGGTTTGGCAGAAGCAGCATGAAGATCATTGCAGCTCACAGTCTTCCTCCTCCCTATCAGTCTTGCCACCCATGTGGTTCCTAAGGGAAAAATTTTCTTCAAGTCTTCTGGAACCACAAAAACTTGAGCTCTCCTTTATATTTGTACATCCTGAAACCCAGCAATTCTCTCTGATCCTGGAGACGTCCTCTAAAGTCTCTATGATACTGCAGTGATAGAGGAGAGGAGGGAGAGGACTCTCCAATCAAGGTTACATAGAGAAACACCACAAAATTTTGGTATTTTTTTCCCCATAAAAGTTTGGTGTTGTCAATGTTTCCTACACAAAAATCTTCAATGGCTCACTACTGCCTCCAAAATAAAATACAAGTTCTTAGGCATCAACCTACGTTTCTGAACTTATGTCACATTATCTCCTTTCACACACTCTACATTCCTGTCAAATTTCTCCATTGGCTACTCCTCAGATTCAGCATTCCTTACCCCACTACTATGCATTCACACAGATCATCCCCAAAATCAGCATGAATTCCTTCCTCATCACAGCATTTTGGCATCTTCCTCCAGCACTTGGCCCAAGGCCATCTTCTCTCCATCCTCATCTATCCAAAGAGTACCTTGTCTAAATCTCTCTTCTTCCCTCTCATTGTTCTCCACTTTGTACTTTATACCCTGGACCATAACAAGAGGGTGATGGACCCAGGTTAAACCAGGAAGAACCAATTATTAATCATGAGCATTAACACCTTGAAAACAAGCAAATGCTACAAATCAGACTTGATTTATTTTTTGTTGTTGTTGATTATCTATACTTAAAGTGATAGAGAAAATGTTAATAATTCAAATTAGGCTTAACAATGAATCATTTACATTTCCCCCCCCAGCCAGTTGTTAGATATTCACCAGCTCACCCTTGCATGTACAATACAAACACAGCTATATATACACACACTCAAAGCACATACATTATCTTCACCAGTGGAATGAAAATGCCTTGAGAGGAAGGACTGTTTTATTTTTTCCTTTGTTACTCCCAATACCCAAGAACAGTTCCTAGAACATAGGAACTTAACAAATGTTTACAGAATTAAATTGAATCATGGTGTCCCTGAATGGTCAAAATTGAATTAAAATCTCTAATATACCATTTACTTTGATGGAGGGGGCTAAGGAATATTGCCTCTGGAAGACATCATGTTAGTCGCTACTCTTTTGATACCTGAGCAGAAGTGACTTGCTCTTGATCACACAGCTAATCAATGGTAGATCTAAGATCAGAGACCAGGTCTCTGATTCCTGGTCCAACGCTCTTACTACTCCCCTATGTGTCCTTCCTGAACATTTCTGAATTTCTAAGAGCTATAGAAGCTCAGAGAATTCCCTAGTTTAACAATGGGGTAAAGTAGTCAAAGTTAGTAACTTTTCACTAAAAATTAGTAAAATTAGTAACTGATTGCAGAATCAATAAATCTCAGAGCTTTAGGGGGCCTGAGAGATCCTTTTGTCCAACCCCCTAATTTAGATAATGATTCCAGTGAAAGAGACAGCAAATGTGTCAAGAGACCTTCTCCACACTGAGAAGCTTAGCAGAGCATCTTATATAGGAGGTTCTTTAAAAATGTTTGCTGAATTAATTTGACCAGTAAAGGGAATATCAGTAACAAACAATAGGACACAACAGCAAAGTTCACTTTGATCTCACTAATTCTTTAAATACATATGTTGCTTTTTTCCCAGTCCCTTAAAAAAGCAGGACTACGTATTTCTCCAACAATGGGATCATTCTTGAATGGGAAATAGGAGCACAGAGAGAGACCTTCCACTCTCTGAAACAAACAGGAAAAGTCTAACCTTGAGTCGTGGGACAACAGATGCTAAAATCTCAAGACCATTGCTGACATCTTGGATAAGAATAAGGTAGGCAACGCAAGGACACAGGTCGAATCAGCATTTTTCTTCGTTCACTTGACTTTCTATTCCTGGAAAACCAAGGCCATGGAAGTGAAGTCTTTTCAGCTTTTGTATCCCAGATGTTGTGATCCACCATTGAGCCTAACATTTACTCATACAATCACCCTGGAGATAACTTCAACTGGGGAGCCCTTGACCTTGGGATACATTCTTCTCGGTGGAAAGACTGAAGTTGTATAAAGACCACGGAAGACAAGAGTTTTGCTAAGGTTAGCTCTTTTCAGGCCAGAAGTCTGAGACTACACTGGGGCATGAGATATGAAGGCATGAAAACATAAGAAAAAAAATGCAACGCATTTTATTTTATTTTTTAAAGTGACTTTTGTTGATGTTTCCTGTTTTTACATCGTGGTCTTTTCTAGCTGTATTTCCCCACAAATAAGCCCTTCCTCGTAACAGAGAAAAACGATAAAGCAAAACCAGCGCAGTGACCAAGTCTGGCAGCATAAGCAACATTCTATCCCTCTGGTGCACCATCTTTCAGCCCAAAGGAGAGAGGTACTCCCTTGTGTCTCTTCCCAGGCGGTGATACGTTCAATGCTTTTGCTCAGGGTCTGTCTTTATTTTAATTTTGACTTTTCATTCACATTATTTGAGTCATTGTGTATTTTATTTTTCTGGTTGAGCTTACTTCACTCAATGCAATATTTTTAGTTTAGACTAACAATAATAATTCTTTTTTTTTAATATTGACTGTCTTCCTGCTATATTCAAGGCATTGTGCTAAGTATCAGAGATAGAGAGACAAAACCAGAAAGGTCCCTGCCCAAGAACCTTACATTATACTGAAGTAATAATGGCTAACAGGTACAAAGCACTTCAGAGCTTACAGAGTACTTTTTAGATGTTATCTCATTTGATCTTTACAATATTCATGTGTTAGGTTCCATGAAGCTGGATGGTTCAGTGGATAGAGCACCAGGCTTCAAGTCAAGAAGACCTGAGTTCAAATGTGACAAGAAACATTTAACTGGCTATGTGACCCTGGGCAAGTCATTTGTCCTCTGCTTGCCTCAGTTTCCTCATCCATAAAATGGGGATAATAATAGCACCTACCTCCCAGAGTTGTTGTGAGGAAGAAATAATATAATATTCATAAAGTGCTAGAAGTACACATAGTAGGTGCTTAATAAATATTCTCAAAGAGGCTCAGAGAGTAAATGATTCATCCATTGTTACATAGCTAGAAAGAGTTGAGAGACAAGATTCCAAACCAAGTCTTCTCCTGACTCCAAGTTAAGGTTCTTTCTGCTGTCTCTCAGTGACTAGAAAGCAATTCAAACTACCACTAATGGGGAGGAGGGAGGGACAGGGAATGCAGAATAAACCTTAGGTTTACGGGCAGCTGTTGTTCATACTTTGTTCTCAAAGAGGTCCAATGACATCAGGAAGGTGACGTCTCAACTTGCAAGTGAATAGGATTTAAGTGAGGCAGGGCCATGCAGTCACCAGCCTCACTCTCTCCTACAGAGTCATTGGAATCCAGTGGCAAGACATAGGTCAAGATGACTGGTGATGCCCCAGGATGCAGTAGGAGATGTAGGCTCTTTTGAGCTAAGGTCATTCCCGGGTCTCACTTGGTCTGAGGCAACACCCATTCAATATTTAAAGGGCAGGTAACAAGTGAGGCAAAAGATGGCCTAGTTTGCTTTCACAAAAGAATCAACCTGGAAGAGCAGGGACAGCTAAGTGAGCAATGGATAAAGTGATGGCCCCGGAGTCAAGAGGACCTGAATTCAGGTCCAGCAACAGACACTTTACTAGTTGTATGACCTTGGGCAAGTCACTTAACCCTGTTTGCCTCAGTTCCTCATCAGTAAAATGAGCTGGAGAAGAAAATGGCAAACCACTCCAGTATCTCTGCCAAGAAAACTCCAAATAAGCTCACAAAGAGCCAGATGTGACTTAAACTAAAAAAGATACCCTTGGTTCAAGGATTTTCATACCCCTAAAATGAGAGTTCTCAAACCCCCACCAATGTGTTTACCTTTAATGGTCAGAGGACACAATTTGTTGAAAACAAAGTCATTTACTGAAAAATCATAACAACAAAATAGCAACAAAATATTATTCTCTACCAGCCTGGGGTAAATTCTCCAATAAGTACACATAGCATAAGTGGAAAGAGTAGACACATATGCGTAACACATGTAAAGCACACATCCGTAAGGTACACAGTGTATGACCAAGACACACACACACACACGAGGAGGAGCACCTCATGCTTCTGATGCCACGGGGCCACTGATGTCTTCTCTTGACGTCATCCCACTTATTCCAATGACATTGGTCTCATTGTCTCTGCTAGACAGGCCCCTCATGGACATTGTTTGACTGTCATCTCTACAACCTCCAACCTTTGGCCCAGCTGAAATCCCTGGCTGTAGTGCTGACATGCCATTTTGCCAGCTCTGTTAGAGCCGTAGAGGCCTCCCCTGAATCATTCCCTTACAGTACAAGCTCTGAACTCCCCAATCTCCCAAGCAGGAGATTCTCCGCTCCAGGTGACATACTCTTTAGAGCAAAGATCAGGATGATCTTGGCTATCTGGTCTTTTACTTTTACATTTCTTTCAGGTCTGTGAGACTTGGTTCCCTTAGTCAGAGACCCTTATCCTAATTTAGGATGTTTATTGAAACCCAAGTTTTCATTTCTGCAGGCTAGGTTATAAACCAGGTAATGACTATTTATCAAATGATTACTTAAGGGGGGAGGGGGCTGGAGCTTCACCAATTTTTATGCTTAAATCTCTACTCTATGTCCACGAAGCTGGACAAATGCAAGGTGCACAGGCAAGCCAAGCTCAGGGGGCAAGGTCATTGTTTATGCTACCAGCATTCCCTTCCTCCTTAGATACCACCAATGCAAGCCTGAATAGGGCTTTGCCCACACCCTTATAGGTATAAAGCTCCTGAGTACCCACTTGGCTGGGATTATATTTTGCACATCCTCTTTCAAGAAACGAAGTGTGTTTCCTTGAGTATATTTCCAGAGAGACATGCTGCGAGGAAAAGCAACAATAAAAAACACTCCCCATCTTAAGACCTAAACTATGTGTTCTGTTGCATTATCTTGTGACTATGGTTTTTCTTAGAAATTGAACATATTTCATTTCTATCCCTGGTACAGTCAAATAGTGACTAGTCAAATATTCTATGTAATAGAAAAAATATGAGAAACAATATGGAGTAGGGGGCTAGAGAGCTGGCCCTGGATCCAAGAGGTTCTAACCCTGCTTTTAACACATTCTAACTATGTAACCATGGGCAAGTGCCTTAATCTCTCAGTGCCCCGGGCAGCTGTGGTGTGAGAAATTTCCACACTAGGAATTCCCTTCACCAGTGTTTTCCAAATTGTGACACATGGAGTTCTCTGCTTGCGCGCACGCGCACACACACACACACACACACGAGTCAGGGCTAAAATTATTGGATATTTTACATATAGCTACCTCATAAATACATCCATCTTTTTCAGTGGAAACAAAGTTTAATAGTAAGAATAATAACCAGCATTTACATAGTGACTACTATATTCCAGGCAATTATTATCTCTTTTTATACTCACAACAGCCGTTGGAGGGGGGTGCTCTTCTCATCTCCAATTTACAAATGGGGAAACTGAGTAATGTTAACAAAAGAGAACAGAGGATTTGTTCCAACCTGGGGCGTAGTTGGCATAAGGGACCCGTAATGTCATGGGGGCACCATGGGCGATCACCCTCTCCAGCTTCCTCTCCCCCTCCCCAGAGGGATGAGGTGGGCACTTAGGAGTACACGCTGATGCTTATCAGATGCCTTCCCCTAATTTGAGTGGGACAAGGACTCACACCACCCCAATGGACATGAGGTCCGGAAAGGTTCCACAGTGTACACACATAAAGTTCCCAAGATCCTAAACTAAATTAAAACATTGTTGCAGCTGGCCAAAATATAAGCTAGTCAATGTGCTAGCTAAAATGGTGGGAGTAACCTAGTTTTTCATAATTTGTACAGCTCTTTGATACCCTCTGCCGGTCATTGAAAACCTTGCAGACAGCCTAAGGAAAGAGTCAATAGCACTAACAATTTAGGACTGAAAGGGACCTCAGAGGCCACCTTAGTCCAAGTCCGTTATAGATGGGGAAACTGAAGCCTAAGAAGGTTAAGTGACCACTTCAAGACAAAAAGCCACCCGAACCTGGCATTATATTAAGTGTAGGCAGTGTGGGCAGTCACTGTCATTGATGTAAGGGGTACCATTAGCATCTCTGGTTTAGGGCCTTGTGTATATTTTAACTGAGCTAAGACATTAGGGAACTAACAGATTTGGGAGGAAATAATTTAACTAATTAAATTTTTTAAAGGGTAGGGAAGACCCCCAAGAAACTGGGACACAGAGATGGCAAGCTTTGATTTTAAGGAAGAGTGTTGGTTGGGTTTTGTGGGGGTTTTTATCTCTCTCTCTCTCTCTCTCTCTCTCTCTCTCTCTCTCTCTCACTCTCTCTCTCCCTCTCTTTCTCTCTCTGGATTTCTAGGGCCTGGTTCTTCCTCCCCATCTCCATAACCCCGACTAAAAGCTGATAAGTGCAGGATTATAAGTGGAGAGAGGTCTTTCCAAAATGTATTCTTGCCACATTTTGAATATATTACATACCTGATTCTGTTGACAGTGTTTAGAAAACATTCTATTTTAGGAGTGGGACTGACAGGGCACTTACTGGGAACTATGCTGATGCGGTGTTTAGAAAGATCCTGGCCACAGCTTCCCATTAAGCTGTATCTTTAATTTGTTTTCTAAACAGAACAGGATAAGCCACTGAGCACAGCGTCACTGAACTAGGCTTGTCTACAGTAAAGCTGATGGTTGCCTAGTTTTTCAGTTTGCAAAGGTCTTTGGCCCCCTCTGCTGGTGCATGGAAACATTATTTGAAAACAAACTTTTTAGTTTATTTAGTTTAGGTTAGGTTTTTTGTGTGTATTTTTGAGTACACAAAGCCTAAAAATCTACCTTAGGCTAAGGTCCCATTAAGGAATTAACAATTCCATAGTTTGAGGGTCCTGTTTACCCCGTCTATGTTCTAATCAGATCTTTTTTTTTTAATTCCCTTTTGCTTCCAGTTCAGTAGTCAGTGATAGCATTCTCATTTTACAAGTTAATACAAAAATCAAAGGAAGTTTTTGTTCAGCCAATATTTTCACACTCCTGGTTTTCTAAGTGAAACAAGTTTTATCTCGAGCTAAATACATGGTTATCCTTCACTAGGGAAATACAGACAGGATTCCAATTAGCATGAATGGCAAATACACTTTTTTCCTTTTAGGAACATTTGCCTCCAACCAACTTAGGTACAGTTTCTTTTAGGAATCTTCACCCTCTGGATTCACTAGACCTTCAGGAGTAAGGTAAGAGTAACTCACCTTCAAGTAAGGTTCAACTACTTCGGGACCACTACAAGAGCACAAAAGGTCACCTAAGGAGCTACAACCAACACAGAAGTGGCTTGGCTTGCTTTTGTTAACATTAATCATTTTCCCCATTTGTCAAAGTAGGGATTTGTTGAGGTAGGAAATCACTGTTCTTTGGATTTCAGCACATTGGAGGAACAAAATTTCAGTTCTATCAGTGGCTGCCAAGTAAAATTAAATAAATGCCACATAATTTGGTTCACAATTTTCCAATTAATTAAGAGAGGGTTATTTTTCTTCCCAGATCAGTTGGTTAATCATTGAAATGCCTTTCTAAAAATCCCTTCTAAATCTCAGAAATAGGATTAGGTACTCCTACCCCAGGGGTGAGGAGCTCCAGACTGTGAGGGATAATGCATAGTAAAGTTTCCCCATTCTAAAAAATCAAATCTAGAATGGCTTCATTACTCACTAGGCCTAAGGTCAGGTCACTGGACCTTCAAGCAATCTGGGCTTAGAGCAATGGAGACCCTTCCCCAAAGTCAACTTAGCAGAAGGTATGCCAAATAAGGTTAAGACTGCTTTCATTGGACACCCACATGTTTCCGGGTCCTTTGTCTCAGAAAGATTCCCGCACTTAGGTTGTGGGACAGCCCCCCTACCAATAAGAATGAAGGCCAGTTGGGGGGATTGGGTTTCTGCATTGGAAGATTATATAACCATGGACTGTCTTCTACCTGGCACTCTCTCCCTGCAGACGCCATGTTGGGTGACAGGGGGTAGAGTCCTTTCTCATGAGAAAGAATAAAGACCTTTTCTGACCTTAGATTCAGACTCCAAACTCTTTCATCTCACACAAGACCATTCTTTATTTGTGGGTATTTAAATGAATTAAATTGCTTCTAAAATTTTGCAGATAAATTTTGGGTTGTTTCCTCCTGCTTTCTTGAATTTATCATAATATATTTGAACCTAAAATTTCTCATTTGTACAATAGACATATTGATATCTACAGTAGACCTACCATCCAGCAGGAAAAGATAGAAGGAGAAATTCCATTTAAAATAACTGCAGAATTGTTGGTGGAGTTGTAAACTTATCCATCCATTCTGGAGAGCAATTTGGAACTATGCCCAAAGGATATAAAACTGTGAATATATTTTGACCCAGTGATATTACTACTAGGTCTATATCCCAACGAGACTTTTAAAAAAAGAAAAAAATGGAAAAAGATATATTTGGGCAAAAATATTTATAGCATTTTTTTTGTGGTGGCAAAATTAAGGGGACACCTATCAACTGGCAAATGGCTAAATAAGTTGTGGTATATGATTTTGATGAAATACTATTGTGCTATAAGACATGATGAGCAGGCTGGCTAGGTGGTGCAGTAAATAGAGCACTGGCCCTGGAGTCAGGAGGACCTGAGTTCAAATCCAGCCTCAGACACTTGAGGTTTACTAGCCATATGACCTTGGGCAAGTCACTTAACTCCAAGTGCCCTGCCTTCCCCCCTCCAAAAAAAAGAAAAAAAGAAAAAAGAAATGATGAGCAAGATGGTTTCAGAAAAACCTGAAAAGACTTACATAAACTAATACAAAGTGAAGGGAGCAGAACCAGGAGAACATTGTGCACAATAACAGCAGTATTGTACAATGATCAGCTATAAATGATTTAGCTATTCTGAGCAATACAATGATCCAAGACAATTCCAAAGGACTTATATTATTCACCTCCAGAGACTGATGAAGTCTGAGTGGAGACTGAAGCATAATTTTTTTCACTTTCTTTATTTTTCTTGCTTTTTTTGCAACATGGCTAATTTAGAAATATGTTTTGCATGATTTCACATGAATAATTAGTATCTTGCCTTTTCAATGGATGGGAAAGGGAGGGAGAGAAAATTCAGAACTCAAAAAATGTTGTAAATAAATGTTAAAAATAAAATCAAAATTAAAAATAATAAAATAAATAAAATATAGTTGATCTATCTAATTGGGGTAACAGACGAAATGGCTGAATAGTGGTTATTGGTTAGTTTGGAGTACTGCTCCAAACTAAACAACCTTAAAAGAAAAAACAAACGGCCAAATCTAGAGTCTTTAAAATTGAACCCTCAAGACAAAAAGACAAAAACACCATATTGTACAAAAGTTTCATGAAATAATGTCAGAGAATTTAAATACTTAGAGGCCCTATCCAGCAGCCCCAAATCTGGGGTCCTGACTCTCAACACATCAGCCTGGGCACAGCTGAGGAAAGCAACATTAAAGGTTTGTGCTTTAGAATGTGACTGTGGGGTTCCTTCCCCAACTCCCAGGTGGCCCTTCAATATCCTACCAGGAAGAGAAGGCATTGATTCTACCCTGTAATATGAAGGAAATGAAGTGTACCTTTAAATAAAATATGAGATGGTGAGGATGTGATCTATTGCTGAATATTATTTGCAAAAGCTTGCTTGTTCCCTATAAACACCTGTATCAGCAAGCACCCCAGCATACCCAGGGTGGCTGCTAGCACACGTTCTTAGATCTGCTTTTCTAAAGGAAAGCAACTCAAAATGGGTTATCAATCTTACTTTAATCAATCAAACATATATCATTTACCTAGTTCAGCGGGAAAAGTCAGCACCCTGAACTTCAGAGAATACAAACACAAGTTACAAACACAAGTTACAAGCAGAAGTTACAAGCAAATAGAGAAACAGATCAGCAGTCGGGCTTCCAGCCGTCTGTCTGACCATTACATCAGTTACCTATTCAGTTACCAGAGAGAGAAGCACCAACATCTGGGTTTTCAAAGTCAGGGGGCTCAACCGCTTCCCAGAGTCTCATATGGCCAAATCACACAACTCTTTCCAAAGTGAGCCCCAAAGCAAAACCTCACATCAGGGCATATATAGCCTTCTCCTTGATCAGAAAATGTCGCCGCCCTCTTGACCCACTGCCCAATCACAAGGTAATAAGGTGGGGGCATTTGTGAAGAACAAGCCTCCCGCCACAGGCTCCATGTGACCACCTTCAGCCTATTAGGGGGCAGAGTATACTTTCAAATCAGGGAAGTTTCTCAGAGCCACTAAGCCTATCAAAGGGCCTAGGGGCAGGGATGATCTTCAGATTCCCATAGCAACACCCTTATCAAGGAATATCTTCTGTGAGAAATGATTATTTCTCTCTAGTATTTAATAACTAATTATTGTTTTAGGACTAAAGTTTTTCCCCTTTTCTACTTCCTCATCCAAAAACCAACCAGTGTAGAAAATCTCTCTCAAAGATTTATTCAGGGCCAAGATCTAATCAGACAGTAAAAGAATTCTAAGTTCGGGTTCATGGCTGCATTCCTGTTCATTATGTTTGCTCAGACAAATCTGGGAAGTGTTGATTTTCTGTTTTGTCAAACAGGTAATAGGGAAATTGATAAATCTCTTTGACCAAGATTTGAGTGACCCAAGTCACATACCTCAAGACCCTCATTGCAATGGACCCTACCCTCCTATTTTTATTTTCATTTTCTCATTAATTATTAACGAATTAGAGTTTATTGCCACTCTCTTAGAAGGACATATAAACTGTCAGCCCACTGCCATGAAAGGTCTTTTGTCTAAGAGAGATGACCAAAAAGGCTAGCATTATTAATAAAATGATTAAATTACCCAGAAATCATGTCTTTCAAACCTTTTTAAATGTCATGCCTCAAAATGTATAAATGACCTTCATAAAGATTTTGTATAAATAAGAAAATTGGCATGCTGGGTCGTCGTTTGTTGATGTCTTATCAGTCTTTTTGGGGGGGGGTATCTGAGATTTTTGGTATGGGGTGGGGGAAGAGTCTGAAATTTTTTTCCACATCTCTAGTAATAATAACACTAGTAATAGTACTTCTGTGCAGAGTACATCATGCAAAATGCCACACTGGACAAGTCAAAAGCTGGAATTAAGGTTGTTGTGAGAAATATCAACAACCTCATATATGCAAATGATTCCACTCTGCTGGCAGAAAGTGAAGAATTGAGAAGGTTCTTGATGAGGGTGAAAGAGGAATGTCAAAACTGTCTTGAAACTCAACATAAAAAAAAAAAAACGCTAAGATCATGGAAACTGGTCCATCACTTCCTGGCAAATGAAAAAGAAATAGAAGCAATGTCAGATTTTATATTCTTGGACTCAAAGATCACTTGAGACAGCAACTGCAACCATGAAATTAAAAGACATTTGCTCATTGGAAAGAAGGTTATGGCAAATCTGGACAGCATATTAAGAAGCAGAGACATCACCTTGCTGACAAAGGTCCATATAGTCAAAACAATGGTTTTTCCAACTGTGAGAACTGGACCACAAGGAAAGCTGAGCACCATAGAATCAATGCTGTCAAACTGTGGTGCTGGAGAAGACTTTTGAGAGTCCCTTGGAAAACAAATCAGACAATACTTAAAGAAATTAATTCAGACTATTCATTGTAAGGTCAAATACTGAAGCTGAAGCTTAAATACTTTGGCCACATAATGAGAAGACAGGACTCAATGGAAAAGACCCTGATGTTGGGAAAGATTAAAGACAAAAGATTGAGGATAGCAGAGGATGACATGGAGAGTTAGTGTCATGGAAGCAACAAAAATGAGCTTGAACAGACTTCAAGAGATAGTGGAGGACAAAAGTGCCTGGTGTGCTATGGTCCGTGGTGTCATAAAGAGTTGGACGTGATTGAATGACACAACAACCACAATAATAATAACTTACATTTATAAAGCACATACTATATGTTGGGCACTATGCTAAGTACTTTATAAATATTATTTTATTTGACCCTCCCAACATCCCTCAAAGGTAAGTGCTATTATTATCCCAATTTTATAGCTGAGGAAACTAAGGCAAACATAAGTGACTTGTTTGGGGTCACACAACTAGTAGAAGTCAGAGGTCAGATATAAACTTAGGTCTTCTTGACTCCAGACCTGGCCCTTTACCTACCTCACCACCTAGATATCTCTTATACTAGTACTTCAAAGCCTCCACAATTACATTGCCTCTACCATGGTTTTCTTTTCTATATATTTGAGCCAATCTGACTACCTTTCCTTTCTTTGTTCTTTTTTTGGGTTTTTTTTTTTTTGGAGGGCAGTTGGAGTTAAGTGACTTGCCCAAGGTCACATGGCTAGTTTTTTTTTTGTTAACTGTCTGAGGCTAGATTTGAACTCAGGTCCTCCCAACTCCAGGGCCAGTGCTCTATTCACTGTGTCACCTAGCCACCCCTTTTCTTTGTTCTTTTTAGTACCATTTCTACTTTCTTCAGAAGCATTAAGGGATTGTGATGTTGGGGTCTAAATGTGGTTGTTTCACTATTCTTGGTAGAGAAAATATTTTGATACAGAAGTATCTTTTTACAAATCTTTTCCATTTTTGTTCCATTTGTAATCCTTCCATTTTCATCTATGAATATCCTTGGAATGTCTTTGCTTAGATATCCTTCCAGGTTTTCTTTAAACTAGCCTTACCCTCTACATCTCTCTTTTTTGAGATGATACAGTTTATAATCTCCCATTATCCTTCCTGGTAAGATTTTACATATGATATTATATTCTAACTCAACATTGCCTTTGGCAGCCATCTCTCTCCATTTGGAAAGTCAAATGTTTGTTGAGTATGGCATTTTGTGAGTTCTTTTGGTCTCCTTGTTGTAGCAAATAATTTAAATCAGTTAACTTGTTGAAATTATTAATCACAGCAGATGTCATATTTCTGTTGTCCATTTCTCTTTTTTTTCATTTTCAAAACTTGCTTAAATAATTCATGGTGAAATCTCCCTCATTATATGCCATGTCTTTCCCCCACTACTACTGTTTCTTCTTGTTTGTTATAAATTCTGATCTTAACTCTGATGAGCAGATAGTCTGATAACATAGACAGCTGACCCAGGGACAATTACCATGTCCAAAATGAGTCTTTTCAGGGAAGGGAGGAAGGGAGAAAATTTGGAACTCAGAATTTTTTAAGTAAATGTTGAAAATTATTTTTACATGTAATTGGAAAAAACAAAATTCTATTTAAAAAAATAAATCTTTTCCTGTCTATTAAAATTGGTCACTTTCATTCTTTGTGATGTTATTTGGTACTCACGATGTTCCAAATAAACCCATGTACTTTTCAGAGAAAATGTTCATGATAAAGAGGCATAAAGTTTCCAGACAATCTTCAAGTCTTTGGCCTCTCTCATTTTTAACTTTTGAACCATATTTTTCCCAACCTCATTTTTTCTCACCTTTGCACTGAAATCACAAAGTATCAGAACATATATTGATTTTATTGTAAATGACTCGTTTAGCTCTTCAAAGAATTTCTCTGCTACTTTATCATTAGCAACCAATGGTAATATAACCCTTCAATTATTTTCATGGTAGTCTTTTTGTAAAAACTTATCATTAGTAGAGCAAGAACTGATGGTCCTACTCCATGAAATAATATTTCCTGCAGTTTTGGAAAGGATGACAAAATTCCCTCTACCAAGACCCCTTCTGCTATTTTCTTTGCCTCTCCCAGGAGTATCTGTGAACCATCTTTCCATTTAGCTGTTACTTCCTTCTTTCTCTGGTTTCATTTATAACAAGAATTTCAAGTTTGCTCTTATTCAACTCTCCCAGCAACATGTCCACTTGTTGGTCATTGGCCAAGTATCTCATATTTAGAGTACAAAAGTTAACGCTTGAAGGTGTGAAAACTCTGTGATTCAAAGTAACTTCTCTATCATCACTACAGAAAAAGGAGGTACTGAGAGCTATTTTTACTTTTTCTTAAGGCAAAAAAGGTGGTTAGCCTACCAGTGATGTGCTCCTATATGGTTACCTAGGCTAATCCTTGGAAAATAGACTCAAATTGTTCCCCAGGGTAATACTTGAAGCTGTTCCATCAGGGTAGAACCTACCAGAACTTGAATTCTGTTGACATACTCTTCACAAACCCAGATGAAGTGTTCAAGTAGGACTTTTGCAGAGGGTTTATAGGATATTGAAATAAACATTTTGGACTAAGGAGTAGGAAAAAAAGACAGAACCAAGAGTAATCATTAAGGGACAAAAAAGTAACTAAGGGAATCTTTAAAAATCAGGAGGAGGAAAGGAGAAAGCACTGACTTAGTAATCCACGATCTAAATCTCTTGGTCTTTTAAAAGCAACTTTTGTGGTTGAGATGTGGGAAATTACTCTAGTAGAAAGACAGCAAGCAAGAGACAGAGGTAAGCTAAAGACATTCCCTCTTATCCCAAAAGTGAGCAGAGAAGGAATTAATATCTTTGGTCTCTCAGAAAGACTAGTGTCCTCTTGGAGAAAAGAATAAAAGCTATAGAGGAAATTAACTGAAATGATGATATTTGAAGATTAGTTTGTTTTTCTACTGGGGAAAAGGGAGATAAAAGTGTATCATTCAAGAATATTCACATGGGAAAGGGGGAAGGTTTGTGACTGGGATAAGAAATGGGAGAGGTGTATGACTGGAAGGAAAGTCATAAATGGAGGGAAATGCAAATCTAACATTCAAAACTTTCAATGTGAATGGAGTAAAAGATCCAGCAAAGTGAAAAAGTAGCAGAAAATGACAACAACAACAACAAAAAACTTAGTAATTTACTATAGAGAAGAAATCAATCTAAAAATTGGGACACAATAAAAATGAGAGACTGAGGAAAATGTACTACATCAAGTGAGTCCAAAAAAGGCAGAAGTTGCAATCATAATTTCAAGAAAGATAAAGAGGAAAACTACTATACTGGAAGGTACCACAGGCAAGGAAAGAAAAGCAATACTAAAATATATGAACCTAATTATATAGCATCAAAAAGTAGTAGGCAACTGAAATTATAAAAAAAAAAAACCATAGAAAGTAACTCTAGCAGACCTTAATATTTCTGTCAGAGCTAAATAGAGAGGTAAACAAAAAGGAAATTACAGAACTGAATATACTATTGAAGTTATATTTGAAAATTTTGCTATGTCTTCTGATTGGGATCACTAAAGAATACATACCTCCCAGCATCACATGACATTTTTAAACAAACAGACTATGTGTTAGGGCACAGAAGAATTATAAATAAATATAAAAAGTTAGAAATATTCAACACATCCTCACAGATCATAAAATAGTAATTAATGAAGAAAATACCTAAGTGAAAAATTAATAATGAAATTCTGAATATCAATTGAATCAAAGAACAAACCACAAAAATAATTAAGAAATATGTGAGAAAGAAGGGTAATTATAAAAACAACATATCATTCTACATTAAGGGATCAAAGGGCCTGGAATATGATATTCCAGAGATCAAGGGAGCTAGGATTAAAACCAAGAATCACCTACCCAGCAAAATTGAGTATAGTGTTCCAGGGGAAAATATGGTCATTCAGTGAGGTGGAGGACT
>CM053580.1:311920830-311956259 GCA_028627135.1 Pseudochirops cupreus | reverse complement strand
AGTACACACTTCTGTAAAGGGACAGGGACAGGGACAGGGTAGAGAATAGAACAAGGGAGGGGTGGGATAGGAAGGAGGGACATATGATCACTCTCTCACAATATGCCCACTGTGGAGAGTTTCTGTGTAATTACACATGTACAGCCTGTATTTAATTGCTTGTCCTTCCAGTGGGGGTGGGTGATGAGGGAGGAAGGGAAAGAATCCAGAATTTAAAGTTCTATAATCAAATGTTAAAAATATATATGTATACAATTATTATTATTATCATTATTATTAACTACATCCAACTGGGAATTAAGATACACAGGCACTGCGGTAGGGAGATCCATCCTGCCCTACTGGAAAGTCAGAGGGATGAGGGGGAGGGCATAGGAGAGAGATTGGGGGAGGGGCTATACAGTGGGATCGCTGTTTTCGAGTGGTGGGTAGGGGAAAGATAGGGAGAAAATTTGTAACTCAAAATCTCATGGAAATGAATGATGTAAACAAGAAAATAAATAAATATATTTTTTTAAAAAAATAAAAATAAAATAAAAAAATAAAATATGGGATTAGACTAAAAATATTAAAAATAAAAATAAAAAATAAAAACAATATATCAAAATTTGGGGGTACAGTCAAAGCAGTCTTCAGAGGAAAAATTATATCTCTGAAAAGATATGCAAAAACTTTATAAAATATAATCAAAAATGTAAACAAACTACAATAATAAAAATAATAAAGAACTAAATATGCCATTTTAAATAGATGGAGAACCTAAAAAGAATGTTGAAAATTAGAAGAGAAATAGAATAAGACTATAGAAATAATGAACAAAACTAAAAGCTAAATCTTTGAAAAACTATAAAATTGACAAAACCTTGGTCAAAAAAGAAAGAGAAGAATCAAATGGCAAGGATACAAAAGTAAATAAGAAAAATGCATAAAAAAATATTATACTAGCAAAATCAAGAAACTAAAGAAAAGGATAACCTGCAAAAATATCAAAAATGAAAATTGATAGAACATGTAATAGAGATACCAAAGAAATCTAGTTTCAGAAGATAAAAATGAAAAGGTCATAAAAAAAATAACAAAAGGAGGAAAAAGCCTTTTTGATTATGGGCCTCCAGGTAAGTTGGGGTGTATGAGTGTTGAGGAAGGACTAGTACCTACGGTACGAGGGCTTCCTGAGTCCTTTCAAGGGCCGCTCATACATATTTGGTGTCTACCTGATTCACACAGCTTTCACCTGCGGCCCCAAGAAGCTGTAGCAGGTGCAGTGGCCACACTCCAGTAAAGTGTTTTGACCAATGGGCTAAATCAAGTTGAAGGTAACTGAGGGGTCTCAAACCCATGAATGAGCTGGGGTGGGGGTTGTCTGCCTCAAGCATATGAAAACTTCCCCTGGTGGAATGGACAGGTAAGAACAATTTCTTCCGACAGCCATGAAGGCAGCTGGAGCAGGCTCTGTGGAATGCTTAGGGCTTGGTTAGGTATCTGTTATGTTAATGGACATAAGATCTTCCCTGCCCATTAAAAGGCCTCATGGAGAGCCCATTAAGGGAAGCTTGCTTAGGGGAGGATTCTTTTTGTTCATTTCTAATTAGGCCATTGAGTTATGAAGGTTGTGATGCCCTTTGACCTGAAAGAAATGTATATATACTGTGAGACTAGCATTGTGCTTTGGAGCTCACTCATTGGAAGAGTGTTTGTGTGATTTCACCAGATGAGACTCTGGGTAACCATTAAGAAGTCTCCAGCTTTTAAAAACCCAGATGTTGGTCCTTCTCTCTCTGGTAACTATGTATGTATTGCCTCAGACAGTTGGATCTGTCTGTTGATCTGTGCTGATTTCTCAGAGAGTTAGAAGCCCTGTCTATTGGTCTTTATTTCTCTGCTTGTCTTTTCTCTGCATTTTTATGAAGTTCAGGGTACTGATTTTTCCCCTGAACTAATGACTGTAATTAGAAAAAGATTGTTGGCCCTTAAACAGCTATCTTTCCTAGTAAAACAGATCTGAGAACCTGTGCTAGCAGCCATCCTGGGTATGCCAGTGTGGTTACCACTACAACATCAAAGACACTAAAGTCATACACTGTATCCCACCTGAGCCATGACTAGTTGTCTTGACACTGGACTTCTATGACTCTTAAAGAGAAAGTTAGGCCAACAACTTCACACAACTTTGCCTTATTTAGATCCAATTTATGTGAGAATCAAAAGACATCATTCATACCATTTTACCTACCTCAAAGTCTTGTGGTGACAGGCAAGGGATGAAGCAGCAGGTGTGGATACATGGGGAGCTGTAGCCACAAATCTGCACACAGGTGGCCCAGGTTATAGGATCATCTTCTCACTGGACTAAGGCAGAGTGAGATTCAGCAGCCCGCTAGGTGTCTGAGCAATCTTTTTTAAGGACTACACTGCTTACCTCTGGGTTGAACAAGAGGCTAGAAAAGGGGCCCTAAAAATTGTCTATTTCACCTAACCTAACCCTGGCTTGCTTACCAAAGCAAGGATCCTACCCTGTGGTCAAAACATAAAAAGATGTACATAAATTTTTGCAAAAATGATTCCACTGACATGGGAGACACTGGAACAGGACAGCCCGGCATGGCATGTCCACATCAAAGAAGATGCTGTACTCTTCTATGAACAAAGCAGAATTGCAGTAGCTCGAAAGAAATGTGAGATATGCAAAGTTAGAGACATCTCCACTCCAAATGTTCACATGGACTATTTGTACCCAACCTGTGGTAGAGCATTCTGAGCTTATATTTGTCTGATTAGCCATAGTTGGACACACAGTACCTTGACCTTAACATAGTGATGTCATTTTGATCCTCTTTGAATTCAAAATACAACTAACAGGTAAATTATATAAAATGTTTAAAAAACAATTAATATCTATGCAATGCAATGTATTTTCAAAAACTGAGAAAGATAATACCCTACTAAACTCCTTTTGTGAGATAAATATGGTTCTACTACCTACATCAAGGAAGATTAAAGCAGAAAAAGGAAACTATAGAACAAAGGTTCCCAAAGTGGGCAATATCACTCCCTGGGAGGCACTGGAATGATTCAGGGGGGATGATAGTAACCTTGGTGTAATTGGGGGGGGAGGTGTTGAATAAAAATAAAGGGGCAACAAAAGCATAAGGAAAGAAGAGAAGAGAAGAAAATTTTGAAAAACCATACAGGTTTCATCTGCTGTGTAACAGAGTTAAAGTCATAGTGATTACATTATTTTTCAAATAAACACCCAAAATACAAGTTATAACTCATCAGTGGTCAAGCCTGCAGACAGCTCTTGAGAAATCCAGCATGCATTGGCAGGAATATATGCATTTAATGACTTGTTTACAATATGATACTATATGGTTACATGACAAAATATTTCATCATCAAAATTTCAATGCAGGAAAAAGTCCACAAATTTACAATAAACTATTAAATTTAGGATGAATGTTTTTTTTAATTGACATCTTTTTTTGAAAATAATGCAAATTTTAAAAAAAAACCTTTAAAAGGTTAAAGATAAACCTCTAAAGGTAGATTTCCATGGGAGCACTGAGTAATTTTTTTTGTTTTATTTAATAAAGTATTTTTTTAAGAAGGGGAAAAGGAACACAATAGGAAAAAAATTAGGAAAAGGGAAAAATGTATTATTTCTCATAATGGAAGCACATCAGAAGTATACAAATAAGGAGACAAAAGGAGAAGCAAGGATCTCATGAAGCTCACTCACAACTGAATCAGGAGAAGGAAAATAGAACACATGTACACAGAGCTTCATATAAATGGATATTTAAATAACTAGAGAAACAGGGACAGGAAGTAGGGGAGTTTGAGAGAGAAGATAGAATTGGAGAGGAGATAATCACATGCAAAATAAACATCAATTCAAGAAGAACTTACAAAGTGGAAATTAAAAGGAGAGAGAAAAATATTTAGATTCAGCAACTTAGATATGGAGTCAATGAAGAGAAAAGGGGCAAAAGAGTAGTAGCAGACCACTATAATTATAAATAAATAATTGATCCCATTTACTTTCTTTCACCATCTTTTTCTTCCCAAAGAAGAAAAAGTGGGAGGTGGAGCAAAGAAAGGAAATATAAAAAGGATATGATGAAAGAAAACTCATACCTAATAAATAATTATAGCTATGAATGTGAACGGGATAAACTCCGCCCTCAAATAAGAGAGGAAAAATGGATTAGAAAGAAGGATCTAGGGGCAGCTAGGTGGAGCACTGAATAGAGTACAGGTCCTGGAGTCGGGAGGACCTGAGTTCAAATTCGGCCTCAGACACTTGACACACTTACAAGTTGTGTGACTTTGGGCCAAGTCACTCAAATCCAATTACCCTGCCTTGCCTCCTCAAAAAAAAGAAAAAAGAAAAAAAAAGAAAGAAGGATCTAACAATAAGTAGTTATAAGAAATACATCCGAAATAGAGCTTTACCCAGTGTTGAGTAGAATCCATTCTATCTTGAGCAAATCCTAAAAAATATGAATAATCAAATGGAAATGAAATAGCAAAATCCTAAAGAAACTAGCGAACCAAAGAACAAGTCATAGAAATGACAGATAAGTTTATTAAAGATGGTGACAACAATGAGATAAGATAATGAAATTTGGGGGATGCAGACACAGCATTCCTTAGGAGGAAAATAATTATCTTTCTAAACCCTTTAACAAAGAGTAGAAGGGACAGCTCATTAAATTGCACATGCTACTAAAAAAAGAAAACTAGAAAATCAATAAATTTTAAAACTCCCGTTAAATTCCCAAATAGAAATCCTGGAAATCATGGACGGGATCCACAATTGTTTTGAAAAATGATTGATAAAACCAAAAGCTTTTTTTAAAAGAAAAAACATTAAAATAGATAAACCGTTTGCCAATTTGTTTAAAAAGAAAAAAAAGAAAAGCCAAATTACTACTATTAAAAAAAACCTAGAGAATCAATGAAAATGCTACTTGAAATGATCAAACATAGTTGCACAGTATTTGATAAATCCAAGGACACAAATACTGGGGTAAGGACTCCCTATCCCACAAAAGGTCAAGGACTCATATGTAGAGGAATATTGATCGCAGCACTTTTTGTTGTGGCAAATTAAAATTTTGTTGTAGCTCATTCATGGGGGAAGAGCTAAACAAATTGCAGAATGTGGCTGAAATGAAATTTTGTTGCATCATATGAAATGAAATGTCATATGACAGATTCAGAGAAATATGAAAAGACCTGTCTGAACCCTAAGGCAAAGTGAAAGGAGCAGAATCAGAAGAGCAACTTCTATGATAACCACAGGAATAATGTGAGGGGAAATTATTTTGAAAGCCCTCAGAACTCTGCCCAAACTCATGACCAGTCATGACTTCAAAATGCAGGTGATGAGGTAGGGAAGAGAATTAAGCATTTATGTATATGGTACCTGCTGTGTGCCAGAAACTTCTCTGAGTGCTTTACAAACATCATCTCATTTGATCCTCACAACAACTCTGGGAGGTAGTTCCTGTTATTATACCCACTTTATAGTTGAGGAACCTGAGGCAAACAGAGGTTAAGTAACTTGTCCAAGGTCACACACCTAGTAAATATCTGAGGTCAGATGAGAACTCCAGTCCTCCAAATTCCAGATCCATTGTTCTAGCCACGTAGCTGCCTCCAGGTAGGAGGGGGGTTAGCGAGTAATGATAGACATCGGAAAATAGAGCATCAACAAACCATTTTGAAAAATAATAAAAATGCAGAAGGAATAAAAAGCAATTTTATTTCTACTTTGTTAAACTTTGTATATACATATATATACTTTATATATATTTATATTTATTTATATACATTTTTATATATTTAAATATACTTTATATATACATACATTTTCTTAAAGTGTAATGCATTAAGAGTTTCTTAAGCAGTCTTCTTCTTTTTATCTTGAAATGTTTGTTTGTGGTTATCATTAGTAATAGTAGGTAGAATTTTCATAGGATGTCCCCAAAATGCCTAAAAATGCACTGATTTTTGAGGAACCATGTATCATGTTTTAAAGTTCACAAACTACTTACTTATTTTATCTCATTTGATCCTCCCAACAACCCTACAAGATAGGTGCTATTATCAGACTATTGTACAGATGAGAAAACTGATACAAAAAGAGGTTAAGTGACTTACACAGGTAAGTAATCCTGAGATACAATTCCAAGTCAGACTTTCTTGATTCCAAGTCAAGCATTCTATTCTGTGCCTCTAGCTCACAATTTTTTTAAAGTTCCTTTTAATTCGGGGGGGAAAAAAAGCACAGCCTATAGCACCCTCATTAAAAAAAAAAACAAGTGAATGAAGGTTGTGAGATGAAAGAGTTCAGAGTCTGAATCTATGGTCAGAAAAGGTCTTTATTCTTTCTCATGAGAAAGGATTCTGTCCCCTGTCGCCCAACATGGCGTCTGCAGGGAGAGAGCAACAGGGAGAAGCCAGCCCATGGTTATATAATCTTCCAATGCAGAAATCCAACCCCCCCCAACTGGCTTTCACTCTTATTGGTAGGTGGGCTGACCCACAACCTAAGGGGAATCTCTCTGAGACAAAGGACCTGGAAACATGTGGGTGTCTAATTAAAGCAGTCTTAACCTTATTTGGCATATCTGCTGCCGAGTTGGCTCTGGGGGAAATTCTCCATTGCTCTAAGCCCCAGATTGCTTGAAGGTCAGGTGACCTAATCCTAGGCCTAGTGAATACTGAAGCCATTCTAGATTTGATTTTTCAGAATGGGGAAACTTCGCTATAAATTATCCCTCACAAAGGTAGGTGTCAAAGTGGCTAGAAAACTACTAGGTCTGGAGTCAGGAAAACCTGAATTCCATCCTGGTTCAGACACTTTCCAGTTGTGTGACTGTGGGCAACTCACCTAACTTGTTTGCCTCAGTTTCCTTATCTGTAAAATGGAGATAATAATAGCAACTCCCTCCCAAGGTTGTGGTGAGTATCAAATGAGATACTAAGTACTTAGCACTGTGCCTAGCCATAGTAGTCACTATACAATGTTAGCTAATATTATTTTATTTAATCTCTCAACTTCAATTTTCTCCTCTGCAAAAAATGAGTACTCAGTGACTTCTAAGGTCCTTCCAACCCTGAATCTGTGATCTCATGCATGACAAGAATTCCTGCTCAGAGCAGAGGGTTGACTTTACTAAAAGGGAAGCAAGTATGCAAGGGATTCCATGATGGGTAGCTGTAGCAATCAATGGCTCTTAGGGAAATTACTTTAGAACCCGAATCAATCCAAAATTTTTGCTCGGCTGGTAGTAACTCCATTATCTATAGTAGTTCGCTAGGTCTGATACTGCCATCTCCCAGCCATCCACCAACTATGTATGACACATTCTTTGATGTTGTTCTTTGATATAGTTTTAAACTATTTCTTCTCTCCCTTCTGGGTATTACTCCATTTTCCACCTTAAGAGCCCTGCCTCCCCCTCTTTTCATTTGGGATGAGGCTGAGTGAGTCAAAAAGGATAAGCAAGCATTGCAAAAGATATCAGGTCTCAGTACATTCTCTTCATCTCCAAATCTACCTTCTTGCAAACAAAATAGTTCCTATCTTCAAAAAGCACACATTTCATTGGGGGAAGGGAGAATAAAGTAGATATGAACTCTGAAAATTAAATGCAAACTATACTTAAAGAATTTCAGAGGGGAGGACATTAGCAACCGGGGGGATCAAGACAGACTTTTTGTAGGAAGTAGCATTTGAACTGAGTGTTGAAGGAAGCTAGAGATTCAGTGAGGTTTTTTTTAATGAATTTCTGTAAATTCTATTGACAATATATATGATTATTTCACATTAGACAATAGGCAATCTCTTTTCCTTCCCCTTTATCTCTACCCTTCCTTCCAACCCAACTTTATAAATTATAACTTAATGAATATTAAGTGCTTTTAAAGACCTGATCTTTCCTAAGGGCATGCATTCAGCACTTGAGGACAAGATCGTGCAAAGGCCTAGACACCAGAGATGGCCCATTATACCAGGATATTTGGAATATAATGGGTGTGAGAGACAGGAAGGTGCTATAAGCCTGAAAAGGTAGGCTAGGAGTCAGATTATAACTGGCCAGAAACAAGATGGAGTCCCAGGATTTCCTGAGTTATGGAATAACATGATCAGATTTAGAACTATCAGCCAAGTAGCTGTTGAAGAGGGGAGAGACTGGAGACAATAAGAGTAATTAGGAGGCTATTGCTTCCTAATCTGGGCATGAGATGATAAGGACCTGAACTAGAATTGTGGTTGTGTGAGTGAAAAGGAGATGGTAGATAGGAAATACAGTATGGGGGCAAAATCAGCAAGACTTGGTACATGATTGGATAAGACTCTACAGAGATACCCAAAGGGGAGGCTACTACCCCTTGGGAGGCACTGGAATGAACCAGTGTAAGGGTAATGGGATTTGAAGATCTTCCATGTCCCTTGTATTGGCAAGCTAACAGGTACTTAGCACTTACTTTCAAGTTCATAATTGTGTCAAGTATTAAGACTCAAAACTTGTGAATCCCACAGCAGGATGAACTTGCTGAGTAGTAGGAAGGGGTGGGGCAGGGAGAAGCTGGAGTTGAGTAGGGGCCGGGCTGGAGCCAGCACAGGAACTGGAAGCAGCTGAGTAGCTGTGGTGGACATACAGGCGGAAGCAGTGGCACAAACTTCTTCTGAGAGCTAGCCAGAACTTCTGTGGAGGACTTCTACTGAGAACTGTCAGGAATGAGAACTACTGGGAGCCGGGACTGCTGGGAACTAGCAACATGGAGGCTGAGAAGCTACAGTGAGTAAGGAGAGAAGGATCTTTGTCTAAGGGAGCCTGTTTTGTTTTGAAGGCTTGGGAATGTGGGTGTTCACTGCATTAACTATGTGTACCAATTTCATGGCTACTGTAATGACTTTGACTTTCCAGTTTGGGGACTCAGCTTTCTGGTATTTGAATAAATGCTTTGGCTCTGTCCTCCATATAATAGGAGAGCCTGTTATATGTTGTGATTCACAATTACCCCAGCATATTTATAGTCACCGTGGATGTTGTGAATATTACATTGTGGTTACAACCAAGGGAGTGGTAGTAGCCTTGGGTGAAATTGGAGGGGGGGGGGGGCGTGCATCAAATAACAATAAAGGGGTGGTGGAAGCATAAAGAAAGAAGAAAATTTCGAAAAACTGTTTCATGAAACCATGTTTCATCTGTTGTATAACAGAGTTAAAGTCACAGTGATTACATTATTTTCCAAATAAACACACAAAATGCAAGTTATAACCAATCAATGGTGAAGTCTGTTGAGAGGCCTTAACAAGCAAGTGTTGGCAGGTGAGTAAGTTGTGCATGGTCAGGAAGTCCAGCATGAATTGAGAGGAATATGTGCATGTCATGACTTGTTTACAATATGATACTGTACATTACATGATGCAATGTTGTGTCATCAAAATTTCAACGCAGGAAAAACCCACAGATTTACAATGAATTATTAAATTTGAGATGTCATTTTAAAAAAATTTTGTATTTTTAAATGACACAAATTTCAAAAAACATTAAAGGGTTAAAGAAAGTAAATTTCAGGGTGTAGGGCACCAAGTATTTTTTTTAAGGGGATAGCGGCAAATAAGTTTGGAAATCTTTAGATAAGAGGGGTGAGAGAGGGAAGAGCTGAGGATGTCTCCAAGTTTGAAAATCTACATGACTGGAAGAATGGTAGAACCCTCAACAGAAATAGGAAAGTTAGGAAGGAAAGATTTGAAGAGAAAAATATTGAGTTTCATTTTAGGAACTTTGAGTCTGAGATGCCCATGGGATATCCAGTTCAAAATATCCAATAGATGGTCTGCGATACAATGGGAGAAGAGCCCCCAGGAAAAACTCTGAGACCCAACCATGAATAAGAGAGAGTGTGTCATGAAAATCAGATAGCACAAGGATATCTCAATAAAAATGTCCAAAACAGAATTTCTGTCTTCCTCCTGCCCCCGTAAACCCACCCTTTTTACAAACTTCCTTATTTTTTGTCCAATGTATCACTATCATTCCAGCTTTCCAGGTTTGTAACCTTGGCCTTATCCTTGTTTCCTCACTCTCTTTCATCCTTCATATCCAATCAGTGGCCAGATCTTGAGGCTGAAGTCAGCCTCTATAACATTTCTAGTATCTGACAGCTACCAAGGTTCATGATAAGGTTGTATGATCAAAAAAGTTTGAACTAAGGTTCAGGATTTCATCATTTCTCTCCTTGATTATTGAAGCAGCCTCCTAATTGATTTCCCTTCCTCAAGTCTCTTATCACCAGGACTGATCTGACTGTGTTACTCCTCTAATTAATTAATTCCAGTGACTTCCTATGAATTATATACATTTTTAAATATAAGGTATGTAAATATGTAAAATATATTCTATTTATAAAAAATAAATATTTGTAGAAATATATCTCATATTTCTATAAATATAAAACATATAAAATAAAAATATATAAATATGTAATGGAATGTATGTACATTTATACTTTTAAAGTCCTTCACAATTGGGCTGTACCATGTCTTTCTATTATTCTCCCTCATATACTTCAAGAACCAAAACAGCCTTCTCTCTGTCCCTCACATGGAATACTCCATCTCTTACCTCTGTGCCTTTAACTGACTGTCTCCTCTGCGTGCCTGGAATTTACTCCCTCCTCACCTTCACTTCAAAGAACCCCTCTCTTTCTCCATGATGTAACTCAAACATTGCCTTCTGCATGAAGCCTTTCTTTATTTCTTCATGTACTATGCATTTCCTTTCAAGCTAGCTTATATTTAGCTACTTTGTATTGTTATGGTAATTTTTTGTTTCTTTTTATTAACTTGTGTGGTTTGATGCTCAGGGCCATTCCTTCTGCAACTTCTGGTTAACTAAAAGCCCATCTTCTGTTAATAATAACCTCATCTGATCAAAACGTGATTCCCAAAATAATGTTAAGGGAAGACTTTTTGATATTCCTTCAATAAAAGCTAAAGGGAAATTTGAGCTCCCCAAAGTGATTTAGTTATTTGTTAGCTCCCTTAGCTAACAGTGCGAGGAAAGCTCACCCTCACACCAGTGTTCTTGGTGCCTCCGACCCATAAATCTTTCCCCTCAATCAGTCTATTTATGAGCCCTCTAAAGGTAGTTTAATCTGTAACCTGGTTTAGTTTACATATAAAAACTGTTTTGATTTATTTATGAGATTATGACTCTTTAATTGTTTGCTCAACTTTTACGATATTAAAGGAAGAAGGGGATTATCAATCTGTCTTTTCTTTAAATTTTTGACTTAAGAAGAATGTACAATACTGCAATATGTAAAAAAATTATAACTCTGTCGCTCTGTTGTAATTTTATTTATAAGAGTTCTCATTAGAATCCTAATGTGAATTCAGGTATTGTTGGTTTTTGAGACCCAAACCTATGCATAAGTGTACTAAAACCTAGGTTTTTACCTCTCTAATTTCTGCATCATGATTGATCAATTTTGGCAACAGTTACCTACCACATTCACTCAGAAAGGAGATATTTCTCCCTCAGCAGTATTTATCCTCTTTATATTTCTTCTGTTTATACTTCTCCATATCTTTATTGTTTGCTCTCTCAGAATGTAAGCTCTTTGTGAGTAGGGATTGTTTCTGTAATGGGGGACTTGCCAATGATGCCAGTGCCTTTGAGAATGCACAAAGTGCCAATGACTCAATTCCCCATGTGAGAAAACCTGGGAGCTACTTCATGTCATCATGATGATATATTATGGCAATGCCTTGGAGAAACTGTGGAGTCACTTTCCCTGGAGATCCTTAAACCTACTGGAATGGAATTTGAAGATCTTCCCTGCCCCTTAATAAGTCTAAGGGAATTTGAAGATCAGTGGGCAATATTGCATCATCAAAATTTCAATGCAGGAAAAGACCCACAAATTTACAATAAATTATTAAATTAAAGATGCATCAATTTAAATATATATATATATATATATATATATATATATAATAGTTTTTGAAATGACACAACTTTCAAAAAAAAGACTAAAGAGTTAAAGAAAGTAGATTTGGGGGTGAGCTTGTTGTGGTATTGTTATGGTAATGTCATGGTAATGGGGGCTCTAAGGAATTTTTTTAAAGGGAGTGATAGGTCAAATAAGTTTGAGAACCCCTGATCTAGAATGTATTTTATCAGATATTCCTTCTAATTGTCACTGCAGCACTACTTAAACAGTTCTGGTGGGGTGAGATCTCTAGAACTTGTAGACTAATGGCAGAGCCCTCAGAAGTCCAAGGTCACATCTACACAAGGGTAAGGCAACAGCTTAGAACTTTATCTGATGCCGTAGGACCAGTATTGGGAAGGGCAGAGAGATTTATCACCAGGTTAGTTATGTGCCAGTACATTATTTGACCACAACAACTATCAAAGCCCCATCTAATAAGTTGTGGAGTTTCTGATGATTTTGATGACTGTGGGGAGGTTTCAGGGTTGATGGCAGAAGTGCCCTCATCAGTGAAATCACAAATCCTTAAAAGTATTGAATCAAATAGTCCTTCTGAGACTTCCTATTATTCACTGGCAGAATTTTGTTTCCATGTCTCTAGGCTTTAGTGAACACAATTTTAAATATGGTGAAAAAATGAAAAAGCAAACACAAATGTATGTAATTTATCATGGGGCTACACGCCACACTTTCCATATGTCCCCCTGCCTCCCAGAAACATCTTCATCCTGGAAGATCACCTCAGCCCTGGAACTCACACCTGGGAAGTTTCTCTCTCGGATTGGATGGCTCCTCTCAGAACTTTCATTCAAGGAGGGTGCCTGGGCCAGCCATCTCTTCGTTTCTCTGAGCAGGTTATCTCCCCCCAACACTACTCCCCAAACCCCATGAAAGGATGACACTGCAGCATAACAGTTATTTACAGTCTTATACCAACCGGTTTTGTTACCAGCTGGTAGGCGCTACAATCAATCAATCAATAGGTATTTATTAATCACTTGCTATATATCAGGCACTGAACAAGGTAATAAAAAAAGGAGGGGAGAGACAAAAATAAAAAGTCGTTGCCCTTAAAGAATGTACTATCTCATTTTCCAAATAAATAATAGTTTACTGGAAGCAGTAGCAATAGGACTGAGACACCCAATGCTCTCCCTGCAGTTGTTTCCATATTGAAAGCGGGCATGTTGAGGGGACTAAGGAGTCCCTTGGCAGTCAGTGGAACTTTCCCCTTGGTGAAGGCCATGGTACATATGGGAATGGAGGAAGGAAGAGTACTGTTGGGTGCCAAATATTCCATGGCAGGAGGGAGAAATAATTCCCAACAGTCTTCTCCTTCTCATCCCAACTCAATGTTGGCCCTTGCCCCCCTGGTGCTAGCCTCAACTCTGACCCCAAGGATGTGAGAGCTGCTTTCAAAATGTCACTCTCTTCATGTGGCATTGCACTATGCCACTAGGTGGCACAAAAACTCTAGAATTAGCAGTTTGGTTTTGTTTTGGAATGAATAAAAAATTGGTCTTGTAAAGGTCAGTAAATAAGCATTTGGGGAGCGGGGGGGGGGGTTATTTGCTGACATCAGGTGTTTTACATATCTCTAATTTTCAAGTTCTGAAACAGTCACGTCATACATTACAAAGAATAATAGAAAAGTACTGGGGCCTAAGGGAAAAACTCTCATCCAACTTTCTACTTTTTAACCCAGGTTTGGTCTCCTTTCTTGGAGAAAATGTGATAATTGGTTGTCGTTATTGTCTAGTCCTATTATTCTTGGGGAGAAAGGTTGGAGGAGGAGGGATAAATACAACAGTAAAATTTAAGTAATCTTCTCCAGTCAGAAGCTTATGCCAAACAGTCAGACAAAAAACAGAGTCGAGTGAACCACAACTGTCGTGTTAGCTGTGAAAGACGATGAAGGTGCTCGATAGTCGGGGGTGGTGAGTGTGGGACAGAGATGAGAAACAGCTTTTGGAAACAACATAAGAGCTCTTCTATATCCGCACGGTGTTTGGAGCTCATTCATGGCATCGAGCAGCAAGGACAGCAATGTCTTGGACCTGCTTTGGCTAATTGAGGGCTCCTCTCTAATGCGGCCTGACGGAACAGGGTGGGTGCCAAGAACAGCCGAGCCTGCCCTCAGAGACCAAGATCATCTAGCCCTCCTTCAAAAGTGTCTAAGGATCAAAAGGCACAGCTGGAGAATGTGTCGTTATCAAAGCTGGTACCACCTGGCCATTTCAACAGACACTTCCTTCCTCTCTTTCCTCACCGCCCCCCCCCCCCCCAACACACACACATATATCCAATACAGCTGAAACTCAAGAAAGAGTGGCCAGGATCCCTACTGCATTTCTATATGGTAGTATTAGGTAGACATGACTATAATATGAAAAGACTGCTTTTATTTTCCTTCAAAAATCGTAATGGCATTTACTCATACTAATTAGCATTCATTGTCCCCTTCAAAGTAAGTTGTAATGGGTATGTCTGAGACTCTGTTAGTAGGTGAAGTTCCATACTGAAACAAAATGGGGTGGGCACTTGAAGGTCTTTCTAAAACAGGCCACAAAATTTTTATGGAACCATAGAATAGAAAAGATGTTCAACAAGGATACTCTAGTACTTAAACTGGGTAGATGCAGTGTCCTTCATATCCAAAGTGAAATAGTATAGTGATTTTGTCTTGCAACACCTGCTAAGTCTGGAGGGCCCAACTCCACATGGTATGGCCTTTTTATGCCCTTAGATGACCAGGAAGCCACAACAATAGGTCAGAGGCTACCAGGAAGCTGACTTAGGAGGCACATCTTGAGCCTTGATCCCATAGGTCAAAAAATTCCTGAAAACAGGTTTGTCACCTGTCAGGAGAAAAATAAAAAACAACCCCTAGCCTAATTCATGTTGCATGTGTATGGAGAGGGGAATTCTGGTACATAGTGGTCCTACCACATATGTAAAAGAAACAATACTGGATTTAAAGAGAGAGGAGTATTGGGTTCAAATCTGAGCATTGTCCCTTAATGTGATCTTGGGTAAGGCACAACTTCTCTAGGCTTCAGGTTTCTTATCTGTAAAATGAGGAGGTTGGGCTAAATCACCTTCCAGCTCTAAATTTTAAGGTCCCATGTTCTTAAGTATTAACCTTAGGAGGCTATATATTAATCCCAACAATGCTGCCATTGTCCATATCCAATCAATTGCCAAATCTTATCATTCCACCTCCACATTTCTCATATATGTCACCTTCTCTTCACTCACCTGGCCACCAGTTCAGTTCAGGATCTTATCAACTCTCACCTGGACCTTATAAAAACCTTGTAATTGGCTTTTCTCCCTCTTATCTCTCCACTTGTCAATGAATTGCCAGTCATTGTCACTGCCCTACTCAAGAAATTCCACTGGTTGTTCAATTTAATTTAAAGTCCTCCACAATCTGACTCCAGGCTACCTTTCCAAGTTAATAGCACTTTACTCTTTTACATACTCTGAATTTTAGCCAAAATGAATTATTTGTTGTTTCCTGTACACAACATTCCATCAATAATATCCATGCATGATCTCTACACAAAGGCACCTTGATTCATATGTCACTGAAAAAAAATTGAGGCCATTCACAGAGAGGTACCTCTTCTCCCTTCTTCCCTATGTCATATCACTCAGATACCTTCTGCCACTAATTTCTTCCTTTGCCTCTGCTTCACATGGAGAAATAACCTTTACCTTGCTAAAGCTAGCACCTCTGCACACACAAGTGATTCCATTTCATCCCAAATTCTCAAGCAGATCCCTTTTATCATCCCTACTTTCTCACTCATCTTCAGTCACTCCCTGTCTTCTTGCTGCTTCCCTTCATCTCCAAGCATGCTCATATCACCCCATCCTCAACCCCCCCCTCTCATTTTAGCTAGTGTTGATGCATCCATCAATAACAAATAAAATATTTTATCTCTCCTTCCTTTTACAGCTAAACTTGAGATCTGTTCCTATAGATGCCTCCATTACCTTTTCTGTTCTCTTCTTGATTTTTTGCATTATTTAATTAAAACTGCTCTCTCCAAAGTTACTAATTTACTAAAATTACTAATCTCTTAATTGCCAAATCTAAAGGCCTTTCATAACCCTCATCCTACTTGAATTCTCTGCAATCTTTGTCTATTAATCACTGCCTTCTCCTTAATACTCTAAAGAAAAGAGTATTTTTTGTGATACTTGCTCCTCACTGGTTCACCTTCTATCTCTCTGACTGATATTTATCTCCTTTGCCGGATCTTTATTCATGTTATGCTCAATAACTATGAAGGTTTCCCAACACTCTGTCCTGGGCCCTCTTCTCTTCTCCTTCTGTAAAATTTCAGTTGATGACCTTATCACCTCTCATGGTTTCAAGTATCATTTCCATGCAGGTCTGCTTGTCCAGTCTTTACATCTCTATCAATGTCCAGTCTCACATCTCCTACTGCCATTTAGGCATCTCAAAGTGAATTCAATAGACATCTTCAGCTCAACATGTCCAAAACTGAACCCATTATCTTTCCTCCAAAATCCTCTCCTATTCCTAACTTCCTATTGTAGTTGAGGATACCACCATTCTTTCAGCAGCCTGTGGGTTGGTCTCTGCCACCTTTCTCTCTATTCTAACACATCCCCCACTTAGCTGTCAAAGGGATCTTCCTAAAGTGCAGGTCTGACTAGGTTATATCCTACCTAATAACCCCCAGTATTTCCCTAGCATCTCCAGGAACATATAAAATCCTCTGGTGTTCAAAGACCTTCATACTCCCTTTCTATGCGCATGCGCACGCACACACACACACTTACACACACCTGTGCAGTTTTCACACACTTCATACCACCCTCATCCCTAAATAACTCTGTGATTCAATGACATTGGCCTCTTTGCAGCTTCTTGACTGGCTATCTCTTGACTCAAGCATCTCCCCATTCTTAGAATGTTCTTCCTTATCACTGCCTCCTGCTTCCCCTGGAATTTTTTCAGTTCCAGTTAAAATCCCACCTTCTACAGAAAGGATTTGCTGATGTTAATTTTGTTTCCTTCTTCCCTCTGATGATTATTCCCAATATATCCATATATAGCTATACATATTGTCTCCCCGATTAGACTGTGAACTCCTTGAGAACAAGGGATGTCTTGAGATGAATGAAAAGAGACTGAGTTTCTATATAATTAATAATTTATTAATTAGGCTAGCTGATAATCAATAAATTGATGGTCAGTGGTCTTTCTTGGTAACCAAAGACAAACTATGGCAATTACTGAATGCTTAAATACCTTTGGAAAAGGCAGTACCTCTGACAGGTGAAAATCAACCTTGATTGGTGAACAATTAATGAGGGGGTGGATATATTAATGAATAAAAGCATTTAGCTCCTCCTAAGAATATAGCTTAATCATGAGACCCAGCTGCCTCCAACAGTATGGACAAAGTAATCCATCTCTGTGAGGTTCAGAAAATATGTGCAAGATTGCAAGTGGTTGTGTCCAGGCACAGGGAAGTGTTTGAGGCCCAGGAATTAGTTGGGCCATGTGGAGGTCAGAGCGTATTGCACTGTCCCTGGCCAAGGGATACTGCATTGCTCAAGATTCTCTTGTGTGGGGTTACCCTGCTGTTCCTGATTGGCGTCTCCACACCCTGGGGCCTTCATACCCTTGTGATTGCACTCCCCCTCTCACAATTCTGTTCAGCTGGGCTCTGTCATGTGTGGTATGTGGATCGGGGGCATATATAAGACCTAGGCCTTGGAGGTATCTTTGAAGCCTGCCTTAGGATATGGCTTTAAGGCTTCCCCATAGAGAGACCTTAATAAACCTTTTCTGTTTGGACCTCAGAGCAGTAACTCTTCTGTTCTAAAAGGTACACTAGTGTCAGTTAGTAGGGTGAGTAACCAGTTGCCCCTGCTGGCAAGTTAGGGTACTCTGAAAGAGAACCCTGACACATCTCCACCCAGACCACTCTGGTTGGTTTTCCTCTTCATAAGCTGGGTTACCCTAAACTCTAATGGTAGGGTACAATGACATGAGCTTATTTCCTAAAGGCAAGAATTCACCTAGATTAGATTCTGGTTATGCTCTAAATAGAAGTAAGATCTTTTAGTTGGCTGGGGTCCCGTCCAAGATCCCAGGACATGTACATAGAGGATTTGGGCAATCTCATCTATCAGCAATGTCCTTCAGAGACTGACTGAGTGGCCTACAGAGGCTGGTCCCTGAATGAAGAAACAAAAGAGAAAACCTTGATCCTAACTTAATCATTGGTTACTAATATAATAATATCTAATATAATAAAATAATAATTTATTTCATTCTCTTATCTTTCTTTGTATCCCCTGTGCTTAGCATAATGCCCAGTACATAGTGGATGCTTAATAAACATGTACTGAATAACAGATTATTGCAATAGCCTACTAGCTGGTGTCCCTGATTCAAGTCTCTCTCCACTCCAAGCTACCGTCTACTTAGCTGTCAAACTGACCTGAGATGTAGTTCTGACCATAGCTCCTTCTTTTCTATTCCCATCATTCAATAAACCCCATTGAGTTGCTGTCACCTCCAGGATCAAACATAGAAAATCCTGTTAAGCTTTCAAAGTTCTTTATAACCTGTTTCCCTTCTACCTTCCCAGTCTTCTTTTTTTTTCTTTTTTTTTAAATTTTATTTTAGTTTGCATCATTCATTTCCACAAGATTTTGAGTTACATATTTTCTCCCCCTCTTTCCCCCACCCACCGCCCCAAAACAGCCATCCCAGTGTGTCCCCCCTCCCCCAGTCTATTCTCTCCTATGTCACTTTTCAGTAGGGCAGGATGGATCTCCCAGCTGCAGTGCCTGTGTATCTCAAGTTCCAGTTGGATGTAGTCAATAATAATAATAATAATAATTGCATATATATATAGATAGATAGACAGATAGACAGATACACATTCATAACATTTGATTATGGAACTCCAGATTCCAGATTCTTTCTCCTCCTCCCCTTCCCAGTCTTCTTACATCTTACTCTCTCCAAAACATTATGATTTAATCACACTGGTATACTTGTTCCTTAGACAAGACCCCCCCATCACCAGACTCTTACATGTTTTCACCAGTTGTCTGTCATGTTTGAACAGCCCTCATCTCTATCTGCTGGCTTCTCTGACTTCAAATCTCAGCTAAAATTCTACCTTTTGTAAGCTTTTCTTGGTTGGTCTTCCTTAACACTAGACCCTTCCAAGACTACCTTCAATGCATCCTGTATATGCCTTGTTTATGTAGAAGAGCACCTACTTTCCAGGTTGTTGTGAGGCCAAACTAAGTGAGACACAAATGCCAGCTGCTATCATTACATAGTTATTTACATGCTAACCCCCCCATTGACCTATGATCTCCTTGAGAACACCTTTTTTTTTTGCTTTTCTTTGGATCACCACACTTAGCACAGAGCCTAGTACATAAGAGGTATTCAATAGGCAGGTGGGCTTGGAGCCAGGAAGACGAGTTCAAGTCCAATCTTAGACACTGTATAAACCTTTGGAATGTCACAACTTAAGTTTCCTTCACTGTAAAATGGGGGTAATAGTGTCTACCTTCCAGGGTTATTGTGAGGATCAAATGAGATATTTGTAAAGTGTTGAGCACAGTGTCTGACACATAGTAGGCTCTGTTATAAAAGCTAGTTATTTATTATCATCAAATGTTAGTCACCTGACTACTGGTCTCCATGCTTGGAATGTGTCTTTTTTTCTTCACAGAATTCCTGGCTTCATCCAAAGTCCAGCTCAAGTTCCAATTTTGACAGGAGTTTATCCTCCTCTCTGTTGCCCCTCCCTCACCAGATGCGTGTTCTTAGCTGGGAAATAACTTTGCGTATATTTTGTGCTTAATTTTCTATGTACATAGTTTTATGTTTGTCATTATGTCCCTAGTTTCTAGATGCCCAGCAAATACTTGAATTTCAGCTGCCATGCTGTCTATACATTTTACCCTTCAGAACCAGCTGCAGAATTCTATTTCATGTCTTTAAGGGCAGCAAAACTACATCTTACAGAGTAAGAGACAACTTCACTCTTATCTTCTCGCACCTAACCTATGATGAAAATTTTATACTCCTCTATTAAAGTCTTAAAAAAAAAGTGGGGGCGGGGGAGGATACAATTTGAGATGATTAATAAAAGACAATCTTACAGTTTGCAATTTGGTGGTTGGTATTTTCCAGAGTATAGCACAGTTCTGTTCTTATGGTCATGTCTAACTATCTACTAAACTCCTGGAGAGCAGGAAACCCTAAGCTTAAGGGTTGCATATTCAGCACTTGATAAATGTCTTATTTCGAACTGTTATCATAGTGAAAAGTATATATACATACAAAATATGTATATATACAAATATACATATATGTATTTTCATATACATATATGTATACATATATGTATTTTCATATACATATATGTATACACACATGAATGAAACCCTTCCTGAATCAGCAATGTGTCAACATTATCTAGTTCTGAGGATACAAAGTTCCATATGTACATACATATACATGTGCACACATATGTATGCTTGTGTATATATTTTTTTCTGAAATAAAAAATGGGTGTTGTTCACAAAGGTTGAACAAAAGATTTTAAGTAGAAAAGTAAACCTGAAGACATTTAATAATTGAGGACTGAGTGGTCCCCGAGGAGATTAAAAACCATAGAAACCAAGTTTGTGGTACTCTATGCTGTGCTGCATTGGTTTGACCTATATTTTTTACAATTTAGAATTTAATATTGTAAATACTTGGCCACTGGGTTATTTATCCTAATATACCAAGATGGAAGATAGCATTTTGTCCACAGCTTACACATTTGCCTTTTTCTTTGCATACTTTTTTTTTAACACAGTGCACAGCACATAGTAAAGCACTTAATAAAGACTTGCTGGGTGATTCACAAATAGGAAAGGAAATTCACAGAAAAGGAATATTGACCTTCCTCCCAGAATCACCTTGTGGAAATCACAACCTCTACCACAGAAGTGGCAAACAAGAGCTCACAACATTCCCAAGTACACAACAGAACAAGATTAAAATGTAATTGGGAAATAGTGAAAATGCAATATATATAGCATAGGTAATATCATATTTTTAAAACTTAGTTATGTAGCCAGTAGGGATCTTTATAAATGGATTAGTGGCCCTCTTTCTGAGTTTGTTTCTGTTGTTCAAGATCAACATTCCTCATCTGCAAAATGAAGCCTCACAGGCCCTTCCAGCTGATACTGCAACTGATGCTCATTAAGAAACGTATTGTGAAGCGTTACAAACTTCCATTTCAGACAACAGGCAGAGTTAGTTTTGTTGTTCAGTTGTGCTCATTTGGGGTTTTCTTGGCAGACACTATTGTAGTTTGCCATTTCCTCCTCCAGCTCATTTTTACAGGCATGGAAACTGAGGCAGTCAAGGTTAAGTGACTTGCCCACAGTCATACAGATAGTATCTGAGGGAGGGATATGAACTCAGGAGTCTTCCTGACTCCAGAGTCAGCACTATATCTACTAAGCCCCCTCACAATACTATAGTTTCTTCTTTTATGCACAGTGCTGTCAGTTCTGGATTTTTGAGGTAGAGCCCTTTCTTAACACTTCTCAGTGTAAAAACACACATCTGCCTGCCAATTCACATCTAACTTTGGCTCAATCTCAAGGGCACACAACAAAAATAGCATTATTTCAACAAAGTTCCGGTGGAAATTTCAAACTTTAAATTTTCACTGATACATCTCAACTAAGGAAATCATGTCTACAGGATTCAACTGCTAGTTCATTCTTTTCTAGCTCCTGTATTTATAGAGCACAGCAGCTAGAAGCAAAGGCGAAAGAAAACTTAAGACTGTAACAAAAACATTCCCAATTGGAAAGAAGCTAGGCCTGTTAGGAAAAAACCCTACACCTTCGGTCTTACTGTAGTTGATGTGGGTGAGAAAACTATTAGTGCCTCATTCTGGGAGCAGTACAAAGGGGAACGGAGGAAGAGAACCTGAAAAAGTTCCCTCCTAAATACATACATGAACTGATGCTGAGTGAAGTGAGCAGAGTGAGAACATTGAACACATTAACAGAAACACTGTGATCAACTCTGATAGACTCAGCTCTTCACAGTAATAAAATGATCTAAGACAATTCCAGAAGAGTCATGATGGAAAATGCTATCCACATGCAGAGAAAAGAACTATGGAATCTAAATACAGATGGAAGCATACCATTTTCCTTTTTTTCTTTTTCATGGTTTTTCCCTTTTGTTCTGATTGTTCTTTTACAACCTAACTATTGTAGAAATAGTATTTAATATGATTGTACATGTACAGCCTATATCAGATCACATGCTGTCTTGGGGGGAGGAGAGTGAGAAGGAAAAATCTACAATTCAAAAATCTTTTTAAAGCGGATGTTGAAAACTAAAAATAAATGAATTGGAAATGTTCCTTCTCCCATTCATCCCCTTTTAATTCATAAGCTCAATTTCTCTTCAGCATACAAGAACATAATTTTAAAAAGAAAAAAAGTCAGGTGACTATTAGAACAGTGACTATTAGGTCATCGGCTTAAACTTGGCTCCCCTGTCCTTGTTTCCACAAGGGTTCAAACATGTGCTATTATATTTCAATCTACTATCTCATCAATGTGGGTACTCCCTCTATGGGTACAAATCACAACACATTCATGTATTTTCTTCTTTAATTCTAGTCCAACCTCATTTGAGAATTCATTTATCCAGTGCCTTGAGGGTCATCCTTTAGCTCTCTTTGTATTACAGATACTAATACTGGATTCTGGCTAGCCACTCCTCATCTTCATTACAACTTCTAATTAAAGATACACTTGACTATGACATGTCTCATGTCATAAACTGATGCTGAAATCCACTACCCAGGCATTGAAAACCTGTACTGTACTGTAAAGTCCTCTGCATTAAGTATAAGGAATGACATTGAAAAGCCAGTGAATGAAGGGAACACAAATACGAAGTTAACATTTGAAGAGTAATAAAAAAATACAAGTCCTATTATCACACATTTAAGTCCATTAATAAGAACAGCAACAACAGTAAGTATATAGAAATCAGGGCAGCTCATACTGAGGTCCCTGGAAAATATGCCAAGAAAATGAAGTTGTTTATGGGTATTTACAAAGTTTTCTCCACATTTCTTAATCTGCTCATTAGCTAATATGTGTACCTTGATCTACTGGTTCTATCCGTCATTCATATACACACACACACATATACATGTGTGCACATGAATATATGTGTGTGTGTACATATATATATATATATATATATATATATGCTGTCATTCTATATTCTTAAAAGCAATAATGATCAAACATTCATTATAATCTAAGAATACAAAAATAGGAAGAAGACTGTAGCAAATTTCAAAATATTAATCCTTGCTCACAAAATAGGTTTCTCTTAAAAAAGTGTATGTTGAATTCATGGACTACATTGTCATCAAATGGTAATAAAGGAAAGGCAACCTTATAACTATCGAGGAATTTTTCCCCATAGAAATCTGGTGAAAAGGAAAAAAGGTTTTAAAGTATACATACACATATGTAAAGAATCATTAAACAGACAATAAAATGCATCTATTTTGTAAGCATGGAATGGTTTACTTTTAAGTGGTTTACACACTCTTCTTCTAATAAAAGTAGGCCCTGACTAAAAGCTTTTAATATTTTGAAGTTTAAAGGTGAAAAGTGTGGAAAAATTTAAACTGATTGTCTGGATGCAGAAATAACTGAAATATTTAAGGGCATAAGAAAAATGTGAACAAAAGCCAAAAAAATGGTAATTAAAGGTGGTATGCAAACTTCACCAACTATACTTTCACATTTTAAATATATGGCCAAAACTACCCAAGGATAAAGTTCAGGTAAGTAGAAAAAAGTATTTAGGTTTCCTAGAATAATGACAATATTAATTTATGACAGTTTTTAAGCAATTTGAAGATAATTTGCATGAAACATGAATAGGCAACAATTTCAAACAAAATTCAATTTTATACATTATGTGCTTGTAAGGATTAAACATATCTGGTCAAACAAATATTAAGTCCTTTAAATATACTGAAATCGACATGTTAGGTCCAATTTAGATGGGAGGGTGTGCATAGTAATAAAATAAACCATTACCTATTTTTAAGCTAACCACTTGTAGCTCCCAATTTTAATTGAAACTCATTTTCTAGAAACTAACATCTTTTTAGTCTTGTAGTTACGAAGTCACAAATGTGGTCAACATGATCCAAAACTGTTTACATTAAGCTGCTCCACTAAACATTGCTCAAACTTAATTCATTTAATCCCTCTAAGGTAAGTGGTATCACAAAGTAGAACACAAATAAAAAATGGATCCTTGAAGCTACATATGACTTAGAAAACCACAAACTATAGTGTGTGTGTGTGTGTATATATATTATATATATATACATATACATATATGTATATATACTGTAGTTATATGTTGTGTACATATATGTGTGTATATATATATATATATATATATATAAACTGTAGTATATGTTGCAGTATATGTATTTTGTCAAGCATCTCCCAATTAAATTTTAATCTAGTTCAGGCTCACGCCCAAGGGTTTGTGACTAGGATGATTTTGATACCTCTGTTCTAGATTATTGTTCCTCCAAGGATTATTAAAGTTACCATTTTCTAACCAGGTTCCAACATAATTCTAATAAGCAGCAGAGACCCATGGGCATTACCCATTGCTTTTGGGAAAAAATAAAGTGACCATCACCAATGTTTCTTTTCTCCACCAACAACTAGTTTCAAACGAGTTTACTTAAAAATTTGCGTAGCAAAACCCCTCTTTCTTTTAAGAAACATTAAAATGATGACATGTGGATAGTAATGTAAAAATGACACGTTCAGTAGTTGAGATGGCAACCTACCCACTCAAAGAATGAAATGAACAAACTCAATTCCATGCCTTCTCAAGACATACATATCAACTACGGAAAGTCTTGATTCATATGATATGAAATATCACCATATTCTTCTCCAACAATGATAGCAGGAAGTTAACTGCTTACATTTTTATTTAAGCACACAGGACAATTTGGTCCATACCTGGGAGTAATTTTATCCTCCATTATACTTACAAAATTACTGCAGAGGTAAAACATCAGTTTGAAGTTGCCAAAATTATATTGCCTCTGTCTAAAGGTTCCAAGCCTTCTGACTCTAATTCTGAATTTGGGTCATTTTTCCATCAAAGCTATTTCAACCTAATCCACAGCCTTCTTCCTTTTAAAATCAGCTATAAAACCCTAACTTTCAAATTAATCATTATTCAAATTCCTTTTCTAAATTATTTGCAAATAGCTTTTCTCTTCAAGTAATATTTATCAATGCTAGTTAAACACACTAGAGATGCTACTTTAAAATGCCCTTCAAACTATTCATTTAGTCAATCATAGCTTAATTTTTTCAATCTTCATATTTAAAAGTTGAAGGCAGCAGAGCATATTCTCTGGCTACTAATAAATGGAATTCAAGAGATAAGAATTTCCTAGCTATGAACATCAAGATATTGCAATACATTATTCAAATTATGAAACCTTTTTGGTTATTTAGAAGGAGTCTTTCTAGGATAACTAGAGTAACAAACCAGTTGGCTTCCGGGTGTCCTTTTTAGTCTTGCAAATAACTCTATCCTTAGCATATTCTAAATTTTTGTGTCCAAACTAATAAACCTCAATAGTGCTTCTAAGTCTAATCCAAGAGCTCCAGTGATGTAGCTGTCAGTAAATATGCTCACACAATTTTCTATTGGCTACAACTAAGACTGCTTATGGCAATTCATGTTGTATATTTAAAAGCCTGTTTAATAAAGACAACCTAACCAGAATTAGAACCAAAATTATTTTAATACCACCTTTACTACACCTACAATCCAAGATTGGGGATATGTTCTTTCTCCAACACTACCTGTAACCCTCTTGCTTTCTTTTCTCCCAAGGGTTCGAGGGAAAGGGGGTTCGGGAGGAGGAGGGTACGAGAGGAAAAAGTGGAGAGGGAAAACCAGTTAAAAGTAATGAAATGTTAGACAAAATATTTTAGAAAGAATACAACCTAAGGATACAAACTTCAAAGCATTTTTTTGTTCATAACACAATTATGCTACGAAATGAATTGAGAATATATTTCATCCACAAGGACAAAGAAGCTAAAAAAAACTGGAACAAAACAAACCTGTAAAAATGTAAATTTTTATGTTGCTAAAATACTACAAATGGTTCTGGGATTAACTGTGCAATTCAAAATAAAGCTTGTTATTATTTAACAGTAATTCATATAATATACTTGTTAAACAATGGGAAATGACTGCTTTCCGAAAGCTTTTTCTAAACTCAAAAACCAATAACCATTTTAAATAAATATGGTACATTCTGTTTTTAATAAAGGCGAGTGAAGCACATTTGCGTTTACAAGACCAATACCTTGGACACTACGCAATAAGACAAATATTACGAAAATCCAGTTTATTTTTCATGTAGTGGACAGATCCAGTCAATGTGAGCAGGTTTTTTCCATGTGTAATAACTTATCAAAATATGGTGTTTTTTTAATCCACAAGATTCTTCCTTATTGTCCACTCTGAAAATCTTGGGTTTTGCAGCACACCCAAATAAAGCTCTTGATTTTAGATCATTTCTATAAATTTGGAAGAAGTGTGGTAAGTCTCTTCTGTAACATTTACTGCACTACAAATAGTTAAAGAGCAATTATGTTTCAAAAAGTGAACACTACAACAGCTCAGCTCAGGAAATTAAAGTTTTAGTGCACTTTGCTCCAGTTTTAGCCAACATGCTACATCGCCCCATTTTTGTTTTTTGCGTACAAAGTGGACTTGAGGATTTCCATTGTAAGAAAGAAATAAGACACTGCAAGCGAAACAGTGTTAAGTTGCTGTTTTTCTTAAAGACCTGGACATTTTAAGACAGAAGCTTTGCAAAACATTACACAATTTTTTTTATTAAATGAGAAACAATCTCATTTGTTACATCGTCACATTGCTAGTCAGAGAAACGCTGCAGTGATGAAGAAAGTCAATGTTGGATCAACCAAAGTCCTCATTTCTACAACATTCATTTACAAAGAAATTATAGTAATGTTCAACACAGCTCAACACAACATTCTTGGTTTTCTTCATAAAGAAGTCCCCCCAATATTTTCTTCTAATGGGGCATTTTACTACATAAATTATAGTTCTTCATTTTTACAATTCACCCCAAACTGTATGAGATGTATCACACTAAAACTTCTAAAGCTGTTAGAGAATCCTTCACACATCATCATCATCAGATGTGTCACTGCTGCTTGTCTCTGTGTCATCATTCTCAAAAGTGGGTTTGAAAGTGCTGTTTTTCCAGGGTCCAAACTTGAAGTCACAGATCAGGCCATTTTTCAAAATACCATTTTTTCTAAGACCATTCTTCTGTAACTGTAATATAAAAAGTACAAAATGTCCATGTTTTAGCAACTGAAAAGAACTGCTACAATAAAATATAACTATGTATCAATATTATACATAATCCATACCTATACAAAGGTATCAACAGCATATAAAATAAAAAAATCTTATGAATCAACTAGTAAGGAAAACACAAGGCCAGATCCTACTGGCTGAATAAACTATTTTCTAGATATAAGTCAGGTACTTTTAGAAGAACTAACTTACATCCTCACGAGTGAAAAATGTTTGAAAAACCATGGTAGGTAGCAGTTTGGAAAAATCTGAGATTTTTTAGTGAAATGCAAACTCAATGAGTCAACAATATGACATGATAGCCAAAAAAGCCAGTCCCATAGTACTATTAGATTGGCAACATCAGGAGTAAAGTGTCAAGTTCTAAGTCACCATAGTTTAATAAAAGACAATGACAAGTTAGAGAACATTCAGAAGAGGGTATCAGAAATATAAAGGGTCTTAAAGTTCATGCCACATGAAAATTAACTGACTGAACTGAAGACATTTAAAAGGCTAGTGAAGAACAGACTCAGGAGGGGCATGATTGCTATTTTCAAATCATATGGATAGAACTAGGAGTCATTAACAGGTGGAATTAAGAGGTAAATTTAGGTTGGATGCGAAGGAAAAATTCCTATTAGTTATACCAAAGTAAAATGGCTTGCCTTAGTCTTTAAGCAAAAGCTAACAAACACTATTAGGTATGCTATAAATGGAGAATTTCCCTTAGGTAAAGACTAGACTAGGCCGCTGAGCACCCTTACATATTTGAAATTCTGTGATTTCTCTTCCAGTTCATTAAATGGCATTCTTATGACCTAAAAGATGTATACTCTCATACTCTGTTTCTATTTAAGGAACAGTCTGACTGGCAGGCTAGGCCATTCCAATTAAAATTGCCAATGACTACATCAAAAGAGCAAGTTCAAAACTGTGTGTGTGTATTTGTAAAGACACCAAACATTCATCAATAATGTTTAGAAACAAAAGGCATCATACAGTAAAATAATAAGGAACCTTCTGATAACTGAAATTTAAGATATGGTTGAGTTACACACTTTAACAATCACCATGTAAATGAAAACTACAACTCTTTATCTAGGAGTAAGTCCAGTCACAGTCCATATTTAAGTGGCAGGTATATTAAGCAATATCTCAGAGAGAAAATGGATTATAAGTTATAATTAACTGTTAACAAAAATTTAGGAAAATCAAGTGAATACAAAAGTGTTCTCTCAATATCACTATTATCACAACCACAGTAGATGTAGATCTCATACCGACTCATATGTGGTACAATGGGCTACATACTATGATCTCTAGAAATTGCCCATTTATAAAGTTTCTTTTCAGTAAAATTACAAGTCATCTCCAACCAACACCTGGGTAGATAAAACTGTTTTTCTAATACACTTATTAACAGATCACTTACTGGACCTATCTGTCCCATGACACACTGGCTTTTAGGTTAAATTTCTGATCTCAATTATGTGGGTCATCAGGGTTCTTCTTTCACATTAATAAAAACGTGTGTGTATGTGAGTAAAATGTAGGACAATCAATTTCTCTCTCTCAATATCTCCTTTCTGATTAAAAAGGGATCCCTAAATTATTATTCCATTCTCACACCTCTTTAAAAAGACCAATGTGGTTTACCATGAATTTTTTTTATTTTGAAAGTAGAGGTGTGATAGAAGTAGTTTATTCAATGAAGCAAAATAACTGTATTAATTTTCTTCAAATGAGCTCAAGATGATCTACAGTTAACCAGTAAATGAAGGCTGGACCAGATGGGTTCTAAGGTTACTTTACTATTTCTATCTATGATCCTATGATCTGAAGAAAACTACCATCACTAAATTAATTTTATAGATGAGAGAAAGAGAGAGAGGGACAAACAGAGACACAGACACATGGATAGGAGAGAGGGAAGACAGGAGGAGGGGGGAGGGGGAAAAAGAAAGAGAGAGAGGGACAGAGGGAGAGAGAGAGAGAAGCATTCCCAAAAAAGTATTAATAAATGAGGTGGAATTGGACACATATACCACGCCATCACCAAATCCAATGAAATATTGAGAAGACAGGGGATAATGAAATGTAAAGTTTTAGAACAGAAATTATTTTTCTTTGTAAAAAAAGAGACTTGAAAGTTAAAATATTATGCTTGGAAAATAATATATATTTTGAAGAATACTACAGCCTCCAAATATGTATTTTTGCAGAAATTATGCAAGGCCCTATTTCACTTTTTAAACTTCTTTTTCCCTTTCTAAATATGATAAAGCTAAAACAATACTAAATATTATTCCACTATATCACTGGGGGGAATTTACATAGCGATGTGTTTCATTGTGCGAAGGTTTCTTCCTGAGTTGTTATAAGAAAGTAAAAGAACAGCATTATTACAGCAACTAGGCTAAAAAGCTTATTAGTACTGCTTCTTTTAAAGCAAAATATACCCACAACTCTTCAACCTAAAGTTGTGCATTCCTCTGAATATAAAGCACATTTTATCCATTTACAATCCTAAATAAAACTGCTTATCTTTACTTCTGCCACTTTGAATAAGTAAATGAAATTGTAAGGAACGCTTGTCCCTTATAATACATTATAGTTATTACCTGTTCACTAATAACTTGGAATTCCCTCATCTCATCCTCTGTTAAGGGAGCACATGTTTCATCATTTTCGCTGTCTTCCTGCCAACCCATCTCCTTTAACAACCTTAAAAAAAAAGAAAGACTTGAAATAAAATATGATTAAAAACACTTTGCCTCAAGTAAGAAAACACTTATAATATATTTAAGTAGATATGGAACCAACATCTATCAGTGCTCTACTGGCAAAAAGAATCCTCAAGTTAAGTCTAAATGGAAATAAAATTGCTGTCTCAAATCTGGTTTCAAAAATCCCCATCACTAAAATCTTTGGGTTAAGATAGCTAAAAGATTTTGCCAGAGATTACAGGGAGTAGTAGCATTACTTTTCTTTCCATAAGCTTCTCATACACCAGAGATTTTTCTACTTCTAAAGCAATCCTGAAATAGCCATTTCAGTTCCCACGACAATGTTAAATATAATCTATGAATTAAGATGACCTTCAGAAAAGAAAACATGTGGAAAAGATATACGTTTCCCAAAGTGTGTATACACAGTCATACTTTTTAATCTCAAAAGGACACTCATGGTAAAAACCATCCGTATGAGCCAATATAAGTGAACACACTAATCTACAGAGGTAATGTGGCCTCCAAGTATGTGAACTACCAACACCTACCTTGATGCTTTTGACAGAACAGGCACTCAACAAATGTGTAACAATCACCTCCTTAGTTAAGTTATCTCACTTTATATTCAGTAAGATGTGATGTAATGTCTTTAAAAAACGTGGTATCTAGATGATTGGAGTGAGGGGAGTAGGAGGTCTGAACCTTTGAATTTCACTGATATAAGAGTTCACCAAAGAGGAAACTCCTTCTACCAAAGCACACTGGCAGTTGTTCTACAACTTACAGAGTTGCAGGGTCACTGACAGTTAAGTGACTTACCCAGGGATCACAGGGCCAGTATTACCAGAGTTGAGACTTGAACCCAGGTCTTCCTGGCTCCAAGACTAGCTCATCATACACTATGTTATGTTGCCTCTATCTACTTATGTAAAGTATCGTAATCATTAAAATTACAAACAAGTATGGTGTAAGTAATTTTTATTTCACTTAGAAAAATTTAAAATACATCATGTTTAAAGTATAAAATTGTACTACTATAGAGAAAAAAATCTGAAGTCATGGAGGGAAATTTTAGTGAAACATAATATATACAATAAACTATTCTCATTATTGTCGGAAGTGTCATCACATCAAAATACTAGCATTTCTGTATCCAATGATGAGGAAAAAGAAATTGTACTCAAAATAATGAAGTTAGGAAAATGGCTAAAACAAACCAAATACATATTAAGGAAATCCATGCTGGAAGAGAAAAATTTCAAAAAAACTCAGGAACCAATTTTCAAGATATCTATCACAAGACTCCAGCTAATGGAAAAGACCTCTGTCATCACTGATACAAAAAAGGTAAGCAACATGACACCAGAATGTAAGTGAGAAAAAACTGGGGAGGGAGAGTGAGTGAGGAAATGCAAAATAGGAGTTATGGTATGAATCAAAGGATAAAATAGTAATTTTTTTCCACTACCATATAAGTCCATGGGTAGGGAACTGATTACTTTAGTTCAAAACTAAAATACATAGGCTATATTTCTTAAGAAGAATAAAATGATCTTCATCCAAAGCCAGGGTGGGAAGATAGGTCCACATGCAGGGAGTGAAGTTTTTGAAGTAGGATTTCCAAAGGATGGTGCTACAAGTAGTCTTATCTAATGCTTCATAGTATAGAAATAACCATGGGGTTTTGGGCTTTTTGGAGGGCAACTGGGGTTAAGCAACCTGCCAAAGTCACATGGCTAGCAAGTGTGCCAAGTGTCTGAGACCGAATTTGAACTCAGGTCCTCCTGACTCCAGGGCCAGTGCTCCATTCACTGCACCACCTAGCCACCCCATCATAGGGTTTTTGAAGGAACATTCCGTTTCTAGCTAAGTTGTATAGGCTCTGGAATTTCAGACCAGTGATATACTTGTATGCCTGTCATTCTGTTAGGTTTAAAATCCTGCCTAACCAAGCTCAGAGAAGCTTATCTAACAGAAGACTGCTCATCAGATGACTGTTGTTGTTCAGTCACAGCAACTCATGAACACCAGTTATAAAGGAAAGGAGGTGTGTGTGCACGTGTCTGTATGTGTGTGTAAGGATTCAGATTCAGTAGGAGAACCCATCACAATGAAATCCTAGATCTTTGAGAGTACTGAATTACTATCAAATGTGACACTAGAACCTTTTGGAGCTAGCTATAAAATACTGCCAAGAGAAATCAGCTTAATCTGTTACAATCAAACAAAATGTTGTGTACGGTTAATAGAGTTGTAAACACAAAAAGCATAAAATTAACCCAAAGCAAAATTATGCCCTTTCATCCCTCCAAAAAAAAAAAAAGGTACTGTCAGCAATCAGAACAAGTGATGGTATCATCACTTGTAACTAAGTGAGCCAGGGAGACCATTTAGTTCAAAACCAAAGGATTTTGTCAAAAAAGAAAAAAGGTAAATTCAAAAAGAGCAGGACAAGAGTGTGAACTAGTTAGAAATAGCTAGTAAACAGATTCTTCACCATAGAATTTAATGCAAGTCCAGGAAAACATCAGGAGCTAAAAAAAAGTCATAATCTATTTTCAGTCAAATTGACAACAGCTATGACCCAGTTTGTTATGATCTATCATATGACATGATCTATTACTTACCATCCTACTTTTAAGCATATTCTGCCTATAGAAGGTCATGTCACATAGAATCTCCTCTTTAATGCATGTGGGTACACAAAGCATTACGAAGCCTGACACAGACTAGAAAAAAGAAGCTAAAATGATTGGGATGTAGGGACCTCCTATACAAGGACAAAATTATAGGGTTATTCTAGCTGATGTCATTATTTAACAAAAGCATATTAGGAGACACATTCCAGGAAACTAGGTTATAAATGTTATTTCATGGCAGCAAAAATCAAGACTATTAAAAAATCAGGTCTTTAAAGCAATATAACATTTCAAAGACTATAACTATATAGTTACATATATAAAACTATATATGGTGTATGTGTATATATATATACATATATATATCTATGATAATATAGTTATATGTATGTATGTGTGTATATACACGTGTTTGTGTATAATATTGACTTAGCCCCCTTTTTCCCTCTGTTTCTAGTATAATGGGCAGCTTGGGGGAGAAAAAAATTCCACACCAACTCCCCTTCACATCCTTCATATGGCTGGTAATAGCTCCCAACCTCCAGCCACCTCCCCTTCAGCCCTCAAGAAAAAGTCAGCAATAAGGAGAACCTAACCAATATGAGCTAGTATCACAACGGACTGGAATAAGGTAGTAGGCACTCTCTGTGATTCATCTGTATCACTCTGAGCCTGCTTAGCAACTCTTCCAATCTAATCAATTAATAAAGACTCTTGGATGAGTTACTATCCATGAATCAGGAAGCCCAAGGAGATCTGAATCTCAACCTAGTTATGTTACTGCAAAACAGCACTGGTTAGAGCAACTATATGTGGGTTTACCTGTATACAAATTCGGATGTTTCAATAAATCTTTAAAGAGAAAGGTTGAAAATGGACATGAATAACACTTGTTCCCCTAAGAGACTGCAAAAGCCAAATATATAACTTGGTTCAAGGAGGTTTATCTCTCAATAAAATCAACTCTATGTTCCCAATAATAGATCAAAAGTATGTTTTTGAGTAACTTTTTGTGTACTCATAAGATTCATGAATTTCCTGACTTCAAGGAGTTTAAAATTTAATAGGTAAATGTAAGATATACCTAAGAATAATTCAATAAAATAACACTCATTAGCACTTGATTGCCTAAATGATATGACACAAGTTATAAAAGAAATATTTCCTTTCCTACTTTAAAAAGTATTTTAATGATTGTTCTTGGATCATTTTTTTGTTCTAGTAAGTCATGTTCCCTTAATTATTAAAAAGAGGTCAAGTGAGATAAATAATCAAACAAAATTCTGTGTATCACTGGAAAGAAGGTACAGAATTAGCCTTAATCAAAATCATGCCCTCAATTAAGATACCTGAAGGACAGAGTTAATTATAATCAACTTTAACACTAATCTTTCAACTTTTACATTCCTGCCATAATGGACACAGGCCAAAGAAAAAAAAAGCATAGGTTCAATTGATATTTACCGGGAGCATCTACCATGTCACTTTGTTATTTTAAGACCACAAAAATCAATATGAAATTTATCCTATTACGTGTAAAATTCAACAACTAATACTACAAAGTTTGTAAGTGGTAGAGTAAAAAAAGGTGTTGGACTTGGAGTCAGAAAGCCCAGAGTTCAAATCCATCTCTATGTGACTCTAAGCAATTTACTTAACCTCTTTTAGCCTCGCTTTACCCATCTATAAAACAGACATAGAAGAGCCCTTCCTTCACATGTTTGTTTTGAAAATTAAATGAGATCATCTATACAAAGTGCTTTTCAAATCTTAAAGTTCTGCATAAAGATCAGCTGTTATTACACTTGAAGATTTAAGACTTACAATCACTGAGATTTTCCCTAACGATAGTACAAGCTAAGATGATGTGCATTTTTTAAAAATTAATCTTTTGATAATCTGAATACCAGCAAACATTAGGGTTTCCACATAGAACAAAAAAGGGACTTGAACATGAAACTGATTCTATTATTATAAAGCTTATCTCCCTTTTTGCTCCTTCAAAGCACACAACAAATTTAGCACTTAGTTCCCAAACTATCCCATTTGTCCAAACTTCCCATGTTCTCTCTTCTGTGCATCTTTTTTTTCTTTTTTTCTTTCTTTCTTTATTTTTAAATTTTTTTTGAGTTACATATTTTCTCCCCGTCTTTCCCCCGCCCACCACCCCAAAACAGCCATCCCAGTGTTTCCCCCCTCCCCCAGTCTATTCTCTCCTATGTCACTTTTTGGTAGGGCAGGATGGATCTCCCAACTGCAGTGCCTGTGTATCTCAAGTTCCAGTTGGATGTAGTCAATAATAATAATACTAATTGCATATATATAAATAGATAGATAGATAGATAGATAGATACACATTCATAACATTTGATTATGGAACTCCAGATTCTTTCTCCTCCTCCCTCACCACCCATCCCCACTGGAAGGACAAGCAATCAAATACAGGCTGAACATGTGAAATTACGCAGAACCTCTCCATAGTGAGCACACTGTGAGAGTCTGATT
>CM053580.1:311903020-311920330 GCA_028627135.1 Pseudochirops cupreus | reverse complement strand
GTGGTTCCTCGTAGCCGAGCTGACTTTAGTGGGAAGTATCTTTGTGTGCGTTTTGGAGTTCTAGGATTGGTTTAGAGTCCTGTTTTATGGGTATTTTGGGGTGGCTATGTGAGAGCTGCGATATGTTGCGCTGCTACGCCGCCATCTTAGCTCCGCCCCCTGCGCATCTTTTTTGTGCTTCACTGACACTCATCCTTATTTTTTTTAAACTACTATCCCTACACTCCCTCTGCTCCTCATCATGCCCCAAAGGAGGCAGAGATACCACCTAAAATGTTTCTTTCTCACAAATAAGCCTAATTAAACAAAATAATTTGACAAATTAAGTATGTCTCAAAACATATGTTTCATTGTGCACTTCTTCACCTCTTTGTCAAGAGAAGGGAAGCCTATTTCATCATAGCTCCTCTGAAATCATGGTTGGTCTCTGTAGATTTCAATGATGATGTAATCAAGATTACTTCAAATCAGGAAAACAAGCAGAAAAAAATATTAGCTATTTCAGAATGACTGAGATGTAAAGCCAGCATATTTCAGAATGATTGAGATGTGAAGCCAGCAAAGAGTTGAACTATCTAAGGATATTTGTACTGTTTTCAAGAATATCAGATGGTTCTTAACAGTCCCATATTATTTGTATGATTACACATAAATATTATATGCTTGAAGGTAATTCATTAAATACTGTGCCAGTGATTTTATTATACCATTTATTACTATGCAAACTTTCTTCAGACAATCCAAAGATAACAGTTTTAGTTTAAATTACCTTCAATTTCAAATTAGTGGAGAATAGCAGCAAATTTTCACTAACTTAAAAACATTTCTGAAGGCTACAAAACTCAAACAAGAATCATTAGGTTCATTCTTTGAAATAATCTTTACCATTCAATATAGATAACAGTTACAGAAAATAATGATTTTTGACAAAGTAAAAGATAATGGAATTTAATACTAACCTATGTTCTGCCTCAAGTGAACTTGAAAGGACATCAGCTTGTGGAAAGGTAGAAGACCGAATGATCTGTTGAGAAATCATGGAGGCATTGCCATTCTCTTGCGAAATTTCATTTTCATCAAAATTTCGGTTTATGTCCCTTTCATGGTGAGTGTTGTTGCTATTATGCAAATTAAATGAGTCATCATCCTAATAATTTCAGAGAGTAAAAAGTTACAATTATACATCACAAAAGACCTGGAGAGGATTATAAAATACTTTCTAAAAATTTTTGATACATATCTTAAAAGAATTATTCACAAATTTGAGATTCAACATGTGAAATTTACCAATAAAACTATCATAAATCCCATAAATGCCCTGTGAGCTATTTAAACTAGAGGTATACCACTGGTATAAAATAAACATATCACTCAAAAGAATTTATTTTTCATAAATCATGTTTCCCTTTGACTTCCTTTAAAAAATCTCAAAGATGTGTGTCCAAATTAAAAATTTCAAGTGCTTCAAATTATTTTTCTCATACTGTAGTTTCCTATAACTATTTTACATTTTTGGTCTTCTTCATAGATTCTTTATACTGTTGAAAATACTTCAGGAGAAAGGCAATATCGCTTGCCTGCAATGACAGTCAAGGTATATTGTTTCTTAAAGAGTAATGGAGTAAGACAATATTCCAGTCAGGGATTTCTGCCAGCATGAGGCTTTTCTGCCAGAATTGCAGGATATATTTCTTAGAAGTAATAGATGCTTTCATAAGAACTGATAACTTGCCCCAACAGGAAGACAGATTCATGATCGTAGCAACTGGCAATGGTTATTTTATGTCTTCTGTTCCTCACCAAAGAGGATAGAATATATTAGAGGGGACATCTACTCCATGGAGCTCAAGTGAGAAGATGAGGCAAGGCCAAACAAACAAAACAGGAAGAATGCAAATTCAGAGAATCAAGAGTTGCAAACTAATCAAAACGGTTTACTTCAGTATAAAAAAGGTAAATCACATCTTTTCTCCCCTCCCCCATTTCCTCAACCCCTCCCTCTTTGAAGTTAGGTGGCAGAAAAGATAGAGCGCTGGGCCTAGAATCATTAAGACCAGAGTTTGAACCCAGCCTCAGACATTTATTAGCTATGTGACTCTGGGCATGTTACTTACACTGTTTACTTCAATTTCCTCACCTGGAATATGAGACTATTACTAGCACCTACCTCCCAGGGTTGTTGTGAGGACCAAAGGAGATAACTGTCAAACAATTAGCATAGTGCCTGTGTGCTTTAGTACTACATGTTCTTATTCAGGCAAGCCTAACTTCACGATCCCATTTGGATTTTCTTGGCAAAGATACTCAAGTGGTTTGCCATTTCCTCCTCTAGCTCATGTGACATATGAAGAAAGGAGGTAAAAAGGCTTAAGTGACTTTCCCAGGGTCACACAGCTAGTAAGTGTCTGAGACCAGATTTGAACTCGGCAAGATGAGCCTTCCTCTATCCAAGACCTAGACCCTATCCTATACCTAACTGCCCTAAATACTATGTAAATGTTAGCTATCATTATTTTTTCCCCACTATTACTGATAATAGCTTTTATTATGACCATTAGAAATGCCCATTATACATAAAAATTTAAGTATATAAAATCAAATATCCATCATTAGCTTGACAAAATGTTACTGACTTAGTGAATTTACCAAACATCTTATTTGTTCACAAGTTCTTTTTCCTCTTCCCTCATTACTGGTGGTGTTATTCACAGTACTGTTACCAAGAACAAGAGTTACCACAGGACAGGTAGGCAAGGACTGGCAGAGATCTGAATTACTGGAAAGAATGCCCCAAATCAATGTAATCACACAATCTTTAGAGTACTATTAATATTTACAGTTATAATCAGAGGCAATATGGCATAGAGAGAAGAGATAAGCCTTGGAGACAGGAATACCTGGGGTTCAATTCCTGCCTCTGATACATGATGGCTCCCAATGCCTTACACAGTTAGAGAGCAGGTGCTAGAGGGAGGTTGTGCTCACTAGAAATGCTTACATCAGTATAATATGCACAGTCTAAAATAACTATAGTGAAACAACTTTGTTTCCATGTTAGTTCTTTTCATTTTTCTTTATTCTCTCTGCATGTCTTAATTTCTTTGTGTTATTTCTTACAGCGTAACAATCTATCTCACAAATATACTTTGTTCAATCACAATTTCTTAATTAAGGCATCTTTTGTGCCAAGTAAGTCACCTGTTGTAATCATTAATTTTATGTATTAAAATTATTCTCAGCACGCCAACTTATCTACATCAACTTGTTCTGTATTAACAGTCCAACTGATAAAATGAATGCAATTAAACTGCATCAGTCAAAGGTTTTATAAACTCAGTTACCTTTTCGGGTCCAATATGACTTCCATCTTCATGTTCTTCCTCCACTCTGTCCCTTTTCAAAGCTTTTAAGAATTCACTCTTCTTATCAGTGCGCATCCGGGTCAGTTTGGTTAGACGAGGCTGATTAAGTTTGTCCACAGGAGAAGAGGAATTTGAGCGATTACACTAATGGGAATAATGCAAATAATGATCAATTCCTGAGATGAAAATAACAATTAACTAGACAACTAAACTAAACATAATAAGCTGTTTCCATAAAGTAGTTCCTAAATTCACAATATGGTTTTTCACCTGTTTTTAACATAAAAATAATGTAACATTTCCCCACATTTCCTGTACATTCAAATTTGAAAGAAACATTTTTTCCCTGCAGCACAAATTTCCTTTTATCAAAAACAGCAGGAAACTTCTGACAGACTGGTTGCCACTGGTGGTTTTGGCTTAAAACTAAGATTTTTTTAAACACTTTATACAACTCATTATGGCAATATTTAAGCAATTCATTAGCTAGAGATAACTAAAATTCATTATCTTTCCCCTGAAACATACTCTTCTCTCCAGCTTTCCTATTTTTGATGAGGGTACCACTATCCTTCTAGTCACTCAAGTTTGCAATCTAACAGTCATTCTTAAATCTCCCCTTTCAACCAGTGCCCCCTCCCCTTTTAATTAATGTTAGTTCCTAAGTCTCAAGAATATTTCTTGCAGCCACTTAACCATACCCACTTATAATTTAAGCTTTCATCAACTCCTGCCTGGAGTTGCTAATTCATCACCCTGCCTCCAGTTTCTTCCCTCTTCAAAACTTCCTCCGAGGTAGCCAAATATATATTCCTAAAATTGTTCAGTAAGTTTTGGTGACTCTCCTCTTACCTCCATTTCCTAGAGTCTAGAATAAAATACAAACTCCTCCTCTGTTTGACATTTAAAGTACTTTACCACCTATATTTCCAGGATGATTAAAGATTGCTCACTCCCTTCAAAGACTCTGTTCCATGCAAATTAACCCTATTTGCTGTTGTTATTCTGCTCGAAATACTATCTCTGGATTTCATACCTCTAAACACACTCCCACCGCAACTCCTCATTTTCTCTGCTATTTGGATGTTCCTTTAATATTTGGTGCAAGTACCACCTCCCACAAGAAAACTTTTTTGATTTACCCAACTGTTATTCCCTCCTCCCTAGAAATTACATTGTATTTTTAATCAGCTTATCTCTTTGTATACATATTTTCTCTAGGTCCATTATAATTCGATATCCTTGCTGTCAACAACTATTTTGTGTCTCTTTCTATCCCTAGCACAATACATAGGGGTGCAGCATAGCTGATAAAGTACTGGTTCCTGTTAGAAAAATCTAAATTAAAATCCTGCCTCTTAAATTTACTGGCTGCATAACACTAGGCAAATCATACATTGTTACTGTTGCAGGCAATTCTAAGACTTTCTTTTACAGACGTACAGCAGAGCTTCAGCAGTGGAGATAATTTCCACACTGTGGGTTCCCTAAAACTAAGATGAAATTACAGATCGAGACAAAACAAACAAGCAAACCAACAATGTAGTGCCTAGTTCAGGGTTGGACTCAAGGCAGTGCTTAAGAAATACTCACTGAGAAGACGGCATAGCAAGACCAGAGCTTTCCCCAAATCCCTGCAAATACTTGTAAAAAATGACTCGGGGCAGCGAGGTGGCATAGTGAATAAAGCGCCAGCCTTGGAGTCAGGAGGACCTGAGGTCAAATCCAGCCTCACACATATGACACATTTACTAGCTGTGTGACCTTGGACGAGTTCTAATTTTTTTAAAAAAATGACTCTAAACAAATTCGTGAGTTACAGAACCCACAAAATGACAGAGTGAAGCAAATATCCATCCCAGGACAACTTGGAAGGTTGACAGGAAGGGTATATATCGCACCGGGCTGGGAGTAGAGGACAGTCTGGTGTGGCCTGCGCCAGCACAGACACGGCAGTAGCAGGACTCATGAAACTGAGTCATTGGCAGTTGTGATCGTTTCCAGACTGATCAACCCACAAACTCCCAAGAGAGCACAGAAGATCACAGTGGGAAAATTCTGTGGGACCTGGGTGAAAGAGAAGCACAGTCTGGCTGGGGTCCAGTCCCGGGGCAGCAGTGGTGGTGGTGGCTGTAGTGACAGCAGCAACAAATGCTTCCAGAACTCTGAGCCCACAGACAGTGGGGGATTCAGGGACTGATATAAACCCCTGAAGCCCGGGACAGTACACCCAATCCCAACCCTGCCGGAAGCAGAGTCCTACCTTGAAAAAGAATTAGAAAGTCAAGTATTAGGCTGGGAATATGAGCACACAGCATATAAAAAAACTCAGACTACAGAATGTGACTTTGGTGACAAAGAAGATCAAAACATACAACCAAGCTCCTACACCAAAAGCCCCCAAGAAAAATATGAATTTGTCTCAGGCCTTAGAAGCGCTCAAAAAGGATTTTGAAAATCAAGTGAGAGAAGTACAGGAAAAGTTGGGAATAGAAATGAGAGTGATACAAGAGAATCATGAAAAATGAGTCAACAGCTTAAAGGAGACCCCCCCTCCCCAAAAAAAAGATTGAAGAGAATAACACCTTAAAAAACAGACTAACTCAAATGGCAAAAAAGGTCCAAAAAGCCAATGAGGAGAAGAATGCCTTAGAAAGCAGAATTGACCAAATGGAAAAGGAGGTCCAAAAGCTCACTGAAGAAAATTATTCCTTCAAAATTAAAACGCAGCAAATGGAAGCTAATGACTTTATAAGAAATTAAGAAATCATAAAACAACCAAAAAGAATGAAAAAATAGAAGATAATGTGAAATATCTCAGTGGAAAAACCACTGACCTGGAAAATAGAACCAGGAGAGAGAATTTAAAAAGTATTGGACTACCTGAAAACCATGATCAAAAAAAAAGCCTAGATATCATTTTTCAAGAAATTCTCAAGGAAAATTGTTCTGTTATTCTAGAACCAGAGGGGAAAATAGAAATTGAAAGAACCCACCGACTGCCTCTTGAAAGAGATTCCAAAAGGAAAACTCCTAGGAATATTGTAGCCAAATTCCAGAGTTCCCAGGTCAAGGAGAAAATATTGCAAGCAGTCAGGAAAAAACAATTCAAGTTTTGTGGAGCTACAGTCAGGATAACACAAGATGTAGCAGCTTCTACATTAAGGGATCAAAAGGCTTAGAATATGATATTCCAGGTCAGAGGAGCTACAATTAAAACCAAAAATCACCTACCCAGCAAAACTGAGTATAATACTTTTTGGAGGGAGAAGGAGGGGAATGGGCATTCAATAAAATAGAGGACTCTCAAGTATTCTTCCTGAAAAGACCAGAGCTGAACAGAAAATCTGACTTTCAAATATAAGACTCAAGAAAAGCATGAAAAGGCAAACAGGCAAGAGAAATCATAAGGGACTTATTAAAGTTGAACCATTTACACTCCTGCATGGAAAGATGATATTTGTAATCCATGAGACCTTTCTCAGATTTAGGGTAGTCAGAGGAAATACATATGTAGATAGATAGAGGGCACAGAGTTAGTTGAATATGAAGGGATGATATCTAAAAAATAAAATTAAGGGGTGAGACAGGAATATATTGGGAGAAGCAGAAAGGGAGAGATAGAATGGGGTAAATTACATGACATAAAAGAGGCAAGAGAAAGGTTTCACAATGAGGGGAAGGGGCAGGGAGGAGGTAAGAAGGAATGTGTGAACCTTACTCTCATTGGATTTGGCTTAAGGAAGACACTCAACTGGGTATCTTACCCTACAAGAAAAGTAGGGGGTCAACAGATTGGGGGTAAGGAGGAGATGACAGAAGGGAGGGCAGACTGGGGGAGGGTGCAGTCAGAAGCAAACACTTTTGAAAAGGGAGTCAAAGGAGAAAATATGATAAGAGTGGGGCAGGATAGGATGGAGGGAAATACAGTTAGTCTTTCACAACATGATTATAATGGAAGTGTTTTGTATAACCACATATATATAACCTATATTAAACTGCCTGCCTTCTCAATGAGGGTGGGCGGAGAGAAAAGGGAGAGAATTTGGAACTCAGAGTTTTAAAAACAAATGTTAAAAATTGTTTTCACATGCAACTGGGAAATAAGATATACAGGTGAGGTTTAAAAATCTATCTTGCCCTATAAGAAAGGGCAGTAGGGGACATGACAAAAGGGAGGGCAGACTAGAGGAAGGGGTAATCAAAATGCATGCCATCTTGGCGTCAGGTGGAGGGGAGAGATGGAGAGAAAATTGGGAACTCAAAATCTTGTGGAAATGAATGTTGAAAACTAAAAATAAATTAATTAGCAAACAAAAAAAAGAAATACTTGTTGAATCAACTGATTTATTATGAGGAAGGGGTAAGTAGAGCAGTATCTCCATCCTTTAGCACTTTTCATCATAAAGAAGAAAAATTTTTTTTCTAACAATGGGCACTTTCTATGGACTCTGATAACACTCACAAAAATGAATAGATGAGGGGCGGCTAAGTGCAGCAGTGAATAGAGCACCAGCCTTGGAGTCAGGAGGACCTGAGTTCAAATCCAGCCTCAAGACACTTAACACTTACTAGCCGTGTGACCTTGGGCAAGTCACTTAACCCCAACTGTCCTCCCCCCAAAAAATGAATAGATGAAATAATTTAACTGTATTATTACTTCAGCAGTTGACACTATTAATCACATCTTTAATATATTTATCTATGCACACAGATAAATCTCCTGTATAGATTCTCTTATCTGCGTTTCTATGATAAAGGGACTATCTTTCTCCTCATGGTTCCCCTCCTCAGTCTCTTTACTGGATCAGTGTGCATAATCATCCACATCACAGCTTCTAAGGAGGGGACAGTTTCAGTACGGTACGGTGAAAAAATGCTTTACTGGGAGTTGGGACAGGTTCTGACGCTTAGATCTTCTACTGATTGGCTACGCAGCCTCAAGTTACTTCTTGAGCTATCAGTTTCTTCACATAAAACAAGAGTTGAGAATATTTAATCTTTTCCTTTGTATTTCTCTAAATTCTCTTGTTTAATGGAAGAGAAGATCCCAAGGAAAACTGATGATCCTAAGTAGTTTCAAATACAGTATGACATTATTTTAGTATCTCCTGTAATTTTTACTGGTCAAGTTAATGCAACTCTTCATAGATAAGTTATATATGCAGCTTTCCAGGTATGGAAATTATCTTCCAACTGTTGGAACAGGTTCACTTAACTTTCTTTCCTTCTTTAACCTATTGTAGCACTATCTAAAAATAACTGTGCAAATAAACAGTAGCATTTCAACACAGTAAAATAAACATGATTAAAATGTCTGTTACCTAAGAAAATAGAGTAAAAGGTGGCAAAGGTTTCAGACAAACTGTACAAGATAGATTTCCATAAACAGTACAATGAAACTGGGTAGTTGTTTTTTTTCCCATAAGAACTATATATACTCTCAATGATCAGAATTTCCATCTGTTAAAGTCCAGCAGCAAGAAAAAAAAGAGAAATCCCATTTTTAAAAATGCAGACGATATAAAATGCCTGGGAGTCTCTTGCCAAGACAAACCCAGGAACTATATGAACACAATTACAAAACATTTCACAAAAATAAAGTCAGATCTAAACAACTGGAAAAATATTAATTGCCCATGGGTAGGCTGAGCTAATATGATAAAAATAATAATTCTACCTAAATTAATATACTAACCCAATGTCATACCAAATGTCCAAAAAATTATTTGAGAGAACTAGAAAAGATAATAACAAAATTCGTCTGGAAGAACTAAAAGTCAAAAATATCAAGAGAACTAATGAAAATAAAATGTGAAGGAAGGTAGGCTAGTAGTACCAGATTTCAAATTATATTATAAAGTGGTAATCATCAAAACAATCTGGTATTGGCTAAGAAATAGAGGAGTGGATCAGTGCAAAAGATTAGGTATGCAACACACAGGAGGAAACTACCATACTATAATCTTATTTTTGTTAATGCAAATATGTGGATTTTTGGTACAAGAACTCACTATCTGACAAAAACTGCTAGTAAAACTGGAAAGTAGCTTAGCACAAACTAGGTACAGATCAAGGCCTCCCACCACATACCACAATAAGACCAAAATGAGTACATGATTTATACATGAAAGTATAGTATATAAAGCATAAAGGGCAGTATAAGAAAATGAGGGGAGTATGGATTAGTTTACCTGCCAGATCTATGAATAAGAAAAGAATTTCTTACCAAACAAGACTGAGAGCATTACAAAATATAAAATGGTTAATTTTTTATTACATTGAATTAAAAAGGTTTTGCAAAAACAAAATAATGCAGGCAAGATTATAAGGAAAGCAGAAATCTGGGAAAAATTTTGCAGCAAGTTTCTCTGATAAAGGCCTCATCTCACAAATATACAGAGAACTGAGTTAAATTTATAATACGACTCATCCCCCAATGAATAGGCAGTTTTCTGATGAAGAAATCAAAGCTACCTCTAGTCACATGAAAAAATATCCTAAATCACTACTAATTAGAGGAATGCAAATTAAAACAACTCTGAGGTACCACCTCAACCTATCAGATTGGCTAATGTGACAGAAAAGGAAAATGGTAAATGTTGGAGAGGAGGTGGGAAAATTGGGAAACTAATGCACTGCTGGTGGAGTTGTGAACTGATCCAACCATCCTGGATAGCAATTTGGAACTATGCCCAAAGAGCAACCAAACTGTGTGTGCCCTTTGAGCAGCAATATCCTGATTAGGTCTGTATTTCAAAGGATCAAATAAAAAGGAAACCTCTATGTACAAAAATATTTATAGCAGCTCTTTTGGTGGTGGTCAAGCATTGGAAATTGAGGGGATCCCTATCAACTGCGGAATGGATGAATAAGTTATGGTATATGACTGCAATGGAATACACTTGTGCTATTAAGAAATAATGAACAGAATGCTTTCAGAAAAACGTGGAAAGACTTACATGAATTGACGTAAAGTGAAGGGCACCATGAGAATAATGTACATGGTAACAGTAATAGTGTACAATGATCAACAGTGATTGACTTAGCTATTCCCAGCAACACAAAGACCCAAAACAATCTTGAAGGATCATATGAAAAATGTTATTTACCTCCATAGAAAGAACTGATGGAATCTAAATGCAGATCAAAGCATACTGTTTTTTAAACTTTATTTTTCTTGGGGCAGCTAGGTGGTGCAGCGAATAGAGCACCGGCCCTGGAGTCAGGAAGACCTGAGTTCAAATCCAGCCTTAGACACTTAACACAAAACTAGCTGTGTGACCTTGGGCAAGTCACTTATCCCCAATGCCCTATCTTCTGCCTCCAGAAAGCAAAAAAATATTTTTTTTTCTTTAAGTTTTTGTCTGTGTTTTAGTTTACAACATGGCTAATATAGAAGTATCTTCTGCATGACTGAACATTTTTAATCGTTATCAAACTGCTTGCCTTCTCAAGGATGGGGAAGGAAGGAATAGGAGAGAACTGGAACTCAAAACTTTAAAAGAAAGTTAAATTTTTTTTACATGTAACTAGAAAAAATATTAAAAAGTAGAAAAGGAAAAAGGGTGTGTGTGTGTGTGTGTGTGTGTGTGTGTGTGTGTGTGTGTGTGTGTGTAGCGCATCAAAAGACTCCAGGACACAGCAAACATTTGTAGAGGGGTATTACCAGGCAACCCAATATCAGGCTAGAAGTTTGTCAGTGCTGATCAGGAACACTTAAGATGCACTTGAAGGCTGAAGCACTTTGGTTCAAGGGAAACCCAGATTGTTCCTGACAAGGGAAACTCCAAGGGGTCAGTTACACTCTTATCAAGGGACTTGGGGGAGAGAAGGAAGGGGCCCATGAGCACAAACAGGGCTTGAAGACTACAGTTCCCTGACCCAGAATAATTCAGAAGCATTGGAAAGTCACAGAGTTCTGACCCATGATGATTTACTAGGGTTAGACTCTAGGCCCGGTGCTCTATATACTGCCTATATGTCACCTAGGTGCCTCAAATTACACAAAACAAATTTTAAATAATTAAAATTTTAAATTAAGTAAGACAAGCAAGTAAAAAAAGAAGTATACTCTCAAATGTTATTCTTTCTAAATAAAAAGCAAAATAAATAATAAAATTATTCAGTGTTCATTCTACTTTTCAGACAGGGTTCAAAGAAACTTAACATACTGCATATCCAAATAACATACTGATATACATCATTCACTTAATTTTATTTTTACTCCATGTTTACTGGATCATTAGGATTTAAATATCTGATAAATGATACAAAAATAGCACTATACCTCTTTAACTGAATTTGTTGATACACTAAAATTCTTGGCAGTTGATTTGAAGGCATTAAAGTTGCCAATGCCATATGTAGAGTCATGAGGATAAGGAGTTCCAACTTTATTTTCTTTAGTTTGGCTTTTCCATTGTGTAGGCTAAAAAAAGGAAAAATAATAAATAAATATATCACATATACATATACACACACATACATATAGTGGTTATCTAATGATAAAAAGATGACAGCAAAAGAATTAAACATGCTGCAATGTTTTGACAAAAATTATAGGAAAACAAAATATAACACTTAAAAAAAAGGCATTTCTACAAGACTTTCTAATTACTGCTACACAGGTCTCTTTCGACTGTTTTAAAAAGAGGGAAAACTATATGCTGTCCAAGTCAAAGGCTTAAGAAAAACCCTAGAAGTAAAAATTTATTTAGTCAATATATTTTCCCTCTACTTTCAAGCAACATACTAAAGAATTTCATGAAGTCGAAATAAGCTTTTTATAAGCTGCATTTCCTTGTCCAACAGGCAAAAAGAACAATGGAATAAAGAATGCTCTAAATTATAACAATTACGTGGGCAAGTCTAAGGGTTAACTTAGAAGAAATCCAGGTCTCTGGACCAGAAGTATAGGGCACTCTTCACAACAACAGGTGTTTCAGTTTTGTCATCTGTAAAGTAGGGACAATGTTGTTTGTTCACAGTAGGTGCCCAGTAAGTTTATGCTGAATTCAATTTGTATTAACCTGCCTTAAGATTATTTTGGGAGCATTTCGTAAACCTTTCAAGTGTTATGTCAGATGTGCTAATAAGACAAAATACATACTAGTCTTTCCCTCCTAGATTTCTACTAAGCCTTCTACTAAGATTCCCACAACTGACACTTCATACCTCTCAAAGGACTTTTCAAATTCTTATTTTGAATTCTATCAGTTACTGAATGTGTCGTTAGCCCACTACTATTTATTTAAGGGTATTTCCCACAGCCCTTCACATAACAGGTTTTAATGACTACTCAACTGCAATGTACATTAATAATGTTGCTTATGTAGATTTCAAAATTCAGTAAAGTTATTATCTCAATTTGTACAAAGAATCAGTCTTAAAGTCAGGAAGACTATAGTGGAAGCCCTGCCTGAGCAAGTCATTTAACCTCTCAGTGATCTAGTCCACTCTCTAATGACTACAAATTGCAAAAAAGATGAAAGCCTGAATGGATAGAGGGAGTTTCCTCACCAAGGAGTTCTCTATGCTAAAGAAATCATATGTCCTGTCCCTATCCCTAATGTCTAACTCTGGGCATCGCACTATAAATGAAATGATGACAGCAACTGAGAAGTTATTTTAAAATGTAGTAGAAATTAAGAAGACACAACGGGCCAGATCCAGCCAGTCAGAAATAAGCAAATTTGTAGACGCTGGTACAGTTTTTCAGAACAAGTACATTTTAAGTTACTACTACTGAATATCAATTTCAAATACTTTTTTGGGGGGAAAAAAACTTAAAAAACAAACAAAATCTTTACCTTTGTAGGTGGAGCAGCAGGTTTAGGGACTAATCCTTTATAAACACTTGGACCAGTTCCATTTTTAACTGGCTGAGAATGAAGATTTCCTACTGCAGGGAATCCTGATATCTGTAAATCTTTTGTACTACCTTTTTTAATGACCAGCATTCTTGGAGCTCTAGATTTAGGATTCAGAGGATATTCTGCAGGAACAAATAATGAATTAATAATTATCTTTCCCTAGATGTTAAAATAAATAAAAAATAAGACAATAACTTAGCCCATTCATTTAGTCTCACAAACTTTTGTTTTTGAAGTAAATTCCATGGATGCTTAAAAACATTGCAAATGAATAAAATAATGTCAACTAATTTTGTACCCTTCTGTTAACTATACAGTGTTTAGTATGTTTAAGAAACAAACCAACATTGTAAAAACAAACAATTTTGAAACACTTATTAAAAACTGATCAACACAATAATCAACTACAATTCCAGACAACTAACATAGAAGGGATAGAATAAATATAAAAATGTGATGCATTTTTGGACATTGCTAACACAGGAATTTGGCGTGACATTGAATATTTGTTACAGGGATTTTGTGTTACTAAGCTGGAGAGAAAATAAATGCTTGTTAATTGAAAAAAAAATTTTTTTAATTAACCAGGTTTAAATGTTAATTTCATTCTTTTCATTTTAGCCATAATCTTGATAAATGCTATCATTTTTAAACTATAATGAATTCTTGCATTATATATTACTCACATTCTTCTCCCTCAACCTATTTTGAGAAGAAATTAAACATTTCCCCCCATCAATTCCATTTTCTTTGATAACCTGCAAACATCGTATCTCTTTTAATTTTAAGAAAAAAAATAATTATGGTTACCAATAACTGTTTCTTCAAGCTCTGAAGAAAGCTTTCTTAAAGGCTGCTAAAGTTACCAGTAGTTTTAAATCAGGGCAGAAAAACTGTTTCTAAAGTTTGAAAGAACCATGGTATGTATAGTTGTCACAATCACCTCACAATGAGAAATAATTATTATAGTTCATTATGGAGGGAAGCATCTCTCCCTAAAGAAATTCTACAAATGAAGTTCACAGAGTAGTCTGGTTAAGAGTATTAAATTTGAGAAAGGAAGTATTAGGAGGATCCAGATTTTAAATTTTGCTATTTTATACTGAGGTGACTGGTTAACACAATCGAAAACAGACAAACAAGGTTAAAAAGCATTACTAAACAAGGCTTAAGACAGTGGGCAACAAAGCATATACTAGCAACAAACGTTTCTTGATAAGAACCACTACCACTTGCAACAGTTACTCTACACAAATTAAGTCCCAAATACATGTATTCTGCCCTAATTAATGCTCTTTCTTCCAATCTCCCACCTCCAACTACTTGCTGGATATTTCTGTATGGATAACAAGAAAGCATAAATTTCAACATGAACCATTCCCTCCCCCTTCACCTCTCTTGACCTACACAACCTCCCAACTTCCCTATTTCTGTAATGGCACCCTGAGTCACCAAAGCTCAAAATCTCAATCACCTTCAACTATCACTTCTCTCTTATAACACACAACAAATAATGTCCTAAGTCCTGTTCTTTCTATTTCCACATCATCTCTGGAATTTCCTCCTTCTCTCTACTACTCACACTTCGTTGCTTTGAGCTACCAAATTATCTGCAGCCAGAGATGGACAAGAATATAGTTTACACCAGGGATGGGAAACATGTGGCCCTCTGGGTCCTCAAGTACAGTCCTTTGACTGAATCCACATTTCAGAGAACAGATCCCCTTAATAAAAGAATCTGTTCTGTAAAACTTGGACTCAGTCAAAAGGCCTCACTCACTCAAGGACCTACAAGGCCACATGGCCTCAAAGCCATAGGTTCCCACCCCTGGCTCAAACAATGGAAAATCCAAAAACTACTGACAATCAAGTCTCTATTACTCATGGGCAAATCAATCTTCAGGCAGGCTGTATTATATTCAATAAGTCTCTCACATATTTATTCATTCACTTGGTCAACAAACTTTTAATGATCACCTACTATAGGCAAGATACTGTTCTGGGAATACAAAGATGAACAAAAAGGTGGTCAGTGTCCTGAAAAAGCTTTTCATTTTAGTAGGAAAGATAAGACAGTGCATAAATAAATGTAGCTATTAAAAATTGAAATCTAACAGATTTACTTGGTCAACAATTTAGGTATTAATACATAGAATCTAATCCACTAATGACTGTTTTCTTGACATTCAGACTCTATTTACTTTACACACCAGTAAGTAATTTCAAATCTACTCTAGGGTATCCCAGAAAATTTTGCATCAATTTTAAGTACAACTTATTGCCAGAAATGGAGGAAGGGGAAGAAGCTGGTATATGGGAAACTAAACAAGTTCCCAGTTTTATATCTCTGGAACATAGCTCTGTTACTTTCCTCAAAATGAATCCCTAGAAAATCAAAATATTTGTTACAGGGATTTTTTGTTATTAAGTGGGAAAGAAAATAAATGACTACTCAATCGCAATATACATTATAATGTTGCTTATATAAATTTTAAAATTGTCTCAATTTGTACAAAGAATTTGTCTTAAAGCCAGGAAGATTGTAGCGTTAAGTTCTGCCTCTGATACAGACTAAATGACCTGAGCAGGTCACTTAACTTCTCAGTAATCTAGTCTACTCTCTGAAGACTACAAATTGCAAAAAAGGTGCCAATCTGAATTGATAGGATTTTCCTCACCTAGGAGTTCCCTATACTAAATAAATACATCATACATACTGGGATACTGTGTAACCTATATTTGAAATATTCAAGAATGCACTCTCCCCAAAGCCTGTGACTAATTTTTGGATTATCTATCCCTAGTTTCTATATTAGTACAAACAACTGAAAATTTATTATATTCTCTTTGCTTGGTTTTTAAATCACATTTTATGTTTTATCTTCCTAATTATGTTTTCTTAATGCCTAATATAACTGTACTTACACAGAACTTTAAGGTTTTGCAAAGTGCTTTACAAATATTACCTCATTTTTTCTCCACAACCACCTTGGGAGATTATCCACTGTGCTATCTAGCTGCCTCAATAATAAATATTACAATCAATCATCATTTCTTAAGTAGTATCAACTGACAGTAGAAGGAAAGCACCAAAGTTGGCTGGTAATCACCTGAAAATTCAAATTCCATCAAAATTAATCTAAAGCAGATCAAACACATATGGATAATTGAGTGCCCTCTCATTTTTCTTTCCTCTTCTCCATTAAACTGTCCCTCCAACATTTTCAGTTTCAATCTCCATACTGAATATTTTGGTACTTATGATCTTTTGATATATTTTCTCCAAATTCTTTTTGGCTTTTTATTAAATCCAGAACTTCAATCTTCAACTCCACTTTGGTCTTATACTGCTTAATTAAAATGAGTGGAAATATAAATACTATGGAAATCACATAGAAAGCACACCCAGCTTCTCCAGAGAAGTTTATGTTTCTATTTCTTGAATAAAAGGCCAGTGTCAATGGGTACAACCATTTAACTGACCAATATTTATAAACATTAAGAATTGAGGGAAGGGAAAAAATGAATAGTAGATATAATGCCTTTCTCACAAATAAAAATTATGCATTTTCCTCTAAACTTCTCTATTTCTGCTGAAGGCATAATCAGCATTCCAGGTTTACAACCTCTCAGTTATTCCTGACTCATCATACTTTGTACTATATCTTCTCAGCTTCATCATACAATTCTTTGCTTCCTATGTACTTTAGGTCTGGGCTTTTGGTCAAACCAGTCTTCTCTTCGTGGTACTCCAATTCCATCTCCTTGCCTTTTTACTGGTGGTCTCTTGATGCCATGTTCTACTCTTCATCACTTTAGCCTCAGAATCTCTCATTTCTTTTAAGTATCAACTTCTACATGAAGCCTTTTCTTTTTTTTTTCTTTTAAATGACTTATTTACGTTTAATTTACAAGACTCAGTTCCACATTCACTTGAGTTTCAGATTTTCTCCCCTCCCTTCCCCCCTCCCCCCCCATGGTGGCGTGCAATCATGTATAGGATCTGCAAATACTTTCACACTGTACAATAGTTTGGTCATACAGAAGGGTTGTAACCACTGAGTGATCACTGG